>BSBM01000607.1:2807500-3407500 GCA_027924585.1 Larix kaempferi
TATTCATCATCATCATCGTACTCATATTCATCATCATCCACCATCATTATCATCACCATCATCATCATCATCATCATCATCATCACGACGAAGACGATGATGATGATGTGTTGTATATTCGTCATCATCTTCAACAACATCTTCGTCATCATTATCATCATCATTGTCATCATTATCATCATCATCATCATCATCATGAAGATGATGATGATGATGATGATACGAAGATGATGACGAAGATGTCAATGATGATGATGATTATGAGGAAGATGGCAATGACGAGTATGATGACGAAGATGAAGATGACTACTATGATGACAAAGACAGTGATGATCATGACCATGATCATATGATGACGATGATGATGATGAAGATGGTGTTGATGGTGACTAATGAAGATAACGATGACAAATATGATGATTTTGATGATGATCATATTTGTCATCATCATCATCTTCATCATCGTACTCATATTCATCATCATCATCATCATCATCATCACCATCAACATCATCATCATCATCATCCTCGTCCTCACAATGATGATGATGATGATGATGATGATGAAGATGAAGTTGATGATGATGATGAAGATGATGATCATCGTCATCATTATTATCGCTTTATACATCATCACTTTATACAACATTAATATATCTACTATGTATTTAATTATTCTTGATGTAATACATATGTTTCTAATTGAAAATTAAATTAATGTTTTGAAATCAAAATACACAAATTTGTAAGTACACCCTTAAACCCCTAAACACCTAGAAGCACTTAAATGCACTTAGGGATTATGGGTTAGAAGAGGTCCTAAAGGCCTTTATGGGGGAGGGGCTCCAGGAATAACCGGACACATTTATATTTGTTGGGCAATAAATACAGTGAACGCTACCCACCAAATATTACAACATTTAGCAAGGACACAAACGTGCATCTAGCGCGCACGCGCCTCTAGCGCGCAAGCACATATGGCACGTGCACGTCCCTGTTGAACATAAAATTTAGAAAATCACCCACGTTCTTTCTCCGGCATTTTTTCCCTCATTCATCGCGTTCTCTTCGCTAGTTTCATGCACAGTCCGACAAGCATTTACATGGTAGATTGAATTCATACACCATTTGGTGCTTCCTTCACCATTTGGATAAAATACACAACATTTGGGGCTCTATTTGGCTCTTTGTATTGAATACACACCTATTGGGCTCTATTTGGATCAATTGAGTGAATACACAACAGTTGGAATCTATTTGGCACCTTGGATTGAATTCTCATGCTACTTGGACACACATGAAGTCTTCTTACATATAGTGGACACATCAAAAGAGAATTTGACATTTGAGGCAAGGAGCAATCATAATCCTTGAGGTATGGTGATAATTTTATCTTGTTAAATGTAATTTAGTATTCATTCATTTGTTTGAATAGCATCTATTTTGGTTTTTCCCCATGAATTGTATGATAGATCTATTTTAGTCTTCTTAATATTCAACATAGACAATAAAAACATCTTACCAAAAAAAAACTACAACATGTACCAAGCAATGCTTTCAACATTTCATGAAGATAATTAAAAAAATTACTTGCATCACCACCAATAACATTTCATAATCACATTCCTCCATCTAGTAGACAAAAATTTGTTGAATTCCTCATGGTTTCACTACAACAACTCACACAAACACCTAAACAATGGAAAACTCTTAGTCTTTTGGGGCTATTTTCCCTCATCCATACCATGAAAATGAAGTGAGTATGAGCTTCTCCCTTGTAGGGAATTTGCTCCTACTAACATCCCATACCACCATCCAATACCATCCTACTGAGTTCCTAGAGGTGATGTTGTAACTTTATATGTAGGGCATTCCCAATAGCTTTTAAGATTATATGGAAACATTCTCACTAGATGTTGTTGTACATAATCAATTGCTACATTGAGCTTTAATAATCATGCACATCGAGTTTTAATATCTTGTTTATTTTTCATTCTTGCAGGGGTCATATTTTTGTTTTTCCAAAAAATGCATTGAATATGGGAAACAGACGTAATAATAAAAGAAAGTCTAGAAGGACGCAGCTGCCCCCTGAAAAGACCCATGAGATAAGAGAAAATGCCAGGTTGTACATGCAAAACCGTAGAAATCAAAATGTTAGTGCCTTAGATCCATCAACAAGCAATGACGAAGTGGTTGAAGTCAATCAAATATTGCCTGATGTTGAGTGTTAAGGGATGGATGTTGAACAAGTTCTTAACTGGAAACCACCCCAAGAAGAGCACCCACCTGGAAAACACACTCCATTGCAGGACCAATTTGTGAACAAAGGGCCACAACAAACCATTGACGAGACTCGTACTTCCTTGCCGACTCCCTTGCCTCGACTATCAAATGGACGACGAAGAACTCCCAGACGTATTCATGTGGATGAAAGTTCATTTTCAGGACTTGAAGGTAAGATGCCCAAATGCACTATTGATTTCCATTGTAACAAGATAATCAAAGATTTTTTTGAATCCAAAACCGATGCAACAAAATGTCAATTGTTTCTTGCTTTGTTAAAATCACATTGTCTAGCTCATGTTAGGAGAATTTTGGGCATAAAGGTAGTTAGAAGTTCAGAGGCCAACAATCATGTTGTTAGAAATCTACAATCTGCATTTAATTTGATTGGAAAACTTCTCGTACAAAATATTTTAATGCGGCCCGTCGTGTACTGTCGGAATCGATTGTAGACAAATCAACAAGGCAACGTCACCTACTATCACACACATGTAAAATATTTAAAGTAGATAGAAAGACTCTCAAAATATTTCTGCAATTAGAGAAAAACTTGAGACCCCAGGCCAAAAAGATTGTTGGGCCTTTGTTGGTAGGTTACCTCGTTCAGACATGAAGCTCATTGATGCTGTTAAAGAACTAGTGCAAAAGTTTTGGCATGATAACACTAGACTGTCATTGAATCAAAGAGATGTTTTAAAGTTGAGAAAAGGTGTCAGGGGGGGTGAACCCCATGTCAAGCACTTCCTTGAAACGACACAAACAGAACTCTATGAGAGGTTCGAGAATGAGCACACACAATTGAACTTGGGCCAAAGGTCTTTCGAAAAATGCAAACCCTGGTATGTTAGAATTTGCATTGATCGCAATACATGTTGTTGTAGATACCATGTAGAATTTGAGTACTATTATGATACATATAGACATATATTTTGTGGTTTGCATACTAACATTATGCAGGATTGCCCTTCATTACAATCACCGAATGCATCCAGAGAATGTATACATAGCATAATGTGTCGAAGGCTTGAAGGAAAAAAATATTATAAAAGATCATGTTTATATGGGACATGTTCCAGTTGCAGTGGATTTGCATTATTGAGCCGTTGCATCCATGCAACTGCGGAGCACTAATTTGGGAGGATGTTAGTAGAAATGCAGAACTTCCAGTACATAACATATCAAGTAGATAGTTCAAAGGAAAGCAAAAAAATTGCATTGGTGAAGTCACATGTAATCTAAGTTTGCATACTTTCATACTGTACATGTTGAATTTGTACATATATATTTAGATTGAAAATGTCACATTGTATTAATGCCCTTGGTTTTGTGGCACCAGGTACAAATTTACAAATTCATGAAGGAATTCTACCAAAAGACCGAGCATTATGTACAACAGGTCCATGTAGCACGATGGCAGGATGAACAGTATAGACAGTGCAGGGACACCTTTCCCAAGGGCACAATATTGTCGATTGTGGACTTTGCATAAAACTACACCCTACAGCCACAGAATGAGATTCAAAGTCAATACTACCATTCAGACCAAGTTAGCATAATTACCCATATCACATACAGGCACGCGCCAGAGAGCAGCAACGACATGAGGATAATATTGAAAGAGACCAACTTCTACATTAGTGACGACAGGTGCCACGATCTGCATTATGTGCAGCATTGCTTCAAAATTTTCTATGATCAGCTGAAGGAGAGAGGTATACAGATGGATTAGCATTGGATATGGTTAGATGGTTGTGAAGGCCAGTTCAAAAATGCACGTGTTTTCCAATGGTTAAGTATTTTGCACAAGACATATGATGTGCTGCATGTATGGAACTATTTTGAGACCGGGCATGGAAAGGGAGAGCACGACGGGGTTGGAGCATGTCTCAAAAATTCCCTACGAAGGGAGGAGATGAGGTGCATGGGAGGCCCTCATATTCGGAATGCCATATCCACAGTTCGATGGTGCAAAGAAAATTTTTTGGATCGAACCACGGAGCAACACATACCAATAGGTAGAGGACATGTTGTCAGAAATTTCTGGAATGTAGTTGATATAAATCGATCGCGTTCTTATAGTTGTAGTACTGTGCAAGGCACTCGTGGATTTCATTCGGTTCGAAGCTCAAATAACCCCTTATTTGAAATATGGACCCAAAAAATTGCTTGCTTTTGTGGGTGTTGCAACAGTTGTGAGTGGGATGAGTGCAAATAAATGGATTGGGTTGATGAATGGGATCATGTATCACTTGCAGTGGACCCACGTGCAGTTGCTGAAACAATCCAGTTAGAGGAATGCCAATCCTCTATTTCGAATGAATATGATCATATATATGATCTTGTACAACCAGGTAAACATTTCTGCATGCATATCCCAGTTCCCTCCTTTTTTTTGTAATTATCCAAGTTATCAAACCACTACTTGTTGGAATATGACCTTAAAATGAATTTTTGCAGGACACATCTACGCAGTTGTCGCCCCGGCAAACAATGCAATTGGGACGAATTATTGGTTGGCACGATGCATCCAGGGGAAGCAAACCCTCCTTGCATCATTAACGGATAGTGAAGGCATTACCTTTCCGACTGGCTCGATAGTTGTTCGGGGGGAATATCTTACAGTGGATGAAAAGGGACCAAAGAGCAATGGATACACATACACATATTATAGACCAGGGTCGCGGGTGTATCACTTTACGCACTTGATCATGGGTACAAACATCCAACTACAGACAATGTCAACGAAGTCATCAAACAAGGTACGCTACTTACTACCTCATGCAGAGCATGAGAGGTTGTTCGAGACAATAAAAAACCGAGAGGATCCAGAAGTCCTAATTGACTGAGGTACATAGTATAGCTATGTGATTGTTTATTCATGCGCGATTAATGTTATTCATGTTAGATGGTTTATTTGATATCGTTATCTTATATCGTTTATTTGATGTATGAGTTATGATTAAGTTATGATTTATAGCCATGTTCATGTTTATTCATGCATGATTAACCCTAGAAGCACTAATATAACCCTACAAACATAATCTAGCCCTAGAAATGCTAGAAAGCTAAACTAACCCTAGAAACACTAATCTAACCCTCAGAAACTAATCTAGAATCCTAGAAACATAATCTAGCCCCAAAAATCCTAGAAAGCTAAACTAACCCTAGAAACACTAATCTAACCCTCAGAAACTAATCTAGAATCCTAGAAACCTAATGTAGCCCTATTAACCTAATCTATCCCTAGAATTCGTGACCCACCACACGTACCCTCAATAGGGGGTATTTGGACTCCAAGTGGGATAGGATCACTATTACAAGGTTTTGTCATGTCACACAAGCACGCCACTAGAGAACTCAACTTATAGAATCCAAGTCTACATGTCTATCTTGGAATTTCAATCCTCAAACCCTAGATCTTACCAAGATGCCCGCAACACCAAAATCTGGATATTGCCCCCATTTTCTCTACCACTCTCTCCATTTGGAGCTTTAGGAATTGTTTCAATATTGGTCTAGTACTTGGATGAATATGACGATCATTTGGGAGCTATGATTGAGTATCACTAACATGTTCATCATTGTCACCTAATGGTTGGAAATGTCCTTGAGGGAGGCTTTATACCTACCTCATCACTGTCATCTATAGGTCCCTCATCACCGTGTCCATCATCATCACCATCTTCATAATCACCATGATCTTCATCACCATCACCATCACCATCATCATCAATGTCTTCATCATCATCACCATCATCATCATCATGACCACAGGTGCCCAGTGGATGATTTTCCAAAGTTGACCCCTGTGTGCAAAAATTGCACGCTCCCTCACTGAGCAAAACCCTAGTTTCCAAGATGGGCATAAAAGATGACATCGGGGCATCCCTAGCACTATCCTTGCGTCCTGAATCCAACAGAGTCGACGGTTCGTCGATCCGAGCCATGGTCTTCATTCTATGGATCGTCCCGTCTCGCATCCAAAAGGCCTTCAAGGACACCTGCTTGATACCTGCCGGGGCATAGAACTCCAACCGTGGAACAAAACCGGGTTCTGGGGATCCATGCAAGTTTGTCTAGGTAGGTTCTGGCTGGGAACACTAGCCACAAGTTCCTGGAGGATGATTTTCCAAAGTTGACCCCCGTGTGCAAAAATTGCACACTCCCTCACTGAGCAAAACCCTAGTTTCCAAGATGGACATACAAGATGACACCGGGGCCACCGGACCAAAGGGGAGGGGCACCCCTAGCACTATCCCGGTGTCTTGAATCCAACAAAGCCAACGGTTTGTCGATCCGAGCCAAGGTCTTCATTCTATGGCTCATTCCGTCTCACATCCAAAAGGCCTTCAAGGACACCTGCTGGATACCTGTCGAGACCAGGGAATCCTTTGTTTTGTTCCATTAGCCTTTTGTTCAGCATTTCGTGCTCTGATAAGTGATAATTCACCTCTATCATCGAAAACGTGGGTCTATAGGTACCTTACCTTTCATATTCCTCGTTATCCACAGCTAACACAAGTTAGAGATGCCATTCAAACCCAATTGAAAGCTAAGGAAGTGGTTTTATGTGACGTCATCTTTGGGAATAAATGTTTATGTAAACCAATAGAAGCTCGAACAATACTCCCTGCTTTTAAACACATTCTGGAGAAAGCAAGAGGACAAATTCATCAAAGCGACTTCATTCATCTATATTCTTGTAATGTACACGTAGTCCATCCTTATCTTGATAAACAAGAGTTTTATAATAGCTTGAACTTTTTGGGCGTGGTTATCTCCCTGTATTCGGTTGTCTGATTGGTTTACAAGCTTGCCTGAAAATCTGTACTTTGAACTTCTTTGTTTTATTGCTGAAAATTGGAAGGGATTTTCAAGTCACCTGCAAAACGCTCCTTTGTTGAAATATGTAAGTTCTTCTAACAACATAGATTTGGCTAGTGTATCAAATGTTTCCGCCCACACCAGAATTTATCTTTCGTCAAAGGATTCGCACATATTGTGGCTAACCAACTGGTCTGGGGAGCTTGGAAGTGCCGCCAAATATTATTCCATGCCTGAATCTACCTAGAAGGAAATTATAAATTTAGATCCTCGAGAATGCCTGAATCTACCCAGAAGGAAACTATAAATTTAGATCCTCGAGAAGGTGAGAAACTGTATGAGTGGTTGAATCAGTATCCTAAAATTACAGAGCTTTCTATCTCAAAGTTTGTTGAGCGGCTCCTGGATGTAGTATCAGACTCACCAGACAGTAAACTTGTTATCACCACTAGAATGGCCCCAGGATGCCCGACTAGAATGCCCGAAGCAGCCAAACCATGGCTTGGTTCCCGAATCCGTCGATTCTGGTGGGTTCAGGATGCCGGGTTTCAGCCAGGGGACCCCCCACAGCGTTCCTTGAAGACGCGAAAGCGGTGCCAATGGGCCATCTCCGGAGCTAGGGTTTTGCTCAATGATGGCCATTCCAAATTCGCTAAAGGGGTACATTTCTCATCCGGAGGCCACCGAGCATGCATGGACATGTCGACAATGGCCACGTGGACCTGTGGGAGCCGACGGAATCCAATTCCGCTGGCTAGTTTGGGTTCCATGGCCCCAGAGCAAATCCCCAAAGTGTCCTTGAATGGCCCCGGGGTGCTCGACTAGAATGCCTGTAGCACCCGAACCGTAGCTCAATTTACGAATCCGTCGATTTTGGTGGATCCGGGACGCTGGGTTTCCGCCAGGGGACCCCCCACAATGTGCCTTGAAGACCCGGAAGCGGTGCCAATGGTCCATCTCCGGAGCTAGGGTTTTGCTCAGTGATGGCCATTCCAAATTGGCTAAAGGGGTGCATTTCTCGTCCGGAGGCCCCCGAGCATGCATGGCCACTGTGGACAGGTTGACAATGGCCACGTGGACCTGTGGGAGCCGATGGAATCCAATTTCGTTGGCCAGTTTGGGTTCCATGGCCCCAGAGCAAATCCCCAAAGTGTCCCTGAATGGCCCCGGGGTGCCCGACCAAAATGCCCGTAGCGCCAGAACCGTGGCTTGGTTCGTGAATTCATCGATTCCAGTTGGTCCGGGGTGCTGGGTTTCAGTGAGGGGACCCCCATAGCGTGCCTTGAAGACCTGAAAGTGGTGCCAATGGGCCATCTCCAGAGCTAGGGTTTTGCTCAATGATGGCCATTCCAAATTCGCTAAAGGGGTGCATTTCTCGTCCGGAGGCCCCTGGGCATGTGTGGCCACTGTGGATATCTCGATAATGGCCATGTGGACCTGTCCACGGTGGCCACACACGCCTGGGGGCCTCTGGATGAGAAATGCACCCCTTTAGCAAATTTGAAATGGCCGTCACTAAGCAAAACCCTAGCACCGGAGATGGCCTATTGGCACCACTTCTGGGTCTTCAAGGCATGCTGTGGGGAGTCCACTAGCTAAAACCCAGCATCCTGGACCCACCGAAATCGACAGATTCGCGAACCGAGCCACGGTTCGAGCGCTACGAGAATTCTAGTCGTGCAACTCGGGGCCATTCAGGGACACTTTGGGGATTTGCTCCGGGGCCATGACACCCAAACCGGCCAACGAAATTGGATTCCGTCAGCTCCCACAGGTCCACGTGGCCATTGTCGACCTGTCCACGGTGGCCATGCACCCACCGAAATCGACAGATTCGCGAACCGAGCCACGGTTCGAGCGCTACGAGAATTCTAGTCGTGCACCCCGGGGCCATTCAGGGACACTTTGGGGATTTGCTCTGGGGCCACGGCACCCAAACCGGCCAACGAAATTGGATTCTGTCGGCTCCCATAGGTCCACGTGGCCATTGTTGACCTGTCCACGGTGGCCACACACGCCCGGGGGCCTCGGGACGAGAAATGCACCCCTTTAGCGAATTTGGAATGGCCATCACTAAGCAAAACCCTAGCTCCGGAGATGGCCCAATGGCACAACTTCTGGGTCTTCAAGGCACGTTGTGGGGGGTCCCTTGGCTGAAACCCGGCATCCTGGACCCACCGGAATTGACGGATTCGCAAACCAAGCTACAGTTTGGGCGCTACGAGCATTATAGTCGGGCACCCTAGGGCCATTCAGGGACACTTTGGGGATTTGCTCCAGGGCCACGGAACCCAAACTGGCCAACGAAATTGGATTATGTTAGCTCCCACAGGTCCAAGTGTCCATTGTCGACCTCTCCACGGTGGCCATGCATGCCCGGAGGCCTCCGGACGAGAAATGCACCCCTTTAGCGAATTTGGAATGGCCATCACTGAACAAAACCCTAGCTCCGGAGATGGCCCATTGGCACCGATTCCTAGTGTTCAAGGCACGCTATGGGGGGTCCCATGGCTGAAACCTAGTGTCCCAGACCCACCGGAATCGACGGATTCGCGAACCGAGCCATGGTTCGGGAGCTATGGGCATTCTAGTCGGGCACCCCGAGGCCATTCTAGTGGTGATAACAAGTTTACTGTCTGTTGAGTCTAATACTACATCTAGGAGCTGCTCAGCAAACTTTGAGATAGAAAGCTCTATAATTTTAGGATACTGATTCAAACACTCATACAGTTTCTCACCTTATCAAGGATCTAAATTTATAGTTTCCTTCTGGGTAGATTCAGGCATTCTCAAGGATCTAAATTTATAATTTCCTTCTAGGTAGATTCAGGCATCGAATAATATTTGGCGGCACTTCCAAGTTCCCCAAACTAGTTGGTTAGCCATAATATGTGCGACTCCTTTGATGAAAGATAAATTATGTTGTGGATGGCAGCATTTGATACACTAGCCAAATCTATGTTGTTGGAAGAACTTACATATTTCAGCAAAGGAGCATTTTGTAGGTGACTTGAAAATCCCTTCCAATTTTCAGCAATAAAACAAAGAAGTTCAAAGTACAGATTTTCAGCCAAGCTTGTCAACCAATCAAACAACCGAATACAGGGAGATAACCACGCCCAAAAAGTTCAAGCTATTATAAAACTCTTGTTTATCAAGATAAGGATGGAATATGTGTACATTACGAGAATATAGATGAATGAAGTCATTTTGATGAAATTGTCCTCTTGCTTTCTCCATAATGTGTTTAAAAGCAAGGAGTATTGTTCAATCTTCTGTTGGTTTATATAAACATTTATTCCCAAAGATGATGTCACATAAAACCACTTCCTTAGCTCTCAATTGGGTTTGAATGGCATCTCTAACTTGTGTTAGCTGTGTATAATGAGGAATATGAAAGGGAAGGTACCTATAGACCCAAGTTTTCGATGATAGAGGTGAATTACCACTTATCAAAGCACAAAATGCTGAACAAAAGGCTAATGGAACACGAAGGATTCCCTGGTCCCGGCAGGTATCCAGCAGGTATCCCTGAAGGCCTTTTGGATGCGAGACGGAACGAGCCATAGAATGAAGACCGTGGCTTGGATCGATGAACCATCGACTTCGTTGGATTCAAGACGCCAGGATAGTGCTAGGGGTGCCCCTCCCCTTTGGTCCGGTGGCCCCGGTGTCATCTTGTACGTCCATCTTGGAAAATAGGGTTTTGCTCAGTGAGGGAGTGTGCAATTTTTGCACACGGGGGTCAACTTTGGAAAATCATCCACCGAGAACCTGTGGCTAGTGTTCCCAGTCGGAACCTACCTAGACAAACTTGCATGGCTCCCCAGAACCCGGTTTTGATGCACGGTTGGAGTTCTATGCCCCCAGCAGGTATCCAGTAGGTGTCCCTGAAGGCCTTTTGTATGCGAGATGGGATGAGCCATAGAATGAAAATCGTGGCTAGGATCGACGAACCGTTACCTTCGTTGGATTCAGGATGCCAGGATAGTGCTAGGGGTGCCCCTCCCCTCTGATCCGGTGACCCCAGTGTCATTTTGTACGTCCATCTTGGAAACTAGGGTTTTGCTCAGTGAGGGAGCATGCAATTTTTGCACGCGGGGGTCAACTTTGGAAAATCATCCACCGGGCACATGTGGCTAGCGTTCCCAGCTGGAACCTACCTAGACACACTTGCATGGATCCCAAAAACCCGGTTTTGTTGCATGATTGGAGTTCTATGCCCCCGGCAGGAATCCAGTGGGTGTCCCTGAAGGCCTTTTGGATGCGAGACAAAACGAGCCATAGAATGAAGACCGTGGCTCCGATCGACGAACCGTGGAATCCATTGGATTCAGGACCCTAGTATAGTGCTAGGGGTGCTATCCCCTCTGGTCCGGTGGCCCTGGTGTCATCTTGTACATCCATCTTCGAAACTAGGGTTTTGCTCAGTGAGGGAGTGTGCAATTTTTGCACACGAGGGTCAACTCTGGAAAATCATCCATCGGGAACCTGTGGCTAGCATTCCTAGACGGAACCTACCTAGACACACTTGCATGGCTCCCCGGAACCTGGTTTTGTTGCACAGTTGGAGTTCTATGCCCCCAGTAGGAATCCAGCAGGTGTTCGTGAAGGCCTTTTGGATGCGAGACGGAACAAGCCATAGAATGAAGACCGTGGCTCGGATCAACAACCGTCGACTCCATTGGATTCAGGATGCCGAGATAGTGCTAGGGGTTCCCATCCCCTTCGGTCTGGTGGCCCCAGTGTCATCTTGTACGTCCATCTTGGAAACTAGGGTTTTGCTCAGTGAGGGAGCGTGCAATTTTTGTACACGGGGGTCAACTTTGGAAAATCATCCACCGGGCACCTGTGGCTAGCGTTCCTAGCCAGAACCTACCTAGACACACTTGCATGGCTCCCTGGAACCTAGTTTTGTTGAACGGTTGGAGTTCTATGCCCCCGGCAGGTATCCAGCAAGTGTCCCTGAGGGCCTTTTGGATGCGAGACGGAACAAGCCATAGAATGAAGACCGTGGCTCGGATCGACGAACTGTCAACTCCGTTGGATTTAGAACGTCGGGATAGTGCTAGGGGTGCCCCTCCCCTTCAATTCGATGGCCCCAGTGTAGTCTTGTACGTCCATCTTGGAAACTAGGGTTTTGCTCAGTGAGGAAGCGTGCAATTTTTGCACATGGGGGTCAAATTTGGAAAATCATCCACCGGGCACCTGTGGCTAGCATTCCTAGCTGGAACTTGCCTAGACACACTTGCATGGCTCCCCGAAACCTAGTTTTGTTGCACGGTTGGAGTTCTATGCCCCCGGTAGGTGTCCCTAAAGGCCTTTTGGATGCGAGACGGAATGAGCCATAGAATGAAGACCGTGGCTTGGATCAACGAACCGTTGACTTCGTTGGATTCAGGACACCGGGATGGAGCCAGGGGTGCCCATCCCCTCCAATCCGATGGCCCCAGTGTCATCTTGTATGACCATCTTGGTAACTAGGGTTTTGCTCAGTGAGGGAGTGTGCAATTTTTGCACATGGGGGTCAACTTTGGAAAATCATCCACCGAGCACCTATGGCTAGCGTTCCCAGCTGGAAACTACCTAGACACACTTGCATGGCTCCCCGGAACCCAATTTTGTTGCACGGTTGGAGTTCTATGCCCCCGGCAGGTATCTAGCAGGTGTCCCCAAAGGCCTTTTGGATGTGAGATGGAACAAGCCATAGAATGAATACTGTGGCTCGGATCGACGAACCATCGACTTTTTTGGATTCAGGACACCGAGATAGTGCTATGGGTGCCCCTCCCCTCCGGTCCGGTGGCCCCGATGTCATATTGTATGTCCATATTGGAAACTAGGGTTTTGCTCAGTGAGGGAGTGTGCAATTTTTGCACACAGGGGTCAACTTTGGAAAATCATCCACCGGGAACCTGTTTCCTAGTCGGATCCTACCTAGACACATTTGCATGGCTCCCTAGAACATGGTTTTGTTGCACGGTTGGAGTTCTATGCCCCCGGTAGGTATCCAGCAGGTGTCCCTAAAGGCCTTTTGGATGCGAGACGGAACGAGCCATAGAATGAAGACCATGGCTCAGATTGACGAACCGTCGACTCCGTTGGATTCAAGATGCCGGGATAGTGCTAGGGGTGCCCCTCCCCTCCGGTTCGGTGGCCCCGGTGTCGTCTTGTACGTCCATATTGGAAACTAGGGTTTTGTTCAGTGAGGGAGTGTGCAATTTTTGCACAGGGGTGTCAACTTTGGAAAATCATCCACCGGGCACTTGTGGTGATGATGATGATGATGGTGATGATGAGGAAGACGTTGATGATGATGGTGATGGTGATGGTGATGAATATCATGGTGATGATGAAGATGGTGATGATGATGACAAAGATGGTGATGACGATGGAGATGGTGATGGTGATGATGATGAAGACGGCGATGATGATGAAGATGGTGACATTGATGACGATGGTGATGGTGGTGGAGTTGATGGTGATGGTAATGGTGATGATGAAGAAGATGGTGATGATGATGAAGGCATTGATGATGATGGCGATGGTGATGAAGATGATGACAATGATGATGAAGATGGTGATGATGATGGACACGGTGATGAGGGACCTACAGATAACAATGATGATGAAGATGGTGATGATGATGATGATGATGGTGGTGAAGTTGGTGGTGATGGTGATGGTGATGATGAAGATGGTGATGGTTCTGTCTCGCATCCAAAAGATGGAGATGGTGATGATGACGAAGATGGTGATGATGATGAAGATGGTGACATTGATGATGATGGTGATGGTGGTGAGGTTGATGGTGACGGTGATGGTGATGGTTCCGTCTCGCATCCAAAAGATGGATATGGTGATGATGATGAAGATGGTGATGATGATGAAGATGGTGACGTTGATGATGATGGTGATGGTGGTGAAGTTGATGGTGATGGTGATGGTGATGATGAAGAAGATGGTGATGATGATGAAGGCGTTGATGATGATGGTGATGGTGATGAAGATGATGACAATGATGATGAAGATGGTGATGATGATGGACACAACAATGAGGGACCTACAAATGACAATGATGATGAAGATGGTGATGATGATGACGATGGTGGTGAAGTTGATGGTGATGATGGAGATGGTGATGGTTCCGTCTCGCATCCAAAGGATGGAGATGGTGATGATGACGAAGATGGTGATGATGATGGAGATGGTGACATTGATGATGATGGTGATGGTGGTGGGGTTGATGGTGATGTTGATGGTGATGATGGAGATAGTGATGGTTCCGTCTCGCATCCAAAATATGGAGATGGTGATGATGATGAATATGGTGATGATGATGAAGATGGTGACATTGATGATGATGGTGATGGTGGTGAGGTTGATGGTGATGGTGATGGTGATGGTGATGGTGATGGTGAAGATGGTGATGGTGATGATGATGAAGATGGTGATGATGATGAAGATGGTGATGATGATGAAGATGTTGATGTTGATGATGATGGTGATGGTGGTGAATTTGATGGTCATGGTGATGGTGATGATGATGAAGATGGTGATGATGATGAAGGCATTGATGATGATGGCGATGGTGATGAATATGATGATGAAGATGATGAATATGGTGATGATGATGGACACGGTGATGAGGGACCTAGAGATGACAATGATGATGAAGATGGTGATGATGATGGAGATGGTGATGAGGGACCTAGAGATGACAATGATGATGAAGATGGTAATGATGATGAAGATGGTGATGAGCGACCTAGAGATGACAATGATGATGAAGATGGTGATGAGCAACCTAGAGATGACAATGATGATGAAGATGGTGATGATGATGAAGGAATTTATGATGATGGCGATGGTGATGAAGATGATGATGATGATGATGATGATCAAGATGATGATGGAGATGTTGATGATGATGAAGATGATGATGATGTTGATTATGATGAAGATGATGAAGATGATGAAGATGATGGAGATGTTGATGATGAACCTAGAGATGACAATGATGATGAAGATGGTGATAATGATGATGATGGTGATGATGATGATGATGGTGATGATGATGAAGACGTTAATGATGATGTACATTGTATATTAATGGTGTGGCTTGGTCTAAAGCATTGACATGAGTCATGAGTGAGGTAGGTCTAAAGCAACTTCATTTGTGGAGCGGTGTTGCATTTTGAAGTTCCCTTGGTCATTGTGTTCTAGTTGCATTGTTGGTTTTGGCTATTTGTTCGCAATGCTAGGATTTTTTCTTTTTTTTTTCTTTAACTTGTGTGCAGAGCTCTAGGCATTCATCTAAAATTTTCCCAATCTATCTATCCAAGTTCATTCTACCTTCATTAATGAGTTTTGACCTCAAATTTCAATCTTCTTCTATGGTCATGTATTATTTATCTCGGGGAATTTATTTATATCCAATGTATTTGACTCTAAGAACCTCTCATGTGTGATTATAAAAAAATCAATATTTCCTCAATCCCCAAACATGCCCTTTCAAAGAATTTTTTATCTTTGAGTGTGGTATGGGTGCCAACATGAAGTTTTGTCTACTAAGGATGGATCTTGGCATCTTGACCATGGTTCGAGTAATGACAATGAGGTTCATATGACTCCAATGAATCTTCCATGGATCATGGGGTAAAATGATCTCTCAAGTATTATTGCATGTGAACTTGTACGTACCAAGCTACAACAAATCTTCACAGGAGTGGATTTGTCGATGTGAATAGATAAGTGAAAAGCTTTTAGCAACAAGACCTATCAATTTTAACTTGGAAGTATGGGAAATGTTCAAAGTGGGATTGAGAGGCTTGATGGTGATTGTAGTAGTGGGCATGGTATTGGTGAGAATGATGTCATGATAGTGGAATTAAACATTAAGATGGTGACCCTAGAGCTTGGATCCTAGCCTAGAAACACAAGAGCCTAGCCTAAAAACCCTAGTTGATAGCGTAAACCCTAGTTTGCATTCTAATCACAATGAAACCCTATTATGTAGCCTAAGATCTAGCCCTAAATTATAATAAATATAAAGATTAAATCATTTTCATTGTACATATATATTCATGTGCATACATTTGAATCCAAATCACTATACACATATATGCATAGCTTATCATCTATATAGCAAGGGTGCATACAACTAGAAAACCGTTGTACCTAGCACCAGATACCTAATTTAGAAACCTAATGGTTTGAAATTGGTTGTACCATTAAGATTTTTATATGGTAGATACACACACCTATGGAAACCTTCTCAATGGATGGAAAACCTAATATTATCATAACATTAGTAAGGCTTAGTCCAACATGTAGCAATGCTTACATGTTCTAGTGTTGATGACGCAATAATGGATGCATGCAACTTGATGGTGATTGTAGCAGTGGGCATGGTATTGGTGAGAATGATGTCATGATAGTGGATTTAAACATTAAGATGGTGACCTTAGAGCTTGGATCCTAGCCTAGAAACACGAGAGCCTTGTTAGGGTTAACCTTGACTCGGGATTGAGTCAAAGTTGGTTAGGTCTAGCACATGTTTTTGGGCACATGGTTTCTTGTAGCCCATGGTATTGCCCCATGGTATTGCATGTAAGGAAGCCTTTATAAGGCTTGAGGAGGCTCCATTGTAAAGTGGCCTGGAGGTGAGCGGGTGAGCTCACTTGGCCCGGCTTGGCCGGTTTAGGTCAAGGGTAATGAAGATCTTCATTAGGTGCTGGTTTTTCCCCGCATGGGGTTTCCAGGGTAAATTATGTGTCTCTCTCAAGTGTTTGCTTGTTTCTATTTTATTTCTCTCGCAAGTTAATGTGTATGCTCGTATAAACCTAACAAGTGGTATCAGAGCCATGGTGTTTGGAGTCCCATCCCACGAACATAAGGGGTCCAGTGAGAAGCTAAAGGGAAGCAACCGCAAAGAAAAACCCCAGCCGTCATGGAGCCAACGTGAAGTCCGAGAGAGGGTCACAGCGTGGAAGGGCCGTTGAGCCCAACTGCCCTCGTGAAAGCCTGCTGCATGGAAAGCTAGCCCATGAGCGTGAGAGAGCTTGAAGTCTGCAGAGCCGGATGGTGGAGATCCGCTGCCCGAGAGAGCCGTCGTTGAGCCTACTGGAAGAAGGAGCCACCACTCGTGGAGGAGTTCGAGAGGCTACGCGTGAGCAGAGGTAGCCGGTTGTCAAGAAAGGGACGCAAAAGACCAGCCAGACCAGCTGCCATTGTAAATCCTGATCCACGCGTTCCAGAGGAAGAGGTGAACCCTGATCCGTGCGTGAAGCGGGAGAGAAAGCCGCCCAGCCATCAGGGAGCCGAAGGTGAAGCCGCCTGCCCTGGAGAGCCGCTGGTAGAGAGGAGCTGAGCCGGTCCAGTGGAACAACCGGCTGCTGGTGTTTTTCTATGTGAAGGTGTAAAGAAGGCTGCGATCTCGTGGATGACAAACTGTTCGTTGCGTCAAGATCTCATCCTAGTGGTCAAAGAGAGGCGTCGACAAGCATAATGGAGTCGCCCTACATTTTTTTGTGAAGGCAGATCTGAGCAAAGGAGTCACGTCCAAGTGAGAAGCTGCTAATTAAATGATCCATTGATCCGTTGCCCAACTGTGTGTGAGAAAATCTGCATGTAGATCGGAAGAATACACTCGTTGCTGTAACCAGAAAAGAAGAGATCTCGTGTCAAATAAACCCTTCGATGTGGAGAAGATGCCTTTCGAAATGTATTGAGGAAGGTGGCATCAAAGTTTTGCAGCAATTTGGTGGTGGCCGCATTGTTAAATTGTAATCTTAAAATAGCGCAGAGATGGTGTGGTTGTAGATGTGGACAGTTGTGTTGGGTCCGTGCACTTATGGAACAACGATGAAGAGAAGATCCACCTGTGAGATATCTGTGTGAGGATAGCGATCATGTTAAAAGGGTTCCTGCGACCAAAAGTAAGAAATGTTAGTGTGAAGAGAGCCATCTTACCAATATTGTGAAAGCCAACAAATAGTGGATGATATACCATGGAGAAAATGTTGGAAATGGCATGCCCTCAAATCCATGAAGTAAAGGTAAAAATGATTATAAAATAGTTTTTAAAGAAAGGATGCATGCCATTCACGTCATTTTTAAAAAGGGGTCATTTCTTAAGTTATGATATGTTTTTCTCAAAAGTTAAGTGGACACATTGTAATATGAAGGGGCTTTATTTATGGTATTGATTAATTACTTTTTAAAAGGGTAATTGAGATTAAAAAGGGGAGTGAATATTTTATGCTAAGCATGGGTATATGAAATAATGGTTAATGGTTTTAAATCATGGTCAAGAATGTGGGGCATGGCATATAAAAATCATGGCAAGCACATGAGATAGCAATGGAAAAGCAAGATGCATCTCAAGAATGAAAGGCATGGCATGATGAGCAAGAAAGCGAGCATGGAAAAGCGAGAGGTTGAAGCAACGGATGGTGATGGTGTAGTCACCATGAAGACACATGGAAAAAAAAAAAATTTGAAAATGGAGTAGTTTGCATGTAAAAGGGCATATGGTTGTAAGACCTAGTAAGGCATGCATACCCCTGGTAACTCACCGGTAAAGTCGGGAGAAAGACCTAGGTGATAGGGGGGTGTATGCGAGATTCCTCGGTTAAAACTTTGAGGGGGGTTGGTGATTACTCCAAGTCAAGTTTAAAGGGGGGATTGTTAAGGTTAACCTTGACTCGGGATTGAGTCAAAGTTGGTTAGATCTAGCACATGTTTTTGGGCACATGGTTTCTTGTAGACCATGGTATTTCCCAATGGTATTGCATGTAAGGAAGCCTTTATAAGGCTTAAGGAGGCTCCATTGTAAAGTGGCCTGGAGGTGAGTGGGTGAGCTCACTTGGCCCGGCTTGGCCGGTTTAGGTCAAGGGTAATGAAGATCTTCATTAGGTGCTGGGTTTTCCCCGCATGGGGTTTCCAAGGTAAATTATGTGTCTCTCTCAAGTGTTTGCTTGTTTCTATTTTATTTCTCTCGCAAGTTAATGTGTATGCTCGTATAAACCTAACAAGCCTAGCCTAAAAACCCTAGTTGGTAAGGTAAACCCTAGTTTGCATTCTAATCACAATGAAACCCTATTATGTAGCCTAAGATCTAGCCCTAAATTATAATACATGTAAAGATTAAATCATTTTCATTGTACATATATATTCATGTGCATACATTTGAATCCAAATCACTATACACATATATGCATAGTTTCTCATCTATATAGCAAGGGTGCATACAACTAGAAAACCGTTGTACCTAGCATCGGATACCTAATTTAGAAATGTAATGGTTTGAAATTGGTTGTACCATGAAGATTTTTATATGGTGGATATGCACACCTATGGAAACCTTCTCAATGGATGGAAAACCTAATATTATCATAACATTAGTAAAGCTTACTCCAACATGTAGTAATGCTTACATGTTCTAGTGTTGATGACACACTAATGGATGCATGCAACTTGATGAGGGTGTATTTGTGACTCCATTGATGTAATGCACTTGTTCTAAATGTCTTTAACAAGTGTCTGAGTGTCCAATAGATGAATTATGATGTCCTAATACCTCTCTATCCCTTCCAGACAAAATTCGACAGCATTTGGGGTATTGGGGTAACAAGTTGGTGTGTTGAGGTGGATATAGCCTCAAAAATACACCTCATAGTAGTCATTTATTGTAATGTCAACTATACATGTGTTTAAGTCAACATGTCTACATAAAATTAGATCGCTATCACATAATGATAAATTAAGGAAGTCCTAATTGTAAATGGTAGTGGATGTGATGGTCATCAAATCAAAGGTGGCTATATCCGTGAGTGAGAATTAATGAGCTAGCTATACATCGTGCTCAAGGTTGTCCTATTTGTATGGTGACAATTGATTAAGAAATGATTCCATAACTTGGTTATTAATTTGTTGCATGATCTTAAGTGGACAAAATGGTCAAAATAAATACTAGTGACGACATTTCATTATGTAGAGTATGGACATTTTGGATATCATTATGTAGAGCTATTAAAAATAATGTTGGATCTCATTTTAACCTTTTGACGACAATGGACATTTTCTATTTTTAAGTATTCTTTTCCTAGTACTCAATTTCCCAATATATATCTTATGTGCCATGAGGTGTGATTTGTCCATCCATTTATTCTGTTTGTTTTTAGATTAATTCTCACACATGATTTTGTTTGAGTTAGCCTATGTTTACAATGTTTTCTTAACATAGATACCTTTAGAAGATTTTACATATGGAAAGATAAACCAAGCTGAACTATGATATCTAACTTCTCTTCTAAGATCTAGGTGAAACCCAAATTTACACAACATCACATCATGATATACACAACATGAGACAACCACATTAGACAACAAGATATATAAATGACATAAATGAAAATCCATGTACATCGAGGCTACAAAACTCATCCAAACATATACAATTTCTGGCCAATAGTGGAACATGGTTCCCAATGTACGTACAATGGCAACTCGTGCCCTACACAAAATGCAACAACTCATGCTGTAGATACAAAATACATGGCAACTCGTGCTGTACATACAAAGTACATCAAAACTGGTGCACAAAAGTTCCACATCATGGCTAATGTACATAACACGGGGTGTGTCAAGCATTGTGACCACCATCGTCACTCCCAGGCACAGATCCAAAGTCGATCTTCCTCCTCTTCGAGCTACCGGTGCCTTGGGTCTTGCTCCATCTAGGAGTAGTCCGTCTCTCCAGGATCTGGAACAAATGATATAAGATACTGTCATTTTCAAGCATTTGCAACATTTACCACATTTATAAAACAAATGTAGAATTCAAATATTAAATAAATCACCTTTGACGTGAGTGGGAAACGTTGGACAGTTGTCCTGGATCTGTGGAGCCTCTCAGGAATTCCATCCTACAACATTTACAACAATCATTTCATTGAAAATTAATAATTGCTTAAATTAATTTTTGTTAATGCATCAAAATATTTTCATAAATTAGCTTGATTCTCACCGTGAACAGCTCTGACGATGGACATGGCTGGGATTCTGGGCTAGCAAGTGGAGCAGATAGCTGGACAACCAGCTCCGATGCAGTGATGGGGGGGGGCGCAGATGTAGTGGCAGCCACTACAGGTTCAACCACTGGAGATACTGATGAGGATACTGGAAGATTAGATGCCACAATAGTGGTGGTAAGTGGGGATGATATGGTGGGAGAAGACATAGTGGTATGGGGTGGAGGAGGATGTCATGGGCGATGAACCCCTTCCAGTTGTGCGATAGAGGGTATCGAACGAAAAGGGATAGGGGGGATGTTGATGGATGGTGCATGGGAGGGCATTCTTGCATGGAGGGAGGAGGATGGACGAATGGGAGGTTGTGGACGAAGAGGGGAAGGTGGAAGCAAGGGGGGGCGTGGACGAATGGGGGAGGATGGATAGACATGGGGGCATGGATAAATTGGGGAGGATGTATGGACGGGGTGGGGGGGCGAGTGGGGGAGGATGGATGGAGGGGGGAGTATGGCCAAAGAGGGGGGGCTGGATGGAAGGGAGGGGATGGACATAGGGAGGGGTCTAGATGGAAGTGAGGGGGGGGGACTCATGGGAGAGGGTGGATACATAGGACTAAAATGGGGAGACACAGCTGCTGGTGGCACCTACATATACATTTGTAATATCACAATTTAGTAAACAAACAATAAATTAAACCATAATAAGTCCTAACAAATCAAATTAAAAGCATGCTTATAACTACACATTGTACCTGTGTATATGGTGATGTGCCAATCCCTGGCGGAGGTGGTTGATCATCGTAGTCATGAAGCACCTGTGGACAACAAAATGCATGCATGTTATGAATATGTTAAACAAGTCATTATCTAGGCAATCAAGATATTCAAAAACATTGTACGAACTATCAATGTGTATGCCATAAATATAAATACTTGAGTAATATAAATGACATAAGTAATAACAATATTGTGTCAAGTACTGAAAATACCTCCGTGTGGGGTGCCACAATTTCAGTTGCAGCTGCCATTGCTACTTCCAGGTTGGGAGATCCTACGTTCTCCCATATTGGTGTATCAGCTCTGAATAACTGTACATTGAAATAATAGTTTAAGTCAAACAAAAATACTTTACAAGTTATCAACTGATGATTGAAAACACATTATAAAAATTGTTGACCTGATCCATACAATAGCCCTTGATCGGACCAGGGCAAGTGTGCCCGCAATGGGGACAAAGATGTGGAATTTCCCCCATCGAACTGGAATGGCCAACATAGCTACCATCGGTCATGGGTATATTGTGGCCCTGTCGTGAAGGCCCTACACCTAGATCTCTATCAAGGTCAACCGACCTCTCCACTGTAGTCGTTGCTACAAAGGAGGTGTGTCTGAGGAGTCCACGTGCAACATTCATCATTGTCACCTTAATCTGATCAAGCTTGTGGGTCAACTGAGGTGGCTGGGGAGAGGGGTTGGGGTCGTGCCTCGGAGCTGGTGGCCCTCTCAGTGGGTTCCTCCTGGAAGCAGGTCAATCTTAGGCAGAGCCACGCCCAACACCCTGGAACTTGGTTATGTCAAAATAGTTGACATGTAAACCGAGGCAAAACTCAACCCACAGTTAACGAAGGAAGTACTATGGAACCTCCCTATTATTGCAGGGAGGTTTATCGTACACAATGAACCACCTCTGCATCCAATTGTCCCTCCACGGTTGGTAATGACACCAATCCATGTAGACATGTGGATTTGTAATGTTCGGTGGTTGGTTTGTTTTCGAATCGGTGAACATACTATATATTGGGATTTTGTAATGTTCAAATCTTTTATTGCTTCCTTGGAGATGCCAATGGACTAGTACTCCCACATCCTAGCTCTAAATTGAGTCATGTCAGTCAATTGTTGGTGTGCATGGATGAGGGAGTCAATTGAGTTCTCAATTGACGTGGCAAGAGACAATTGAGATGGTTCCCCTGAGTTTCTAAGTTTGCGAGTGTGCACTCGCATTTCATTTACATAATGGTTAAGGTCATCTTGTTCAAAATTGGGTTGGGGGTTTTGGTTTTGTTCGGCATTTGGATTGTGTTCACGGTTTTCTTCGGAATTGGGTCCAAGGTTTGGGTTTTCTTGTGTTCCACTGGAATCGAGGTTAGCATCTTGTTCACTCATTGTCTCAGTTTACAATCTACAATAGAAAATTGGTTCATTGTTTTCAAAATATGGAAATTTTTTACAATTAAATAAACAAAAAAAATCAAAAATTGACACAAATAATGAATAAAATGAAAAAAATGTGATATTTACCTATTAATCGAAGTGTTGATGAGTTTGTGGGTGTTGTTGGGTGGTTTTGGATTCGATTTGGCCTCCTTTGGTGGTTGAATCAACACGCACGCGGAGGAGGAGGACGCGCTCGACCAAATGGAACAATGCGAAATTGTGCTCTGTTTTTTTTTTTTACAGAGGCGTGTGCACGTACACGCACCTCGGTTCGATACCGAACCTAGTGGCGCGTGCGCGCTGCCTTAGGTGCGTACACGTGCCATTTTTTTCCCTAGCACGCCCTTATTGCAATGAAAATGGAGACCATCTTCGTGCGCCTGCCCTTCTCCAAGTCAATCTTACTAAGAAACTTTGCATTGCACAACTCTAGAGGTATATAGCCTATCAATTGATTGTTGCTTAGACTCAAATGAGTCATCAAGGAGCAAATTCTAAGCTCTGGAGGAATGTGACCACTAAAATTATTTGAAGTAAGTATAATGTATTCATCTTTTTCCCACTTTCCCAACCAAGAAGGCAGAGTTCCAATCAATTGATTTTGTTTTGCGGAGAATGAAAAAAGGGAGAGATCTACAAGTGTATCTGGAAGAGAGATTGTGAGAGAATTGAAGGTTAACACCACAGTCCTTAAATTTATACAATTACCAAGCTCTGTAGGGATTGAACCATTGAGCTCAACATTCACAAGATTCAAAATTGTAAGGTTCTGCAAGTTTCCAATCGAGTTTGGGATGGGAGAGTGCAGAGGATTGTTTGACAGGTCTAATTTTTCTAAGCTTCTCATATTTCCAATCTCTTCAGGAATCAGTACACTAGCACGTAGGAAGGGGAATAAAGATTTACCAAATTGACAAGAATGCCCATTTCTACAGGCAAAGGGCCAAAATTTTTATTGATTCCTAGGCTGAGGTCTACCAAGTTCACCATTGCTCCAATGCACGAAGGGATGTTTCATGAAAGAGAGTTATTTGATACATCTAAATATTTCAAATTTATGAGCTTACCAAGCTTGGCGTCTCCCTACAAGTTTTCATTGTACTTACGATAGCCGCTGCAAGTTTGGTTACTTTTAATATTTTATTTGATATAGTTTATATATTATTTTAATCACATATATATAGTTTTAAATAAAATTTTGAATATATAGCTTTAAACTGCATTTTAATATGCATTTGAATTCCTATTTATTTTGGTTCTAATTGTATATGAAATTTTATTCCCTAGATTGCCTAAGAGAAGTGCATGTGATTTATGATAATAGCTTGCAGACATTCTTCCTGTTGCTTTGCAGTACAATGTTAGGAACGATGAATGATGGATTATTCACATTCCATGTATAATCCCCATACAGCTTGAAGATCTTCCATCGTTTTTTAAATCGAGTGCAGACCCTGTAAATGCTAGAGCCGTTGTTCGCTATTTAGAAAGATCCAGAGAAGAAGTGGATTGGGTAGTAGCCAAATCCTTGGAAGGGAAATCAAACACTTTAGCATCTCGAATAAGCCGACAGGTATTGATTTATGGGTTTTTCGAATATTGGAGATCAAAGCATAATAATAAGCACCCAAGTGATCAATTTGGGCACCAGGATGGTGTGATGCTGAAATCAAGGCACAATTACATTTATAAAGAATGATCAGTAGCACATTCCCTAGAGACCTCCATTGTGGGGCGAGGTACGAGCCGCTCGATTGACATAGTAATTCGATGGTTTTAACTAAGCGTCGCAGCCCTGAGGAAATCGTTGGTAACTCTCTCTGATAGGACCATGGTCGATCCTCGTCCAATACAACCAATAGTCCATTTTTTATTGAATATTTTAGTCATGGTCAGTTGTGGCTAAGGAATTTCGACGATAGTGGCATGTTCACCATCTCTGAGTACGATTGCATATCATATACCACTTGGAGGAAAAAACACAAATATCATTAAGAACCCTTGCCACTTGTCCATCTCATGGACTAAATCACTACTAAACATACTTGTATTAAAATTACCAAGAGGGAATAAGATACTTGGGAATTGGGTTCAATGTGGGGAGAAGTAGAGTAACTTAATTCATTTTTACATTTCAATTTACTACAGGTTCTTTTTTACATTTCAATTTACTAAGGGAGTCGAGGGATGATAATTCCTCAGCTTCACCTCTTATCTTGACTTGAAACTCTGAACTGATGCTTGGATCTGGTTGGGTTTTACACTTATGGTTCCCATGATGTGTAGTCATTATTTTTTCCTTCTATGACTCTATTTTCCCGAAGGACCATTGGCATACCTCCATAATCAATAATTGATGGTTGGAGAGGTCATGACTTTTAATTAAATGAAGTAAGTAACTGAGCTCTCGGACGCTCAGAGATATTTAAACATGGAGACTGCTCTTCCTCATTTATGTTCGTATTTTTTTTAATGAATTTCCTTTTTAACTCTATTTTTTTTTTGTTATATTAGGTATTTTAATCAACTAGTGATTTTTCTAATGTTTGTGCAACCAATTTTCATAATCATTATGGTATTTAATTTAAAATGTCATCATGTTATCAAGATAAATATAACAAAGAAATGTTTGACTATTTTAATATAATGAATTGTTATGCTCGCACATTGGATTTAAAAATAATTAAAATTGAACTCTCTAGAAAACCACCAGTTAATTTTTGTTGTACCTTTTAATTATAATTCCATTTTATTATCGTTGTTGTACTTTCTAATCATAATACAATTTTTGGAACTTGAATACTAGTTTTTAAAAACTAGAGAAACATAAGCATGGCATGTCTCAAGTGTTTTATCATTTTTTAAATTCATCATAAATTTAAGTGTATATATATAACTAGTCGTGACACTTTTTGAAACTCATCATAGCTTTAAGTATATATATAAAACTAGTCATAGAGCCCGAGACAAACATAAGTATAACATGTGTTTTTGAAACTCATCATAACTTAAGTATATATATATGCATGCTTCAGAACACATCTTGGGTTGTCAATTCATGTAATGGTCAATGTAGCTAAGTGCATATTTATGCTTGGGGGTGTGTGCAAGAAGATGAGGGTCACTTTAGATGCAATCCTGCTTTTTCAAAACTCGTTCTTGATACAGAAAAACATAACGCGTTTCTGATACTTAGCACTTGCCATGGTAAAACCCGAGCCTAACATGTCACTGGACATGTAGGATAGGTAACCATAACGCGTACGCGTTATAGAACTACAAAACGTGTACGCGCTATGTAGTTACAAAATGCGTACGTGTTATTGAAATCTAAAATCAATTTAAAAACACAGTCCCGACCACCCGCGACGCTCTTCACGCATCAGAAACGTGAAATAGAGGTTGGACAAGGATGGTTTGTGTGCCCTGGAGTATCGGTGGAGCTCGATATAGCTGGAGGGGAGGCAAATTCACCAGTGGATTGTCATCTAATCAGGTAATTCATTCACCCATACCATTTTTTGTCATTTCTTAACCTAAATTACTATTTTTTTATTGTTTAAAACAACCTAGTTGTGTAATATTTATAAAATTGGGAATAACCCAATCTCTAATTAAATTCACATCTCCCCCAACCAAGATGAGTGAATAATTTAAATGAATCCCTTTTCAAAAACTCAAAAATTCCTAATCCAACCAAAAATTGAAAAAAATAGAACTCCTCCCTTTCTACAATGTATCCATCCACATGAAACCCAAATTTCCAACCCTCAAAGGCCATTTCCCATGATACTAATTAAATAATTTTCCTTGGTAATGACCATAACAAGATGAAATGCATGCACAATCGTGAATAGAAAAAATGCAAAAAAAATTAGTAACTTGGTTTCTCAAAATTTCATCACAATCATTTGTCCATGAACATAATCAAAATTTCATCAGAAGTGTATGTAGCTATACATTGCCTCTTAGTTAAGCACCCTTGACTAAATGCCAAAACACATTAACAAAGTGTCTCTCGGGCCTGCCCTATCCACACCCTTGATCAATCTACTCAACGCTCAGGGACCGTCAATTCAACCGAAAGACTTCATATAGAAAATCACTATGTTTTTTATTTAATTTTTTGAACTTGCCATACAATGTAGAGATTGATTTTGTAGAGAGAAATTGTCTCTGTTTTGAGAAGTTGACATTGTTGTTATTGTCATTCTAGTCACAATCTCTAGTTGATTATTCAGCATCTTAATCATTGATAGTCATCTCAAGTACATATGTAATCATATTGGCAAGACAAACTCATACATATCCATTTCATTCCATGCCACTTTGTCCTCCCCTCCAACCACAAGGCGTAATATGTTGAAATCAATAAATTTAATGTTAGCTTATGAAGTTGATGGAAATATTGTTTTTTGCAAGGGACGTAAAGGCCAAAACATGTCAAAATAACACTCCTAAATTCTAAGAAGTTTAAACCCAATTTTGCATGGAAAAGTCACCAATGAGGGTTAAGAAGTGCCTTAACTTCTAGAAAGAAGTTGAACAAAACTTACTTTTTAATTGTTCAATGTTTAATTTTAAGTTTTAAATGTATGTAAGTGAATGCCATTAAATTGCTTACTTGAGTTTGATTTAATACATTTTCAATTTTGAAGAGACGTCATTATATACCATGTATATGTTTCTAATGATTTTCGTATTGATGTCTTTATTGCAGTTGCGGCTATGGACACCAATGCTGAGATACTGATTGAGCTTGCCCACTTGAGAGGCATTAGTGCAGCTTTTAGTGGTGGTGACAGGATTCGCCGCTCGCTTGCATCAACCTTGGATGCAATTGTTGACACCATTTCACAGTCTAGCAATGTACTATATGATATTACATCATATAGAGAAAGAAAAAGACAACAATATATTGATGGGCTAGACTACAATGCAATAAAAAAGTTGAAAATATCCAAAGACCTCATATTTTCATTGTTTAGGGACCCTCGGACGGGGGAAATCCCAAATGCAAACAAGCCTCATATCTCCATTGAGTGGTGCACGTTTCAACCATTTGTTGATAACT
This sequence comes from Larix kaempferi, assembly GCA_027924585.1. NCBI lineage: Eukaryota > Viridiplantae > Streptophyta > Pinopsida > Pinales > Pinaceae > Larix > Larix kaempferi. Next base: position 2,835,937 of record BSBM01000607.1, read on the forward strand.
GGATGGACAGATGGTACATGGTTTTTGATATGCCACCACACAACAACAGGAAAATTCCCTTGTATTTCTTCGAAAGATGTACGCAGAGTTTGTGTTATATAAACACGTAAACTATTTTGACATCTTGCAGTTTCAGGGGATTGGTGGGGGGATGCCCCAAAATCGACCCAATGCGAGGCTTTGAGACCAAGATCGCCCTATCCCTGCACCTCGCAGGCAGTTTCCTGGGCCAGATGTCCCACCTGCACATCATATTATTCCATAGAAACGTGATGCATTTTTGAGTTTGGCACGGGAAGTTGTTCGCCATGGCACTATGGTTCAACATATGGGTGAGGAAGGGACATCTGTCCCTGGTGTGGTACATACACCAGCTCATCACCATGCAGGACCATCCACTAGTGCAAGACCATCGACACATCCCCATCCAAGTACTGATCCTCACGAGTGCACATCATGTGGTCGTCCCTGCTATGGTCTTGCCTCAGATGTTGCCTTCAGTGGGTTTTTGAGAGAGGTATGTTGATGGATAATTGTAATAAATTCTTCATTTATTTTCGTCTTTCTACACATATATATAGCTTGAGCTAATATATTAATTTTGTGAACTTGCAGTTGATGCTTTATGCTGGCAGCGACGCCCCAGAGCCGGATGTTCTAGACTCTACAGGGGGGCATGATGCTACCCATTTGGCAGGCCCATCTTATATAGCACCTATTGCTGTATCTCACACCGAGGTAAACATTTTAAAATTTCAGTTTTTTAATACTTGTTAATTTGTTAATTTCCACATACTTTACATTTTAGTTCACTAATGCTATCTACGGTCTAATATTTACAATTATTAAACTTGTAGATGGTAGATCCTTCACTGGGGCAAGGTAATGTGGAGGTAGCACCCATGGTCGTACCATCCGATGAAACATCTGGACTCCAGGTAAACAATTAAAAATGACATTTTTTAAATACATGTTTGTTTGTTGAATCATGCATGTCTAACTACATGAACACTTGCTGACTGTAGGCACCATCCGAGACATCTGGACCATTGCCTAGATTTGTATCTCCTGCCAGGCCATTCGTGAACAAGGTTCGTGTGTATGTGAGGTGTTCTACTCCTAGAAAGACTCCAGTTGCCCACGACCATGGGCTTACTCACACCATGGTAATGTATATCCTTCGATGATATTTGTTGTTTAACTTGAAATCCAGTGCATAAATCGTTTTTGTTAATGTTTGAATTGCATGTTTACTGCATCAGGAACCCGAGTTATCTACTGAAAACCTCGCATCGATGGTTGATGCAGTAGTCAGTGCCGCATCTGCAATGGCAATTGATCACACACAGGTATGTAACTATTTCAACATTATCTTTACATAGTTTATTATTGTTGTCTATTGTTTATTCATGCATTTCTAACTATTTCAACATTTTTTCATTGTAGCCACCACCAGCAGGAGCAGTTCCTGGCCCCCCTGGTTCGTCCATCCTGGATGTTCAACCAACGGCTCCATCTGCTACACAAGCAACGCAATCTCCTTTGTCAGTTGAGGTGAGATGTCCTTTAGTGACCAAGTGTTTCATGCACTTTCCATGCACCAGTTGATAATTGTTGAGCTAATGTATTAGTGTACATAGTTAGTTGAATTTAATAATTGATATTTAATTTGCAGGATCCAGAGACGCACACTGATCCTAGAGTTGTGCCTAGAGGATCAACGTCGGGAAAGAACAAGAGGAAGCTTGAGTTTTGATGTGTCTTATGGGATATATGTACATTTGGATACATGTACAGGTGGCTTTGATAGTTTTGGATAGTTTTGGACACATGTGCTTTTGGATACTTTTGTATATATATGTACTTTTCGATACATTCACTTTTGGAGACATGTACATTGACTTCATTGTGCATGTACTTTTGAAGACATGTACATTGACTTCATTGGATACATGTACTTTTGGATATATATGTACTTTTGGATACATGTACTTTTGGAGACATGCACTTTTGGATATATATGTACTTTTGGAGACATGCACATTGACATTTCACTTATAAATGAATGATACATTTCACTTTGTATTTGTTCTTTGGTTTCCACGTGTTCTTGTGTCAATCTAATGTGTTGATTTGTGTGGATTATCTATTACTCATGAATGTGCTATGTCAAAAGAAAAAACTATTATATTTAAAGGTTTCAACGAACTCACTACATACGTGCACTAATTGGTATCTAATTAAAATTTGTGATTTTGGATGATCATTACAAGTTATGTCAAAGTTCTTGCTCAAGTAATTTAATCAAACTAAATGCAATACAATGTTTTTCAAGGTTTCAACGAACTCACTCATACACACTAATTGGATAGGTGTAATTAAAATTTGTGAGTTTGGATGATTAAATTACAAGTTAAGTCAATGTTCAAGTGTAATTTAATAAAACTAAGTGCAATACATGCTACACATTTTATCAACGCCCAATATTTGATTGTACAATTAGATTCAACACTACATATGAGTAACTACATACAAGTGCTCAAAGCAACATTGGTGAAACGAACAAACGTTACCTCGGGATTTGAGAAATAAAGTGCCTTCTAATGTTGGTTGGGAAGGATATGCTTGGTTATCCTTATGGCTTGGAGGTCATCTTCATGTAGATAAGTACTCTTGTTGTCATGTGTCATTAAGGTTTTTTCATGTGGTAAAACCCTTCAGGGTTAGGGTTTGTTCATGGTTTCATTGTACTTGATTTCTAAGCATATAATTATTCTAAGAAAGGTTGCTAGATTTTCTTCCCCATGAGGGTTTCCTGGGATTAAAATGTTGTGTCTCTTGTCCTTGAACAACATTTTCATACGACTTGCAGCTCGACATAGCCTAGAAACCGGGCGTCGAACCTATGAACCGTCGACTCCATTGGTCTCCTAGCATGCGATTACCTCTAGGGGGGCCTCTCCCTCGTCTCCCCATGGCCCAGTGGCCTTATTGTGCATTCATTTCGTAAAACAGGGTTTTGCTCAGTTTCATTGCATGCAATCTCACATTGGTGGGTCAAATATGCAAAACCTTCCCCCGAACTAGTGTTGGCAGTGTTCCCACGTCGGCTTTTCCCACACACACCCGCGGGAGCCAACGACACACAATCCTGCTGCTCTGTTTGCTTTTTGGCTCCCGGGCAGAAATTCACCAAGTGTCCCTGAACGAAATTTTCATGCGACTTGCAACTTGACAGAACTCGGAAACCGGACGTCAGACTGACGAACTGTCGACTCTGTTAGTCTCCTAGCGTGCGATTACCTCTAGGGGGCCCTGTCCCTCGTCTCCCCATGGCCCAGTGGCTTCATTGTGCATTCATTTCGTAAACTAGGGTTTTCCTCAGTTTTATTGCATGCAATCTCACATTGGTGGGTCAAATCTGCAAAACCCTCCCCCGAGCCAGTGCTGGCAGTGTTCCCATGTCGGCATTGCCCACACACACTTGCAGGAGCCAACGGCACGCAATCTTGCTGCTCCGTTTGCTTTTTGGCTCCCAGGCGGAAATTCACCAAGTGTCCCTGAACGACATTTTCATGCGACTTGCAACTCAACATAACTCAAAAACCAGATGCTGGATCGACGAACCATCGACTCCGTTGGTCTCTTGGCATGCGATTACCTCTAGGGGGCCCTCTCCCTTGTCTCCCCATGGCCCAGTGGCTTCATTGTGCATTCATTTCGTAAACTAGGGTTTTGCTTAGTTTTATTGCATGCAATCTCGCATTGGTGGGTCAACTCTGCGAAAACCTCCCCCGAGTCAGTGTTGGCAGTGTTCCCACGTCGGCATTGCCCACACACACTTGTAGGAGCCAATGGCACGCAATCTTCCTGCTCTGTTTTCTTTTTGGCTCCCGGATGGAAATTCACCAAGTGTCCCTGAATGACATTTTCATGCGACTTGCAACTCGACATAACTCGAAAACCGGACGTCGGATCGACGGACTGTCGACTCCGCTGGTCTCCTGGAGTGCGATTACCTCTAGGGGGCCCTCTCCCTCGTCTCCCCATGACCCAGTGGCTTCATTGTGCATTCATTTCGTAAACTAGGGTTTTCCTCAATTTTATTGCATGCAATCTCGCATTGGTGGGTCAACTCTGCAAAACCCTCCCCCGAGCCAGTGTTGGTAGTGTTCCCACGTCGGCATTGCCCACACACACTTGCAGGATCCAACGACACGCAATCTTCCTACTCCGTTTGCTTTTTGGCTCCCAGATGAAAATTCACCAAGTGTCCCTGAACGACATTTTTATGCAACTTGAACTCGACATAACTCAGAAACCGAACATCAAACCGATGAACCATTGACTCCGTTGGTCTCCTGGCATGCGATTACCTCTAGGGGGGCCTCTCCCTCATCTCCCCATGGCCCAGTGGCTTCATTGTGCATTCATTTCGTAAACTAGGGTTTTCCTTAGTTTTATTGCATGCAATCTCGCATTGGTGGGTCAACTCTGCAAAACCCTCCCCCGAGCCAGTGTTGGCAGTGTTCCCACATCGGCATTGCCCACACACACTTGCAGGAGCCAATGGCACGCAATCTTCTTACTTCGTTTGCTTTTTGGGATCCGAACGGAAATTCACCAAGTGTCCCTGAACGGCATTTTCATGTGACTTGCAACTCGACATAAATCAGAAACCGGATGTCGAACCGATTAAACGTCGACTCCGTTGGTCTCCTGGTGTGCAATTACCTCTAGGGGGCCTTGTCCCTCGTCTCCCCATGGCCCAGTGGCTTCATTGTGCATTCATTTCGTAAACTAGGGTTTTGCTCAGTTTTATTGCATGCAATCTCGCATTGGTGGGTCAGCTCTACAAAACCCTCCCCCGAGCCAGTGTTGGCAGTGTTCCCACGTCGGCATTTCCCACACACACTTGCAGGAGCCAACGGCACGCAATCTTCCTGCTCCATTTGCTTTTTGGCTCCTGGACAGAAATTCACCAAGTGTCCCTGAACGACATTTTCATGCGACTTGCAACTCGACATAACTCAGAAACTGGACGTCGGACCGACGAACCGTTGACTCCATTGGTCTCCTGGCGTACGATTACCTCTAGGGGGCCCTCTCCCTCGTCTCCCCATGACCCAGTGGCTTCATTGTGCATTCATTTCGTAAACTAGGGTTTTGCTCAGTTTCATTGCATGCAATCTCGCATTGGTGGGTCAACTCTGTAAAACCCTCCCCCGAGCCAATGTTGGCAATGTTCCCACGTCGGCATTTCCCACACACACTTGCAGGAGCCAATGGCACACAATCTTGTTGCTTCGTTTGCTTTTTGGCTCCTGGATGAAAATTCACCAAGTGTCCCTGAACGACATTTTCATGTGACTTACAACTCGACATAACTCGGAAACTGGACGTCAGACCATCGAACTGTCGACCCCGTTGGTCTCTTGGCATGCGATTACCTCTAGGGGGCCCTTTCACTTGTCTCCCCATGGCCCAGTGGCTTCGTTGTTCATTCATTTCGTAAACTAGGGTTTTGCTCAGTTTCATTGCATGCAATCTCTCATTAGTGGGTCAACTCTGCAAAACCCTTCCCTAAGCCAGTGTTGGAAGTGTTCCCATGTCAGCATTGCCCACACACACTTGCAAGAGCCAATGGCACACAATCTTGCTGCTCCGTTTGCTTTTTGACTCTCGAACGAAAATTCACCAAGTGTCCTTGAACGACATTTTCATGCGACTTGCAACTCAACATAACTCGAAAACCGGATGTCAGACCGATGAACCGTCAATTCCGTTGGTCTCCTGGCGTGCGATTACCTCTAGGGGGCCCTCTCCCTCGTCTCTCCATGGCCCAGTGGCTTCATTGTGCATTCATTTTGTAAACTAGGTTTTTCCTCAATGTGGGAGTGTGCAATTTTTGCACACGGGGGTCAACTCTACAAAACTCTCCCCCGAGCCAGTGTTGGCAGTGTTCCCATGTCGGCATTTCCCACACACACTTGCAGGAGCCAATGGCACACAATCTTGCTGCTCTGTTTTCTTTTTGGCTCCCGGACGAAAATTCACCAAGTGTCCCTGAACGACATTTTCATGCGACTTGCAACTCGACATAACTCAGAAACCGGACGTTGGATCAATGAACCGTCAACTCCATTGGTCTCCTGGCATGCGATTACCTCTAGGGGGGCCTCTCCCTCACCTCGCCATGGCCCAGTGGCTTCATTGTGCATTCATTTCGTAAACTAGGGTTTTCCTCAATGTGGGAGTGTGCAATTTTTGCACACGGGGGTCAACTTTGGAAAATCATCCACCAGGTGGGTATGGCTAGTGTTCCTAGCCCAAACCTACCTAGACACACCTGTAGGACTCCCTGGAACCCGATTTTGTTGCACGGTTGGAGTTCTATGCCCCCAGCAGGTATCCAGTAGGTGTCCCTGAAGGCCTTCTGGCAGCAAGATGGGACAAACCATAGAATGAAGACCGTGGCTCGAATTGACGAACCATCGACTCCATTGGATTCAGCACACCAGGATAGTGCCAGGGGTGCCCCTCCCCTCTGGCCCAGTGGCCCATGTGTCACCTTACAAGTCCATCTTGGAAACTAAGGTTTTGCTAAGTGTGGGAGTGTGCAATTTTTGCACACGGGGGTCAAATTTGGAAAATCATCCACCGGGCGGGTATGGCTAGTGTTCCCAGCCTGAAGCTTCCTAGACACACCTGCAGGACTCCCCAGAACTCGATTTTGTTGCACGGTTGGAGTTCTATGCCCCCAGCAGGTATCCAGCAGGTGTCCCTGAAGGCCTTCTGGCAGCGAGACGGGACGAGCCATAGAATGAAGACCGTGGCTCGGATTGACAAACTGTCAACTCTGTTGGATTCAGCACGCCGATATAGTGCTAGGGGTGCCCCTCCCCTCCGTCTTGGTGGCCCATGTGTCACCTTGCAGATCCATCTAGGAAACTAGGGTTTTGCTCAGTGTGGGAGTGTGCAATTTTTGCACATAGGGGTCAACTTTGGAAAATCATCCACCAGGCGGGTATGGATAGTGTTCCCAGTCTGAACCTTCCTAGACACACCTGCAGGACTCCCCAGAACCCAGTTTTGTTGCACGGTTGGAGTTCTATGCGCCCGGTAGGTATCCAGCAAGTGTCCCTGAAGGCCTTTTGGATGCGAGACAGAACGAGCCATAGAATGACAACCGTGGCTCAGATCAACGAACCATAGACTCCGTTGGATTCAGCACGCCGGGATAGTGCCAGGGGTGCCCCTCCCCTCTGGCCTGGTGGCCCATGTGTCACCTTGCAGATCCATCTTGGAAACTAGGGTTTTGCTCAATGTGGGAGTGTGCAATTTTTGCACATGGGGGTCAACTTTGGAAAATCATCCACCGGGCAGCATGGCTAGTGTTCCCAGCCTGAACCTGCCTAGACACACCTGCAAGACTCTCCGGAACCCATTTTTGTTGCACGGTTGGAGTTCTATGCCCCCGGCAGGTATCCAGCAAGTGTCCCTGAAGGCCTTTTGGATGCGAGACGGAACGAGCCATAGAATGATGACCATGGCTCGGATCGACGAACCGTCGACTCCATTGGATTCAGGACTTCCGGATAGTGCTAGGGGTGCCCCTTTCCTCCAATACGATGGCGCAGGTGCCACCTTGCAGGTCCATCTTGGAAACTAGGGTTTTGCAGGTCCATGATGAAGCTTTTCATGATGATGATGATGGTGATGATGATGAAGATGTTGATGATGATGGCTTGGTCTAAGGTGGTGCTGTCAAATATCTAGTTCATTATGAAATATTTAACAAGACATGAATTAAATTTAATATAAGTGTATTGTTTAATATAGTGAGCATGAATTGAATTAATTTTGTTGGGTGAAGCCAATAACCAACATGATGAACATAATATAATTTTAGGGTTTACTAATCATATGTAAAAAATGGCATATTCATAAACTTGACATACAAGAGAACTTTTGGCATATTTATAAACAACGTAAACGTAAATTTTGCATATCAAGAACACAAAATTGACATATTCATATGAAATATACATGTGAAAATTGAGCATATATCAATATTCAATTACAAATAGTATAAATAGTATAGTATTAAAAGTATGTAACATACCTCATCATGCTAGATCCCACCTATTATCATACAACCAAGCTCTCCAGATCATCTCTTATACTGATGGTCTCCATTAGTCTCTCGTGCTCTGTATCCAATAAGAAGTAGCGTACCTTCGATGTATTTCGGCTAGGCATTGTTCGTACCTGGAGGTTTGTGCCAATGATTAAGTTGGTAAAGTGATACACACTTGCACCTAGTTTGTAATCCCTGTAAACATAGCCACCCTTCTTTCTTGCATTGCTATCCTGTTTCAAGTATTCACCTTTAACAACCATAGACCTAGTTGGGAAGTGGTTGTTTTCATCGTCAGTCATGGACATAATGAGGGTTTCCTTTCCATCTATACAGCATGCCAACCAGTAATCACCACCCCATTCAGTATCTTTTAAGGAAACCACTGCGTATATGTGCCCTGCATTATATGATTGTAGGTATATGATCAAAATATTTTTCGTGCGATACAAGGCCATTAATGTGCATTTGAAGACTACGTAAACAAACAAAAAATGTTAAGGAAATGCATCATACCGAGTTGTACAAGGTCTGAGACATGATCAAAATCTGCAGAAATAGATGATTGGTCTTCTTCCAACGGAGTTAACTCAACAATTGCACGTTGATCAATTGGAAGTGATATGCGATCCCATCCATCAACCCAATCCAATGATTCACACCCATCCCAGTCACCATCACAACAAGGCAGGCAAAAACAAGCGAGTTTTCTGGTCCAAATTTCAAATACTGGGTTATCAGAGCTTCGGACTAAATGAAAGCCACGAGTCCCAGGCACAATCTTGCATTCCCATGCATGTGAACGATCTATGTCTACCACCTCCCAAAAAAATCTCTCCACATGTCTCATTCTTGTGGATTCTACTCGCATAGTTGATTCCTCTCTCATTACTGACGTGCACCACCTGACTGTAGATTGAGCATTTAGAATAGTAGATTCTGTAGATACTTTCAATTCCTCTCTTCGTAGGGCTGTTTTGAAACATGCTCCGGCTCCATCATGCTCTCCTTTACCATGCCCAGTCTCAAAATAGTTCCACATATGTGGCACTTTGTATTTTTTATGCAATGAACACAACCACTGAAATATGCATGCATTTTTTAATTGACCAGCACACCCATCAGACCAAATCCAGTGTCGATCCATCTGTATGTTCCTTCCCTTCAAGTGATCATAGAACATGATGAAACAATGACGTACATAGTGGAAGTCGTGGCACCTATCATCACTTATGTAGAAGTGATATTCCTTCAGAATTTCTCTTTGCTCTTTAGTGCTATTTGGGCTATGCCTATATGTGATATGGACCATCAAGGAAACCTGCTCAGAGTGATAATACTGACTTTGGATCTCATTTTGAGGTTGCAGAGTGTAGTTCTCGGCAAAATCAACAACTGAAAGTATAGTACCAAGGGGAAATGTATCTCTGCATATTCTAAACTTCTCATCCTGCCATCGTGCCATGTGGACATGCTGAACATATTGATGTGTCTTTTCAATAAATTCCTTAATGAAGTCACTAACTTGTACCTAGTGACACAAAATGATCTCAATGTCAGTTTTTTTTGTAAGTAAGGATTAAAATGTAACCGTTACAACATAATTTTATAGATATAAATGCATTCCTGAGATGTCACCAATTGTATTTTTTTTGCTTTCTTTCCCTGGGACTATTTCATAGTTGATATATTTGAAACTTTTCATGTCTGTAACCATTTTCTCAAATTCACTATCTCCATTCTCGTGCATACATTGGCTCAATAATGCCATTCCAGCACAGTTGGAGCATGTTCCATCCAAACAAGATTTTGCATAGTAAGTTTGCCCCTCGGGCCTATTGTACATGATGCTATGAATGAATTCTCTTGATGAAGTCGGTGGTATTGTCATGGAGCAATCCTGCACATGGTTAGTATGCAACACATGACGAATGTACAAAAATGTTTCATAGTAATATTCATATTCTACATAGTATCTACAACAATAAGTGTTACAAAGATTATTTATTCTAACATACCATGGCTTACATTTCTCAAAAGATCTTTGCCACAAGTTCAATTGTCTATGCTCAATCTTAAAGTTCTCGTAAAGTTTTGTCTGTGTTATATCAAGAAGATGCTTAGTATGTCGTTCACGATCCTTTGAACCCCTTCTCAGTTTTAGTACATCCTTTCTGTTTGAAGAAAGCCTTGTGTGATCATGCCAAAAACTGTGCACTAGTCCCTTTACTACATCAACTAGCTTCATGTCACAACGTGGCAACCGACCAACAAAGGCCCAAAAATATGTCTAATCGGTTGTGTCAAGATGTTCTCTTCTAATAGAATACCTACGGAGGGTTTTTACATTCAAATTAACTAGTTCGGATGTAGGCATGAGAATATGAAGGACCCTAGTGTTCTTATTTGCAATTGCTTGTGACAACACACGACGAGCAGCATTGCGGTCCTTTGAACATGTGTTCTTACCAATTTTACCAAATGCATCTACTAGGCTTTTAACTATATGAGAACTTGGTTCATAATTCTTTATCATCCTTATCCCTAACTTTTTCCTAACAACATTCATGCTCCTAGATTTTAACAATGATAAAAATAATCTACATTTATCCCCATCACATTTAGAAACAAAATATTTATCAAGTATCTGTTGAGTTTGATAAGCAATACTAAGTTTAGATAGCGTACCTTCAATGGAATTGATGAGACTTTCATCAGCTTGTATATGCTTCGGAGTTCTTCGACGTGTGCTTGCTAATGGAGGTAAGGGGGTTGGAATTCTACCATGTAGCGCATCACCAAGACACTCTGGCGTTTCAGTAGTAGCTTGGTGTCCTTCATTCTCTTCCTGGTAGTTGGATGGTGGAAGTCCAACATCCTCATCGATGGTCTGTGGAAGTCCAACATCCTCTTGTGGAATTCCAACATCCTCATCGATGGTCTGGATAACATTCTCTTCTTCAGCAGTAGGCAAAATGTCCAACGCCTCTCTGACTTCATCGCTTGTATAACCACATCCGGATAGCAAATTTTGTGTTTCTTCATGAGCTTCATCTTGAGATGGTAACTTATCACTTTGACTTGAAGTGGGAATTGAAACATCCCCTAATGAGCACCTACGTTTTGCTTCTTGATTACTTCCATGGGGTGCTTGTTCAACAACTATTGTGGAAATTGAAGGTCCCTCTTGTCGTGGATTAATAGGATGAACCGTGGTATCCTCTACAATTGGATTTGGATTAGTTTCCAAAGAAAGCCTCCGATTCATCATTTATATTCTTTTATTTTCTTTCTCTTCTTCAATGACTTCTTGAGGTCTCTTCTTCCTTGCTGATTTGCTTACTTGGTTACGTGCATTCCCCATCACCACAATGATCAATTCAATATAGTTTGTTTTTGTTGCTCCTCAATTACAAGCTCTTCAATAATAAGCAAATGGAAGTTAAATCATAAATTTTTTGGGCTATTTGATTCTCTTGTACACTTGTGTATATCCACTATCACCATGAAATGGTCTTGAAGCTTGATATTGTATCTTGTGTGCTTCTCAAATATAGGCAAAATGATTCTTTCAAAGACCTTATCTTTGGTGTTATTCAATTGGAGATTCTTCAAGCTTGCTGATTATCTTCTTCAAATATGGCCATATAACTCAACACCACACTAAGCAACCATGAAAGATGTCCTCAATGTTGCACCTACATAAAAAAAATAATGATGGAGATGGTGTAGAATGTGAGAATTTCCAATGGCGGGCTCGTGCTGTTTGAAAAATCACGGGAGTGTTGTTTTGGCTCGAACAGAGTGAAGTTGCTCTCAGACAGGGACAATCCACTGTTTAAAGAGTTACAAAACGCGCACGCATTATATAAAGAAAAAACGCGTGTGCGATATGAAGTGTAAAAACGCATATGCGATATTGTCAAGCACAATAAATAGGTTAGGTGCACGACTAGGACAATGAACAAAATCAAAAGAAAACAAATATTTTATATGGTTACATACATTGTCAAGCATACCCCACTCTCCATCTCTCCACCTTCTCTTTATCTTCGTCATTATCCCTCCCTATAGCACTCTCTCCCTTCTTCTCCCTTAATCACTAACCATCTACGCCTTTATCCCTCCCCCCTGCCCTCTCTGTCTTACCTTGTTCCTAGAGCCCCTCCCCCATAAAGGCCTTTAGACCCTCTTCTAAACATTAATCCCTAAGTGCATAAGTGCACAAGATGATGAGGAGGAGGAGGGTGATGACAATGAAGATGATCATGATGCAGATGAAGATGATAAAGATGATGAGGAGGAGGAGGGTGATGACAATGAAGATGATCATGATGCAGATGAAGATGATAAAGATGATGAGGAGGAGGAGGGTGATGACAATGAAGATGATCATGATGCAGATGAAGATGATAAAGATGATGATGTTGATGAAGATGATGGTGATGATGATGAAGATGTTGATGATGATGGTGATGGTGATGTTCGGATGATGATGATGATGATGATGGTGACATGATGGAGATGTTGATTTGATGAGGAAGATGATGATGATGATGATGGTGATGATGATGAAGATGTTGATGATGATGATGATGGTGATAAAGATGATGATGATGATGGAGATGTTGTGTTGATGGGGAACCTAGAGATGACAATGATGATGAAGATGGTGATGGTGATGGTGATGGTGATGAAGATTTTGATGATGATGCTGATGGTGATGATGATGAAGACGTTGACGATGATGGTGATGGTGATGTTTAGATGATGATCATGATGATGTTCAAAAGATCATGATGGTGATGATGATGGAAAAGATGACGATGATGGATATGTTGATGAGGAATCTACAGATGCCAATAATGATGATGATGATGATGATGGTGATGAAGATGATGATGATGGTGATGAAGATGATGATGGTGGAGATGTTGATGAGGAATCTACAAATGCCAATGATGATGGTGATGACGATGAAGATGTCGATGTTGATAGTGTTAGTAATGATGATGAAGATGTTGATGATGATGGTGATGGTGATGTTTGGATGATGATGATGATGGTGACATGATGGAGATGTTGATCTGATGAGGAAGATGATGATGATGATGGTGATGATGATGAAGATGTTGATGATGATGATGATAGTGATGAAGATGATGATGATGGAGATGTTGATGAGGAACCTACATATGCCAATGATGATGGTGATGATGATGAAGATGTCGATGATGATGGTGCTGGTAATGATGATGAAGATGTTGATAATGATGGTGATGGTGATGTTCGGATGATGATGAAGATGATGAAGATGATGGTGACATGATGGAGATGTTGATCTGATGAGGAAGATGATGATGATAATGGTGGTGATGAAGATGATGATGATGAAGATGATGATGATGATGGAGATGTTGTGTTGATGGGGAACCTAGAGATGACAATGATGATGAAGAGGGTGATGGTGATGGTGATGGTGATGACGATGAAGATTTTGATGATGATGATGGTGGTGATGATGATGAAGATGTTGACGATGATGGTGATGGTGATGTTCAAATGGTGATGAAGATGATGATGATGATGATGAAGAAGAAGATGATGATGATGGAGATGTTGATGAGGAAGGGGTAGATGACAATGATGATGAAGATGTTTATGGTCATGAAGATGATGATGATGGTGATGGTGATGGTGATGATGATGGAGATGTTGAAGATGATGGAGATGGCGATCAAGATGATGATGATGATGATGATGATGATGATGATGGTGAAGATGATGAAGAAGATGATGATGACGGAGATGTTGATCTGATGATGATGAAGATGATGATTATGGTGATGATGATGAAGATGTTGATGCTGATGATGATGGTGATGAAGATGATGATGATGGAGAAGATGATGATGATGGAGATGTTGATGAGGAACCTACAAATGCCAATGATGATGATGATGGTGGTGATGACGATGAAGATGTTGATGATGATGGTGATGGTAATGATGGTGAAAATGTTGATGATGATAATGATGGTGATGTTCAGATGATGATGATGATGATGATGAAGATGATGGTGACATGATGGAGATGTTGATCTGATTCAAGGAAGATGATGATAATGATGGTGATGATGATGAAGATGTTGATGATGATGATGATGGTGATGAAGATGATGATGATGAAGAAGATGATAATGATGGAGATGTTGATGTTGATGGGGAACCTAGAGATGACAATGATGATAAAGATGGTGATGGTGATGGTGATGGTGATGGTGATGACGATGAAGATTTTGATGATGATGGTGATGGTGATGGTGATGGTGATGATGATGAAGATGTTGATAATGATGGTGATGGTGATGTTTAGATGATGATCATGATGATATTCAAAAGATGATGATGATGATGATGGAGATGTTGATTTGATGAGGAATATGATGATGATGATGATGGTGATGATGATGAAGATGTTAATGATGACGATGATGGTCATGAAGATGATGATGATGGAGATGTTGATGGAGAACCTAGAGATGAAAATGATGATGAAGATGTTGATGATGATGATGAAGATGTTGATGATGATGGTGCCAGTGATGAAGATGATGATGATGATGATGATGATGATGGAGATGTTGATGGGGAAGGGGGAGATGACAATGATGATGAAGATGTTTATGGTGATGAAGATGTTCATGATGATGGTGATGGTGATGAAGATGATGATGAAGATGATAAGGATGAAGAAGATGATGATGATGGAGATGTTGATGAGGACCTAGAGATGACAATGATGATGAATATGTTGATGATGATGATGATGGTGATGATGATGAAGATGGTGATGGTGATGAAGATGATGATGAGGAGGGTATCCACCTTATGTATATATTCACAAATATCCAAGTCCTTATAGAAATCTCTCCCTTCGTTCGCTTTTAATCACAAACCCTATGTGCCTTTATCCCTCCCCCCTGCCCTCTCTATCTCACCTTGTATCCCTCTCTCCCTATCTCTTTCTCTAGATATGTCCCTGGTTATGTCCCTCACTCCCTTTACCTCCCTCCCTCTATGTCACTTTCTCTCCCTTACACCATCTTCGTCCATGCCACTCCACTAATTCCTCCTTCCCTATCACACACACACACACACAACCTCCCACTTTCTTTGTCACTCACAACTCCCTCTAGTCTCTCTCTCCCCAATCACTCACAACTCCATCAATCTCTCTCTCTCTCTCTCTCTCTCTCTCTCTCTCTCAAACACACACACACACACATTACGTCCCTTTCCATTCTCAAACCCATCCCCCCTCCATCCATATCTATCTCCACTTTTCTCTCTCCATCCCTCACCCTACCTTCTCTCCCTCCCTCTCTCATCGCCTGTCTCTCTCTCACCTTCTATCCCTCCCTCATGTTATCTTTCCCTCAACCTATACCAATCTCTCCATCACTCCCTCTCTCTCACACACTTTATGTCCCTTCCCCCTCCTCTCTCTCTCTCTCTCTCTCTCTCTCTCTCTCTCCCCATCGCCACCACTCCCTGCATGTCTCCCACCAACACTTTTTGTCCCTCCCTTCCTATCTCTTTATTTCATTCTATCCCCATCTATCTCTCACTCCCTCTAAATCCATTCCTCCCCATTGTCCCTCTCCCTTCCTCGCTCTATGTCTCCCCCCCCCTTGTATTCTTTATTTCTCTCACACATCCCCCTTGCCTCCATCCATTACCCCTTGTCACTCAAGTCTCACTTTCAACTTCTAACCCTATACCTCTTCAGGACCTATTCTATTCCTAATAGTGCTCTCAAGCTCCACTTCCCTTCAACTCCTGTAGCCCATCATGTTGTCATTCCCTTCATCTCTCCCCACTCAAGCTTCCAACATCCTTCTAAGCCCTTGACCCTTTCCCACCCTTGTTAAATATTAACCATAGATTCCCTTGACCCTTCCCCACCCCTTCTCAAATATTAAACAAAAATTCCCTTGAGTCTTCCACACCCCTTCTTTCTCAAGTATTAAACATGTATTTTATGATTTACATAACACAAGCGCGTTTTGGAACTCTATAACGCGTACGCGTTATGTAGTTATATAACACGTGCGCGTTATGTACATCTAAAAGCGTGGCAATATTTTTGAATTTGGAGTTTGCTCACATGTCAACAATAATCCTATGTGTATGCTTTGGAGTTTGCTTTGGTAATTCCAAACCTGTGCAATGTTAATGAAAAACCAAAGCTAATTGGATATTTCTTCCAATTTCTGGAGAAGCCTGTGCTTAGCCACTCGTTACAATATGCTACACATAGTCATTTTTTACAAAATCTTAGACACAAATAGCATTTTTTCTGCAGATTCCAAATATGTAACTTTTATTTTAAAATATTAATTTTTCCTATTTTTTTTCAATTTCTTTTCTGTCCTACTTCCTTAACTCGTGAAACACACTGTTAGTGTTTCTTCCATAACTTTTTCAATTCTCGATCATTTCAAAAAAAAATTGTAGAGTGCACAAGAGGACACTAACCTCCACCTTTGATGAAAAACCCATGTCAAAATTTTTGCATTAAGACCTTCAAAGGCTCTACCCACAAAAGAGGTACTATTTTCTAGGTTTGATCACTTAGAAAATTATAAAAAAATAATAATATTACTAATTTAATTTTCGAAAAATAATGGCATACAAGTGCTGTGTGTTCTCTACATGCATGCCGATTTTTGTAGCTTGATTCCATCAGTTAGGCCCTCAAAGGCTCAACCCACAAAAACATATACCTTATCATTTGCCTGAAAAATAAAAAATATTTGTTAGGAAAAATTAAACTTAACATAGCTATGCAAATTTTCGATACATAAAAGTTATATATTCGGAAACGTGATTCAATTTCCTACATTTCATCTTTTTTACTCAATGCTAGATATTTTGTGTAAGTAGCCCAAAAAATCTAAGTAAATTGAGGGATGCCTGCTTTTTCAGTTTTCTATTGCATCTAACGCACCAAAAGTGACTCTCATTAGCTTGCAATGACCCTTGCGCTCCACAAATATTTACCTTATGATTTGAAAATTGTTTTATAGAACTTCTATTTCTCTCTCCAATTTTGTAAATAAGCTTCCAACCCAGTCACCTTTAGGCAGCGACTAGCAGTTTTACTGCTATTTATCTTGTTTCGAAAATTAACTTTATAGGGTATTTGGATTGCCTCGTAATCATCCAGTTTTTGAAAATTCGCTCAGCCCTTCATTCAAAACTGCTTTGCAAATTGGATCTATATCATATTACACAGTATTTTAATTCAGCCCTTCATTCAAAACTGCTTTGTAAATTGGATCTATATTATATTACACAGTAATTTAATTCATCCCTTCATTCAAAACTGCTTTGCAAATTGGATCTATATTATATTATACAGTATTTTAATTGTGATGATCTTCCAAAATGCTCTCGGGCATCAAAATATTTACGTTTGGTAAAGGGAAGGCCGCGGGCCGCCAGTTGCGTGACTCCATGGTGGGACTGGGTTTTGCTCTTTATTTATCTAAGACTCATGGATTTCGGTTTAAAGGTAAATTGGGACGTGGTACAAACAATTTGGGTGAGTTCAACTCACTATGTGTCCGGCCATTTCTTTACAAATTACTACTTTGTACTGAATTGAATGATGCAGTACCCATGGTTAATAACTCTATTTTCAGGGCTTTCCCATGGTTAATAACTCTCTTTTCTATTTGGCAAAAGAATTGCAGGCTTGAAGTCATTCTTCCAACAAATCGATTTTCAAAATTCCGAAGCCGATGAAGGAAATGGTGTTCTGCTAACCAGCAGAACAGACTGTTTACAGTCTTTTTGAACCCTGTATGATATGTTTTGTAAACAGTTTTTGGAACTATAGTCTGAAAAGTTCTATGTGGATAGGTCACATGTCACAGATTGATCTGAAAGGTCTCGACGGTATAAAATAGATTTTGGGAAGCTGTTATGTATTAGATGCCGATGAACGTGATAAATGTATTTTGATTCTATTTGAATATATATATATATATATTACAATGCTTCCTTTTATAAAGAGACATCAAATACAACAAACACCACCAAATCCACATAAATAAATAAGTACATAAAAATTCCAAAGATCCAAGACAAAACCCACTTGGAAGTCCATTGCCCAAGCTAATTCAGCACTGAAAAAGAATCTAACAATATTTCCAACAATTGGAAGACCTTGCTGTTAACTCATATCAGTGCTTACTTTGGCCTGCCATATCTCATGTTATTGCTAATACATTTACTCAAACGTTGAAAGAGCAACTCATTGGTCATCTCGACTCCCGCTATAATTCCTATCCATGGCCGCTATCATCTAAATATTTTGGACATTAGGCTTCGAACAACAATACTAAAAACGCTCGACTAATTTATATGTCCGTGAAGCAGGAGCTCTATAATTAGGGTTCATGAAAAACTGTAGAGGCGGTGGAGGAGTTTTGGAGATCTTGGGGCGGTATCCTTCTTCCGATCCAAATACCTGCCTTAATGGCAAAGTCGATGGTATTCACAACCGTCTGGCTGAGACACTTGGTGCCTCTGAACTGAGCATGTCCAGAACTCAGGTAAGCGCCCAGGCAGTTCAGCAACTTCTGATTGCACTGCACGTTCAGATAATTGCGGGTGCGGGTGATGCAATAGTCATGATCTTTGCAGCAGCTGTCCAGCCCATCGCAGGGAGCTTCTCCATGGCATCCAGTGTAAAACACACCGCAGTATCGCCCATATCTCAGAATAGGGGCCTCTGCCGTTAAGATATATAAGTAATGAATATAAGGAATTATTAATGTTAATAACTGGTTCACCTAGAATCAATAATTACACTTACTCAAAACTCTAATATTCCATAACTCATTCAAAGTTAGAGATAAGGAGGCGGACCTTTACAGAATTTCGACTCGCACCCATTGCTACAGTCCTCCTGCACAGAACTAGAATTAATTCGCTGACATTCTTATACTAACAGTAAATGGCATGGCATGAACTTTGCAATTTACCTGAGAGATTCATTAATTGAATAATGTTTTGAAATCGGAATAATTTCTTAAAGCATTGAATAT
The DNA here is from genome assembly GCA_027924585.1 of Larix kaempferi. Classification (NCBI taxonomy): domain Eukaryota; kingdom Viridiplantae; phylum Streptophyta; class Pinopsida; order Pinales; family Pinaceae; genus Larix; species Larix kaempferi. The sequence goes on from BSBM01000607.1 coordinate 2,855,196, forward strand.
AATTACCAAGAGCATGGAGGAGCCGAGAACAGACGGCAATAGAAAAAGGCATAGCAATAAACCCAGTCGCAGTCCAAGGGAGGCCATGGATTTCCAACTGATCTGATCGCCGTTGGAAATATTTCATAGATAACCGGCATTCATTAGGTAAACACTGTACAATGTTCCAGCTGCTTGATTGCATTTCACGTCTCCTCCGTGGCTGCTTAGAAGACGCCGGGCTAGTTGGCGATTCCAATCCAATTTTAAAATTTTCACTTGACTTCAAAAAGAAGCAGGAAGGGTTTGTGTTTATTGTCACGGGCTCAATCAAATCGATGTATATTTGCAGAGCGTATTTGTTATCACATAATTTTCAATTAGGTAGACCACGTGAAGTGGATGCCACATATTTTTCAAATTGTTTTTTTGTTTAGACGTGCAAACGCATGCCAACCACATGGATCCTTTTTTTTAATATGCATAACTTGCATTTTTAAGTTCCATGATAGGTTTCCAAGATTAGGTAATTGAATAATCTGTGATGCATGTATAATATAATCATACGTCCACATCACTTTGAATTATGAGCATCTTGTCGCTTGAGTATTTTATGCCTTATAGGTTGAAGCAGTAAAGTGGTTGACCTATGACACATTGCCTTTTGTTTATTATTTTAAATAGATTCATGCATATTATATATATATATATATATATATAAATTTTAGAGTATTCTTATATTTATTTTAATATAATATATAAGTTTCAGAGTATTCTTATATTTATTTTAATTTGGGTAAGTGGTGTTTTGCACTAATATATGTGAAATAATGGTGAAATGTGCGGATATAAATATTGTGTAGGTGTGTAGAAAATAATAATCAAATAGATAAGTTATATATTATATATTTAATAAAATAAAAATAAAATTATCTATCTAATGATGATTATTAATAAGATTAATTTGGTTTATTATATTTTAAGAAAAACAATGAAATTATTTGGATTGCTATAAAATTTTATTTCTATGTTAAAAAATAAATGAATTCTTTGGATTATTTTAAAATTTTATTTCTATACTCAAAAAGCTTAGAAAGAAACGTTTTTAAGCAACTTATGAGAGTTTGTTCTTATCTTGGCTATATTAATTTTTCACCCATGGTCTTTTAGGAATTGTCTAGTGCTCTATTTCATTATGCATCTTATGCGAGTTTGTTCTTATCTTGGGTATATTAATTTTCTTTGTTAAACTATTTAAAACAAAGAGATACTTTGGATCATCTAGATTAGAGTTAATGACCTCTTGATAATATCTTAATTTTCTTTTAGCCTCCACATTTTCTCTTTAAACTTTGAAGCGATAATATTTTTAATGTTATTGATATTTTGTAAAATGATATTTTCGTCAATCCCTCTCCCATGTTATTTATCATGTACTTATACATCAACTACCTAGTCATAGGGATGCTCTTGTTAGAGGCTCACTTCTATTATGAGAATAAGATACGATGTATTACTAAAAACAAATGTGTATTAGCTAAAATTTCTTTTGTATATATATTCTATTATAATTATGATTTTACATGACAAAAATATATATATATATATATATATATATTTTATAGCAAGACTTATTTACAATAATTAAATCATTATTTTCATTATATAAAATTTTATATATAAATTAATCTAATGGTTAAGAATATATACTTTCTTTTAACAAGAACAAAATATGTGCATTACAAGTTCTAGTTTTTATTTTAATCACAAATTGTTAAAATATAACACTCCAATATCTATGTAATGTAATAAATAACCTTAATTATAATAAGTTAAACATGATTTAAGAAAGGTAAGTTAAGTTAGATGTTTATATCATTTATGTGATGCATAATTTGTTACTAGAGTGTTCAATAACTTAGGTCTTTTATAATTATAAAATTATGGTCCAATGCAAAATAATGGTCGATGAATTTATAGAATTTTCCACAAAGAGGAGAAGTTTTATGACTAATATTACCATACTTGGGGTTGCAAGTGATAAGTTTCATAAGTCCCGTCCTTATACTATTGTTTATGTTTCATAAAAAGTATTCTTATGATACATAGTTCTTTACATTTAAGGATGTGGGTAAAAAGGTTTTTATAATTTTTTTCATGTAAATCGGTGGATCATGGATCAATAATTATGTAAAGTCTTAATCATTTTTTTTTTATAAAAAATATATTTAATTGAACGAATAAATGCTATGGATTGATTGTTATGGATTAATTGTTATATTGAAAATTTTAAATCTTATTATTAATAAAATAAATTTTTGAAAGAAAAAATATATTATCTAATAATTACAAGAAAGAGGAGTAATTTGAATACTTATTAAGAAATTTAGAAAAGAAGAGTAATTTGAATACTTATCAAGAAATTTAGAAAATTCCATATAGTGATTATTATCTTTATTATCTTTATTGAACTTATTTTAAAGCTCATCTCACACTTACTAGCTTAAGATTCACAAAGATGAGAAGAAATACTTACACAAATTTTATAGCATGTGAATACCTATGGTCTATTGGCAACAATCTCTACAAGCACATTATAAAATTCAATTGGTTGTATTTCCAATTAGGTGGTTCAAGCGATAACCGCTAGCAATGCATTTAATGCCTTTCCTAAATATTTTAGAGAAAAATAAAATTTTGAAGATTCTAACACAACTCTTATTTCCCTTAGCAAATGCTATGGAGATGTTAAGGGACTTCAATTAATTAGAGAGAATTTTCTTACTTACCCATATCTTCTTCAAAATAGAAAAGTATATATAATGAACACATAATAAACCTTTAAAGTTGAACAATTGTACACCCTAGGATTTTCTTACTTACCCATATCTTCTTCAAAATAGAAGAATATATATAATGAACACATAATAAACCTTTAAAGTTGAACAATTGTACAACCTAGGATTTTCTTACTTACCCATATCTTCTTCAAAATAGAAAAGTATATATAATGAACACATAATAAACCTTTAAAGTTGAACAATTGTACAACCTTTTTGTTAGTCTAAGGTAACAACTCATATTAGTGCTCTAATAAATTCACTCCAACTAAATGATAGAAAATTAAGGGGCTCAAAGGATGAAAAAAAATCCTAATGTCCTCCTTTTTGTTAGTCTAAGGTAACAACTCATCTTAGTGCTCTAATAAATTCACTCCAACTAAACGATAGAAAATTAAGGGGCTCAAAGGATGAAACAAAATCTCAATGTCCTCCTTGAATCCTCTAATTCATATCCTTGTGGCTATCATCTACATATTTTTGACAATAGACATCAAAGAATACTACTAATGACATTGGCCATATATGTCAAGATAAATCTTTATAAGAGACCATGAAAAACTGTATAGGTGAAGAGGAGTTCTGGAGGTCTCTTGGGATGGTATCCCTCTTGCAATCTGCACACACCCCTTAATGGAAAATTCAATCTTATTCTATAGCATATGGTTATGAAATTTGATTCCTTTGAATTGAGCTTGTCCAAAAATATTGTAAGCACTCTAACAATTTAGTAGTTACTTGTTGGTTTGGACATTGAGATAATTGTGGGTGGGGTAATACCACAATCATGGTATTTGTATTAGTTGTCCATCCCATCAAAGGGAGCTTCTCTAGCCATCCTATGTACAACACCCAAAGTATTTCCCATATCTTAGGATCAGATCTTTGTCCATTAAAATACATCATCATCACATCTTCTTAATCAAAATCATGTATTCTATACCTCATCCCAATCCCCCCAAAAAAACAAAATTGGAGATAAGGAGGTAAGCCACTACAAAATTTTGATTTGCACGCATTAATACATTCCTTGTTCACTTGACACAACAACAACAAACTTAATTTGCACCCATTGTTGCATTTCTCCTACACTCAAGACAACAACAACATAATTAATTATTTAACATTCTAGTAGTTGTAAATCGAAGGGAAACTACACAACTTAGATTAGAGATCCAAAAATTTAATATTGTCCTGAAGTTAGAGTGGTTTTAAATAATTGCATCTAAATACTAATAGAAAAGTGTTAGAGGATCCAAGAACAAATAATAATGGAGAAGGCATACCAAGAAACTCAATTGGACTCCAAGGGAGGCCATGGATCCCTAATTAATCTAATCCCCAAGTGGATAATTTCATGGATAACCAACGTTCATTAGGATATATTTTTCCTATTTGATTGATTTCATATCTCCTTTGTGGTTGCTTAGAAAATTCAAGGCTAGTTTCCCACTCATGGCATAAATCCTCCCCAGGTGTGTCTGTGTTATCTCATATGATTCCACTTCAGTTTTAAAGGTTCACTTATCCAATTTTAAATCTTCACTTTGTAAAAAAATTGTGTTAAATAGTTGCTACCTAAAACAACCCATAAATACATAAATAAGAGAACTAGAAGCAAAACAATGGGATACCTAGGTTACAATGATACATGAGGTTGACTTTAAATACAGAAGCTTCACTAGAAATTTCATAGTTACACTCTTCACACCCCATATTTTTCTTATGCACCTCCAAGTAACAACACAAAATCTTAAAATTAGTGCAAAGTACATACTAAGCTTGCACAAGATGATAGCTCAGCGACAACTCATGTGACAACTACACATGTAATATATATTTCTAACACTCCTCTATAGAAAGTACTTTTTATGAATCCTTCATCGCATACAGTTCAAGTTGGGCTCTCGCAACATTTTTTTCTCATACTTATCAAGGAATACTCCCCTAGAAGCGATATGTATTGCAATAGTCATGGTCATTATATTAGCTCACCAAGAATACATGAAGGACAAGATTATCTAAGGTTGCATGTTCTAGGATATGTACATCATCACCAATGTGCCTACTCATTGTCTCCAAGAACAGAGATGCCACCATGCCTCATCAAAATTACAAACACACATTTTACACCCATGAAAAAAAAATTCATAGTTACTCCAAACACGAAGTTACACAAGTTGTTATGTATCTAAATATTTAAAGAAGTATTTTAAATCATAAATAGGATTAATTAATTAATTTAGTTGAATTCTGAGGGTACACCATTCCATTGAAACGGTACCTATTGACCTGTAAATGGTCATGCTTGTAAATGTAAAAATGATCATATTTAATATATCATTTTTTTAATACTTTTTGTGGTTTTCGAATGTTTATGTGTACTTCACAAGTACAAGAAATACATGTCATTTTAGTTTCCATGTTTGAAAACTTTATCAAGACAAGGTCCATGTAAAGTATATTCAACAACATGAAACATGAGTTTGCATATACAGCCTTGCAAATATGTTCCATTACATAGTTGCATTCTCATAATTTTTCCTCGATAATATATATTTCATCTAGTCTGTAAGGCTCTCTACTTAACAATCATGAGATTTTTTTCTCCATTGCGTATTTATCCACATTGCTAACCCTCTCAAGTATAACAATCACGCAACTAGTTTATCACAATTGTCAACAAACAAGTATTCAACAAGGAAAATAATAACGCTCACCATGGGAGTCACTCCCAAGATGCTTCTCCAAAATCCATCTTTAGCTGCAGTAACACAACCTGGACATCTTCATGTTGTCCTTGCAACTTGCAAATAATCACCATGCACCATGAACCGTGTTGTAGCCTTATCTACAACAACTTGCAATTTCCATCTCAACAATGGTTAGCATGCATTCCCTACAGCTTTGAGATCACCATATAGGCATTTTTTTTCAGTAGTACGTTAAAAAATGCACATGACACGAACAAGCAAAGCCCCAATTTTTTTTTTGGGTAATTGCACGATGCTCATCGTATCCAAGTTCAAGCACCATTACTAGCACAAACAAGTATTCTCACTCCATTATTTGTATGTATTGTGCCTTCACAAAGCTAAAGTGATGTCCTTCTTGACAAGGAATTCTAATATGGGAAAATGAATAAACTACAAATGCAATTCATCAACCTCCCTCATGAGAGATATCATGGTCATGCTAGCTCTTATACCATGTAAAAAATTTGCAATAAATAGCTAGTGCCTAAAACAACACATAAAGAAATAAATAACAGAAATACCAACACAAAAATGAGACACCAAGGTTAGAGTGGTAAAAAACCCATATGGGGTAAAACTTCCACTCTCAAATATGTATCCTTAATATTCTCATGTGCCTCAGGTAATGATACATGAGGATGTATCATTAAATACAAAGGCTTCACTATAACTTCTCCAATGACAATCCACACTCCCCAAGCTTGTTTCATGCTCATGTTAGAAACAACACAAAAGCTTACTAAATCATTACAAAGAAAATACTAAACTTGCACAAGATGACAGCTTAGTCACAACTCATGTGACAACCACACGACAAGCAAGAGGTCTTTCTAACGAGACATCATAATAATGCAGGAAAACTTTTTGTTTATAGCCGAAGGGTTGATCAAATCAGTATATCTATAAATCTAGTTGGCACATATTTTCCAATTAAGTAGATCGTGCAAAATTATTCTCATAGAAGATGTCACATATTTTTCAAATTGCTTTAAGTTTAGAGTTGCACATACATCAACCACATGGATTCATTAGTGTTATAGTGTATTCATCCCTAACTTTCATTCAGAATTTTCATGAGGAGTGAATTAATAAGTGGACAAACTCAACTTTTCCAATGAATTTTTTTGGGGGTTAAGCAAATTTTTGTCCTAATTCACTCATTTTTTGAATTCCAATAATACAAGTTGTATTAAAATAGATCAAAAACCCTTAAAACAAATTTCTATGTTCAAAATTCCCACCAATAACGTAGAACTATAACATCCAATAAAATTTCAAAAAATACTTCAACAAACGATTAAGTTTCTCTACTTATTAACTTACTCCATATCAATAGTTTTAGAAAATGAATGCTTACATAATGTTAAGTGTTTGAATTACCACGTCACTTTGAATTATGTAAATCTTGTTCGTGGCCTTATCTAGGTTTCTGCGTGATAAATCAAAGCCAATGCACTTAAAATATATTAATCCAAAACTCATGGTTAACCTATTATGTTATGGCTATGTAGTCTGTTAACATATTTTATTTTATATATCATTAAATGGCATTCACCATGTAGTTGATATTGTTTTCTTTTTTATTAGTCCTTGCTGTAGGAAGAGACTATTGTTTTTGTTTTTCTTGTTTATTTTATGGAAGTACATTTAATATTTCGACATGTCTAAAGTGCAACTAAAGTTTTAGCTTATCTTTTTTTCTTTTTCTTTTTTTTTTTCAATCTCTATAGGAACTTCTTTCAATCGTAATTGGTCCCATACCATGAAAACGAAGATTAAAAATTGACCAATTTTTTTTTTTTAAGTTTCTTAACATTCATGCATGGAAAACTATGTTTTTTGCCAATTTCCTCCCATGTTTTTTTTGTTTATTCCCTTCCAATAGCAGTTTCCACTTTTTTAGTGATTCCCTTCCAAGATTGGAAATAGGGAGTTTCCACCTTTTTCTTGTTATGTAATAAAACTCATCTCAGTACATCTTTAAGCAGTAATATCATTGGTGCATACATACATCATAAGAACCAAATAAGGTTTAGCAATTTTATAATACAATATTGGTTTTATTATTTTATTTTTTAGTCCCCAACTATTGTGTCTGATTTTTAGTATTAATACATACCATAGTTAATTACGATATTCATAAAACTATGTGATATCTAAATTTTGAATGTATTTTTTTTATATTGTCTTAAAATTCGAATAGAGATTTTTCTCCTATGCCATAGGTGCTATAATGGAAAAAGGACCTATTTAAAAAATATCAAAAAATACAAATGATCATGTCAATGTGGAAACAGCTAGATCCTTTTGATGCTTCGAGATGTATCCATATGTAAAAAAAAATCTCTGTACTTCTAAAATTTTGCTTGCCTTGCCCTGTATTAGCCTACTTTTTCCGCATCATGAAGGAGCATAATCCTGTCAATTTGTGCACCGTCATTGCCAAATAATTCAAGAAAATTCTATCTAGGAATGAGCAGGGGCAAGTGCTAGTGATGAGCGGGTTGTGCAATATAGCAATGGTAGCCTGCCCAATGATCAAGAATTCCCAAAGTTGGGCATAATGGAGTGCAAGGCATGTTTGATCAGGAAGGGACCTAAGTGTGTATATTCCTTACCATGATTCCCATATAATTGGATCTTACTTCATGAATGTGGACGAATTCGCAGAGATGGCGGAGGAAGAAGGGTGATGTAGAGAGATATTTTCCAGGTAATCATTTTCCTCTTTAAACATTTAGATTTATTTTCATACAATTTATAGTATCAAATTTACCAAGAAATGTGAACATTTCCAGCCATATGGAAATCGATTGAACATGTTTAAAGATATCGAATGATAAAGTTACAGTTTCACGAAAAAACATTTGTTAAAATTTGAGGTTGTTTAGTAACTTTGCTACTGAAAATCTAAATTCTCTTAACTTTGTATGGTGAAAATTGATTTCTATAAATTTTAAGATTCAATTTGACTTCTTTTTAATTTTGAATTATTTGAAGCCGATTGAAATGTCTCAAACATCTCTATTTGATTGAGTTAGCAATATTTATGTTGTTTATGTCAATAATTTAACCTTTCACTGTAAATTCTTTATATTTTAAATACTTTTAAGACTGAATTGTGCATTGGCAGCTAAATTCATGTTCAAATAGGCATTTTAAACTAAAATTTGTTCGTTCATTGAGAAGAATTTGAATATTTTAACAACTATTCAAATGAGGGGAAGAATGATCGCTTATTTTTTATGGTCGAGCTCTAAAGTTCCCTTGGCATTTTAAAGGAGTTCAAAGGAGTTGAGGTTCAAATTCACTTCAATTTGTTGGGAAACAGATGGTGACACGTCGTGAGGAGGACTTTACCATGTCTCATCAGGCTGTAAACCTTGTTTTACTTGACAAGTTGGATACAAAGACAATTTATGATAATGTTCACCATAACATACACATATATCCTCTATGTCTTTTAACATGCTTTTATCGCAATTGTATTTTTAGGCATTTATTAATCAATTAAAGTAGTTTGAAGGTCATTTTATTATTAGTATTTGTATGCACTTATTATTCAATTTAAATAGATGCCTATTTCTTTATTTAAATTGTTTTTCAAGCATTTATTACTCATTTAACGTGAGGGGTATTTTTCTTTATTTAAATTGTATTTTTAGTCGTTTACAACTTTAAATCATTGAGAGTAATTTAAGAGAATGAATGAAATTAATTATAGGTAGGTTTGAGATCAACATCCATAATCATTTTCAATAGAGTTTGATGGCATGCATTATGGTTTAATGTGATATCTATCAATGTAGATTTAATTTAATTTTTTAGTTATTACATGCTAAAAGAGATTATTATAGCGAGCTATAAATGAAATCTAGTGAATTGAGCATTAATTCCAGGCATTTCCCCATAAGCATATATTGACAAGTCCAAATAAAATATTATACTCGTATTGGGTGGGTGCAACAAATGGAAAATGGAAATAGAGAGCTTGGAAAGCAGTTAATGGACAAAAGCTTTGTTGTAAGTTTACTTTTCAAAAGTGAAATGGCTTTGAAATAAGTTTACTTTTCTAAATAATTAATCTCTACTTGGTGTTTAATTAGTATAATTCCACATAATTAAAGTTGTCTTGAAATCGAGGACCATAAAAATGTTATGCTATGATATTTTATAAAAAGATCATTCTTTAGGATCTCTAATTCATAAGGCCATAGGTTTTCTTCAATATATCTAATTAAGGTCTTTTAGGTTTTAAACCTTCAAAATTTCACATATTGCCAGAAAATCTAGTAAATTTTACTTGTAAAGGCATTTCTTTAATTTCTAAATTTTCTAAAAACATGGATCGTGTGTTTGCCACCCTTGTTATTTTATGGCTATAGTAGGTTAATGATGGCCATTCTAACCCTTAAGTGATAATGGGCACATTTGAGGTAAAATATGCATTGTGGAAAATTTAAGCTAATTTTTAAAACATTTCATTCATTTGTATTTTATCTTTTCTATTTCAATGATTGTATATATTTTAAAATTTTAAAATTATGTTTCTAAATCAACGAGTGCATTAGAATCTCCCCCAAAGAGTACAATATATCACCAAAAGCGCCTCTCCTCAGGGATGAAGAATATGCAAAGAAAACTAGAAATGGTTGGAGGGATGAGCTGAGTTAGAAGAAACCACGAGCTACCTTGTAGCTTACACCTGCAAATAAATAATCCATTAAATCTCCCATGAAAGGTCTGAGCGGCCTTTCCAAACACCAACTAGGATGGGAATCTTTCACCCTCGAAATTGGCTAAGGCAAGTATACTAGTTTTCCACTAGCTCTCTTCACAAATGCAAATTCTCAAAATGATCAAAATCCCTTCTCTTGGTTGATCCCTGTATTTTATAAAAATACTTAGCCTTCTAAGGTTCCAATTCCATCCAAAGACTCCAAGCCAATTCTAATTAGGGAGTGGTTCATGATTTTCCATGTGTCCTCCCCTTCCTAGCCTTCCACCTTCCACCAATTCGAGTAGGCATCTCTTGGCCTTCTCTAACTCCCTTGGGCGCTCACTTAGATGATATTTTTAGGCCTGACATGTCATAATGGTAAGATGTCAGCAATCAGGTCTGCAATTTGTCATACGTGTCATAGCATCTTCATCATTGTTGTCATATAGGTTAGGGAATCTAGTCCCAAGTGTCCAATAACTCCTCATTTGACTCTTTCACTTCTATGGGAGTTACACTTCCATCCCAATTCGATCTATGATGCATATTTCCAAGTGTATGATCCTTCTAACTCCTCCCAAGAACCTTAGGCTTCCCAAGGATTCGAAATTACAAGAGGAGTATGCCATGTGGGCCCCACAACCTCCATGTGTCTTCATGAACCATTGCCACTTTGATTTTCTCTTGTATTTATTTATTTAGCTCCTTTATTAAATATTTATTCTATTATGATGTCCAAACACCATTTATTAGCTCCCTTATGGCAAATCCTCATGTCTCCATCCAACCTAGGGAACTAGTATGATTGATGGAATTTCCTTGTTATGAATTTATTTGAATAGGGACATTACATATACTCATGCTTTATATGTATATATACTGAAATCCATGAGCTTCAGATTTTGTATCGGGAGGTATTTACTGAAATATTTCATGATACAAATTTTGTATCAGCACTACATTTTGTATTTTATACCGACATGATATATAAAAACTATTGGCGGATTTATGCACTGTGTTCTTATGGATGAAAGTGGGATCTTATCTATGTGTTTATTTATGCATTATGTACATGTCATGCCATTTTATATATTTATGATTGTTTCATGTATGCGTAATGTACCAATCCAAGATGAAATTGGCCATGGAGTCTGCAACGGTGTTCATGTCTCTTGAAATGTGCAGGTACTGAACAGATTTGAAGGACCTCTCCAAGAGACGTACTCGTCTGAAAATACGGAGTAGCATGGGATCACGGATGGTGTAGACTCACTTGATATGGGAGACCACCAATTGTGAGTCAAGGTAGACTACAATGTGGTCCATACCTAGGGAAAGAGTGTCGATTAAGACTCCAATCATCGCGTGATACTCAGCAGCGTTGTTAGTTGCGTACCCTATACAACTCCCTCCTGAACTAATGAGTTCGCTGGTAGGGGAATATAGTACCCTGTTGATGTATATGTAACTTTGGAATGTATTTCACATATATGTATATTGTATTCCTATAGAGATGTTATTATTCCTCTATACGGAAGTGTTTGTATTCCTATAGAAATGTTATTATTCCTCTATACAGAAGTGTCATCATTTATATTGTAAGTGTCGTAACTTATACTTGATGGGTTATTAGACAACCTTGTTGGGGTCGGCCCTGTATAAGTCATGTGGGTAAAGGGTTATTAGACCACCCTATTGGGGTTCGGCCATGTGGGTCAAAGGGTTATTAGACCATCCTATTGGGGGTTGTCCCAGTTAGCATTATGTTATGTGGTTAAGTTAAGGCCAATCTAGTAAAGGTTATTAGGCAAGTCAAGTCAAGTATAAATAGAGTGCAGGAGGCACTCTATTTGATCATTTTTCTATTCTAACACACACTCTTTGGAGAGTGGCGCACTTGTGGAGGAGGAGAATCTTCTGCTAGGAGATTTCTATCTCTTATGCTTGGGTTGTATCATTGCTCTATCTATCTCTGAGGAAGTTATTGGGGTTTTTCACCTTTATGGTTTTCCCCAAGTAAACTCTGTGTCTCTTGTGTGCTTGCATTATTGTGTCCATGATTGATATGTTGTAGATATGCTATACATGCTGTTCTCTCAGTTAATATCCTAGATCATATTGAAGTAAATTTTGAAAAACTAACATGGTATCATAGCTAGGCTGAAAGAAGGCATGGTATGGCATGTATGACACTTGTTGCACTTGCGATGCTAGGGCTTGATATAGCAAAAACTAGTCATCGTAGCACTTTCTCTATAAATCCATTTTGGCAAATTTTTCGGATATGAAACCTTTACAAGTCGAAGATCAGATCCCCGTGTACCTTGTGTCCAAAGGAAAACTTCTAATTCGTTGTACTTTGTGTTTTATGATATGTACAATCTAGGGTTTCGGCCTGTTCCAGATCTGAGTCATAAACAGGTGACCTAGGAAAAAAGGTCATAACTTGGGCTGGGAAGATCCAAATGAAATTTAATAAAAAGTGACAGGTAGTGCACGGACTGTAATTTCTCAGGTAACTTTTTCAGTGGCCGAAACTGAACTAGTGACACATGGCACGCCGTACAATTTCGCTCTCATGTTTTATCCCATAAACAGGTCACGTTGCGACACTTGGCATAACTCTCTCTCAGAGACTCCAATTGAGGTCAGACCTGTGGGGTTGGAAATATGACAAGGCGGGCTACCATAGGTAGAATTTTTAGACCCTGTGGATTTGTAATTTCGGAATTACACCAGAAACAATCAGGTGCATATTTCTGTCAAAACAGAATTGGATTTTGAGCACCTTCATTCATGGCTCCGGGAATTAGGGTTTTGGAGAAAGTTGGAATTTTTGTAATCGGAGACCACAGCTGAATGCTACCCATCAAAATAGAAATTTAGATACCAATATCATATTTTTTGGTTGGGCAGAAGGCTGGGCTTGATCAGACCCTAGTTCGAGACTTTGATCGGAAAAGTGGAAAATTAGGGCTTTTGCAAAAATGGGAATTTTTGAAATCTGTGACCACAGCTGGAAGCTCCTCAGAAAAATAGAAGCTTAAAGCTTTGGATCGAACCTTTTTGTTGGGAAGAAGGGTGGGATTTATCAAACCCTTGTTCGGGATCCTGTCCAGAAAATCCGGAAGTTTCAAAGGCAATTTTGAGGGGTGAAACTTTGCAGTTTTCAAATGCTGAGTATATCGGCTTGATCAGCGCATCAAGGCGCATCTTGCTATCCTTTCAGAAGTTTGAAATTCAAAGTTTGAATTTTTAGGGTTTCCCTAACAAACCCTAATCCAGTTCCAGATCCAGTTTCTACAAATACAAGTGGATTGGCTTAATCCTAGAAGAGAATGGATTGATCACCTGCATAAGTGAAGAAGTTCATGTTTCAGAGGGAGATGAGGCTGAGGCCTTATATAAGAAGATTACAAGCAATCTCGATAGGTATGACTCATACAGGTATGTTTCAAGATTTGTTCATGATTAAGTTTATCGTATGTTTGTCTTCATATTATTACGGTTAGTACAATCTTGATTAAATTTAGACTTGTCGTATCACCTTAATAAAATTATGAATGCATGATAGAAGATATTCATTGATTACGGTGTTTACACTTATGATTGTACTAATGCATTATGGTGTTGTATGAGGTTTATGTTGTCCGCTAACATGAAAGGTACACCAAGAAAGACAAATCATGTTCTAGTTCAAGGACATATGATCATGGTGACATGAAGACAAAGATTCATCCATTGTCATGGATCACTTAGAAGATCTATTTACGAGGTATGTATAACTTGGTTCTATAATGGTTAACCTATGAGATATGCAGGTTACTAACACAAGTCATTGAAGAGAACAAGAAGACATCATGTGGGTATGTTAGACATAACTAGCTAACATACTAATCCATGTATGTTTTTCCTATATCAAGTTAGAATCCTACCTTGTGATAGGATCTCTTATATAAGTATACATGGCATGATTGATAATGATTATTCATAGGTTTGAATAATCACGGGTTTAGGCATATTATGTTTCTTACCTTAATTGATGATATGACTAACCAGAAGAGTCATGAAAGTATAGGTGTGAGTAATCATGGGTTTAGGCATATTATGTTTCTTACTTTAATTTATGATCTGACTAACCATAAGAGTCCTTGAATACTAATGCTTATTATTTATGTTGGAAATGATCATGACTATAAATGCTTAAGATTATTGTGTTTTGATAGTATTGAGAATATACTAATAAATGTATGATTATGTATGAGATCTCGAGGATATCACAATAATGATACTTGTAAGCATGCATAGTGATCGAGGATGGATATAAGTTCAAGGACAGGTAATCCAGGAAGCAAATATCAAGAGGGAGCACACTCCAGTAGTTTCTGCAAGGATGCAAATATTCAGAGGGAGTCGACCACTTCTCACAATCCACATCATAATGGAGCTGCAAAGATTCAGAGGGAGTCGACCACTTCTCACAATCCATATCATAATGGAGCTGCAAAGATTCAGAGGGAGTCCACCCAACAACCAAACAAATATAAGTATTTGAATTGTCATTTCTTACATATTTGTTTGCTTAAATAATGTTGTTCAATAATGTATATGCTTATGTTCCTAGACTTAGGTTGTGTATTATGCATATTAGAATAATTGCATTAATGAACAGTATACTACTAATATGCATGTGATGGGTAAGTGGCCTATGGTACTGTACAACATTCCATTGCTACTTATCTAGAATAAAACCTCTTTGCTGACATGTTGGGAGTAGTACAAACTCTTAACAATGTTCTGGTAGAGATTGGAAGGTATCTAGAAAGTTACAGGATATGGATGAATGTTGTATTGAAGCATTGGCTAAAATAATTGCATGATTGTATGACATATTTCTTTATGTGTAAGAATTTGTTCTGAAAACTATGAGAAGTTTCTAATCATGCAATTTAACTTGTTTTGTAGGCAAGATCGTATACAAGAACCTACAAAAGGACTACAACATTTGTTTCAGCAACAAAGTTATCTATTGAAGATATTGAATATATTGAAATTCCCAGGATTCGGGAAGAATGCCATGATTGAGGAGTACCATTCGATCATGAAAAATGATGTTTGGGATGCAGTCCCAAGACCTGAAGGGAAGTCTGTTGTGACTTCCAAATGGATCTATAAGATCAAGCATGCTTCGGATGGTAGCATGGAGAAATACAAAACAAGGTTTGTAGCTCGTGGCTTCTCCCAGAAAAAGGGATTGAGTATGAAGAGAATTCTACACCTATAGCCATGCACACTTCCATCAAATCAGTACTTGCTCTGGCTGCAGTGATGAAATGGAAGATACACCCGATGGATGTCAAGACAACTTTCTTGAATGGTGTAGTCGAAGAGGAAGTGTATGTGGAGTAGCCACTTGGTTTTGAGACACATGACGGGAATTCATATATGTGCAGAACTTGGTATGGTAGGATAGACAACTTTCTATCCAGTTTGGGATTTACCAAGAGTAAAGCGGATTCCAACCTTTACTACAAGGTTGAGGAAGGAAATCCATTGATACTACTATTGTATGTGGATGACCTGTTTGTTACAGGTGAGGATAGATTGATTTCCGACACACAGCGGAAGCTTGCTGCCGAGTTCGAGATGAATGACTTGTGGATGATGCACTATTTTCTAGGCATGGAGGTGTGGCAGAGTACAGATGGAATCTTCCTTGGACAAGGGAAGTATGCAGTAGAGATCCTGAATAGGTTCGGGATGATGGACTGTAAGGCCATGGCCACACCTATGGCATTGAACCTGAAGCTTCTATGTGATGCTTCATCTGATCCGGTTGATGTCACAATGTATCGTTAGATGATTGGGTCCTTGATTTACCTGACGAACACGAGACCAGATATTTGCTTTGCGGTGAACATATTGAGCCAGTTCCTAACGGATCCGAGGAGTGTTCACCTGGTTGCTGTAAAGCATATTCTGAGGTACCTGAAGGGTACAGTTGATTATGGGCTCAAGTATGATGCGAATCAAAAGTTTAACCTACAGGGTTATGTTGATTCAGATTGGGCAGGCAGTGCTGCAGATAGGAAGAGCACTTATGGGTGCTGCTTCAGTATGGGATCAGATGTGATCTCTTAGTTTAGCAGGAAGTAGTCTTGCATAGCACTGAGTACAGCTGAAGCAGAGTATGTTGCAGCTTGTTCAGCTAGTTGTGTGGCAGTATGGCTTCAGAAGCTACTGTCTGAGTTATTTGATCTCCCGCTGGAGGCTACTAGTATCTTTTGTGACAACCAGAGTTGTGTAAAGCTGTCTGAGAATCCGGTGTTCCACGACAGTTCGAAATACATTGAGATAAAATATCACTATATCAGGGATATGGTGCAGAGAGGAGCAATGAAGCTCATGTATATTGCGATAGATGAGTAGGTTGCAGATGTGCTGATGAAACCACTAGCTAGAGTGAAGTTTGAGTACTTCAAGGAGAGGCTTGGTGTTCTTCAGATTGATGACACTTTGAGGAAGAAGTGATGGACACATTTGTTGAAGCCATTCCAAGCATGTTGGAAGGAGGATCCTTCACATGGTTGTGGACGTAAGCGCTGGATGATGAGCATCAGGGAGATGCTCCAGTTACCGCTCTGTATTTGTATGCATCATGTTGGATGTTGGATATGATCATTTGGATCATTTATGTATGTATGCATCATGTTGATGTTGGATATGATCCGTTGGATCATGTGTATGTATCTGTATATGTATCAGGTGGATACATTGTATGATCAGGTGGATCATGTGTGTTGATATGTATCAGGTATGATCAGGTGGATCATGTATTTGTATGTGTATCAGGTGGATACATTGTATGATCAGGTAGATCATGTATGATGATATGTAGCAGGAAGATACTGTGTATGCATCAAGCATATGCATTGTATGATCAGGATGATCATGGATGACGAGCTTCATGATGTTGCTCCAAATGACATGCATCAGGACGATGCAGTGATGATGATCAGGATGATCATGTGTACATCAGGATGATGTATGGTGAGTAGCAGGATGATACTCTGTGGCCGTGGAACAATTTGTGCAGATAAGCATATAATCCTAGCCCTGGTAGGTTTGCAGATAGTCTTTCGAGGTTTTTCCTATGGCATGTAATACTGGCCCTGGGATATCTGGAAAACGCTCTTTTGAGGTTTTTCTTTGGAGGACATATAATCCTAGCCCTGGGAGGTTTGCAGATTCTCTTTCTAGGTTTTGTCGCTGGCATATAATAGCTCCCTGGGAGATCTGGCAAATGCTCTTTCGAGTTTTTGTCCTATGGCATGTAATCCTAGCCCTGGGAGATCCGATAGGTTGAGCTGTGTGCTCATAATTAGTCCTGGGTGTTAGAAAAACAAGATCGTAGAGCAATAACAATAAACAGAAATGCAAATATAATCACACAAACATTACAAGAGAGACACAGATATATCATGGTTCACCCCAACTTGGGCTACTTCCACACTGAAGTTTCCAATCCTCATTATTATTTCGTCCAGCAAAGTGAAGGGATACAACCTGCAGCACAACCGCTGCACTTCGTCTTCACTGTCTCACAGTCTCTCTTCACAGATCTCAAAGATCTTTACAATGCATAAAACCTAATATATCAACCCTAGCCGTATTAAAATTTATTTCTTTTATAAGGGAGATACAATGGGAAAATACCATGGGTTACCCAAAACCATGGGCCCGTAAAACAACCCCAAAAATTTCCTTCGGGGGCGCTACCCCCGGACCCCCCAGCCAGGGGGGATTGTCCCCCCTGGAACCTCGTGGGGGGGGCGATTCCCCCCCACACCCCCCCGCTGGGGTGAATGTACAATCCACCTACATATCATCTAATACTGGGGTACAAACACGGCTGAATAATAATAATATCTCTGAATCTGGAGATCGGGCTCCACAACCAACAATCTCCCACTTGGAGACTGATCACAACAACTCCACCACTGCTGCACTTGCTGGACTTGGACTTGGCAACTTGCTCCTCTTCACCTTCATGCTAGAAGGCCAACTGAAACCGAGCAAGAACTCAGTTTCTCTCTGGTCACTACCTTCATGAACATGTCTGCAGGATTCTGGCTAGTATGTATCTTTTCCAGCTTCAACAGTTCATCTTCCAAAACAAAGCGTATTAAATGGTACTTGAGTTGTATATGTTTAGTCCTGGAATGGAATGTTGAGTTCTTTGCAAGATTAATGGCACTCTGGCTATCACTATACAACCTGCTATCCTTCTGCTTCTTACCCAATTCCTCCATAAACCTCTGCAACCAAATCATCTCTTTACTAGCCTCTGTAACAACAACATACTCTGCTTCTGTTGTTGAAAGTGCAACAACCTTCTGCAGTTTCGAAATCCATCTTACTGTTGTTCCACTTACAGTAAACACATACCCTATGGTGCTCCTCCTACTATCCTTATCACCTGCCATATCTGCATCAACATATCCCTGTAGAACAGTGTCTGAACCTCCAAAACATAATGCCTAAGTAGTGGTACCTCTCAAATACCTGAGAATCCATTGTACTGCCTTCCAATGTTCTTTACCTGGATTGTTCATATATCTGCTCACAACTCCCACTGCTTGTGCAATATCTGGTCTTGTGCACACCATGGCATACATCAAGCTGCCAACTGTTGATTGATAGGGAATCTTGGACATGTAATCTGTCTCTTCCTATGTCTTGGGACACATTTCCTTACTTAGACTGAAATGGCTGGCCAAAGATGTACTAACTGGTTTTGCATTCTTCATTCTAAACCTCTCCAACACCTTTTGTATGTACTCACTCTGAGACAATGTCAATTTGCGATTTTTCCTATCTCTCGTTATTCTCATACCAAGGATTTGCTTTGCAGCACCCAAATCCTTCATCACAAATGAATTAGCTGGCTTCCTTTTGAGTACATTTATATCCTGCATGTTAGACCCTGCAACAAGCATGTCATCCACATACAATAACAAGATAATATATCTTTCATTGTCTAGCTTCTTGAAATAAACACAGCGGTCAGAATGACATCTACTATAACCTTGATCTGTCATAAACCTGTCAAATTTTAAATACCACTGCCTTAGAGCTTGCTTCAAGCCATACAAACTCTTTTTCAACCTGCATACCAAGTTCTCCTTACCTTTGACCTCATACCCTTGTGGCTACTGCATATATATCTCTTCCTTCAAATCCCCATGGAGAAAGGTTGTTTTTACATCTAACTGTTCAAGATGCAAATCTTCTATCGCCACTAGACTTAAGATAGTCCTAATTGAAGTCATCTTAACAACAAGAGAAAATATTTCATCAAAATCAATACCTTTCTTCTGTGTAAACCCCTTTACAACAAGTCTGGCCTTGTACTGATTCTTACCTCCTTCTTCCTTCAACCTATAAATCCATTTTTTCTGCAATGCTCTTTTACTAGCAGGCAAGTGAACCAGATCCCGAGTCTGGTTTCCTACCAATGAGTCCATCTCCTCATTCATGCCTTACTCCCACTTCTTTCTAGTTTCCACCTGCATTGCTTCTTCATAACATTCTGGTTCACCAGCATCAGTCATCAACAAATAATACATTGAAGGAGAGTATCGTTCAGGGAGTCTACTTAACCTGGTAGATCTTCTTACGGTTGTGGGAGTTTCAGGTACTTGCTGCTGTTCTTGATTTTCTGCCACCTTTGGAACTTCATTTTCTTCAATTTCATCAAGTATTGTGTACTCTGTGTTTTCCTTTTCCTGTTTCTTTCCCTGCAACTGATCTTTATACATGACCTTTTCATTGAATATTACATCTCTACTCCTGATGATTTTTTTATTTTCATAATCCCATAAACGATAACCAAATTCATCAACCCCATATCCAATAAAGGTACATTTCTTGGATTTAGCTTCAAGCTTTGTTTTATTTTCTTTATCAATATGGACAAATGCTTCACAACCAAACGTTCTCAGAAATGAGTAGTTTCCCTTTTTATCTGTCCATGCCTCCTCTGGAATACCACCATCCAAAGAGCTTGAAGGCCCTCTGTTTATTAAATAAACAGCAGTATTTATAGCATCCGCCCAAAACTGTAAGGGCAACCCTGCATGCAGTCTCATACACCTTGCACGCTCCATGATTGTTCTGTTCATCCTTTCTGACACACCATTTTCTTGTGGTGTTCTTGGGACTGTCTTCTCTCTACGAATCCCATGGTATGAACAGTAACTATCAAACTCCTTGTCGCAGTACTCACCTCCATTATCAGATATGAGACACTTCAACCTTTTTTCTGTCTCATTCTCAACCAAAACTTTCCACTTCTTAAAAGTAGCAAACACATCAGATTTTTGTCTAATGCAATAAACCCAAGTTTTCCTAGTTGCATCATCAATAAATGTAACATTGTAATGAGAGCCACCAAGATATTGTACCTGAGCTGGTCCCCATACATCTGTATGCACTAGCTCTAACTTTTCATTCTTCTTCTGTTTCCCAACCCTGAGAAATCTGAATCTCTTCTGTTTTCCATAAACACAGTTCTCACATAATTCCAAACTTACCTGCTTCAAATCTGGCAGCAACTTCCTTGAGTGGAGAATCTGCATCCCCTTCTCACTCATGTGGCCAAGCCTATGATTCCACAATGCTGTATCTGTTCCTTTGGAAGCTAAAGAGATAGAATGGTCAGTATTATGAGGACATAAATACAACGTACCTATCATATTTCCTTTTGTTATCACCATTGATCCTTTAGTGATCTTCCACCACTTTTCTCCAAATGTAGATAAACAGCCGCCATCTCCCAACTGCCCTGTTGAGATTAGATTTCTTTTCATAGCAGGAATATGCCTAACATCTTTCAACAGCCAGTCAGTTCCATTCTTAACTTTTATCCATACCTTACCCATTCCAACAATTTTACATGGCTCATCATCACCCAATAAAACATGTCCAAAATCGCCAGGAACATACTCATGAAAGTATTTCCTATGGGGTGTAGCATGACATGAAGCTCCTGAATCTACTACCCAATAATCACTAGTATTATCTAATGCAAGAATCAAAGCATCTTGTAACACATCACCTGCTACATTTGCTTCCTGGGTAGTTTCGTTCTGTGCATCTCCTTTCTTCTTTAGAGATCTGCAGTCTTTCTTCAGATGTCCTTTCTTTCCACAGTTCCAGCACTCTATTTTTCCCAATATGGACTTGGATCTGCCCATTTTAGAATTCCCACGATTACCTTGGCTCTTTCCTCTCTCCTTTTGTCTTCCCCTTCTCTCCATGGTCAACGCATTACCTGATGTCTCATCTGTGCTTTTTCTTCGCATTTCCTTGCTAAGAATAACACCAATAACATCATCAAATTTCAAGGTGTTTGAACCAGAGACAGAGTTACTTACAACCATGACCAAGCTATTCCAGCTTTCTGGCAATGAACACAAGATTAGAAGAGCCCTAACCTCATCATCAAAGTTCACACTTACAGAACTTAGCTGATTTGTAACCGTATTAAACTCATTTAAATGATCAGTAACAGATCCACCTTCAGACATCTTCATATTAAATAAACGCTTCATTAGAAATACCTTGTTAGAGGTCGAGGGTTTTTCATACAGATTACCCAGTGCACTCATCAAACCCTCCGTTGTCGTTTCTTTTGAGATATTGAAAGCCACCGACGAAGCCAAGCTCAGCCGTATTGTTCCCAGAGCCTTTTTGTCAAGAACCTCCCATTCTTCGTCCTTCATGGTTGTCGGTTGCTTTGCTCTTCCTCCCAATGGTAGGAATAGATCCTTCTGGTATAGATAGTCCTCCATTTGCATCTTCCATAACTGGAAGTTTTGGCCGTTAAACTTCTCGACCTTAAACTTTCCTTCTTCCGCCATTGCTCCCACTCGAACCAGAAACCCTAGCTTCCTGCAGGTTTATTTGCCAAATAGACCTTCGGCTCTGATACCAATTGTTAGAAAAACAGGATCGTAGAGAAATAACAATAAACAGAAATGCAAATTTAATCACACAAACATTACAAGAGAGACATAGATATATCGTGGTTCACCCCAACTTGGGCTACGTCCACACTAAAGTTTCCAATCCTTATTATTATTCCGTCCAGCAAAGTGAAGGGATACAACCAGCAGCACAACCGTTGCACTTCCTCTTCACTCTCTCACAGTCTCTCTTCACAGATCTCAGAGATCTTTACAATGCATAAAACATAATACATCAACCCTAGCCGTATTACAATGTCTTTCTTTTATAAGGAAGATACAATGGGAAAATACCACGGGTTACCCAAAACCATGGGCCCGTAAAACAACCCCAAAAATTTCCTTCGGAACCCCCAGCCAGGGGGGATGGTCCCCCCTGGAACCCCGTGGGGGGGGCGATGCCCCCCCACACCTCCCCGCTGGGGTGAGTGTACATTCCACCTACATATCATATAATACTAGGGTACAAACACGGCTGAATAATAATAATATCTCTGAATCTGGAGATCAGGCTCCACAACCAACACTGGGATGCTCTTTCGAGGTTTTGCCATGACCACATGTAATAAGTCCTAGAGATCTAGACAGGATGAAAAAGGCCTCAAATGCTCTTTAGGGTTCTTGCTTGGAAAGACACTCTTAAGTTTTTGTGGTGGGGGTCACATGTAATAAGTCCTGGAGATCTGGAAAGGATGAAAAAGGCCTCAGATGCTCTTTAGGGTTCTTGCTAGTCAAGAGACTCTTTTAAGGTTTTGTGATAGTCACATATAATACTAGCCTTGGGAGATCCGACAGGTAGAGCTATGTGCTCGTAACAACCTAGGATGTTCTTTCGAGGTTTTGTGACACACGTAATAAGTCCTAAGAATTCCACAGTATGGCCAGTGATGATAAAGACCTGTAGGTGGTGGGCCTACATCCAGTATGAAAAAGGATTGTCTCTGTAGAACTTCCTATGACGAGTAGATTCAAAGATTGATTGAGATAGCAGCAGTAGTGACGATGACGATGACTCGATGACGATTATCCAGTGACGATGATCCAGAGAAGAAGACTTGTGCTAGAAGACTTGTGTTGAGAAATACCTTCCTATTTAAGAGGGAGTGTTGATGTATATGTAACTTCGGAATGTATTTCACATATATGTATATTGTATTCCTATAGAAATGTCAGTATTCCTCTATATGGAAGTGTTTGTATTCCTATACAGATGTTATTATTCCTCTATACAGAAGTGTCGTCATTTATATTGTAAGTGTCGTAACTTATACTTGATGGGTTATTAGACCACCTTGTTGGGGTCAGCCCTGTATAAGTCATGTGGGTCAAAGGGTTATTAGACCACCCTATTGGGGGTCGGCCATGTGGGTCAAAGGGTTATTAGACCACCCTATTGGGGGTCGGCCCAATCAGCATTATGTTATGTGGTTAAGTTAAGGCCAACCTAGTAAAGGTTATTACGCAAGTCAACTCAAGTATAAATAGAGTGCGGGAGGAACTCTATTTGATCATTTTTCTACTCTCACACACACTCTTTGGAGAGTGGCGCACTTGTGGAGGAGGAGAAGCTGCTTCTAGGATATGTCTATCTCTTATGCTTGGGTTGTATCATTGCTCTATCTATCTCTAAGGAAGTTATTGGGGTTTTTCACCTTTATGGTTTTCCCCAAGTAAACTCTGTGTCTCTTGTGCGCTTGCATTATTGCGTCCATGATTGATATGTTGTATATATGTTGTACATGTTGTTCTCTCAGTTAAGATCCTAGATCAGATTGAAGTAAATTCTGAAAAACTAACATACCCATGCTGCCGAAGTGAGGTTGCGGGTATGCCGGTTGGCGCCATCCGTGAATCCAAAGCAGGTTGTCATCTGCACACGTAGGCAGGACACGACATAAGCGTAAAAAACCAAGAACCTAACACACTTAAAGAAAAGCGTCACACCACACAAAACACACATCATGTACAGTATATACAAGGTACTAATGCGTGAAAGACTCAGGCATAGTATATATTTAGGTAGAGTCCATTGCGAGGCTCCCCTAGATAAATTCCATCATAATCCTCTAGCTCGTATGCTCCCTTCTCCAGAACATGTTTTATGATGTATGGCTCATGCCACATGGACTCAAACTTACCTGCCCCCAGCTTATCGTGATTTTGGTCATATGTGAGAACCAAATCCCCCTCATTGAAGACACAAGGTTTGACCGACTTATCATACTAAGCTTTGATGCGTTTCTTATGTGCCTCATTGGAAAGAGCAGCATCGCGACGGGTCTCATTGAGTTTTGCTAGGTGAAGGAAACGTTCTTCGTCGACGGTGGTGTTAGGGAGAAGTTCAACTGCGAGTTTGAGAGATGGAATCTCGCACTCTATTGGTAGAAATGCCTCTAATCCGTATACTAGTTGAAACGGTGTGAATCCGGGTGGGCAGTATTAACGGAGGTTCGGTATGCCCATAAGGCAGAAAAGAGCATGTTATGTCAGTTTGATTTGTGTGTACAGACCATGTGTTGAATCATGGTTTTCAAGACCTTGTTGATGGCCTCTACTTGTCCGTTGGACTGTGGGTAGTAAGGGGTTTAGTTTTCATGGTAAAAACCCAGTCTGGCGCTCAATTCGTCCACCATGCTGTTTTGGAAATGAGATCCGTGATCGGTGACTATGGCTTGTGGAACTATGAAACGCGCAATGACATGATTAACATAAAGAGTGCAGCGGTTTTTTCCATCTTCATTGTACATAGGCATAGCCTCGTCCCATTTAGTGAAATAGTCAACAACTATGATGACGTAACCATGCCGGACCCCGGCCAAGGTAGGCTTATAGTGCATAAAATCGATGCCCCATTTAGCGAAGGGGCCGACAGCAATAACCGAGTGTAACGGGGATGGATGTGAGCGCTTTTTGAATTGAAAATGCTGGCATGGGGGACACTTCTTAACGAACTCAATGCAGTCCTTGAATATCGAAGGCCAGGAGTATCTCGCACGTAGTTATTTCTGGGTCGTAGCCATCCCAGAAAGATGACCACCACAAGCCCCGGAGTGACATTCATTCAGTATGTGTTCATCCTCCTCATGTGTCAGACAATCTCCAAGAATAGAATCAACACCACGACGATATAGGTTATCGCCAACGATTAATTAGTACTTGGTGTGGTGGCGTATACGACGACATTTGTCACGAGATAGTTGGGGGTTGAACCGTTGGGTTTGAATATATAAAGTAATATATCCATACCATGGGTCTGACATCCTGATGAGAAACACCGACTCATCTAGAAGAGATTCGATGGGCTCAAATCCCGAATCAACATGGGGAAGATCAAAAATGAGCTCCACAAAAACTAATGATTGCTTTGACTTGGCCTTCTCGAAAATGAGATCAAATTCCTGCAGTATCACGATCCAACGTGAATACTTTCCCCCAAGCACCTGACGTATAAGAACATGCTACATGGGGTTCGAGTCGGCAATGATGGTAGTGGTGCGGAGTAGTGTCGGAATATTCTCACCATCATTTTTTATATTTGCATGCTTGCATGCATCCAGACATCATGCATGCATCTTCATGCAAATGCATGCATCCAATCATCAGTATGGTAGTCTCCCAGCACCTAGTCCTCAATTTTTCAGCCCCAGGATCCTTTTTCTGCTCAGTTCTATCCCTCCTAGCCACAAATGCACCCTTGTTTTCATCACTGGAGTACAAGTGCACCCTCTTCCACCTATTTAGGAGATTCTTCAGTTAGTTCCATGATTAGTGGATATGTTCCTTGATCTGAGGACTGATTACTAGTTTAACTGATTTAACCACTTAGATAGACCTCCAAAGAGACTAGATCAACTATACTGACTACTGACAGCTCCTCATGTGCCCACATTGGAGTCTTAGTCCCTACATTTGTGCCACATGCACCAGTTAGACTCAGTTAGACTCATTTGACTGATGTTTGACCACTTGTGACCACTATTACTGATTGGATGATGTCTCCAATGTCATCCAAGCCACACATTGAGGAGAATTCGAATGACCTTAGGAGGCATTCAAATTCATTTGATTTTATTCAGTTATTATTCACTATTCAGAGTGCCATCTTATAGCTGATGTATGATACAACATTTTTTGTCATTTCTTGTGTATGAGTGATTATTGAATCAACATTTCTTCTTCTTCTTTCTGCACTTCTTGAGTGAGTTTTAGTGAGGTCTGCTACAGCTGAGTGATCCTACTTCTAAAACATCACATGGTATCAGAGCTGACAGCAGCTATTCGAATTGCGGCAGTTGTAGGAATTCTTTGAGAAGCTGTCTTTCATTGAGCACCAGAAGCCTCTAGGTTTCCACAACAAATCCTGGTGCTATTTCCTTGAATTCAATGGAGCAATCCAGTGAGGTCTATCCAGGTGTGAAGAAACCAGTCACATTTTCTCAGTGTCCTAAGGTAGTATTCAATTCGAATTGCAACAGATCTCCATTTCATAATTCTCATTTTTTTTGCAGGATTGTCCCCTCTTCAACTTCGAATTCTTTAGTATCATGGATCTCAAGTTGAATTCATTAAACTGCTTCGAATGGAAGGCAAATATGGACATCTTCTTGAATTCAAAGAGCCTTTCTAGAGTGGTGAATGGCTCTGCAGTTGATCCCACTGGTGTAGTAGAGAAATCCAAGTACTTAGAAGAAGACATACCGCGTATCCTTCTTCTTCCAAAATCCTCTGCCAACTTGAAAATCAAACTCCTTAGTTTGATTTCTCTACCATGCAACACTACTATGATTCCATGTAGAAATATAAATTTCACAGAACCATTTCCTACAATTCCATCTAATATAATCCTTCACCCATTCATTGATCACTTTAACTACCCCCAAACACCCTATCAATTCCAAACTTCGGAAAGATTGTTGTCACCTCAACCCTCATCAATTTTGGTCCAAAATCAATGCAAAAAGGCCACATATTACAAAATACCCACATCTCTCATAAAGATTGGGTCGATATGGAAACTTAAATAGGTAATCTATTAACCTTCAAATTAATAGACCATGTCATTTCCCCATATTATTATCCTACCACTATGGTCAACAAACTCAATGAAAAAATGTGGCACAAAACACCTTATGGTATGACTATTCCCCCCTAAACAAGATGAGTCCTATCCTATTCAAGTATACCATTCCCCATAAATACCAACCCTTACTATGCATTGCACATAGTAAGGTCTATAGTTTGAATGAAAGAGTGGTTTTTACGAACTCCACACCTTCTCAAACCACAACCAACCAACAACCTTCTCAATTTCCCAAAACCAATTCCAATGGCATGCCACTCCTTTTTCCCTATACAATTCTTCCAACTACTTTCAACAATGGATAGCCTCCATTTTATTCCCATTCTACGACTTTATTGTAGTTTATATGGATGCCATTTTAGATTTTTTCTTTCAAACCAAGAACACGGTATCCACTTGCAAATTTTCCCTGATCTAGTATACAAGCATGGAATTTTCCTCTCCAAATAAAAAAATGGATGCTCATGTGAAATAAATTCAATTATAAACTATGGAAATAAAAATGTAACTATCAAGTCTTAGTGACATGTGGTTATTCATGTACACCAGTTTCCTAATGAGTTGATTGATGTTAAACAGGTATTTCTTGGAAGTGTTAATTATGTCTCCTTTCCTAAAGGACCTAAGTAAATACAAAGATATCCTTCCAGCTCAAATCAAGAATAATCTACAACCTCGGACACAATACCACACAATTGTTGTAAAATCACTTAAAGATCTTGTCAACAAAGTCATACCTCGATATTCCCTTCAAATGGCACTTCCATCATTGCACATATGCATCAAACTCATATTAGAAATCAATTCTCCTTGAGAAACAAATTGGTCACACAAAATAAATATTTATTATGATAAGGTTCATTTGATGATGCCCATTGCAAGTAACTATCAGTATCATTCAACAAAAAAGGTAAATCCTAGCAATGGTTGAAGCATTGGAATATTTAGAATTTATGTTTTCCCTCTCAAGTTTGACTATCAAAATTTTAAAGGTTTCATGAAACAAAGGATAGATCCAATCATTTCCCAAGGAAAATTACACAAATGGCAACAAAATTTATCACAATATGACTTCTCAACTAAACACATTACTAGCATAAAATTTGTCTAATCAATGCTCTCACCAAAGAACTTTAAAAACAATTTATGCACCATGAAGAAATTAGTCATTGCTTGCCCTTATTTGATTGATTGGAATAGCTTAGGTTGTTACTCAAAATCCCTCACATATCCTAACGTTATCCAAAACTATTACAAAAGCGTATGCCAAACAATCTTCAGAATCACCTCTATTGACTACTACGCCTCAAAATATTTCTATGAGAACCAATGCTGTCATAAAATTCAAAGCAACCAACATCTATGAATTCAAAGTATCAAACTTTGACATTACCTTCATTAAATATTGCAACATCAAGTAGTTTCTACCTTTTGGTAGAATAATCCACATTGGATTATGGTTTGTTGAAGACATCACTCCTCGATACTATCTCCTCTTTCATCAAAAGGACCAAAGCTTCATCTCCTCCATCCATGACTCTCTTTTGAAACCAACCAATTCGATTATAAAGGACTATGAAATTGCATAGAATGCCTCTAGTGTACAATTACAAAAATTGTACACACTCATGACGCCATGAACCATTGCAGCATCTTCCCCAATCTTTTCGGACACACCATAGATATTGACATTGATATTTTTGTTCGACTCTAAGATGTTTAATGGGTCAACAACCATGATGCTAACCTTAAATACATATTTGAAAATGTTAACCTTCAAATCATCAATTAATTTGAGTCATATCAAGGTCATAGAAAACACATGGTGTACTACAATGTCTCATCAAATCTACTTTATGAAGTATTATTTAATCCACTTGTAATAGTTGAGGCATTGATTGTTTACTTGAATTGTGTCATGTATTTTCTTCGTAAAATACTTATCTAACACCACCTTATCAATCCATGACTATTGAACTATAGAACAAGAAAACAAGATACATGATATGGTGGAAATGGATTTAGCTATTCTCAAACATTGATCTCCATACCAATGACGATATTATATAGTACATGGATCATAGTCACCTCTAGATATAAATCTCACAAACAACTCATCAGTGGATAGAAAATAAAACTCATAATGTGATAAGAATAACAACTCACATGAGATGTCATCTGGGACTTTGTGATTGCATAGGGACTTATAGTCTAACAATGACTCATAGCACTACTATGCTCGTTCATTTCATAATTTATAGGATTTAGATTCTATAACTGAAATCCATTGTTTCAAGCTTATATATTGGACTCATGTCCATATACTTGGGCATACTAAATTGAGAGCCTTGATTGGGTTGTTAAGCTTTGTAAGCATGATATCAATGTGAGTGCTAATATTGAGTATTAGATTTTCAAGTTACTTCAAAAATGTTTACACTATGTTTAGGGTGCCCCCATGAAATTTGGGATACATGGCATATGATTAGCCCTAGATGGTCTAAGAGGGATTGCATCATGAGAGATGGTCGGTGATCAATATGCATAGTTTAGATTGCTTGTTCACTAGATGCTTGACCTCAGTTGATTGCAGGCTTAGCATTCTCCCCTTAGGCATTGAATTTATCTTGCTCAGTTGGTGGGATCCCTTCATGGTGGCCACATGGAGGAACCACTTTCTTGGAGGGCACCCCACTTGGGATGAGGATATTTTTTCATCATAAAGGAGGGATTCAAGCCCTAGATGGCATGTGGTATCTTGGATTTATGTTCAAGGGAATGGAGATCGTTTGGGGACGACTAGAGATTCAAAAGTGTACTTACAAGGGTTAGTTAACCCAATGGAGGTTGTGGAGGCTTGTGATGGAGTGGTGTGGACTTGTCGTCCCTAAATACATTACCTTAGAGCATGACAAGTGTACTTTAGAGTGGATGTCTCACTTTGTTGGCCTGCAAGGGTTCATGTAGGTTGTTTGTTAGAGCTTGTGCTTACATAGTAATTTTAGCCTCCCTTACCTCTCATATAAATACAGGAAGGAGAGAGTATTGTTTTATTTATACTTACCTTCTTAGAAAAAGGTGCTAGGATTTTCTCATGAATCCTAGGTGGTATTATTTTAGGGTTCTGAATGCCATATTTGTGTTTTTAGAGAAAACCCTAGGTTGGACTTGTGAAGAATAAGAGAAGAGGAGGAAGATGTCTTTCCTTGGAGGTTCTATTGAAGAGATTCTTGGACTTGTATTGTTTCAGTTGAGCTAGAATTTGTTGATTTAACCTATCTAGGGAATTTTGGATAGTTGAGACCTTTGTAATAGCCTTGAGAGAAGGCTATGATATGTACTTGTACTTCATATTGATCTCATAAATTAATTTTCCAACTATCCATATATTGTGCAATTTCCAAATTTGAATTGCAATGATATATGTTTTTAATGCACTAATATTTACAATTGCTTATGTTTTGTTAAATATACATAATTATAATTAAAGGGGCAAATTTTTGAATCTATTAGCATCTAATCAAGAATATAAGGGGTTGATTTAAATATTGTTATACTCCTATAGTTAGTGTTTTAAAAGTACATTTTCAGATCTAGTTATTGGCCGATAAGTTGTCTTAGAAGGGGTTGAAACTTATCTCATTGTTCGGAATCTTTTCTCCTTAAATTGTTGTGAAGTGTGGGGTTGTTTGAAGTGAATTATTGTAATATTTACACTACTATTCTATAATTTAATTTACGATGATCCTAAGACTGAAAATTCTAAGGCTGAGACTCAAGAAACCTTCTAAGAAGAAGGTGAAATTTCAATTTTGTATTAATTGCCTAAGTGCATGAAATTTCAACATCATATCAGAGTTTGTTCATATGGTTGATATCACTTTTGAGTAAGAGGGAGTTTGTACTTTAGCTAGATATTACCTAGGATAGGTACTAGACCTAGGTGAGGTCATTGGGTGAAAAACCCTGGTTTGCTTAGAGAAGCATTTGACCCGATAAAATGGGTTTGTCTCTTCACTCATTGATGATTTGTGATTGACATAAATGATGGATCTATTACATTGTTGGTTGTTATGGACGTATTTTTGGATGATGTGATGCCTAGGATGATTTGTGATAGGTTACATATATGCTCCAATGGTTACCGTTGATAGATGGTAGATTTATGTGGTTGTTGATTGGCATGGTTTTATTTTCAATGGGTGAGACATTGTTGAGGACCTCTAATAGGTTGTTGATTTGTTCTTGTAGATGTCAATTCGTTTTCCCTTATGATGGAAGGGAGGATCTTCTTCAAATTGCATATTTTCTAGGATGGCTATGGATTTGATCTCTTGCATGTCCTCTAACACCAACTAGTGTTGGAAGGATTGTGGACAATGTAGCTTCGAGGTATATGACATGAAAAGCCATTGTTTAAAAGATTTCAGGAGCAAGAGGAAGGCATCAGTGAGGAGATTAGTGATAATGCCACTTACCCTACAAGAGCGGATAGCTCCATTTCATTTTAGATGCCTTCATGTGATGTTCTTGACTTGGATATTGTTTCATTTATTCCTAGGTTTAAGAAGCATGTTCTTTCAATGTCTTGTATGATAAATATACATTGTATAGTTTTTTTAGGGACAACAATGCACCATAAGAGATTCTAAAGTAGCTAGTCCAAGCACTTTGGCTAAAAGGGTTAGATAGGGTGGCTTTACAGGTTACTTGTTGCTCCAATGACACTTGTACATTTTGGTGGGAGCTTGGATGAGCCTTCTAGTTTTCAGAAGGGGCATATAGAGGATGCATGGTGGGATGTCTTGGAGATAGGTTCATAATCTATAATGGATTCAGAGATTGATTCCATGATTTGAGATGTTGTCATTACCTCTTGTGATGGATACAATGATATGATGAAACTTACAAGATCACGATGCTGACACAAAGGGAGAATATGGTAAGCAGAGGTGATATTTGATGAGAATGAAAATTCTAACTCACAATATTCTCCTTCAGTGATTAAGCAAAATGTAGAGAATGTTATTCCAAAGACTAATTCAAATATTTGAGATGACTCAAATTGAGTATGGATATGTTCTCACCTAAGCCAAGATGTAGGATGTCGAGATGGCTCACTCAAACATTATAGCATGCATGGCAAGAGGTCATAAAGCAAGGTATAACTTCAATCCTAGACATTGATTACATCTCATGTTAATGAGGAT
Organism: Larix kaempferi; assembly: GCA_027924585.1. Taxonomy (NCBI): domain Eukaryota; kingdom Viridiplantae; phylum Streptophyta; class Pinopsida; order Pinales; family Pinaceae; genus Larix; species Larix kaempferi. The sequence goes on from BSBM01000607.1 coordinate 2,887,810, forward strand.
GTGAGGTAGTTCAATGTGCAAGGCTCTCCTTTAATGACCAAGGAGAATGTGGAGATTGTTGATCCAAAGGCTCAAGCATATATACGAGGAAGTGTACCACCTAGAAGATATGCTAGTCATATAGCATTAGTTTCTTCCATCCATGAGACTTCCAATTGTACAGAGGAGGAGAGGCGTGATGATGAGATGGATTCATCCATGAGATTTCCAATTATTCATTGGAGAGGTGTGATACCATAATGGAGGATGTTGTCAATATTGATTCAGATTTGAAACTAATGGAAGAATGATAGAGTGCAAAGAAAACAACTTTGGATTCTCTCAAATAAAGAGTTCTCTCTAATGTTACTCTCAATTCGAGATTCTATCAAGATAGGGGTGTTAGAGCATAATAACCCTCTCTATAGTATCACTCTCTCACTTAGGGACTTAGGTCTTAGTCACATGAGTCTATTGGTCCAAATTGCACTTAATTTGGCGCTTTGAGCCTCCCTCGAGCTTCCTCCTAAGCTCCAAGGGACCAACACTATTATTAATATGTCAAATACCATTTATAGGCCATGATTGAGCTCCTAAACATCTATTTATAGCTATTGCGAGTGCAATCCTTCTTTTGGGGATTCTTTCCTTGATTTTAGGAAAGCTCCACTACAGTTAGAGTTAAGGAATAAATCATGGGTGTTCACTCCACTATTCAAGGTCTCAAATACATGTAAAGGCTATTCTGAGCTACTAGTACATATATTGCCTTTTTAGAGATGAACACCACATGCATGATTTTATCATCAGTTGTTCCTTACATTTAGGTGACTAAGTCCAATTAGGGTCCACATAGGTTGTTTATGAAGTTGTTAACTCACCTCATAGAGTTTGCACGGCTAACAAAAAGCATGTAAGCTCTAGCTAAACCTAGTTATTATATCATGCACTAAATGAACAATTCGAATTTCCTCCTAGGCCTATTCGAACTGCCTATATGTAATTTATCATTAATTATTTGTATAGTTGATACTTTTTGTAAGAGTCACCATCAAGTCTTTATAAGCTTCACCCTTCTTATTGTAATTCATCATAATAGTATTCAATCATTATTTATATATATATATATATATATATATATATATATATTGAGAAGGAACTGTTCACAAATTGTAGTAAACAGGTTGTTTATGGTATCAGATCTCAGTTCAGCTCCATGCTACATCTCTTCTACGCCATTCCCCAATCACCACTCTCCACACTCATCTCCACGCCAATCCACACCACACATTCCTCTAAACTCCTTGTTCCTCCCTTATCTCCCCTAGAAACTGTTGCAACTAGCTTCCCACTCACAAGCCCACCTACTCTTCATCATTCATCCCTTCCTTCCATGCTCCCTTCCTCCCCACACATTCTTTATCATGTTTCTCCTCTCCATTCACCCCACTGCACTACTTCACCTCCCACTGCTCACCAATCCATCATTCCACCCATCTCAATAGTTGAAACCCCCATCCATCTACGTGTCCCCTCCACGTTGCTCATACTCTCCATCTCCCACACATCCCTCCTTCCTCACGTTGCCACACTGCGTTAGTTCCTCACTCCATTCCCATTTGTCTTACCTCCCTCCTCTACCACCTACTCCCTTCCCCCTACGTTGCTCCCACCCACGCATCCCTACATTCACTCCCCTCGCCTCCCCATTTCAATAACATAAACCATAGCATCAAATTCCTCACCATCCACGCCTTAGGGTTTAAGCCTAGCTCCCACATTAAACAAAAAAAGTAATAATATTATTATAATAATAATAATATTGTCATAATATTCAATTTCAAAATAATATTAATAATTATTATTATCATTATTGTTATTTTAATATTAATATTAATAATATTATTATTATTATTAAAAATAATATTATTATTATATTTAGAAACCTAAGTGGGATAATTAAAAATTCCTCCTTGTACCAGATCCATGTCAAAAATGAAGGATCGAGTGGAAAAAATAGAAAAAGACCATGCTCAAGCCTTTGTAAAACTCTCGAAGGTATAAACTCCAGACTAGATCAAATTGAAGCCAAGCTATGAGAAAGAAAAGAAGAATTAACAAGGAATGTAAGATATGAGGTTTCCAGTGCTATATCATGGAAAATGAAGAAGGTAAGAGAAGAAATGAACACAAATGTGAATTTTGTTAGACAGTGGCAACAAGGAAGGTCTTCTAGCATTGCATGTGTCCTTGCATGCTAGAAAGACACTAAATAGGAAGCCAATTGTATTTAAAATTAATTAACTTTATTAAACACTTTTTCTAGAGTGAAAGTGAAATTAGGTTTTTACTTTAAGTGAAATTAGGTTTTTCGCTTTGAATAAAGTTATATAAGAGAGATCAATTGGTGGAGAGGACACAATTGCATTCCGACAAGAGATGGAGGAAGAAGAGTGTGAGAGAGAGAGAATTTTGGCGAAGAAGACGGAGGAGCAGCGATTGAAGGAAGGGACCAGATTTTTCAGAGAAAGAGGACACCAGGTAGGCGTGAACAGTAATCCGTACCACATGAACAATGATTATGTACAGTCCGTATAGATCCTTATAGCAGGTCATACGGCCGTACTGTAGCAGCCGTACAGCTTTGGGAACCGTGCCAGTTATCAGGTTTTCTCAGTGATAATTTATGGTGTTTTGATTCAGCCATCTAGGGCAGAAAATCGAATTCTCTGATATTGTAACAGCTCTATATTTTCTCAATAAAATTTACTCTCATACTGCTGCACCGATTTTCCCATCTTGGGTTTTGTCCGGGGTTTTATACCCAAAAATATTGTGGTTATCTTCATTGGTGTGATTGACTGATTAGTGCTCTCAGTATTTGTTTTATTTCCTCTGCATACTAGTAAAGAAACACATGTGTGGTTATTTCAATGAACAATTTTAAATATATTGTTTCAGCCCTAGTTTGTGCTTTAAAGGAAAATTTACATGGTATCAAATCTCTTCTGAGCAAACTGAGAGATAGCAGCAGAGTACTTGGATAGATCACTGCATATCTATCCAAGGGTTTATTGGCACTATTTACTATGACCGCACAGTTGAGAGTTGAGGATAGACTCCAGGGGGCACAGAACTTTCCTACTTGGAAAGAGAGGATCACAAGGATCCTAGATGTCAATGATGCTGCAGAACACATTGATAGTACCGAGGTTGCGCCCACAGATCTGGGAAATTTGGCAGCTTGGAAGAAGATAGATTCCAAAGCTATGTTGATCATTCTAGATGGGGTGAAGGACCACATAGTCCCTCACCTGTCTGGAAAGAAGTCCGCATTAGAGATGTGGATGGCTTTGGAGAGTCTTTACCAGAGCAAGAATGAAAACCGGAAGATGGTACTGCAGGAGAGAATGCGCAGTACCAGGATTTCCAAGGGTGAAGGAGTGGTGCCTTATCTTACAAGGCTCACACAGATCAGGGATGAGCTTGGAGCAGTGGGCTCTAAGACTGAGGATGAGGAGCTAGTGCGTATAGCTCTCAATGGCTTTTCTAAGCCATGGGACGTCTTAAGGCATGGTGGCTAGGGAGAAGCTCCCTGACTGGCAAAGATTGTGGAATGACTTCGCACAGGAAGAGACCCACATGGGTCAAGGATCAGCTTCATCCAGTGGTACTACACAAATCATGGATGAAGAGGCTCTAGCCCTATCGAGCAAAGGTAAGGGGAAGGAAAAGAAGAAGAAAGGTGGCAAGAAGAACTTGGACATGGAAAAATTCAAGTGCTTCATCTGTCACCAGCATGGACATTTTTCTTCCCAGTGCCCGCAGAAAAAGAAGAAGAACAACAACACACAGATGGCAAGATCTGCACAGGCGGATGATTTCAGCACTAGTTTTGAGGAGGACTATTGTTTGGTAGCTTGCATGGAAAGTTCCGTCAGCAGCAGTATCTGGTATGTTGATAGTGGTGCATCTTGTCACATGACAGGACACAGAGGGTTCTTCAAAAGCTTGTAGGAGGGTGGAGTGAATCTCCATATTAAGTTAGGAGATGAGGCGCGCTATCAGGCGCAGGTGTAATGTCCCCATCTTGACCCTATTGCATTAATATTGTAAATGATGTAAATATTGTTATTTAGTCATGGTGAGGAGCTCAAGGCCAAGGCCCCGCCATTGATTTATCGTTCTATGTATCGGCAATTAGAATAGATGCATATGGTTCTTGTGCTAGCCGTGCACAATGAGAATTCGGACATCATGTAAATATGCAAATTTTAATGAAAAACCCACAACCAGCTATGCAATGCAACAAAGAGATGGGGGCATGATCTTTACAAGGAATAGGGAGGGAAAATAACCAAACCCTTGAGCCATGGTGTTAAGCCATTTCATTGAGGGAACCCATGAACTCTCAACTACCCATTTGGTCTCATGGACCCAATCATTTAGTTCTCCAAGAATTGGTTGAGACAATTAATGCCTTGGGATGGGAGAGGTATGGCTGTCAATTTTCGTGTATGGGCAAGACAGCAACCTGGGAAATCGAGTTTTGGTTTGCTGGGCAAGAAAACCCCCACGAAATTGTGCCCAAATCCATTCTTCACCGATGGAATTCATCCTCTCACGCAGTCTGAGCTTGTTGGGGTTTTATCCTTCACGTTTTTTACCATTTCCTGCATTTTTCCATGCCTGCAAACTCGTTTTTGGTTAACACAGTGGCTGGGAGAAGAGAACCACGATTTTTTGGGGTTATAGAGGTCGTTTCTGCCCATGAATTGCCCATGGACGTTTTTCTCAAAATGATTATGCTCCTGGGGTTGTTTTCCCTTTCACCAAATTTCGTTTTGGGCTTCCCCACGTTTTTTTTTCTGAGCCGGTAGAAACCCCAACTTTGGTTTGAACCTGTGAGTAGGAGATTTTGGAGTGGAAGAGGATAGATTTGGCTTGATGAGCCCAATGAAGTATCCATAGCTCAATGGGTGAGCCACTAGCTTAGTAATTCACCTCTACCCATCTCTTAACAGCCTGAGAAACCCAATTGCTGATTGGCTTGGCTGATTCTGGAGTATCTTTGGCTATGTGAGAGCCTGCTTTCCCCTTTTTCCTTGTGGAGATCATGCCCAGCTCGGGGGTGGCAATGGTGCTGAGAGATTGAGGAGCACACTGGCCTATGGTTGGGTGGAACGTTGCAGAAGCGTAGCTGGTTGCTCAGGGACTACTTGGTTTAAAGATACGTATTCTCATTTGCTATTTCTGCAATGTCTACACTTAATGGCTATCATGAAAATGCTGGATGTGTGTTAATTCTGCACATGATTTACTTCCGCTATGTTGTTAAAATCTTTATGCATCTTCATATCTCCATTATATTATGTGAATGCTTATGAAATAAGTTTATGGGGCTGGATGCCCGGTTTTAGCCTCACGATCCTCTCCATTGCACTGGTATGATGGGTGGGGACATGACAGCAGGGTGTTGGCACTGTATCGTTTCAGAGGGAGTCTGGGAAGCCTATCAGCTTTGTTGATGTGCTATATGTTCCAGGGATGACCAAGAATCTCATATCAGTATCCACACTAGAAGACAAGGGTTTTCTAGTTACTTTCCGTGATAGGAAAGTATATATCAGACCTAGTGGGTCAGATCAGAGATTGGACAAAGTGATTGGGGTTCAGAGCGAGAAGGTTTACAGACTACAGTTTGAGCCTGCAAAGGCTCTGGTCAGCAACAGCAGTAGTGATTGTGAGTTGTGGCATAGGAGGATGGCACACTTACACCATGGTGCACTGAGGCATCTGAGACAGGCAGTCATTGGAGTTCCTTCAGTTCATGAGGACAAGCACAACCACTGCAAGGGTTGTGCGTTGGGGAAGAACATTAGGAAGCCGTTCCCACATAGTGAGCACAAGTCTGAGAGAGTCTTGGACTTGGTGCATTCGGACCTATGCGGACCGATGAGTGTTAGTTCTTTCAGTGGTTACAGTTACTGCGTCACATTCATTGATGACTATTCCAAGAAAACCTGGATCTATTTTCTGAAGGCCAAGTTAGAGGTCTTTGATCGGTTCCAAGAGTTCAAGACTCTCGTGGAGAACCAAACAGGGAAGAAGATCCGGATATTGAGGATAGACAACGGTGGTGAGTACACCGACAGAGAGTTCATGGAGTACTATGCATCAGAGGGGATCAAGAAGGAACACACTGTTCCTCATACCCCACAGCAGAATGGGGTGGCGAAGAGGAAGAACAGGACATTGGTGAGTGCAACCAAGGCCATGTTATTTGATCAAGGATTACCACTATTCCTATGGGCTGAGACATTTCGGACTGCAGTATATGTCCAGAACAGGTGTCCCCACACTGCATTGGGGAGGAAGACACCTGAGGAGGTATTTACAGGTACTAGACCAGACGTGAGTCATTTGCGTATATTTGGGAGTATCTTCTATTGTCACATTCATGCTGACACTAGGAAGAAGCTGGATCCTTCTGGTGAGAAGGGGCTTCTAGTTGGGTATAGTGAGACTTCCAAGGCTTATAGAGTATATATCCCATCTTGCAAGAGGATCATTGTGAGAAGGGTTGTCCATTTTGACGAGGACAGAGCCTTGAGAAGATCTATGGACTTACCAGCACAGGAGCAACCAGCTGTTGACTCAGAGGGAGTCAAGTTGGAGGAGTCACAGGTACAGGTTCAGACACAGAGCACAAGCTCTGACAGTCAGAGGGAGTCAGGTGGACAGGATCCTCCTATCATTGATGGGGAGGATGAGCAGCAGCAGGAGGAGGACATCCAATAGCTACAGCATGCAGACACTAGGCCACAGCCTAAGTGGTAGAGGTCCACATTTCAGGATTCCAAACAAGTGAGTCTTCCACAGAGATCTTTCAGACGTAGCGTACCACCAAATAGATTGAGTTATATGGCACTGATGACAGACTTGATTGACTCTGAACCTTCTAGTTTTGAGGAGGATGCACAACATGATGTGTGGCAAGAGGCCATGGTTGAGGAGTATGACTCAATCATGAAGAATCAAGTTTGGAAGGTTGTTCAAAGGCCGCAGGGTAAGAAGGTGGTGGGTTCTAGATGGATCTACAAGGTAAAGTATGCAGTAGACGGAAGTGTGGAGAAGTACAAGGCACGCTTCGTGGCGAATGGTATTCACAAAAGGAACGTATTGACTATGAGGAAACCTTCGCCCCTGTCGCTAGGTATTCTTCTATTCGGACTATCCTATCATTGGCAGCAGAGATGGGTTGGCGAATTCATCATATGGACGTGAAGACAGCCTTTCTCAATGGAGTGATTGAGGAAGAGGTTTATATTGAGCAGCCAGAGGGGTTTGAGGTGGAGAGTAGGGAATCGCATGTATGCAGGTTGCAGAGAGCTCTTTATGGGCTCAAGTAGGCACCTCGAGTTTGGTACTTGAGGATTGACAGCTATCTACGAGAGATGGGGTTTCAGCAGAGTGAGGCAGACCATAACCTATACTTCTTGGTAGGTGAGGTACCTCTCATACTGGTCCTATATGTGGATGATCTCTTTCTCACATGAGATGAGGAGCTGATCAGGGACTGCAAGTCCAATCTTGCAGTGGAGTTTGAGATGAAAGACCTTGGGTTGATGCATTACTTTCTAGGATTAGAGGTTTGGCAAAGAGACGGGTGCTTCTTCATTGGACAGGGGAAGTATGAAGTGGAAATATTGAAGAGATTTAGGATGGAGGATTGCAAGCCTATGGCCATCCCTCTAGTTTCCAACTGGAGGAAGATTGATGCATCAAGGTCAAACGGATTTGATTCTACCTTGTATCGCCAGCTTATCAGATCGCTTATGTATCTGGTCAACACACGGCCAGACATCAGCTTTGCAGTCAACTCTTTGAGTCAGTTCATGGTGGACCCTCGAAGAGTGCATTGGATGGCTGCAAAGCACATACTTCGCTACATCAGAGGTACAGTGGAGTATGGGTTGGTTTATGAGCGCAAAGGGAGTGTACAGTTAGCAGGCTTCACAGATGTTGACTGGGCAGGATGTGTAGAGGACCGGAAGAGTACTTCAGGTTGTTGCTTCAACATTGGGTCAAGGGTTGTCTCTTGGTTCAGCAGGAAGCAGAAGTCAGTTGCATTGAGCTCGGCAAAGGCTGAGTACATGACAGCCAACATGGCTACTTGTGAGGGTATCTGGCTGAGGAAGTTACTTTCAGGGTTGTTCAAGTGTGAGCTAGAGGCTACAGTAGTTCACTGTGACAATCAGAGTGGCATCAGGATATCTAAAAATCCAGTGTTCCATGACCGGAGCAAACACATAGACATCAGATACCACTTCTTAAGAGACTGTGTTCATAGAGGAACCATCCGGTTGGAGTACATTCAGATAGATGAGCAAGTGGCAGACATTTTCACCAAGGCACTTTGCAAACACAGTTTTGTGAAGTTCAGAGACAAGTTGGGGTTGCTACCGAATCCCTTCCTCGTTGAGAGGGAGTGTTAGACAGTGGCAACAAGGAAGGTCTTCTAGCATTGCATGTGTCCTTGCATGCTAGAAAGACACTAAACAGGAAGCCAATTGTATTTAAAATGAATTAACTTTATTAAACACTTTTCTAGAGTGAAAGTGAAATTAGGTTTTTACTTTAAGTGAAATTAGGTTTTTCGCTTTGAATAAAGTTATATAAGAGAGATCAATTGGTGGAGAGGACACAATTGCATTCCGACAACAGACGGAGGAAGAAGAGTGTGAGAGAGAGAGAATTTTGGCGAAGAAGACGGAGGAGCAGCAATTGAAGGAAGAGACCAGATTTTTCAGAGAAAGAGGACAGCAAGCAGGCGTGAACAGTAATCCGTACCACATGAACAGTGATTATGTACAGTCCGTACAGCAGGTCATACGGCCATACTGTAGCAGCCGTACAGCTTTGGGAACCGTGCCAGTTATCAGGTTTTTCTCAGTGATAATTTATGGTGTTTTGATTCAGCCATCTAGGGCAAAAAATCGAATTCTCTGATATTGTAACAGCTCTATATTTTCTCAATAAAATTTACTCTCATACTGCTGCACCGATTTTCCCATCTTGGGTTTTGTCCGGGGGTTTATACCCAAAAATATTGTGTTATCTTTCATTGGTGTGATTGACTGATTAGTGCTCTCAGTATTTGTTTTATTTCCGCTGCATACTAGTAAAGAAGCACATGTGTGGTTATTTCAGTGAACAATTTTAAATATACTGTTTCGGCCCTAGTTTGTGCTTTAAACGAAAATTTACAAATTTCTTAATGGATAGATACGCCTCTAGCAATGTCGATTCACCGAAAAATACACTAGCCACCTTCGAGTTCAACATATACAACTAATCCTCAATCAAATTCCTTCAAAGTGGAAATTCCACAAAAACATACATATCACATCCACTTTTCAGGCCTTAACACCAACCAGCCATACTGGAGTTCATTGCAACCAATGCGTGGTTATCCATGGAGGCATAAGCTATAGTTATCCAAGTTCGATGGTGAGACAAGACAAATGTCGCGTGGATCAATAAGGCGGAATAATTCTTTTGCATACACAAAATCCTATATGATGACGATAAGATAAAATATGCCTCGACACAACTGGAAGGTCGAGCATATAGCTGGTATATGTGATGGAAGATTACGACAATAGTGTGCGCCTACAACTGGAACACATTCAAAAATAACTTCTTTAAGAGATTTGAAAATGTAAAGGAGAAATATTTTTTTGCAAAAAACACCAAATTAGAGCAAAAAGGTGAGGTGAAGGAGTAGACTTACGAATGGGAAGCATTAGCAACACGAGTACTAGAGTTAACAAACAATCAGCTACTTCAAACATATGTACATGGGATAAATCCATACATTAGGGATGATTTAGAATTACATAATGTCTCAAACCTGGATAAGGCCAGGCATAAGGCAAAATTTATTGAAGAAAAATTCAAAAGTCATTCCAAGAAAACCATGACAAGGGTTATTTACGACAAAAAGAGTCACAATGCAGATATTGCAGAGACAATTGGTCACTAGGACATCAGTGCATCAATTCCCAATCATATGCATGTCAAGCTGAAAAATAATCAAAAACATCCATCAGTCATCTCAACAATGATCGAAAAAAGAAGAACACGTGTTGTCGTTGTGGCGACAATTGGATCCCAGGCCATAAATGTATATCCAGTCACACATCTCACTCAAGATGATAAATGGGAAGGAAATGCAAGTTTCCACTGAAGATACATCTGATTCTGATTCGGATACAAACTCACCCGAAGTATCAATAGCGACAATCACATGCATCCAACAAACTTATAAAGAAAAATATTCAACAATGCTTAATAAAGTTGCCACCCGAAAGCAAGAAATTTGATTATGTACTGAGAAATATATTCTGCCCCATTTGAGACATTGCGACAACACTAAGGATGAACAACTCTTATCCCAAATGACAAAATCAAGGAGAGGACCTAAAAGATTACAACTTGCAGGAACTATTAAGCATAAAGACATCAAAATTATAGTTGATTCTAGAAGTACACACAATTTGATGGACATAAAAAGGGAAAAATAACTTAATCTTTTTGTATACCCTGTGATGAATATCACGGTATCAATTATCAATGATCGACATGCAGAAGAAGTAAGGAAATGCCATAAGGCTCCTTTACAAATACAAGACTTAAATCTACAACTCAATTGGTATGCCTTACCACTCAAAGGAGTAGATATGGTGTTAGGAGTTGAATGGCTAATACAGTTAGACACCTACGCTACCAACCTACAAGAACAGTATATGGAATTCAGATGGAAGGGAAGCAATTAAAAATTGCAAGGATTGAGAAGCTCACCATTCAAGGAGAAGGAATTACAACACAAGAAAGGTCCAGGTACACATCAGAGTAAAGGAATCAATCCAGATTGCACATCAAGTCAATGCTTCAACACAAATCCACAGTAAAGATGGCATTGGAAAAATCACCCTTGAGGACAAAGCTTCCTTTAAAGGGGGTGGCAATGTTACGAACACAAATAATAAATAATAAATAAAATAAATAATCATTAATTAATATATAATTGCAAATATATTAATGCTTAATTATTGAAAGGGTGCCTTATAGGGATGAGACTTTTCGTAAGAGTCACTATCAAGTCTTTATAAGCTTCACCCTTCTTATTACAATTCATGATAACAATGTTCAATCATTATTTCTATATAATTTTACTGAGCGGGAAATGTTTACAAACTGTAGTAAACGGGTTGCTTACACCAATTCAAGGTCTCGAATATCTGTAAAGGCTATTATGTGCTACTAGAACATTTATTGAGTCTTTTTAGGAATGAACACCACATGCATGAGTTTATCATCAATTGTTCCTTGCATTTAGGTGACTAAGTCCAGTTAGGGTCCACATACGTTTTTTATGAGGTTGTTAACTCACCTCATAGAGTTTTCATGGCTCACAAGGAGCATTTAGGCTCTAGTTAAGCCTAGCTATGATCTCATGCACTAAATGAACAATTCGAATTGCCTCCTAGGCCTATTCAAACTTCCTATATGTAATTTATCATCTATTCTTTGTATAGTTGATGGAATACAATAGTGTTATATTTTATTGAAATATCTCATCGCATCTCTTTCATGTTTGTATAATTAATTACATGATTTTGTCACACTATTGATTGCTTGTAAAATGTATTGCTTTCTTGTTTAGAATCTAGATATTATGCTCCAAAACCATATATGGTATCAATGCTTTATGGATTCTATAGAATTTAGTGTACATATTTGCAAGTAAAAGAACATATTGCAGGTTGAAGGAGCCATCAGAAGCGCATTAGTTGGAATGTATCTATCTCCCAAGCAAATCCTTTCTCCCTTCCATTATCTTGAGTGGAAATCAAGAGTTGAGATGCTCTCGTGAATGGAGGGACTCTTTAGGATCACAATGGGAACCAAAGTAGAGCCAAATTCAGCTATAAGAAGTTAAAGTACCTGAACATAATGGATGAAACCTTCGGATTACTATGTTACTCGATATATTCAGATCTCATCTATCACATTGAAGTAGAAAAGTCTACAATTGACATATGGACCAAGCTGTCTACTATCTTTGGCACAGAAGACGAGATGAGAGGCCACCAATTGGAGATTGAGCTATTCAATCTAAGCCCTAGTAATTTCGAATCCATACAATATTTCTTCACCAAGTTCAAGTACATACTACTGCAACTCGGGATGTGCAAGATAGAGAATCAAAATGATCAATTGGTGCTCTCAATTCTATCAAAATCATGACTTGACTATGGCGTTTTTGTCTCCTCCTTCCATTCTACAAGATTGGCACTTGGTGCCTCTTGGACCATGCCTACATTGGACAACTTTGCAGCCTCCCTTCTTCAAGAGCAAGATAATCTCAATCAAATGGGCCTCCCAAAGTCCTCAAAAGCACATGCTCTTGCAGCTAATGAGGTGAACAAGAAGATGAGCAAGTAAAAACCTCTATTCAAAGGCAAAAATGAACCAAATCCTAGGTTTGCACAAGATAAGACACACTCCAAAGAAGTAAAGACCAAGAAGGAGTAGCCATTGTGTGCTTACTAGAAGGGCCCACATAAAGAAAAGGATTGCATACACAAGAATTTCTTTAAATAAATTGAAGAGAAGCACAAGCAAGGAGGTGAAAGACATCAACCAAAAAAAGGACATGTGCTTATGGTAGTTTCAACTTCATGAATCCTTGACTCCAGAGCCTCCAATCACATGGCCTCATCCAAGGACATGTTCTCTTCCATTGAGCCATCCACCAATCAAGAAGTCCTCATGGGAGACAATACTCCAATAAATGTATGTGGAAAGGAAGATATTCAACAAAAGGATGGGTTATTTCAAGATGTGCTTTGCATACCTCCTTTGCCTAAGAATCTCCTTTGCATCTATCAAATCACTCACTTAGAATCAGGAAAGCGAGTGGAGTTCACCAAAGATTCAGTAGTCATCTCTGACATGGCTAATAGGTCAAAGGTTGCAAATGGGAAAGCGGACCACAAATCAAAGTTGTATGTTTTCTCTAACTTTGTCCCCAAATATCCTTCATTTATACTTATAAGTCACTCTACTGATATTAGTAGGTTATGGCATGAGAGGTTTGGTCACCTCAACCACTGTTACTTGCATCAACTAAGGAAAGTATGGTGATAGGGATGTCTAACATCACATATTTCAATGGACTATGCCCAAGTTGTGCACTTGGTAAGCAACCTGGAAAAAAAATTGAGAAAGGGAATGCATGAAGAGCCTCTTCCATTCTTGAATTAATCCACAATGACATAGCAGGCCCATTCCCCAACTCATCCATGAGCAGGGCCAAGTATGTATTGACCTTTATAAATGATTGGTCAAGATACACATGGGTGTACTTCCTCAAACACAAAGATTATGTATTTGAATGCCTCCAAGATATCAAATCCCTTGCAAAGAAGCAGTCGAAAAAGGAGATATAGATCCTGCATACAGACAATGGGGGGAGCAAGTCAATAAAGATGTACAACATCTATGTGCAACAACTAGCATTGAGTTGCAATGCACAGTTCCTTATACTCCATAGAAAAATGGGGTTGCAGAAAGAAAGAATAGAACCTTGAAGGAAACGGTCACATGCATGTTACAGCCAAGTCACTTGCTCCAAAGCTTTGGGCTAAGGTTATAAATTGTTCTAACTACATTCAAATAGAGTTCCTCATAAGATCTTCAAAGGAGTTACTCCATTCAAAGAATGGAGTGGTGAAAAACCAACAATAAATCATTTTAGGTTGTTTATATCTCGTGCATGGGCTCGCATTCCTTCCAAGAAAAGGAGGGCCTTGAATCCACAAAGTGAAAAGTGCATATGTGTAGGCTATCTAGAACGGGTAAAGCAATATAGGTTACTAAATCTTAAAACATAAATATTTTCATTGAAAGAATAGTGACGTTTGAAGAAGTCCCCATTCATCCAACTCCTCCTACCGATGCACCACTAGTTATTCATGATGATGTTTTTTATTATATATATGATGTATCAACGTAAATTTCATATTCAAATGATGCCTTGCCACAAGAATAAGAACCTGAGAATAATGAAGAAGAGTGTATTGCAGATCCAACAATTTGGCCTCATTGGGCAGAACAAACTCTTGAAGCGACAGAACAACTAGTTGGTGGTCCTTTTGATGCAGGAAGAACCTACTCATAGTTCCATGATGTCCCGCATATACTTGCAGCTACAAAGCCATTGCTACCCAAAATTGATGTATGGTATCTACTATTGATCATCAAACATATGGAGAAGCTTTCGGCAATTCACATTGGGAAGTCGCCATGGATTACGAGTATTGATCCCTCATTGATAACAACACATGGGAGTTGGCACCTCTTCCTAAGGGGAGAAAGTTGGTCGATGTAAGTAGATCTACAAGCCCAAGATGGCAGCCAATGGACTCATCAATAAGTACAAGGCAAAACTAGTGGCCAAGGTTTCTCATAAGTACATGGTATTGACTACACAAACTTTTGCATCAATTGTCAAGATGGATTCAGTTCGACTTGTGCTCACCATTGCAACAGCTCAACAATGGGAGCTTCATTATATGGATGTAAAGAGTGCATTTCTTCGCGGGGATCTTGCGGAAGAGATCTACATGGAGCAACCAAACACGTACATTCAGGACACATCACTTCTTTGCAAATTGAAGAAATCTTTGTATGGCATAAAGCAAGCTTCTGAAGCTTGGTATGCAAAGATAGATTCTTTTTTGTTGTCCCACGGATTCTTAAGATGTCATTTAGATCCAAATGTCTAAATGCTTTGAAAAAATGATTCACTATTGTTGATTGTACTCTATGTGGATGATCTACTCATCACAAGAAGTTCTACCACATCCATTGCATGGTATGAATCTACCTTACCTGACAAGTTTTCCATCATTGATTTAGGACTATTACAATTCTTTCTTGGATTGTTCCCTATGTCGTTGCTAGGTTGATCACTCCATTATTCAAGGTCTCGAGTACCTATAAAGGCTATTATGGTCTACTAGAGCATATTTTGAGTCCTTTTAGGGATGAACACCACATGCATGAGCTTATCATCAATTGTTCCTTGCATTTAGGTGACTATGTCCACTTAGGTTCCACGTAGGTTGATTATGAGGTTGTCAACTCACCTCACAGAGTTTGCATGGCTAACAAAGAGCATTTAAGATCGCATGCACTAGCTTAACAATTTGATTGGCCTCCTAAACCTATTTAAATTGCCTATATGTAATTTCTCATTCATTCATTGTACAGTTGATGGAATACACTAGTGTTATGTGTTATTGAAAGATCTCATTGCATCTCTTTCATGTTTTGACAATTAATGGTATGATTTTGTCACATTGTTGATTGCTTGTAAACAATAATGCTTTCTTGTTTAGAATCTAGATCTTTTGCTCCAAAATATTACAAGGGGAAGTGAGCTAGTTCAAGTTAATGGTTCAATTGCCCAAGGATTTGAGGTACATGAAAGAGATTCCATGTTGACGGGCTGATGGTGTTGCATAGTTTGATGATTGTGCCAATTGTGATGCCAACGGCAAATTTGGTAGAAATGCAAAAAGAGTTGATAGGTATCGATGTATGAAGTGTTAGATTTGCTTGTTACTCTATAAGTGTTAACACCATGTTTGGGGATGCTTCATGAGATTTGGGGTAATTGGTGCATGAACGACCGCTAGATGATTTAAGATGGATTACAACATGACAGATGGTTCGTGATTGATATGCACAGTCGAGATTGCTTACTCAATATATGCTCGACCTCAATTGATTACAAGCTGAATGTCCTTCCATTAGGCATTGAGGATCTGTTGCTTGAATATTGGATGCCCTTCATTATGGCCACATGAAAGAACCACTTGCTTAGAGAGCGGCCCACTTGGGATAAGGAGCGGTTTGCATCATGGAGCGCTTCAGCCCAAGATAGCATGTGGCTATTTGGATTCATATTAAAGGATTTGAAATGGATCAGAGATGCATAGTGCTTCAATAGTGCTCTTGCAAGGTGTCGTTGACCTAACGGAGCACATTGCTTAGGAGGATCGATGGACTTCATGGAGGAGTGGTGTTGACTTGCCTTGCATAATTACATTACTTTGGAATTGTTATTGTTCACATCACCTTGAAGCATGACACATACTTTAGAATTGGCATCTCACTTATCTTGGCCTACAAGGGCTTATGTAGGTTTCATGTAAGGGCTTGTGCCCACATGATATTATCGACCTCTCTTACCTTTCATATGAATAGAGGAATGAAAGTCTTTCCATTCATATTATCATTTGCATTCCTTTCTGTGTATTTAGCTTCATGGGGGAAGTCACTCAGATTTCGTCATGAACCCTAGCGACATCACCTTCGAGCATGACACATACTTTAAATTCAACATTTCACTTATCTTGGCCTAAGGGCTCATGTATGTTGCTTGTAAAGGTTTGTGCCAAAATAATATTACTGGCCTCACTTACCTCTCATATATATAGAGGAATGAAATACTTTCCATTCATATCATCATTTGTACTATTCTCTTTACATTTAGCTTCATGGGGGTAGTCAATAGAATTTCCTTATGAACCCTAGGTGGAGTTGGGAAATATAAAAGGACATCTTCATGTGGGGTCTGATTTTGTGACTAAGCTTTCTCTTGAGATGTTAGAGATAATCATGGCTTTCTCTATTTCTTGGATCTTCACTTGTATTCTCTCTTTGTTGAGGCACTAGAGTTTCTTGGTCTTCTTGGGAGTTTTTTGGAGTTCTAAGGTTAAGGTCTATCACTTGAATATTAGAGATTAGGGTCTAGAAAGAAAACCCTAAGATGAATTTGTGAAAAAGAATATAAGAGTAAACATCTTGCCTTGAAGATTGCGTTGGAAAGGTTCTTGCAATTGGATCTTCTTGGTTGCAATAGGCTTTGTTGATTTACCCTAGTATGACACTTTGGATAGGTAGAGTTTTTGCATTAGTCTTGAGTGAAGGCTATGGTATGTACTTCATCTTAAACTTAATATGAAGTTTGTAATTGTCCATATATTGTGCAATTTTTAAATTTGAATTTCAGCAAAAGTTATTTTTTATGCATTGATATTTAAAGTTGTCTGTTTTGTTAATTTAACATAAGTAAAAGATAAATTGTTAAATGCAATATCTAATGAAGAATTCAACGGGTTGATACATGAGCAATTTTTAAATTTGAATTTCAACATATACTTTTTATGCATTTCTATTAACAATTATTTGTCTTGTTAATTTGACATAAGTAAAAGGATAAATTGTTAAATGTAATAATATCTACTATAAAATACAAGAGGTTGATTTTTTTGTTGTTAAGTGTGGAGTTGTTTGAAGTGAATTATTATGATATTTTCATTGTTGTTTTATGCTTCAATTTACAACAATGATTTTGGTTAATGTACATGAAATTTCAATATTGACAAGCCTCCTTAAGACCATGTAAGTTCACTTTCATTAGTTCTTGTTGATTGTAAACATTGTGTTGGTTCACTTTCATTGGTCCTTGTTGGTTGTGGATTTCACAATGATACGTAAAGTGATGTGGATATTCCACTGAAACAGTTCATCACAACAAATCCTACAACTTTCTGCAAACTCTTAGTCATGCAGTGTTTACTAAAACTTAAAATTTCATTGTGTTTGCTTCATTCTACAAAATGCTAAAATAAACTGAAACTGAAAGGAAAATAGCTAGAGAAAATAACACATCCACACACCCACAGAAATAACACAAATATACCTTGGGAAAACCCATTGTGTGGGAAAATCCAACCAACTGTAAGGACTATACATTTCTCTTTTCTTCTCCAATATGCAATGCAAATACAAAGAAACTGACTCTTTATGGAGTTACCTATGACATTGTGGCTTGTATGGCTACTACAAGGTCTCTTGCTTACTCTGTTATGCTCTAATATCCACTACTTGGCTCTTGCTCGGCTATGGAACAATACAATAATACCATAAGAATGGAACCCCTTTTTCTTCTAATGGTCCAATATCTGAACAACCATTTAGAGTTAGTTTTAAGTTTTTTGCATACCTGGACTCCCAATTAGGGATAGGGTTTTGGACCCTATAGAAAGTTTTTGAAAGTCTGCATGTGACTAGCTCAACATGTGTGGTCAATAGGTTAAGTCAACCTGGGGGAGGCATAACTTCCTAATACAAACTTCAATTGAGATGATCTCTGCATCGTTGAAAAGCTCTCTAAGTGAAACAACATCGAGATGGTGGGAACTCCATTCATAAACTTCTAACCCAAACAGCATCTCATAAAATTCTAATGTCTGATCATTAAAAAGAATTTTATAACCCATAATTTCATATCGGTACAAAACCTGTAATAATTTTCTCATTTTCTTTTCCCACAACAATAGTTCTCGAATCAGGTAAATGCCAGGAATGTATGGGAAATGCTTTCTGGATGTTTCCATGCAAAACTTTCTGCGAAACATTTCCCAGTAATATCCATACAGACATTTCCTAAATGGAATGGCTACAGAGAGTAGTGACTGGGTTACATAGACCAGAAGGTAACAACATAAACAATACCGGAGAGCCAGAGTGTTTCTGTAGATAGTAAGAATCCCAACCACCCAATCATTCACTTTGTAGATATATTATTTAATAGTCATCAAAGACACACCGAAATAGAGAAACTACATTAGACCTTCAGTAAAAGATTGTTGCTGAAATACGCTGTAATAAAAACAGTTGTAAAACACAATTATCAAACCCCAACAAACCATACACTCGCAGACACTTAAATTTTTGAAACACGATTGATCCCCATCATTGAGTGATCAAAAAAGGCATATATTCAACATAATCAAGTACAGATTGCAAACTCCACTTTGCCTGAAATAAAATATTGTTGATCAATTAAACTACAATAAAAACAATTCTAAAACACAATTATAAGCTCCAATGCTTAAATCCTGTGGAGCTTACTCTTCAGATTTAATCACAATAAAAGGCCCAAAAAATGATACCAACACAATAAAATGTGTACTCAACAGGGGGCCATAAGTTGAAACCATACTTGCATGGGTGCTCTATTCTCTCCCATCCGTACCCATACCTGCAATACCTGCAATCCTGATGACCACCTCCTTCATAAAGGAAAACTGCTGTACCCCCACACCCATAGTTTAAACGCTTCCATCCTTGTCATGGCCATACCCGCACCCGTACCCACTCCCAGACACACCCATGCAACATAGGGTCAAACACAAATAATAGAAAGTAGAGAAAACGGGGCCCAGTGAAACAAACCTCTAGAAACAAATTTTATATATAGTCCAAAAATACACCCTTTAAATGGGTAGGCAGAACCACAGGGGTTCACGATGTTAAATATTTGCCAGAGACATTATGATTCAGACATGAAATTTCAGAATTTAGTTGCACAACCTAGATCAAAAAATTAGTCACCACTAACATGTGTTTTACCTTCGTAATACCTCTTCTCGCTTTCTACTTTTTTTTCATTGCGTTTCTGCATACAGTTAGAAAGGTATTAGATCTTTTCATTATAGAGCATGACCTCTTATCACTGGAAAAACAGTAAGTTCTGAACAAAGTAAAAATATATAGTCAAAATATAGATATAAAACCACTACTGATAAGAAAGGCATGCTACACAAATCCTATAAAATTCCTATCCCAACACTTATTTTGAAACCATTGCCCATCCATCTTCTTGCTAAGTACAATCATTAAAAAAAAACATTACGCCGTTCCCATCATCATCTGGAATATGGATTTTAAAAGTTGCCGTATAGTGGGTAGTCATTATCTTGGTTATTGCCCACTGGTATTCAGTTTCCAGGTTCTATGAAATTAAATGATGTTTGTCATGGCAACAGCCACTTAATTAGCTATAAAATGTCATCTCAACCAAGGTTATTGATTTTAGCAACATATATCTCACCTGCAGCCAAGAAATGTGTGAGGATGGGCACATGGGATGCATGTTTCATTTGACATGTCCCAGATGTCACTTACCCTCAGGGCTATATATCCAAAACCACAGACTAGGAAGCTTTGAGCATTTGTTTGAATGTGTA
Source organism: Larix kaempferi (assembly GCA_027924585.1). Taxonomy (NCBI): domain Eukaryota; kingdom Viridiplantae; phylum Streptophyta; class Pinopsida; order Pinales; family Pinaceae; genus Larix; species Larix kaempferi. The sequence goes on from BSBM01000607.1 coordinate 2,907,966, forward strand.
TATAAATATAACTTTCAGATCTTTTTTAAAATCTCAGTTTGCCCTATGAACTTCAATTGTGAAACTGTTCTCTTGTTGCTTTACACCTGGTTTATATCAACACATACAATAACAATAATTTATATATATCCTTTTTTCTAAAGCTGTTTGGAGCACCTTACCAGAGTTTATCTCTGTTAATGGGAATCTGACCACGGAAATCTGTCCAAAATGGGTGAACTTTGGCACGCTTCTTAAAAGTCATATTTCAGCAGTGGTAAATTTATGATAACAATCTGTTCCAAGCAACATAATTTAATGGCAGCCTTGGTTCTCTTCATTTGGCAAGGATAGCAGTTCAGTCATCAAGGTAGCCTGTGGACACAGACAGTCATTTTTGAGTTCATGATCAGGCTTACAAGTTTTTTCAGTGGTCGGACTCAGGAGTAAGGTACTTCCTTCAGGCACTCTGTTAACTATACTTTTGCAGATTCTGGAATTCGTCTATGAAGAAGGCGAGGGCAAGAACCCACAAAAAAGGCCCTGCTAATGGATCCTAACATAAAGACATGGCAGAATTTAGGAGAGAATACAAATAAGCTGATCATAATTTGGTGATGATCCATCATCTCTTATTGGTTCCATTTCGAAACCAATTTTTAAGGCTGCAATATTTGTCTCTGAAATATAAACTTTTGTTTTAATACTGCCATGTAATCAAGATATAAGGACTGTTCTTTCCGTAATTCCCTGTGGGCAGGTCTGCAATTGCTGTCATGGATCTGGTCCAGATTTTAGTGCTGAAAATGAATATTAGGATCAACACCTAGACAGTGTATCTGAATCCAAAGCTTAGGAGATGGTTAGTACTTAGTAGTTGTTTTATGACCACTGTTGAGCTCTGTGCCAACTCGTCCACCTACAGAGAATACCATCAGTAGTTGCCACCTAGACAGTGTAACTGAATCCAAAGCTTAGGAGATAGTAGTTGTTTGTGACCACTGTTGAGCTCTGTGCCAACTCGTCCACCTACAGAGAATACCATCAGCAGTTGCCACATCGGTAGATGAAACCTGGTATGTTGACCTTGCATAGCGATTTAAGAAGGAATGCATTGAACTGGGTTGTTTATAAGTATGGGATCATCACCTTACTTTAGATGGCATACAATGTGTGTGGTATGACAGTTCAGACCTACAGTTCACATGCTTCAATGCAGCAATAATATTACCATCTATAACAGCAAGAAAATGAGGTGAAAAAGGCATGCATGCATGAGTTTGCATGGCCAATATCCTAGTTTGCATGCAAGATAAGTGGGAAGACTGAATTTGCATGAGCAATGTCCAGTTTGCATGAATGATTGGCATATTTCAGGTTGCACTCTGTTACCTATACTTTTGCAGATTCTGGAATTAGTCTATGAAGAAGGCGAGGGCAAGAACCCACAAAAAAGGCCCTGCTAATGGATCCTAACATAAAGACACGGCAGAATTTAGGAGAGATTACAAATAAGCTGATCATAATTTGGTGAAGATCCATCATGTCTTATTGGTTCCATTTCGAAACCAATTTTTAAGGCTGCATTTACTGCAATATTTGTCTCTGAAATAGAAACTTTTGTTTTAATACTGCCATGTAATCAAGATATAAGGACTGTTCTTTCCGTAATTCCCTGTGGGCAAGTCTGCAATTGCTGTCATGGATCTGGTCCAGATTTAAGTGCTGAAAATGAATATTAGGAGTGACACCTAGACAGTGTATCTGAATCTAAAGCTTAGGAGATGGTTAGTACTTAGTAGTTGTTTTATGACCACTGTTGAGCTCTGTGCCAACTCGTCCACCTACAGAGAATACCATCAGCAGTTGCCACCTAGACAGTGTATCTGAATCCAAAGCTTAGGAGATAGTAGTTGTTTGTGACCACTTTAGCAGATCTAAAGGACCTTCACCCCTGATTTGCCCAAGCTGTTACAGATCTAAGTGAGTATTCCTAGCCCCAAAGATACGGAGAGTGGAGAAATTTTCTCTTTAGCTGCATTGTAACAACTGGGATAGGGTTGTTCATCAACACCAATGATAAGGTTTAAGTCGCTCTTCGTTTGTTTGTTGAAACTTTTCCTGGGCAGATACCTCACTGCTATTCTTCATTATCACTCGGACATATGTTCTTGCTTGAATTCAACCCCATAAACCCTCGGTAGGCACTGGTCTGCTCTAAGTCCCTCCATTGAGTTATGTTCTATAATTAACAATTTCAAATACCTGTTGACCAAGTCCCTATAGCATTGTTCATTCATGCAGCACAAGTACAGTTAGGGACACCCCCCTAGTGTTGGCAGGAACCAACACCAAGAAAGAAGAGTTTAGGAGGTGACAGATCCTCTGCTCTTAGACTCGCACCCAAGGTCATTTTTGGGTGTAAACAATCCCTTTGGGAACAATTTAATCAAAAGCTTGCACTTTTACCGGTGTTCAGAGCTCTTAAGTTAGCAATTGCAATTTGTTGATTTGAAATTTGACTTGTGATTTTCCACTGACAGAAACAGTAATTCTAGTCATCTTGGCCCACAGGTCTAGAATTCCAAGGAAAGTGTCCTCTGTAATCTTGAAGCTTTTGAATAGGAATATACCATGCTAACTATTAACTGCATTTGAAAACTATTAAAATTGTATCAAATTTTACTCAAATTTCTCCAATAATTTATCAAGCTTTGACAAATTCACCAAACTAGAATATTTTCTTGCAAGCAATTTCTTCACCTCTAAAGTTTATTATGTTGACTTTAATATCAGCTTGAACATAAACTGAGTTAACTTGTTCATTGCCTGTTAACCAATCAAATTCTGTCCACCTTGAAATAAAACACGAGCATTTAATGAGTGGGACAGAAAAAGGATTCCAAGATTTTGACTTCAGTTTGCAAGACAAACAACAGATTAGATTACATTACAAACAAAAGATTGCATTTCCGACAGAGACCTAAAAATTTTACATAAGATTGCATTTCAGACAGAGTCCTAAAAGTTTGACAAAAGATTGCATTTTAGACAAATATAAAAAATTTACATAAGAATGCATTTCAGACAGAGATCTAAAGGCTAAATTTTTTACAAAAGACTGCATTGTGTTTTATATAGAAAACTACATTTCATTCAACTTAAGAAATTACACTTGATATAAAAGTTTGCTTTTGTCCAAATAATTGGGTTGTACAAATTGCTCCTAGACTCGGCTGTGATTTTGAACCACACATTCTAACTAGCATCCACAAATTGAGCCTGTGAATTAGGATCCCATTGCTAATATGCCCTGTCAATTTTCTTGCCTAACTTCAATTTATTATTTGCAAAATTAAATTGTTATAGTCCATCACATTCTGGATCAACATTTGAACCATTCTCATTCATATTGTTTTCAATACACACATTAATGGTGTTACAGCCCTAAATCCACATAACAGATATAATAGATAGATTAGGAAAGTAGGTTGCAAATAATACTAGAACAGGTTGACCTGTAGCTGGTAAAGCAAAAGATAAAAATTAAAAACCACGCAACATCTAGACTGACTTGCTATAAGGAGATAGATGGGCCTAGTTTTTAAATGATTCCATTGTATGGACACCATATAATCAGAGGCTCAATTTCACACAGTTTTTCCATGCAAGCTCATCTATCCCAGTGAACCACTAGCCTCTTCTGTTATACAGACTTTTTCCCTTGTTTACTAAACTTTTCTTCTCTTTGAAATCAGCACCTTCTTCACTTATTGCGCATTTCCTCTTAAAATGAGTGATGACTTCTGTCATTTATTGTGCTGTTCTTATACATAAAAATCAACAACTTCTTCCCTTATTTAATATCCATTTGCTATTAAAAACACCAACTTCTTCCCTCGTCTTCTATGCATTTCTCCTTAAAATCCACTACTTTATGTTTACTGGACAAAATTCTGCATTATTATTATATAATTGCCATATTTGTATCATTACCTAAAACTATGTACAATAGAGATGAGTTGCCTTATTACTACATCAACTCTACTGTGTCATGCTGCAAGGAGACAAGGAACCTTACTATTTCCTCACTAAATGTGAAAAACTCGAAAAAGATTGGCTCCTCTGGGGAATAAATTGGAGGCCTACAAATTACCTGCCTCAAGCAACTGCAAATGTAACTGAACTCACTGAAGTGACCTCATGCTATATGAGGTGTAACATGGTAAAAAGAAGTTTGGACTACCCATATGGAATTGACCATCTTCTCTTTGTAGGTAGGACTCCAAGGCCGAATGGATTCAGTTTCAGTAACTTGTCTCTAAGCACATCATACGTGAGGCTTTCCTTAGTCTTCACCACCGCTTTTTCTTAGTCTTCCTTAGTCTTCACCACCGCTTTTCCATACACTTGGCGTGACCACTTTTCCCATTCTTCCTTTGGTTCTTCCCAACTCCCTGTTTCACATCTCATTCTATGTAACTTGGTTAGTATTTGGGCAAAAACCTGATTTTTTCTCCATGGGATGTTTAGTTTCAACTTTCAATAGTCCTGAATTTTGATAATCTCCCTCTGAGATGAAGTTGACAATGTACTATTGTTGCTTCCTCCTGGGGTTTCTTTTCCACTTACAACTTTTATAGCAATCTTGTATGTACAACTTTCTTCAGTTATGACCTAGGTGTTGAACCACTTCTTACATTGCAAGTCCCCTGTAGTTTTCCTTATTTTTAAGTCTTCTTAGTGAGAATCTAGATGGGTATTATTTTGTTGTCCACATAGGCCACTCTTTGTTTGTATAATCGTTAAGTTCCTTATTGCCTTAACTTTTGTTTTGTATAGACCTACTTTTTCCAAAAGTATATCATATGGAATGCATACCTTTATTCTAAGGAAGCATGTTGCCAAGTGTTTCTACACTCTCAATTCAATTCCATCAATTTCTAAATGTGCTTAGTCCTTGTATCTCATGTTTGTTGAAAAAGATAACTCTGGAGGTCCTCCCATATTTTTGGTGTGGGTGTGATGAGGGACCAGAAAGTTTTGTCCTTTGTGTATTTATGTAATAATGTCATATCCCAAACTGATTTTTTCTTTTTTTGTGTTGTCTAGTAGGCTGATATCTCAAACAAGTATGAAGGTTTGTACTGATCTCTGCATGCATGCATTTGCATGCAGATCTATAACCCAGATATACTGAAATGCTATAAAGTAGGAGGAATTAATGCATGTACATACCAGTATATAGATCAGCTGATGTAGATAAGGATGATCCCCGCATGCAAGAATTGTGCCGATGGAATAGGAAGATAAGCTAGACGCCCTCCATAGAAGAATGTGCCCTTCTCCAAAGCTAGAGATGCTCCTCAATAATAAATACTCCACAGATAAGGCTCCAAAAAGAGTGTGATGGGGTTCTAGTGCCCCTCTGATCACAATAGAAGCAGCATGCAGATAGAAGGATGGCTCAAAAGCCCAAAACGTGAATATCCTCCCAAGGTAATTCGCCCAAGCATGCAAGACGTCCTTCAATCAGGATGAATGATGATAACTAGCTGAAGGCTCAAGTTGAATAGCCCTTCCTCCAGAGGAAGGGTAATACCAATGCTCTGAAGAGGATGAGAGCTAATGATGAAGCAATGTTGAATCTGGATGATCCAACCTAATGGCAACTAGGGAAAATAGATTTCGCTGCCGAAATACACCAGTTAGTTGAGTGCCTGCACTCAACCCCAACTTCGCTCGCTGAGCTCTCCAATTCGAGATCACAAATCAATAATCATATAAGCATGTTTTTTCCATTATCTTTACCTTTCTTTTATAACTTTCACCTGTCAAACCTAACTTTGACCTAATTACGTCACTTTACCTTCTAATTCGTAGTTGACTTGCATGCAGGTGTCTGGAGACTCAATCAGGTGCATGCATCATGAAATAATGCTAGGATGTCATGCATGCAGGTGACCTTTGGCTCTGGTGGCCCCTGTCTACCTACTGATGATATAATACCTATGCCAGAGACTGCATAAGGCATCAATCCTCAGTTGATTCCCTGAATGTCAGTGCCCGCTCGAACCTATGGGAATCATATAGGTTAGCGGGATGGTCCTTAGGGCTTAAGCAGAAGAGGACATTACAGTCCTCCCCGCTCGAATTTGCTTGTCCTCAAGCAACTGTAAAGTCAGGTACTGTAATACCTGTTCTCCTTCCCAAGTGGCCTCCTCTATAGGGAGATCTCTCCACTGAACCAAGTAGTCTCTGATGATCCTATTCCTCAGTTTTCGCTCTCGCACTTCTAGGATGCGCTCGGGAATCAGAATCAATTGCCCCTCGTCATCAAGGGAGGGCCGCTCGGATGATGTAACAATATGCTGACCTACTGCCTTCTTGAGGTTGGACACATGAAATACATTGTGAATCTTGCTCTCTGGAGGTAGTTCTAGCTCATATGCTACCTCTCCGACCTTTCGGATTATCTTGTAGGGACCATAGAAGCAAGGCTTGAGCTTCTCTGCTCCTTTCTTCTTAAGGGAAGATTGTCGGTAAGGCTGCAAGCGTAAGTAAACTAAGTCCCCTACCTCAAAACTGCGCTCAATCCTGTGTCGGTCTGCATATATCTTCTGTTGATTCTGAGCAGACTGTATGTTCTTTCTGAGTATGCTAAGGATGTCTTGACTCTCTTGAATCCACTCTTTCTCCTTGGGGGCCCTGCTATCACCAAATATAAGATCTGCAAAAGTTAGGGCGTCGTATCCGTATAGAGCTCTGAAAGGAGTCATCATAATGGTCATATGGTGGGTGGTATTATAGCAATGCTCACCCAAGTGTAGCCATCTGATCCATGTCCTCTGCTGGCCTGCTACGTAATTCCTCAAGTACCCCTCAATCCACTTTTTAACTATCTCATTCTGTCCATCGCTCTGTGGATGATAACTAGTACTCATAGCTAATTCGGTTCCACCAACCTGAAGAACTCCTGCCAAAAGGCTCCAGTGAATTTGTTGTCCCTATCATTGACAATGGTCTTGGGTAACCCATAGAGTCTGAATACCTCTCTCAAAAATAGTTCTGCTACCTGTGCTGCTGAATAATCTGAAGGAATGGCAAAGAAGCGAGCGAACTTGATCAATTTGTCCACCACTACATACAAGCAGTCTCTGCCCTGAACCTTGGGCAATCCTGTAATGAAGTCCATGGAGATGCTCTCCCACTTCTGCTTGGGAATAGGCAAGGGTTGTAGTAAACCAGCCGGGTGGGTGTGCTCTATTTTGTTCTGTTGGCACAAGCTGCACTCTCTCACATGCTGGATCACATCATTCTTGAGGCCCTTCCATGAGAACCTCTCTCTAATCTGTTTGTAGGTCTTGAGAAACCCCTGATGCCCTGCTAATGGTGAATCATGCGATGCCTGCAAAATCTTCTTCTTAAGGGAAGACTCTGGAACTAAGAAGATTCTATTCTTGTAGTATATGATGTCATCAATTACCCAATACCTGTCATCCTAAATCTATCCATCCAATAGCTCGCAAGCAAACTTATCTTTGGAGTACTCAACCAAAAGATGAGATCTCCAATCTGATGAGATGCTCATAAGGGACAAAGTAGCTAGTCATTTAGAAAGTGCACCAGCCACTACATTGTTCTTTCCCTTTACATATTCAATCTCGAAGTCATAGGCCTGAATTTTGCTCACACATTTATGTTGCCTCTCGTTTAGCTCTTTCTGCTCTAGGAAGTATTTCAAGTTGTTGTGATCTATCTTAACCTTGAATCTGCCGCCCACTAAGTATTGCCTAAACTTGGTTAGCGCATGGAGAATGGCAAACGTCTCTTTGTCATATATCGAATAGTGGTGCTCAGAGTCTTTGAGCTTCCTGCTCTCAAATGCAATGGGGTGATTGTTCTGCATCAATACTGCCCCAATTCCCTCTCCTAAAGCATCACATTCTAACACGAAGGGTTGAGAAAAGTTTGGTAGAGCTAATACTGGCATGAACTCATTACCTTTTTCATTTTCTCGAATGTCTGATGTGCTGCCTCCAACCAACTGGATGCCCCTTTCTTGGTAAGATCAGTGAGGGGTGCGGTCATCTGTGAGAATCCACTGACATACCTCCTGTAGTAGGTGCAAAGGCCCAAAGCGCCCTTCAGTTCTGTCACATTTTTAGGCGTAGGCCAATCCAATATGGCCTGAATCTTCTCTAGATGCACCTGGACCCCGTTGGCCCCTATCACATGCCCTAAATATAACATCTCCTACATGCCGAACTCACACTTGGACATTTTGGCATATAGTGACTGCTCCTATAAAAAGGTAAGTACTTCGTCTAGATGTCTCAAATGTTCTTCCCAAGTTCTACTGTATATCAATATGTCGTCGAAGAATACCAGAAGATGCTTACGTAACTGAGCCTTGAAGATGTTGTTCATGCATGACTGGAAAGTATCTGGTGCATTAGTTAGCCCAAATGGCATCACTAGAAACTCATAATGTCCGTAGTGGCAACGGAATACTTCCCTATGGAATACAACCACTAAACTCCTAATACCACATTCATGTCAGGTACATCTACCACATAGAATGTCTCTATCACTGTATAATTCCCAAGTGTTACTTTAAATTTTGGAATCCTCTGACTACACTACATTGTGTGACCTGCTGCAACTATTGAAAATCCATCAAAAGTCTCAGTCTGAATGCCTTTCCTTTTAACCCATGCAGCATCAATAAAGTTGTGGGATGCCCCACCATCTATCAGTGCTCCCACTCTGTGGCCCTGTACGGTACCTCTGATCCGGAGAGTGTGGAATCTAGGGACCCCTGTCATGGTAGCAATGGTACCTCCTGATGATTGTCCCTCACCAGTATATACATCAGCTGATGTATATAAGGATGATCCCCGCATGCAAGAATTGTGCCAGTGGAATAGGAAGATAAGCTAGACGCCATCCATAGAAGAATGTGCCCTCCTCCAAAGCTAGAGATGCTCCTCAATAATAAATACTCCAGAGATAAGGCTCCAAAAAGAGTGTGATGGGGTTCTAGTGCCCCTCTGATCACAATAGAAGCAGCATGCAGATAGAAGGATGGCTCACAAGCCCAAAACATGAATATCCTACCAAGGTAATTCGCCCAAGCATGCAAGACATCCTTCAATCAGGATGAATGATGATAACTAGCTGAAGGCTCAAGCTGAATAGCCCTTCTTCCAGGGGAAGGGTAATACCAATGCTCTGAAAAGGATGAGAGCTGATGATGAAGTAATGTTGAATTTGGATGATCCATCCTGATGGCGACTAGGGCAGATAGATTTCGCTGTCGAAATACACCAGTTAGCTGAGTGCCTGCACTCAACCCCAACTTAGCTCGCTGAGCTCTCCAATTCGAGATCACAAATTAATAATCATATAAGCATGTCTTTTCCATTAGCTTTACGTTTCTTTTATAACTTTCACCTATCAAACCTAACTTTGACCTAATTAGGTCACTTTACCTTCTAATTCGCAGTTGACTTGCATGCAGGTATCTGGAGACTCAATCAAGTGCATGCATCATGAAATAATGCTCGGATGTCATGCATGCAGGTGGCCTTTCACTCTGGTGGCCCCTGTCTACCTATTGATGATATAATACCTATGCCAGAGACTGCATAAGGCATCAATCCTCAGTTGATTCCCTGAATGTCAATGCCTGCTCGAACCTATGGGAATCATATAGGTTAGCGGGATGGTCCTCAATGCTTAAGCAGAAGAGGACATTACAAATAAAGTGACGTTTATGTAAATAAAGTGCTGTTTTGTACTTTATAAAAAGTGGGTCACTTAAGTGGTGTATTTTTTAATTAATTATCTTATTAATTAAGAAAAGTGCATCTATTGTGAACCATAGATCTCCTAATCTAATCCTAGCCATTGATTAGGTAGTTTCTTTGGTAGTTAGGATTAGTTAGTGAAAAGTAAAGTATAAAAGAAGAGAAAGGGACAAATGAAGAACACTCACCATCAGAGAGGAATAAGAGAAAAAGAAGAAGAAGAAGAAAGCTTCCAGAAAGGACATGGCACATTTCCCAAGGCATTTTTCAACAGCAGATTTCCCAAGACAGCCAGCAAGAAGGCATGGTTCCCAAGACAATTCGAGCAGCAATCCGTACAGCACATGTGGGCACAGAAATCGATGCAAAAGGTCCTTACAGCACATGTGTGGTCAGTTAGGACACTGCCACAAAATGTCCTAAGAAGAAGAAAGGGAAGACAGAGAAAGATTCAACAGCAACTGCAATGGACGAGTTTGTGGGTGAGTTTGAGCATGAATTTTCTCTAGCCTCTATGGACTCTAGTGTAGGAAACTCAGTTTTTTAGCATGTCTAGATTGGTGGCAGTGGGTCAACCAGACATATGACTGGAATGTATGATGCATTCCAAATTATCATAAGTTGGGAACAAGACACTACATTCAGACAGAAATTGACAGTCCACAGATAGCTATTCGAGGGTTTGGAACAATCAGGTTTCAATTAGACCTTGGAGAGGTCCTGGAGATACATGGTGTTCTCTTTGTACCTGGGATGAGAGTTAGTAAACTCTCAGTGTCATCTTTTCAAGATGATGGTTATGGGATGTTGGTCAGGGACGGTCATATCTTCATCTATCGGAGAAATGATCCTGTCAAGACCATAATCCTGCTTAGTGATCGCAGGGACAGGTTATACATTTTGAGAGGACATGTTGTACGTCCATGGACAGGTGGATGGCTGTCAGAGTCAGAGGATGGGGTAGGAGATGCATTTGATCGACATGTTAGTTACATTTCTTCTAATGAGGAGTGTGAATCTCTCCAAAGCACTGGCAAAAGACTCAGCCAGACAGGTGATGGTGATGAGCAGGTTGATGAGGTTCAGGCATAATCTCAAGAGTTAAGAGTTTTATTTCAGAGATGGGCAATTCTCTCCGAGAGACATTCCAAAGCAAGAGGAAGCTGCGTCAGGAGAGGTAGAGATTTGGATGGTGTCAGAAGGACCTCCCTCATTGTGAGGGAGTGTTGAAAAAGATAACTTTGGAGGTCCTCCCATATTGTTGGTGTGGGTGTGATGAGGGGGACCAGAAAGTTTTGTCCTTTGTGTATTTATGTAATAAAGTGACGTTTATGTAAATAAAGTGATGTTTTGTACTTTATAAAAAGTGGGTCACTTAAGTGATGTATTTTTTAATTAATTATTTCATTAATTGAGAAAAGTGCATCTATTGTGAACCATATATCTCCTAATCTAATCCTAGCCATTGATTAGGTAGTTTCTTTGGTAGTTAGGGTTAGTTAGTGAAAAGTAAAGTATAAAAGAAGAGAAAGGGACAAATGAAGAACACTCACCATCAGAGAGGAATAAGAGAAAAAGAAGAAGAAAGCTTCCAGAAAGGACTTGGCACATTTCCCAAGGCATTTTTCAGCAGCACATTTCCCAAGACAACCAATAAGAAGGCATGATTCCCAATACAATTCGAGCAGCAGTCTGTACAATATGTTTTCCAGCAATCCGTACAGCACGTGTGGGCATGGGAATCGATGCAGAAGGTAGAGAATTAATTGTTGTTAGTCTGGTCCATACAACAAAGTTTCTAGCACGAGTTGGGCATGAATTTCGAGGCAGCATTTGATGCAGAAAAAGAACAATCCGTACAGAAGAATCTGGCACATGTGAGGAAGGCCGTACACTGTTTTGTGGGCACGAATTTCGAGGCAACAGTCTAAAAAAGATAAGTAGGGTTAATTTGTCCGTTTATGAGTGAAGGAAATTTCTGTGTGAAGAAGTTTCAGAATTCTTTTTAATGAAACTTTTCTCTTACGGTTTTCCCCAAGTTGATGGGGTTTTGCCCAATCTTTGACCAAAATTACTTGTGTTCATCTTGCTTAGAGTTATTTTCAGTACTTGGAAGTACATTTTTGAAGTTGTGGTTTTACTTTCAAAATTTCAAGTTAAAACCCTAGATAATCAAAGTGTTTGACATAATGTGTGAATGAGCCATTTCATATTTACGTCAATTTTCTTCAATGTTACCTTCCAGTTTGCACAGGGATGATTCCAAAGACAAAAGATGACAAAGGACCAGGAGACTTGTAGTTCGAGGCTTATCCTAAGCACCCTTATTCTTCTTCTTCTTCTTCTTCTTCTTCTTCTGCATCTCTTTTTCCCACAGTCAAAAGATGATGGCCGTAAGTAAGATGACACCTATATTACATATGTAAAAGGGTTAGCCCAACTATGACAGTTGTAGTAAATGATGCTCTAGAGTTTTTTGAGCATGGAGGTTTTAACAATGGGTAATCATTGTGTTGTTTGCTTCTGGATTACACTGTGTTAGAAGTGTAATTCACTAAGTAACCGGACACGTCCCTTTAGGGCCAAGTGTCTCGTGGGGACCGTTTGGGCACGGACACGACTGCCCCACATGGCGGACCCGAAAAAAAATCGTGTCCCGATTTCAGGACACACGTGCCTTATCTCTGCACATCGTGTCCCGATTCCAGGACACGAAAAGGCGCCAAAAGGCAACCCGCGGGCCCATAAAACACGATTTTCGTTTTTTTTTGTCATTTGTGAACTGAAGGGAGAGTGAGGGAGAGCTAGAGAAAGCCCAGAATTGTTTTTTTTGCAGGTGAAGGAGATTCAAGTTTGTTTTCTTGCAAGTGAAGGGATTCCAAGTTGATTTCACCATCAAGGTTGAAGGAAAATGTCTCAACCAGCTAGGGCAGCAGCTAGAGGGCAAAGGAAAGGAAAGAATGCCCCATCTAATCCCTCTCATCCTATTCCTCCTCCAAGCATAACCTCTTTTGCTCCTATTAGTGCTCCAACTGCTTCTATTGAAGCTCATGCTCATTTAACCATGTTTTGGCAAGACAACAAGCACAAGAGAGTACATACCCTTTGTGGAAGTATGTTACAAGGAAAGAAGGCGTTGGAGCAAAGCTTGGTGGGGGAGGCAATGTGTGTTGGACTTGCAATTTTTGCAAGCATGCTTTCAAGAGCACATATTACCGGGTTAAGGGCCATTTGTTGGCCCTCCCTTGTGGGATTTTTTCATGCAAAGCAGTGAGTGTTAACCAAAGGAGGGAGATGGAAAGAGAGGATCATGTTGGGGTAGGGAAGGTGGCTGCAGCAAGCAAGACCAACATCATGAGGATACTCTTCCATTCTTGAGGAAACCCTCTAGCACTAGGAGTGGGGTTGATGCTATTGCATATCCAACAAGAAAGAGGCCAACTTCAAGCGGTCCAATGGATAGGATTTTCCAACAAGAGGCGCGAGAAGAGGTGGACCTCTCCATTGCATTTTTCTTCTACCTCAACTTCATCTCATTCAATGTTGCACGGTCACCATTGTACTTTGAGATGTGTCGATCTATAATGGAACGAGCTCCAACTGGTTATGTGCCTCCTGGTTCAAAGAAGCTTAGAACCACATTGTTGGTTAAGGCAAGGAAGGAGGTGGATAAAATTATTGATCCAATTAGATCAAAATGGTCCACATGTGGTGTTAGTATTGTTTCGGATGGATGGACGAATGCCGCACGCCATCCACTCATCAATTTCATGGTGTCTTCCCCAAATGGACCAGTGTTCTTGAAAGCAATGGATGCTCTTGGGAAATACAAGGATGCACAGTATATGGGTGATTTGTTCATCAAAACCATTGAAAAAGTAGGTGTTGATTCTTGTGTACAAATCATCACGGACAATGAACCTGTTTGCAAGGTTGTTGGCATGATTGTGGAAGCTAAATATCCACAAGTATGTGATTGTTAATTTACTCATTTATTTGAAATTTTGAGTTGTTAGTAACTTAGTTGTAGTCTTGTAGAGTCTAGGAGTCTAGACTCAATGACTCATTTATACTTTCTTTTATTGATCTTACAAGTATTTTGGACACCTTGCATTGTCCATTCTTTGAATTTAGCACCGAAATCTATTGCTTCAGATGTGCCATGGATTGGCAAACTTATTGAGGATGCACGCCATATTCATAACTTCGTACAAAACCACACCAATGCCCTCACAATCTACAAAGAGTACACACATCTTTCATTGTTGAAGGTTGCAGATACTCGGTTTGCTTCCTCATTCATCATGCTCAAGAGGTTGAGAGAGGTCAAAACCGCTCTTGGGTCCATGGTGATTTCATCGTTTTGGGCTTTTTGGAGAAAGACGGATCAGATTGCTTCACAAAAGGTGAAGGACACGGTGTTAGATGATGGTTGGTGGGATAGAGTAGATCTTAGCATCAAGATGATGGAGCCAATCATTTCTTTGTTGCGGTTTGCAGACACGGACCAACCCATCCTAGCAAATGTTTATGAGGGGTGGGATTCCATGATTGAGTCCATGAGGACCATTGCTACGGACAATGAGTGTGTTGAGTATGATACATTGGCAGAGAACTTATGGTCCACCTTACAGGACATTCTTATCTCTAGGTGGGATAAGAATTGCACACCTTTGCATTCCTTGGCCCACTAATTGAACCCTCGGTTCTACACTCAGGATTGGCTCAATGGTGGGTCGAGGCCCTCATCCAGAGTCCCTCCTCACATGGATGGAGAGATCTCAAACGGGAGGAAGACAACATTTAGACGGCTACTTCAGGATAGAGACCACCTTGAGGCGGTGGAGGAGGGATTTTATGAGTTTTCCAGTGGCACTGGGAGATTTCGAGGATATGAGGTGGTTAGAGACATGGGGGTTAAGAAACCCTATGTTTGGTGGGCAACTCATGGGGCAACATGCCCTCTTCTACAGAAGATAGCCTTGAGGGTCATCTCTCAAGTTACTTCATCCTCTTGTTGTGAGAGGAATTGGAGCACATATGGGAACTTGTACAATGTGGAGAAGAGCAAGCTTGAGCAGTCCAGGGCAGAGACGATGGTGTATGTGCACTCCAACCTTCGTCTTATTTACACGAAGAGGGAGGAGTGGGCGAAGGGAAAGACAAAGATGTGGGATGTCTTTCTTGATGAGATGGGTTTGGACAGCAGTACTGAGTTGGCATTAGCCAACATGGATTTTAGTGATCCAGTGCTAGAGCCGGTCACTTTTGATGGGGGTGATCGTATGGACGGGTCATCCTCCACACCAGCAGATGCAGGTAGTCAGATTGGCAGAGAGGAGGAGGAGGAGGAGGAGGATCAGGGCAGTGATGAGTTTGTTGATTCGGGCATGGAGGAGGACTATTGAGTCATTGACAGATGGGATTCTTCCATCTTGATCCACCCATTTTTTGTATTTATTATTAGACTATTAGTCTATTTGGCATTTGCCAGTGCCCAGTGGCATTCCGACATCTATGTAATACATTTTGATTTTGAGGACTTAATGAGAAATATGGTTCCGAGTCTCCGACATGCATCTATGTGTCTCATTGTGATTTGTGATTGTGAATGACAAATGTGTTGTGATTTGTGAATGACAAATGTGTAATCACTAATCATTAATGTGTTTTGATTCTAATTTCTATTGAATATTTGTAATTGTAAATGTTCTAGTTTCTAATTTTTTTGGATCTATATGTCTAAATTTTTAAATTTTAATATATTTTAAAAAATATATATATATATGTATATAAAACGTGCCCTTCGTGTCCTGATTCTGGGGGACACTTGTATTTTGGGGACACTCGTGTCTCGTATCCTCGTGTCAGGTGACTTAGGTAATTCAGAAGCAAACAACTACTAAGAACTGTTAAAGACAAGTCGAACTCTTTCCTCTCAGAAGGGGTCTACCAAATCCCTTGTTTTTGCGGTAAATCCTATATAGGTCAAACCGGCAGAACCATCCAAACCCGGCTCAAATAACACATTGTGAATACTAATCACAGACATTTAAACAAATCCACAATAGTTGAGCACTCCTACAACTCTAAACATCTTATCTGTTTTGACCAAACCAAAATTCTTGCTTCCACTTCTCACTACACCTCTCGCCTTACAAGAGAAGCCTTGGAAATAAAAAAGAATGCCCATAATTTCAATCGAGAAGACGATTATAAGCTGAGTCAATCTTGGAAACAATTAATCCATCATTTAACCCATTAACTTTTGTTGCTTCTTTTATTTTTATTTTTATTTTGTTAGTTTCCTCCATATCTCACAAATAGTTCTTTCCTATTCCCTTTCTTATTCGTGGTTGCGTATTAAAACAAACAACCCTAGCCCTTTTCTCCTTCTTTAATCTTTTATCTTTTCATCGTTTTGTTCAATCCGTCTTTGAGCCCCCCCCCCCCTATTATTAATTTAAAATGTCATCTAATCCTCTTAACCCATCTCCACCTTGTTTCTCTTGCTCCTCCTTTTTATATAATTTTATTGATATATATTTTAATTATGTTTTTATTATTTTAATTATGTTTTTATTATCTTTATTAATTTCTCCCCCTCCTCCCCCTTTTTTCTTCTTCTAAGTTTATCTTTTTACATTAAGTCCCATTTTTTCAACTCTCTTAATCCTAAACTGTCGTTCCCGTTACAAAATTTAATTAATTATTTAATAATCGTTTATAAAACCCCAATTTTAACCTAACATTTCCTTATTTTGTGCACTTATCTTAATCTAATTAATTATTTAATTATTTTTTGTTTAACTTAAGGGCCTTCACCTTCCTTTCATTCCTAATGGCTAACTTCGTCCAACTTATTTATACAATAATTCCTCTACTCTTTTCTACTCATCCAAGCTTCTTATCTTCCCTTGATGATGGGTGGAGTGTCCACCCAAAACGTCGCGTTCCAAAATTCCAACACAGTGTAATCCAAAAGCAAACATCACGATGCTCTGGAGTGTTTTTATTACTTAGATAAATATAGATCCGTGTAATATATATTGTCGAAGTGTTTTCACTCAATCATGCTTCCAAAGCCATGAGCATCCTTACTACATCTGCCATAGACCAGTGCTCTTAGCCCTTAGTTTCTTTGTCATGCATTACTTGTGTCCCCATGTTTTCTTGTTTTAGATGTCAGTTTAGGTCCCTTAGTTGGGCGAATGTTGTAAATTTGTATTAAAATGATTAAAGAGGGTGTCAAACACCTAATAGACCCCTCCATCCCCCTTCATGGAGTCTAGCACACCTTTTCTAGACAAAATCCCTTGAATTTTTCACATTAGAAACAAACTTCCATGATTTATGGTGGTAGGTGAAGGGAATATTCCCTTTTAGGTGGGCACACTTTCAGTCACCTGGTTAACTGTAGAGGTGGCGCCTTGAGCTCCAATTTTCTCTAGTTTGGGTTGGTTTGTCCCCTACTTGTCTCTAGATGTGGCATATGAGCTCCTAGTTAGCTCTAGAGGTGGCACCTTAAGATCTAGTTAGCTCCCAAAGTGGCGCATGGGCTCATGCATGAAGATTGACACTTAGAGGGTCTCCTCCTCTCATCCTTTGGCTACTTAAGCAAGTGCACCCCTCTCTTCTTTGTTGGTTGATGCTTGAGGCTTCAAGGCTATTGTTAATTTCTCTTTGAGAGCAATATTTGTTGAATAAAGAAAGACTTTGAAGGTCACAAGTGGAGCAGCTTCTTGATGTGTGGATGCTAACGTGACTTGTGCTTCTAAGGTAACTTGTTTCTTTTACAATTGTGAATTATTTCTCTCTTTGATAGGCCATTGAAAGGATATCAATATCCAGTTGGATGAGGTTAGTCTCATTATATGCTTGGTTAAATCTCATTGCTAGTTTACTTGTAAGGTGGTTATTTTTAGTATTTTTACCGTGTTAGATTGTGCTATATTAACCCTTTGCATGTAGATTACACCTAGGAGAGGAAAGAAGAGAAGATTTGATCTCCTTTACAAGTGTCTATTTGATTGTAGGTTCCTTATGCATCAAGAGGACTAAGGCTAGCTTAGCACAACCTCATTTCTTCGATGATCTTTCGAACAAGGCCCTCTTAGTTGCTCCTTGGTGACTCAATTGTCATTCTTGCCAGCCCTTCTCTTTCTCTTTCTCAACCTTCCAAAGTTTAATCGAAATCTATTACTTGTTCATTCAAATCTTTACATATATAGAAATTTAGAATATCATATAATAGATTGCATGCCATAAATCTCCCATTAACCTTTGAATATCATAAGCTAGACCTATTTTTAAGAGAAGATTTGAACTTGCATGCCAAATTTAGTTATTAATAGTTCAATTTTTTCCTAAATTACATACAAATCTGCATGTTTTAGACCACTAAAGATCATCTATAAGTGCAGATTTGTAGGTTGGCAATTGGGTTTCTTAACTAAGAACACTTGCAATCTGTCCCATAAGTCCTCCCTTGCATTTTTCATGATTTATGCTTGCTAATTTTTGCTAACAAAGTGCGGGTTTGGACATACATAAGGAAGCCTTTAAGTGGCAGCCTCATCCTGGGACAAAGGATGGTCAAACTGCCCATTTCCTAGGCAACTTTCTCTCCTTTTTCCAACCTCCTCCTTCCTTCATTGTAAGCTTGTCTGCTGTCCTAAATCACAAACCAGCAAGCATTGTAACTTACAAGAGAAGCGGTTCTCACCACTAGTCTATGTTGAAAAGTTAACTAGGAAAGTTGTCCGACCCTTGACCTTGCTTCATGTAGAAGCAAAACCCTATTTTTGAGTTTGCATGCATGCATTTTTTAATTAAAAGTTTGCATGGCGAGAATTTTGCATGGAACCCTAAAAGTGAATCAAATGATAAAATAGAGTTGAGAAGGCAAAAGGGGGCAGTTAGTGATTTGTGAGAAGCAAATCAAGTCAAGAGGACAAAGAAAGCTCAATGCATGAGCTAGGGTTCACTCATGAGGAGAGGGGTGCATTTCCAGACAGAGAGAGGGGCATAGATCTTAGCAGAGATCTAGCACACTTCATCTGGAGCAGAGGGTGGATCCATTGGAGGCAGAGCCAACTTCTGAGATAGATAGTTGGGATCTGTGATTTCCAATGAGTCATATTTGAAAGATTTACAATCTCGTCATAGTCTACTAATTTATTTTTGTACTTTACTTTTTAGTAACATGGATTAGCTAGATTAGGATTCAATTTATCAATCCATGCATGACTCGCCAAATTGTACGTCACTTCACTAAATTTACAACTTAGCTTAGGTTTCTAATCAAATGTATTTTCTCACGGAGGAATCCAAGCTCTACACCCTCACTGCGACTGAGACATACCTTGGATCTGGATGTTTTTGAGTGTAGCCAAACCCTGGCTTGGTACTTGCCAGGCATCGACGGTTCTCAAACTTGCTTGGGAAGCAAGAATACCTCCTTCTGATCGAGGTTCTAACTTGCAATTTCCCTACAGTTCTTTCACAAACTACTTTAGGTTTCTAGTAAAATTTACTTTCTCATATGGGGATCCAAGCTCTATACCCTCACTACAACTGAGGTGTAACTCGGATTTGGAGGTTTCTGAGTCTAACCAAGCCCTAGCTTGGTACCTTCCAAGCATCGACGATTCTCAAAATTGCTTGTGAAGTAGGAATACTTCCTTCTATTAGAGGTTCTAACTTTCATGTTCTAACTATTCTTTCACAATCTAGCTTACTTCCTACGAACAAGACACGGCCTTTTAGGCCTCTATGTCTGTGTCCCCCGTGTCAAGCATGTGACGCATCCTAACATGTGTCGAGCACGTGACACAACCTAACACGTGTAGGACATGTCATTTAACGTGTCCTGAAATAAGGGACATGTTCTACGCACATGTCGAACACATGCCCGAACGTGTCCCAACTTTTAGGACACGTGTCCTACAAAAAATAGTGATAGGGGAGAAATTAATGAGTTCAATGCAATGATTTATGCCTTGAAGATGAGGAGTACATCTATCAATCCCAAGGACAGGTGGTGGTAAGCTTATATCATGGAAAATTGCGTTAATTAGAATGAAGATATGAGCTAGGTTATCATGTTTAATCTCTCTTGTATGGAGCTTTGGTCACCTCCCAAAGCAAGAATCTAACTACTCTCTATCATAATGATGAACTCACATGGTGGCTTCCTTGAAATGGTGATGGATCCAACTCTAATTTCAAAAATAATTACAACAAGGCTTTGAGATTGCAGGAAAGATTCGTAGTGTGGATACTTTGTCTTTGTATATTATGCTTTCATGGTATTATTGAACGTTGGAATGGAAATCATTCCATCCCAATGAGGGGGATTGATCTCTCGATGAATTATCTCGACTTGTTATTGGGTTCTCCTGTGCATATCAGTCCAGCAATGTATGTTTCCTCTTTGGTCGAATTCTTCAATCATCTAACAATTATGAGTCAATGAGATGAACAAAGTTTGTTTCTAAAGAAACTTCCAATGTAGATAGGACAAATACTCCATAAACGTAAAAGTAAATAGTAAATTGTATATGAATAAGAGATATGATATATGAGGTGATATACAATGAGAATTGAGGGCTTGTATAAATACCCACGCAGGGGTGCCCTTGTGAAGAAATGTGACCTTTCATCAGGGAGGTATCTCCTTATTACATTTTAGTTATTAATATTAACTATTCATTAAGAAGTAATATTTATTTATATTTTGATATATATATATATTGTTTGTTATAGTCAATGTTTGTAGTGGGCTTCGGGTGAGGACCTTTATGGATCATTTGTGATGGTTTCACATCATATTATGGCTAGATATCGTATATCTGCTAAAGTATGTATCATTAGTAAAATTGAGAACTTTTTTAACCAAGGATCTATTCTCCTACATGAGATGGAACTAATGGTAGAATGGAGTAGGACACCAAAGAAAGGGTGACCCAATTCCTATGGTAATATTCCCAACAAGAAGGAAAATTTAATAATGACCCGAGCAAAACAAGAAGCCATCTAAGTCACCTGACACGAGGACACGGGACACGTAGGACACGAAAATACGAGAGTCCGACATGGACACAGTGACCCCCGAAATCAGGACACGTAGGATACGTTTTATATACATATATATTTTTTTTAAAAATATATTAAAATTTAAAAATATAGACATATAGATCCAAAAATATTTAGAAACTAGAACATTTACAAATATTCAATAGCAATTAGAATAAAAACACATTAATGATTACACATTTGTCATTCACAAATCACGATTCACAACACATTTGTCATTCACAAATCACGATTCACAACACATTTGTCATTCACAAATCACAATGAGACACAGATGCATGTCGGAACCATATTTCTCATTAAGTCATCAAAATCAAAATGTATACATATATGTCGGAATGCCACTGGGCACTGGCAAATGCCAAATAGACTAATAGTAAATACAAAAAGGGGTGGATCAAGATGGGAGAATCCCATATGTCAGTAGTCCTCCTCCATGCCTGAATCAACATACTCATCACTGCCACTGCCACTGCCCTGATCCTCATCCTCCCCCTCCTCCTCCTCTCTGCCCATCTGACGATCTGAATCTGCTGCTGTGGAGGATGACCCCTCTGTACGATCACTATCATCAAAAGTGACCGGCTCTAGCACTGGATCATTAAGATCCATGTTGGCTAATGCCAACTCAGTACTGCTGTCCAAACCCATATCATCATGAAAGACATCCCACATCTTTGTCTTTCCCTTCACCCACTCCTCCCTCTTCCTGTAAATAAGACGAAGGTTGGAGTGCACATACACCATCGACTCTGCCCTGGACTGCTCAAGCCTGCTCTTCTTCACACTGTACAAGTTCCCATATGTGCTCCAATTCCTCTCACAACAAGAGGATGATGTAACTTGAGAGATGATCCTCAAGGCTAACTTCTGTAGAATAAGGGATGCTGCCCCATGAGTTGCCCACCAAGCATAGGGTTTCTTACCCCCCCTATCTCTAAGCACATCATAGCCTCCAAATCTCCCAGTGCCAGTGGAAAAATCAACAAAGCTATCCTCCGCCTCCTCAAGCATGTCGCTATCCTGAAATAGCCGTCTAAGTGCTATCTTCCTCCCATTTGCAATCTCTACATCCATGTGAAGAGGGAGTCTCTGTGAGGCCCCCGATCCACCAGTGAGCCACTCCTGAGTGTAGAACTTGGGGTTCAAGGAGTGGGCCAAGCAATGCAAAGGTGTGCAATTCTTATCCCACCTGGAGATAAGAATATCCCGAATAATGGTCCATAAGCTCTCTGCCGATGTCCCATACTCGGGACACTCATTCTCCATGACAATGGACCTCGTGGACTCAATCATGGAATCCCACCCCTCATAAACCTCTGCTAGGAAGGGTTGGTCCGTGTCTGCAAACCGCAACAAAGAAATGATTGGCTCCATGATCTTAATGCTAAGATCTACCGTGTCCCACCAACCATCATTTAACACCGTGTCCTTCACCTTTTGTGAAGCAGCCTGATCCGTCTTTCTCCAAAAAGCCCAAAACTCTGAAATCACCATGGACCCAAGAGCGGTTTTGACCTCCCTCAACCTCTTGAGCATGATGAATGAGGAAGCAAACCGAGTATCTGCAACCTTCAGCAATGAAAGCTGTGTGTACTGTTTGTAGATGGTGAGGGCATTTGTGTGGTTTTGTACAAAGTTACGGATATGGCGTGCATCCTCAATAAGGTTTCCAATCCATGTCACATCCGAAGCAATGGCTTTCAGTGCTAAATTCAAGGAATGGACAATGCAAGGTGTCCAAAAAACCTGTAAGAGCAATAAAAGCATGTATCAATGACTCTACAACACTAACATTGCAATGACCAAATTCAAACAATGAGCAAATTAGAAATGAAAGGTGTCCAAAATGAACATACCTGTGGATATTTAGCTTCCACAATCATGCCAGCAGCCTTGCAAACAGGTGCATTGTCCGTGATGATTTGTACACACGAATCAACACCTACTTCTTCAATGGTTTTGATGAATAAATCGCCCATAAATTGTGCATCCTTGTATTTCCCAAGAGCATCCACCGCTTTCAAGAACAACGATCCATTTTGGGAAGATACCATGAAATTGATGAGTGGATGGCGTGCGGGATCCGTCCATCCATCAGAAACAACACTCACACCGCATGAGGGCCATGTTGTTCTAATTGGCTCAAGGATTTTATCTACCTCCTTCTTTGCTTTAACCAACAATGTGGTTCTAAGCTTCTCTGAACTAGGAGGCACATAACCACTTGGAGCTCGATCCAAGATAGTTTTAACCGTCTCAAAATACAATGGTGACCGTGCAACATTGAATGAGATGAAGTTGAGGTAGAAGAAAAATGCAATGGTAAGGTCTACCTCTTCTCGCGCCTCTTGTTGGAAAATCCTATCCATTGGACCACCGGTAGATTGCCTCTTTCTTGTTTGATGAGTATCCCCACGCCCATGACTGCTAGAGCTAGGTGGAAATGGAGGCTTGGTGCTAGAGGGCTTTCTAAAAAATGGAAGAGGATCATCCTCTTTTTTCTTGCTTGCTGCTGCCTGTTACCAGCTAAGTTGTACTTAGTTGGATTATCAAGCGAGCGGGCAGAGTGGAACATGATACATGTTCATTTTGGTGATTTGATATCCAGCTGGCCTTTTAAAGGCCCCCGTTTTTATTTTTTCTTCCACATGTCCATGGCCCTGCAGGGTTTGTAATAAAAACGTACTAGCATGGGGTTTTGTAAAAGACTTGGTTCCCTAGGACTTTTTGGCTAAGTCAGGTATCCCAAGGAGTTTTTTCACCTATCTATTATGTCTTGCATCAGTGCATAACATAATTAATGGGTTTTTCTCCTGCTCCTCCAAAGCTGGGATGCCTGGGGAGGCTGACGGGCCTTAGGGGATTATTAGAGTCTATGGGTCAATGTATATGAACATGCTAGGCGTTAATTTTGAGTCATATGGACATGTGCTAAGTCCCCCTAGGTTGTTTTTAATTTTAGGCAAGTTTTATTTTTTCCGTAAATTGGGCCATTTTTTAATGGTTCAATTAAAAAATTTGTAATTGGCCTATAAGGGGCATCTGGAGGTATTTTTTGCCTTAGGGGTGCTCGTTTTCTAACTCAGAGCACCCCCTAAACCCCTAAACCCACTTTTCCTAATGTTTGGGTGCTTCAAATTTTTCCTATGGCCAAAAAACCCAAAAAAGTCAAAAAAGTCATGAAAAAATCAAAAAATTGAAAAAGTGACTTTAAAAAATATTAAATTTTTGGAGTGATTTATGGACTGATTTGGATCAGCATGTATTGGGGAGCGTATTGAGCTGAGTTTTATGACAAGTGGGCAGCTAAAAGGGTGGGAGTAACTCCCCACAATAGGAGGGGCGCATTTCCTTCACCTTGGACGCATTTAGTAAGTGGGCAGCCCACATTTGGGGCTGTTATGGCAGCTAGTATGGTGCTGCAATATGGGCACGTTTTGGGCTGATTTATGGCAGCCCTATTTCCTCCACCGTTTGTGCCACCATTCCCCCACTCTCTTTTGGCAAGTGCGCCCTTCCTCACTTGGCCATTCTCTATATATTCAAGCACTCTCTCCATTGTTCACTAGAGAGAATTGGAGCACAAAAATTATCGTTGTAATACTCATATGATTTTGAATTTGAATAAAGAAGACTTTGGAGGTCAAATTTGTGGTGTTATTGTGTGAGTGGATGAACCATCATTGGCTTGTATAAGGGAGGTAACTTGTGCATAAGCTTTGTTATTTTATTGCATCAATTGTACTCATTGGAAATATTAGTATAAATTTATGAGATAGATTAATGCAATTTGCTTATTGTTTAGTCTATTGTTATATGTTTATAAAAGTAATCATGTTTACATATTTCATTTGTTTATGAATGTCTAACATTGATTTCTTTTCTAGATGTATACCTACACTTGATCTTTGTTTGCAAAGTGTGTGATGTGCAGGTTATCTCAACTGGAAGTTGGTGGATCTTGTTTGTTTCCTCCCTTCTAATCTTTGTTTGCAGATGCAGTCCCTTGGAATATCACAAACACAACCTTCAAAGCTTCGGATTTCAACCAAGATTTGCTTCATCTCTCTCTCAACTTAATTCAAATCAAATTTTCTGGTTACTGGTTACTTGCATTTGAAATATTTCTGATTTATATGCTCATATTATATTTCAAATAGATCAGAAATATTTTCATAAAGGATTGGTTTAGACAGTTACAAAGCTTATATCTTTAACTGTTAGATTTTCCTTCATTTAGCATCTACTTTTCAAAAGGCTTGCAAGTAAAATCGTCATATCTCTTTTAAGTCTTGTTGGGTAGTTATAGTGCTGATATAAAAGATATACTTGGCTGTCCTAGAGCTTGAAATTTGCAGCCATTAAAGGGCTAGCAGAGATCCCAAGTAGACAAGCCCCATAGCTTGTTTTACTTGGTTATTTTTCGTCATTTTTACTTAGTTTTTAACTTAGAATTTTTTGGGTTTTTTAGGAGGTGTTCCAAAGACACTCTTAAAGTGTTTTTGGGCATCTTATACTAATCATTGCTTGCTGGTTTGCAGCAGAAGACGAACAGGTAGGAGGAAGTGCTTCCAAAATTTCGAGCATCCAGGCGATCCGGAAGACAAATTTCCATATTTTTCAAAACCGGTCATTTTTTCCTAGAATTTGTAAGCCACCAAGTCACTTAAAGTAGACTGGGGCACTTCTCTAAATCATTGTAAACAACTATTAAACGAGAGCAAGTGGGCTAGCCAGCGCCCACACCCCATCCCCCCAGGGGTGGCCTGTGTCGTCTCATTTTCATGGCATGATTTCTAGAGTAGTTTATTTCTTTGTTTTCCGGCATTTAATAAAATCAATTAGGATTAAAATAAACCTTGTTGGTCCGTTCCACTGGCGGGCCACAAGTTCACTCACAACCTAGTTTTTTCACATTTTTTTTACAAACTCATAACGCCCCCCTTGCTTTCCCGAAGTAGGGTTTATGTATGAGGGCTTGCCCGAAATGTTAATTTTTCAGTGCAGCTGCGAGACCCATTCTCAGAGAGAATGGTACCCTAGTCAGTTAACTAGGGTTCCTGGTCAAGTTAACCAGGCAGAGTAATGTGTAAGACCCTAGAAGGTACCCTAGGGCCCCCAGCTGTCTCCTGGGGTTCTTGGTCTAGGACCAAGCAGATTGATGCCATGGCAAAGTCCCTAGCATGTGGCTAGGGCCCCTATTTGTCTCTAGGGTATTCTGGTCTAGAACCAGACGGTTTCTTGGTCATGATGACCGAGCAGATCCTGCAGGTTGAGACAGAGACTTCCTAGGTCCTGCAGAAGGTTGATCAACATTCAGCCTAGGACTGAATGCTCAGCTTGAGGCTGAGGACCATTCTCTGGGAGAATGGAGATCCTGGTCATGGACCAGATGGTTGATCAACATGTCCCAGTCTAGAACTGAGGTTCAGCCTTGAGCTGAAAGCCATTCATTGAGAATGGAAGATATTGTTGTCCCCTCTCCTAATCGGTTATTGCTAGGTTGCTTCTCAAGGGACTGGCCACCCCTTGGCGATGTCTCTAGTACCTAACCCTTAGGAGCAGCGTTAAGGACAAAAGGATTGCACCATCCGTTTGGATCTTCTCCCTTATACAGTGATGACAAAAATATATAAACTATGTATCTTAAGAGAGAGAAAAGTTTTTGGTCTTGATGGTCCTATTTGATTGCATGCCCACCTTGGTCTTGTGATTGTTGACTCATGGTCATTTTTCTTACTTGGTCCTAGCACTCTCACTCATGTGCACACTTGACCCTGAGGATTCCTATCTTATGGAGTATTTTTACCTAAGAGTTTATTAAAGACCATTGGACCTTGTTTTATTACGTTTTTGTCCCTCTTATGTTTTTGGTCCTTTTACTTTATGTTGGACCTTTGGTTTTTCACTTTATGATAAATTCATTAAATGTTTATTTTAGTCTTATTAATAAAATCTTTATGATTTTATTAATAAAGACTTTATGAGTTTATTAATAAAGTTCTATTATTAATTTAAAGTCTTATATTTTGTTGGACCATTGGTACCCTACCTTTTATTTTATTTATTATTTAATCCTAAGTTTTTTTTTATTTTTTTATTTGTTTATTCCTAAGTTTACTAACTCTAAAAATATAAAAAGCCTATGCTCTCTTATCTTACGATGAGCACACACTTCATTTTTCGTTTTGTCTTTTTTTCTCGGGTAATATATTTTTCGGGTCTGCTCCTATTTTATCTTCTCGACTGTCTTTCTCTCCACGGTGTTTTAATTTCACGTGTTTCATTCCACGGTGGTCTCTTCACGGCAGTCTGTTTCCACTTCACGGTTATCTCCACTGTTTCACCTTCACGGGTTTTCCACGGTGGTCTCTTCACGGCAGTCTGTTTCCACTTCACGGTTATCTCCACTGTTTCCACTTCACGGTTATCTCCACTGTTTCACCTTCACGGGTTTTCCACGGTGGTCTCTTCACGGCAGTCTGTTTCCACTTCACGGTTACGGGTGTTTCCTTTTTTTTCTCGACTGTCTTTTTCCCTCACGGCTGTCTCTTCACTACTGTAACTCTCTTCACCCACGGATTTCTGCTGTAGCAATTGATTCGGGTTTATCCTCACAGTGATCTCTCTTCACAGCTTTATCCTCACCCACGGATTTCTGCTGTAGCAATTGATTCGGGTTTATCCTCACAGTAATCTCTCTTCACGGCTTTATCCTCACCCACGGATTTCTGCTATAGCAATTGATTCGGGTTTATCCTCACAGTGATCTCTCTTCACGGTTGTATCCCTGTCTTCACCGTGTTCTCCCTCACAGCTGTATCTCCACACGGGCTTCTTCTTCACGGCTATTTCTCCACAGGGGGTTTCCCTTCACTTTTGTTTTCTCCTTCACAGCTTTATCTTCACGTTTTACTTCACGGCTGTCTCTCCTTCTCGAATACCTCTCTTCATGACTGCTGTAGCATTGAGTTGTTTATAGCTTTTGATTGTCTCACGACTTCTCTATTTTGATTGTAGCATTATTTGTCTTACAGTTTCTCTTGGCTATGGCTTCTCTATTTTTGGCTGTAGCATTTGTTTGTCTATTCTGGCTGTAGCATTCTGTAGTCATCACTTTAATTGAACTCTGAGTGAGTGTTTGTTTATGTGCTCGACCTTTGTAGTCTGTAGCACCTGTGTGTCTTTCTTACTACTGTCATTTTAATTGAAGAACTTGAGGTCTGCTTTATTCTACCTGAACCTTCTCTCTCTTAAGGTACGTATATGGTTTATCTAGTTTGACTTGTCCTTTCAGTGACAAGATCAAAACTATCTGAGTATAAGTTGAATCCAAATGGTTGCCTTAATTCTTTAATGCAGTTCATGTTTATTTTACTATAGTTCATTTATTTTATTTTTCTGAACTTAGTATTTGATGATTCTCAAGGACCAACATTAATGCAGTGACTAAAAGGAGCATTAAGTTGAAAGAGATGAAAATTATGTTTTAAATTAGTTTGAATTTAAATTTTGCAGTACAATCGTTTACATGTTCTTGCATCAAGGTTGTTATCTGTGATAAAATGTACATAACCTGAATTTTCAACACGAAATACGTGCCTGAAAAGAGACTCCTGGGGTTTTAACAAAGATAAAATTTGTGTTCTGAAAATTTTTATAAAAATACCAAGGTCTTCTCCCGTATGCTCTGTGGCCAACTTGCAGCTCAGTCTGATCCAGTTGGTACACACCAGAAAGGAGGGGATGACTAGTAATAGGATCTAACATCGCCCCAAATAAAAATCCTTTTTGTGAAAATCCGGCACAACACGCATTTTGTTGTCGTGGGCAAATTTTCCAGAAGGCTTGGGATAACACTGAATAGTGACCTCTTGGAAACCGTTAGGCTTGCCCTCATTGGTATAGCATCTGAACACCTCCTCGAGACTCTGATTCAGCCCAAAGCCTGAGAGGGAAGCCACGCTTCAAAATTCCGGACATGTTCCCCCGTACCTTGCGTATATCGGGAACCCACCTGCCTTAATAAAAAGATCACCATCACATTAATTTTTAAAATAAACCAAGAACATTCCACAACATTTACCTTTTCTGTTTATGCATTTGTTATTTGACTCCATAATAAGGCACTGGTCTTGTTGCAAATTTCATTTTATATTGTTGACTAGTATGCAGTTAAATGATGATTATTCTAAATGGGAGTAAATGATAAATGATGTTTTTATTTGACAAATGTATGTATTGTTTATTCTTGGTTACCAAAAATATTTTCCTAACTCCTAGGTTAGAGGCCTTAGTTTCTTTTTATTTTTTAGGGTCCACCCCCCTTGGCTTCGCTAGGAAAGCCTAGACGGAGGAGTCGAGTCCCAAGTGACAGCACTTGACTCTGACTTGCCCCCAAGGCCACACCAGCAGCTTGAAGACTTCTGCTGCGTTTTCCCAGGTGTGGAACCAGGCGGCAACACTGCCACCTTCCCTAACCCAACATGATCCTCTTTTTCCATATTCCTCCTTTGGTTAACACTCACCGCTTTGCATGAAGAAATCCCACAAGAAGGAAGGGCCAACAAATGGCCCTTAACCCGGAAATATGTGCTCATGAACTCATGCTTGCAAAAATTGCATCTCCAAGACACATTACCTCCCCCACCAAGCTTTGCCCCGGGCCCATCTTTTCCTGTCACATACTTCCACAAAGGGTATTTTTTTTCTTGGGCTTGTTGTCTTGCTAAAACAGGGTTAAATGGAGCATGAGCTTGAGCCCCACTAGTAGTTGATGGAGCACTTGACGGAGGAGGAGAACCGCTTGTGCTTGGTGGAATAGGAGGGGAGGCACTAGATGGTGCATTTCTTCCTCTCCTTTGCCCCCTACCTCCTGCCCTAGCTGATTGAGACATTCCTTTTGTTGTGTGATGGTTGAGCTTGCAATCCTCTCCACAAATCCACCGGAATGCACTTGGAATTGCTTGGATAGCATTCAAATCGCCTTCAAATCGCCTTCAAATCTCCTTCACCTGCACATACAATCACTCTCAGCCAACTCCTTCCTTGCAAATGACAAAAATAAACTCAAATTTTGGTTTTAAAACACACCCAGCCGCACTTTTCCTGTTTTTAGCGCACTTTACGTGTCCTGTTTTAGGGACGCGTATCCGACAGTCGGGACACGTTAACAATTTGTGTCTGATTCGCTTCAACTGCGTGTCCGAAAACCGGATTCGATGAAAGTTCGAATCGGACACGACCTCAGGTCGAATCGTGTCCGATTCGATAGGGACACGACACGTCGAGGGTTTTGAACGAATCCTGTTTCTTAGGAAGCCATGGATGCAACTAAACACTACCACAAGAGGTTCTCTATAGATATCAAAGCTAAGATATCATTGTATGACTTGTATCATGTATGATTGTAATTTGTATCTTGTATGAATCTATGATGCATCAATATGAACTACGAATCATGATGTATCAATATTTTCTAGTTTTTTAAATCTTGGATCTTTACGTTAATTTTTTTTTAAATATATACATATAAAACGTGTCCTTCTGTGTCCTCGGTGTCCCATGTCATCGTGTCATGTAACTTAGCTTAGGACTAATCGCTTTAAGTTTCCTAGATTAGACACTAATCGCCTTTACTTTTCATAGTTAGAATTTTACTTTTTCTATCCATTACTTATGTGGACATCAACAATCTAGCCTAGATCTCTAACATCTGCAATTTCACTAAATCTAATTAGCTAAAAGGAATCACACAACACTACTCTTATATAGCATATTTCAAGTATAGCATGCAAGCAA
This sequence comes from Larix kaempferi, assembly GCA_027924585.1. Taxonomy (NCBI): domain Eukaryota; kingdom Viridiplantae; phylum Streptophyta; class Pinopsida; order Pinales; family Pinaceae; genus Larix; species Larix kaempferi. The sequence goes on from BSBM01000607.1 coordinate 2,938,658, forward strand.
TCCTCATGTTACAAAGTTTCATACATACAATCCACTTGATGTTACATATCTAAGCATTTAGTTCCTTTTGATTATCTTGTACATAGATCTATTTTATTGCAGGCACTAGTCCTTTTGAATATCATTTTGCAGGGAATTTTACATGATTATAAGATCTAGATCTAGATACTTGTGACATTACTATATCTTAGACAAGATTTACTTTATGTGCTTTATTTCCAAAATAGCTTGTTATACTTAATTTAACTCGTAAATTTTATTCACGCCTAGTTTATTTTATTAGGGCCTATCTCCCTTGGCTTTGCTTAGAAGTTGGCCAAAACAAAGGGGTTGAGTGTTGCAGTGACAGTTGCACCCAACTAAGCCTGCCTCCAAAGTTGTTCTAAATGAGCTAAGGTTTTTCACCTAGGCGTGGATTAGGCGACAACAACTCACACCCATGTATGAGTGCCTAGGAAAAAGTGTAGCATGCCTCAATCCATACCTTCCATGTACTTGTTTCAAAGTAAGAATATGGCCTTCCATCTGCCTTGAAGTCTCTAACTTGTGCACACATTTCAATTTAGCCTCTCACTAAACTCAAACCATAAGTATTTCTAGCTTTGTGCTGTCCTTAGTACCTCATTTCTAAAGTTGATTTGGGTCTAGTTTGGTTTCTTTTATAATGAAACTATCCATACCTTAGTCTTGATATTCCACACACGTTATAACATATGCATGCCTTCATAAGCAACTACGGATATGTGATGTCTGAGTTCAATACCAACTACCTTCAATTAAGGCCCTCATCCAATCTCACATGTGCCATGGTTATATTGCTTGTCCCACAAACTATCGTTGCTTTTATGTGACCACCATTTCGTTACATAATGAAAAATAAAGAGCAACAACTTAGTGCCTCAACGGATCTCAACACACAAGGATGAAAACTAGGTTTATGCATACAAGGCACAAACCTTTAATTTTCTTAGCTAGGTTAACAGTCACTTTAACATGTGGCCAACGCATATAAAACATTATCAATAGTAATAAATAACCCTAGATAAAGGCTTCATTGATCATGATAGAAATAATCACATGGATGATCCAATGTGTATCATTTTCACTATCTCACCTTGTGACCAACATAGACCCCACTATGACTTAATAGGATTGAATATCCTACACCGTATCCTACATATGACTTAATACATCAACATAGAGCATAACGGTGTATGGCTTGTGATGGTGAAACATACATGTAATATTATCAAATACTCAATAACAAAATGTGAAATGTACCACCATCATACACCTTAGTGCCTCAAAGGCTCTCAACACGTAAGGATGAGATAAGGGTTGGGCATACCATCTGCTTAGTTGGGTTTACATTTGCTCTAACATGCAGCCAACGCATATGAAATATAATCAATAGTAATAAATAACCCTAGACAAAGGATTCATGGATCACAATAGAAGTAATCACACGATGATCCAATGTGTATTATCTTCACTATCTCACCTTATGACCAGCATGGATCCCACTATGATCAGATCATATCCTACATATGACTTAATACATCATCCTAGAGCATAACTTTTTATGGCATGTGATGATGAAATATACATGCAATAATATCAAACCACCACATGTATATCATCTATACTCAATAATATAATGTGACATGTACCACCATCATAATTGCCACCATGACGCTACAAATACAGGCATGATAATAGACGGCATCGCGTTAGGTATACATTAGAATAGTCTTTTTTTCAGAACTGCCTATTATTTAGTACCAATCACCTTGATTTACATCACTGTCATGGAGATTGCTTGGGATTTCAACAATTGAAAGTACTATTTTGGCACCACAAACTAAAATCCATTACCCTCAAATTCAATTCCTAAGCTAACTACAAATTTCACCACAAAATACACACTGAAAGAGCATTTCATTCACAAGGGAAGGTGTTACGTGGCACCTGCAGAGGTGCCCCAGGGAGAGGGGGTCATTTTTCTGACCAGGAAGGGTGTTTAGCCAACTTTTTTCTGAGTAGGGGTTATGGCCTGACCCTCTGATTTCTCCCTTCGAAGTACTACGGCTTAGTGGCATCGCTGACTGCCTCATGAAAGGGCTTGAAGCCTTGAGGTTGGTGTCTGGGGCTTCCAAGGGTGGGTCACTGGGTCACATGACCCCAACCTTGATTTATCACTCCAATGGCAAATCTTTCAGTACTAAGGGACATGTTTATCCTCCAGGTTACCTTCCACACCCTCCTGGTCCTCCAGCTCACCAGCGCCCTCCCTCCTTGGGCTCCTCTTGATGATGACGTCATCCTCCAGGCCAGGCTGCAGTGCTTGATTACGGGGGGGTGTTGAGGGATTTTCACTATTGTTGGGGTTAGATGGGGCAAGACGACCCCCCCCCCCCCCCTCCGCGGTTTGACCTTTAGAACAGTTTGATTTGCTCAATTTTAGCGATTTTAGTCATATGTGGATAAAGACTGGGTAAAATACCCCAAATTACCCACAGTTTTGATTATTTTATATTATTATTGTTTTAATTTTAAGTTGACATTTTATAATTTCAAATTGACATTTTAAAAGGCATGTCAGTTTGGATATTTTTTATTTTTGTAAAGTGAGTGAGAAAAGTATAAATACACTTCTCCTCACTTCATTTTAACATAACAACTTATGGGATAAAACATTTATTTCTGATTTTAACCCTACTTGGGCTCTTTAAGTGATGCGCACCTCTTGAGGATGGATGTACTTGCTAGTTTGGAGACAAATCTTTGAAGTATCTTTTGTTTTTTCTCTTTGCTAAGGTGATGTTAGGAGTTGTTTGCTTAACACATGCACAAGGAGGTATCTAAGTTTCTTGTCTTGATTTTTCTTTGTTAAATGTTGGATGTGTGCTTGTCTAAAGTTAAATGGTAGCCATTAATACTGCATTTTGTCCTTGCTAAATCATTTTCAACCTTTAGTTACCCTAGCATTGTAAAGCTTGAGCTTTAGGTCTCCAAGGTTTGTCTTAACTAGGGCCTCTTCAAACAACTTTTGTGGTTGTCGAAGAAAACCCTAGTTTGCCAAACTTGGCAAGCACCATCTCAAGAGGAGGGCCATCCTCCTCCTTGATGCCCTAAGGTTAGGGTAAAACCTTAGAACCCTAAGTTTGTCAATTTTTTCTACATCAAACCCTAGTTTGTATTTTTTGTAAATATTATTGTTAGGTTAATTTTGCATTTCCATGTGTAAATCTGCAATTTCATGGTAGAATTAGGGTTAGTTTTAGGTCTGCAATTTTATGACAAAAACCCTAAAAATAAAAATAAAAATAAAATAAAAAAAATCAATTTTTTGGCCTTCCTAAAATTTCGGCCCTCTCTCCTACAATTTCGCCCTGCCTTCTTTAGCCCTAAAAACCCTAGGGAGAAATTTTAGGAAGCCCTAAAAATTCAAAAATATCAAAAGTTCCAAAAAAAAACCCTATTTCTGAGTTTTGTACTTGTGTATATATTATTTTGGTCTCTATTATTTTCATTTCTGTATTTTAGGTTATTTTTACTTTTTTATTTTACATAAAAATCTTTTAAAAAAAAACTAAAAAAACCCTAGTTTTCTGTCAAACCCTAACTGCAAAAAAAACTTTTCCCTAGCGTCCTCCTCCACTTCCTCTCCCTTCTTCCTTCCTTACCTTCGTTCTTTCCCTCTCCTTGCTCGATCTCCCTCCTTTCCATCTTCCTAACCTTGTTCACTGCCCATTCTCCTTTCCCCTCGCTGCCCTTTCTTTCCCTATCCTCTTATCCTCCATTCATTCTCCACCTTCTCATTTCCTTCTCCTTTCCTCTTCCCACCATTCGCTTTCTCCTCCTCCCTTAACCACTCTTTTGCTGCACCTTTTCTTCTCTTCTCTGCATAAACATCACTACAGGACAGCACTATATACACATACAGTAAAAAACTAAAAAGGGGATTTGATTTTCAGTTTTTTTTTTTTTTTTTGTAAGGTAACTTCATGTGCTAGTTGTGATGTCATTTCATGCAAGTATTACAAGTCTGTTTTTTTAGTCTGAAAAGACGTCTGAAACTTACTTTTCTGAGTGTCTTTACAGCTAGGATTCTGATGTTAAATTACAAACAGAAGTGATATACTAGTCCACTATCATACAGTATAAAGGGTCCTAATACCAGTGCATAACTTTGATAAAAGTTTGTTCGTTAAAGATGAACATTCCATACCACTGAATAGATAAACTGAACCTTGTTTATTTTAACATTTTTGGACTGGCATACATACCTTATTGTTGTACCTTATCATGCTTTGACTGTCCATTGATGTACTGTTGTGATAACATGCTGCTATACTGAGCATTCTACTGCTATTTTCATCTTTACTGCTGAACTTAAAGGATGACCCACTGACTTTTGCATGGTAATTGGAGGTGTATGTTATTCATATTAGTCTAATAAACCCGGAGTATTCTATTGCATGACAAACGCTGATAATTGTTGATCATTACTGTATGAGGAAATTGTTCTGTTTTCACATCTAATTTATACATTGATAATGCTGCTATAATTATGTGGTTGTCTTGTTCTTTAAATGCATATTGATCACCAAGAAGAGGTAGCTAGTGTGATGAATTAATTGCATAACATGGTTGGTCTAAATAACATTGAATGGATTAGTGATTGATGGTACCAACACTTACAGATGCTAGCTGCTACATGAATGATTGATAATATCACGTACTCGTTAAATGAGATTCTTGGTTTTGTCTTACTCACTGACTCCATAAAGGCACTGGTCTAAATTAACATTGCATAGAGGACATAGATTTGCTTCCTAGTGTCTTACAGGATAATTCAGGGCTGCCTTCCCCTGGGAGGTTACGACTCTCTGAAGAAGTTAGAACTGTGATTGAGGTGACATTGGGTCACAATTCTTATAATTGCTTACTGAGCACTAGCCCTGCTGGTTTGCCCAGTAACGGAAGGTACACCCCTTGCCCATGTTTTTGGACTTACATAGTTGAAAAACAGGAACAGAATACCTTAAAATGCCACAAATACAAACTTAACTATCGACCACTGCATAGTGGGGAAGGTGATCACTGAATGATTTCAGCCTAAAACCAGCATACCTGCTCGGAAATATCAAATGCAAACACCAAAAGAGATCATTCCACTGTAGTACTCACAAACCCACAAAAATAGAGAAATAGCTACTCATGAAGACCAACAGAGAAATATAACAATAAGAAATGAGCAAAAACAAAGTGTGATAGGGTACTACAACTCTTCGGTGTTTTCTAGGAAGCCTTCAGTTGGCATGGTACCATGGACATTAAAGTGAATACCTGCCGATGGCTCTTTTTGTGTATTCAATCCTCCTACCTTGTATCCATTTTTCAATAGAGTCCATTCCATTTCTCCCTAGATTAATGTGGCTTCTTTCCCCAAGTCTAAGCACCCATTAATTAAATTAAATACCCTATCAGCTATTTCTGCAACCATCATAAATTAATTCTCGTGAAAAATAATCTAGGAATCAGGGTTTAGTAACTGTCGCCAAATGGTGTGGTCTAGTACTCAAATAAATTACTCTAGACAAAAGGAAAACAACCCCTGTTTTGACTAGTCATTCAAGAAAAAGAATATTCTCCTTCCTCGCATATGGAGTAATAATTTAATGAGAGGGCAGCAATTATCAGCTCTATTATGCAGTCAGTGCAGTACTTTCAGATTCAACACCTGGGCTGCAAATTTGATCAAGAGTACTACTCTTTACACTAGCAACCAAGAACAATGAAAATAGAGTGCATCACTAACCAACAGATTTGGCAAGAAGGCAAATTAGGGAAAACCATGGAAAGTCACAGAAACATTTGATTGGGATGAAATGAGACAATAGATATTCAACTAAATATTATATTATAAAGAGGGAAACTATAGATCAGTATTAATTTACTTAAACCAGTTTACAGTAGCTAAACCATATGGTAAAACGTAAGAAATAAAATTTCATATAGTCAGGGGATTATAGAAAACGATTAGAAGGAAAATGTTACAGACCATAAAACCTGTACTGAGCTGAAGTACAGGTTTGGTGCTCCCATCTTTGCAATAAACCATAGGCACTTCTAGAGCACTATGCTCTACTAAAATATTATTTGTTTAAAAGAGGGAAAGAAATCCCTGTTAATTACGGGGCCTGGCCTAGGCTCAATTTCATATTTCCTTTTTACATGTCTACCTTCATGGTATTCATAGTAAAATTGCAGGCGGTCCCTTCATAAAACTGAAAAAAGAACATATTCTTTGTGGAGGTGGTATGTTAGTTAAATGTTATTCTCTAAAATGAATCTATCACCTTAACAGCTTATATAGCAAATACAAGTTGAAATCTCTGAAAATATTTTCAATATAATTTATAGAACACTTTATTACAGTATAAACTTCAACAATCACAATACCATAGACAAATGTTTTTGTACTATACAATAATGTCCACATGCCAAAATGGAGAATTTTCTCTTTAATAATTCAAGTTCCACTCTCCTGATATGGAAAAAAACATTTCTTCAGCAGGTTAACAAATAAAGCATAGGATAGATGTAGACATACAAAAGTAGAAAACCTTATACAGACACAAGGGAGAAAGCAAAACCTGATAAGCTTCATGATTAGCGACAATTCTTTTGATAATTGTGGTAGTTGTTATATCCAATGGACTTTCTATTATCTTAAATATTCCCATATTTTTTGCAGCTTTGTATGGATCATCCTTGACCTGAAAAAATAGTTTGCCATGATCCTTTATCACCCTTCATAATAAACACAAGAAAATACAGAAAAGCATTGAGCAATGCTGCATAAGTTAGTTATTAAATGCATTACTTGGTCTAAAGCTAGAACTGCCAAAAACATTTAGATGAGTCATACAATGCTTTTCTTACATTCACGTCATCATTCTCAGCAACAGTCCCATGAACAACCAAAGAAATATTGAAGGTCATAATCTGTTCAGATGTAACATCAACACATTAGCAGTTGCATGTATTAGCATGTCAAAAGTAAAATAAGCTCAAATCTAGAAAGATACGAAACCCAATGTATTTCAGATAATAAGTAAAGATGACCCTATAAACACAATGGAGCACAATCACCAATTGATTTGCTTCTAGATTTAGGAGAAAACCAGAAAAAAATAATCATATATATTTCCAACTTCAACATCTACAGTTTAAAATATGTCTGAAGTTTAATCTTTTTCAGACACCATTCAGGAAACTCTATAGGTGAAAGCCCAAAATCTGTCCAAAACGGCATTATTAAAAGGATAGAATATGTGCAAAACAAAAGCCAAGAAAAGTATGTATAGATGGTATCATACCAATGCAAAAGAAAGAGTCTGAAATACCGAAGTCAAAAAAGATATCCAGAGCTCATAGAAATTTGAGAATGATGTTGATTCATTTTTATTTTCTTTTATAGTCTATATACTTTTGACAAATCGTATGTTTCCACAAATTTTCCTCGAAGATTAGTCTCTAGACACTTTTTGCAACTAATGCTTTCCCAGAGAAACAGATATATTTTAAACCACATCCACCTTCTTCCTTTGGTTTTGACAGATGAGTTATTTAACCCGGGTATTGTTAGTTTTGTACCTAGGGAAGTGTTCCCCTAGTGACTTTTGCCTAAGTCACTTAGAAGGGGGAAAAAGGTGACCCTCAACATTAAATGTCACTTAATGAGACTTTATAAAGTGAAAGTCACTTTTTGATAAATTTAAGTGGGTGAGTGAATTTTATTTATGAGATTTAAATAAAAGGTATTTTCACTCTCATTCAATCTCAACCATCAGATTAGATTTAATCTTGACCGTTGGTTTAGAACAACCCTAGGGTTTAGACAAAAAGGCTTGAGGGAGGCATTTGAGCTCACTTTTGAGAGATTCAAGAGGAGAGAAAGAGCTGGAGAGAGCAAGAGACCAAGAGCACGAATTTCAAGAGAGCATTTTAGCAAGTTTTCAGGTGGCACGACTTTCAAGGCAGCTTGAAGACATTAAATGCAGCACGATTTTCAAGGCAGCAGCATTTAATATTTCAGCACAGAAACTGAGGCATCCGTACAGCAGGTTGTGGGCACAAAAATCGAGGCATTCCGTACAGCACGATTTTCGAGGTGTACGGATTCCGTACGGTACAGATTTTTGGGCACAGAAATCAAGGTCCGTACAGTTGTACGGACTGTACCAGTTTGGCATAGTTTTCGAGGCACAAATCTACACAGAAATCGAGGTTGGCACAGTTTTCAAGGTGCTGGAAATTAGCACAGATTTCGAGACAGCAATGTGGCACAGATATCGAGACAGCCTCTGTGTATTTTTTCTGGGTGAAGATAAGTACATTTTTTGCTGGAAAAAATTATTGTACTGAAACTACATTTGCTAAAGAATAATAAATCTCTCTCTCTCTAACTAGTTTTCCCCGTGGGGGTTTTTCCAGGGCTTGATTTTGGCCAAACATTTCTGAGTCTTTCATTTTCATGGTGCGAATGCTTAAATGTGTTTTTCAGCCTGTTATTGTGTTTTACTGTGTGTTTAATTGTTACAGTAATTTTTCATAAGTAGTTTCCAGTCAATGCATAACCGACTGGGAATGAAAACCACGAAATGTTGACATAAATCAGCAAACAGTAAAGTGCAGAAAATTCTACATGGTATCAGAGCAAGGGAGCAGAAAACAGTGATAGTTTGCAGACACACAGAAATTTTCAGAGCTCAGAAACTTCAGTTTTTTTTATCTTCTGTTAGTGGGCAGCGTTCTGCTGGGTTGGTGTTCAGATGGCTACAGGTCTGAGGATTGAGGATAGGTTGAATGGAACAGAAAATTTTGTGCCTTGGAAGACCAGAATCTTGTTGATTTTGGAGGAGAATGAGCTATGGGTGGAGGTGGTGAGGAACACTGCTGCCAACCCCATTGCCATTCCAGATGGCACAGATGCTACAGCACTTTCAGCCTTCAACAAGAAGGACTGTAAGGCTAGGAGGATCATCCTTGATGCAGTAAAAGACCACATTATCCCTCACATTTCCGGGAAGACCAAGGCACATGAAATTTGGAGTGCCTTGACCAGCTTGTATGAGAGTTCCAATGAGAACAGAAAGATGGTTCTCAAGGAGAAACTCAAGAGTATCAAGATGAATGGAGGAGAGGGAGTCACAGCTTACCTCACTAGGATTTCTGCAGTTCGGGATGAACTGGCAGCGGTTGGTGAAGTGGTATCTCCTACTGAGCTAGTACGCACAGCAGTGAATGGGGCTTCAAAGTCCTGGAGTGCATTTGTGCAGGCCATAGTGGGTAGAGAGAACCTACCGTCTTGGGAGAGACTGTGGGATGACTTTGTGCAGGAGGAGACCAGGAGGGGTCTCGTACAGGGCAGTTCATCAAGTGGTGGAGCAGATGAGGAGAACGTGGCACTGATAGCCAAGGGTAAGAAGAAGAAGGGTCCCAAGAAGAATGGGGCCAAGGGGCAGCAGCAGCAGCAACCGCAGGGTGGACAAAAGAAGGACTTGAGTAAAATCAAGTGCTATTGTTGTCAGGCGTTTGGGCACTATGCATCACAGTGTCCAAGCAAGAAGAAGAAGAAGGGACAGGGACAGCAAACAGCAGCCTCAGCAGAGGTTGATGATTTTGGTGACAGGTTTCAAAGGGAGTTTTCCCTATATGCTGGACAGATTGAGAGAGAGAGAGTCTCCTTAGCCACCAGCACAGACATCGATATGGAGAGTGACCATTCATTGTTGACAGGGCATCAGACAGGTCCATCCACCACTGGTACGTGGTACATTGACAACGGAGCCTCGAGACACATGACAGGTACTCGGGAGTTGTTCTCCAAGCTATCATGGACAACTAAAGAGGTGGAGGTGGTACTTGGTGACAACACCATTGTTAGAGCAGTGGGTCAGGGGACCATTACATTTGAGAGGGAGTCCATGAGTCCCATGACCTTGAGGGATGTGTTGTACGTCCTTGGGCTGAAAAAGAACCTTGTTTCAGTTTCCACTATTGAGGACAGGGGTCTTGGGGTGTGTTTCTCAGATGGGAGAGTGCAGATGTTTCCTAAGACCACAAGTGTATCTACCCCCATGGATATTGGAGTTAGATGTGGACGACTGTACAAGTTATTGTTTCAACCACAGCATGCTCTAGCACACAGCAGTAGCAGCAGTGAGCTATGTGAGTTATGGCACAGGAGGATGGCCCATTTACATCACCCCGCTCTGAGATTGTTGAGGAGCATGGTCACAGGTTTACCTGAGTTCGACACTGAGCAGAGTGATGTGTGCAGAGGGTGTGCTTTGGGAAAGTACACCAAGACTGCTTTTCCTAGCAGTGACACGAGAGCAGTAGGAGTGCTTGACTTGATTCATTCTGACATTTGCGGTCCTATGTCCTCAGTATCTCTGACTGGTCACGAATACTATATTAGCTTCATTGATGACTACTCCAGGAAGACCTGGATCTACTTCTTGAGGAACAAGAAGTCCCCACTTGTATTGAGTGTCTTCCAAGAGTTCAAAGCCCTTGTGGAGAAGCAGACGGGGAGGAAGATCAGGATGTTGAGATCAGATAATGGGGGTGAGTATACCTCCAAGGAGTTCAATGCTTTCTGCAGGCAGGAGGGTATACAACGACAGTTGACAGTTCCCTACACTCCTGAGCAGAATGGAGTAGCAGAGAGAAAGAACAGGTCGATCGTTGGAGCAGCGAGAGCCATGCTTCATGATCAGGGGTTGCCGTTCTTTCTATGGGCAGAGGCTTGCAACACTGCAGTGTATCTGCAGAATAGGAGTCCTCACCGTGCTTTGGGGAGGATGACTCCAGAGGAGATGTATTCAGGCAAGAAGCCTGAGGTAAGCCATTTTCGGATATTTGGCTCTCTGACTTACTCTCACGTCCCTTCTGAGAAGAGGACGAAGTTCGAGCCCACTGCAGAGAGAGGTATCTTTGTGGGTTACGATGACACTTCGAAGGCATATCGACTTTACATTCCTGGCCAGAGGAGAGTTGTAGTTAGGCGGGAAGTGAAGTTTGATGAGGAGAGGGCCTTCCGGAAGTCGAGAGAGATGGAGCAGGGGGAGCCACCAGCTCCCACACCTCAGTTGAGACAGGCTTCTTCGATACAGGTTTCAGGTCCGCAGGTTTCTGGGGTGACTGGATCACAGGGTACAGGCACAGCTTCTACAGGATCAGTGGTTCAGATTACAGGTACTTCAGGGACAGGTACAGGGACAGGTTCAGGGACTGGCACAGGTTCAGGATCACAGGTTTCAGGCTCACAGGTTATTGGGTCCTCAGGGACTAGTTCATCAGCTACAGGTCCTCGGGGTGTTAGACCTTCTGCTTCTGGCACTTCCTCAGATGAGGATACACCAGTTTGGGAGGAGCCTTCAAGGAAGAAGAAGCCTAAGTGGCTTCAGGACACCTTGAAGGAAGCAGAAGCATTTGGTAGACCTCAGGAGACGATCAAGACAGTTGTTGAGCCAGACAGATATGGGATGGCCCTTGTTGCGAGTCTTCGTGACTCTGCGCCTTCTACCTTTGAGGAGGCTTCTCAGCATCAGGTATGGAGAGATGCCATGATGGAAGAGTACCATTCCATCATGAAGAATGATGCTTGGGAGATTGTGCCGAGACCTGAGGGGAAGTCAGTTGTGACTTCCAAGTGGCTTTACAAGGTCAAGCATGCTGCAGATGGCAGTGTGGAGAAATTCAAGGCTCGGTTTGTGGCTAGGGGGTTCTCACAGGTTGAGGGAGTTGACTATGATGAGACATTTGCTCCAGTTGCTCGGTATTCCTCTATCAGGGCAGTGATATCTATAGCAGCAGAAATGGGTTGGAAGATCCATCAGATGGATGTGAAGACCGCGTTTCTCAATGGTCTTCTGCAGGAGGAGGTGTATTTGGAGCAGCCACAGGGATTCGAGATACATGGGAGAGATTCTCATGTGTGCAGGCTTAGGAAAGCCTTGTACGGTCTGAAGCAAGCTCCTAGAGCTTGGTACTCCAGGATCGATGCATATTTGACTTCGATGGGATTTCAGAAGAGTGAGGTTGATCCCAACCTATACTACATTGTGGTTGGTGGAGATCCACTCATTCTTCTGTTATATGTTGATGACTTATTTATCACTGGAGATGAGCGTCTTATTGCATAGTGCAAGAGAGATCTTGCAGCTGAGTATGAGATGACTGATATTGGGCTGATGCATTACTATTTGGGGATGGAGGTTTGGCAGGAGCCTGGACATATTTTCCTAGGACAGGGGAAGTATGCAGCGGAGATTCTGAAGAGTTATCGGATGGAGGACTGCAGGCCTATGTCTACACCTATGATCACCAACTTGAAGCAACTTCATGCTTCAGAGGGTAAGTTGGTGGATCCCACACTATATCGTCAGCTCATCGGATCGTTGATGTATCTGGTCAACACCAGGCCAGACTTGTGCTTTGCGGTCAACACTCTTAGCCAGTTCATGGTGCAGCCTAGGAGTGTGCATTGGACTGCCGCAAAGCACATCTTGAGATACCTGGCAGGGACAGTGGATTATGGTCTGGACTACAGGGGTTCGGATGGAGTCAGCTTGGTTGAGTTCACAGATTCAGACTGGGCAGGTTGTGTGAGGGACCGGAAGAGCACTTCTGGTTGCTGTTTCAGCTTGGGCTCGGCAGCAATGTCGTGGTTTAGCAGGAAACAGAAGTCCGTTGCATTGAGTTCTGCTGAGGCTGAGTATATGGCAGTCAGTCAGGCGACTTGCGAAGCACTGTGGCTCCGTAAGTTATTGGTAGATTTATTTGATCAACAGCTGAGACCTACGGTGATTTATTGCGACAATCAGAGTTGCATTCAGCTCTCTGAGAATCCGGTATTGCATGACAGGTCGAAGCACATTGAGATCAGGTACCACTTCATTCAAGACTACATTCAGAGAGGGGCAGTTGAGCTACAGTATATATCCACTGATGAGCAGGTTGCAGATGTCCTGACGAAGTCTTTGGGGAGGGGGAAGATTGTCTTCTTCAGAGATAAGTTGGGAGTGGTGCGGAACACCTTCCTCGGTAAGAGGGAGTGTTAGTTTTGTACCTAGGGAAGTGTTCCCCTAGTGACTTTTGCCTAAGTCACTTAGAAGGGAGAAAAAGGTGACCCTCAACATTAAATGTCACTTAATGAGACTTTATAAAGTGAAAGTCACTTTTTGATAAATTTAAGTGGGTGAGTGAATTTTATTTATGAGATTTAAATAAAAGGTATTTTCACTCTCATTCAATCTCAACCATCAGATTAGATTTAATCTTGACCGTTGGATTAGAACCCTAGGGTTTAGACAAAAAGGCTTGAGGGAGGCATTTGAGCTCACTTTTGAGAGATCAAGAGGAGAGAAAGAGCTGGAGAGAGTAAGAGACCAAGAGCACAAATTTCAAGAGAGCATTTTAGCAGGTTTTCAGGTGGCACGACTTTCAAGGCAGTTTGAGGACATTAAATGCAGCACGATTTTCAAGGCAGCAGCATTTAATATTTCAGCACAGAAACCGGGGCATCCGTACAACAGGTTGTGGGCACAAAAATCGAGGCATTTCGTACAGCATGATTTTCGAGGTGTACGGATTCCGTACGGTACGGATTTTTGGGCACCTAAATTAAGGTTCGTACAGTTGTACGAACTGTACCAGTTTGGCATAGTTTTCGAGGCACAAATCTGCACAGAAATCGAGGTTGGCACAATTTTCGAGGTGCTGGAAATTAGCACAGATTTCGAGACAGCAGTGTGGCACAGAAATCGAGACAGCCTCTGTGTATTTTTTCTGGGTGAAAATAAGTACATTTTTTGCTGGAAAAAATTATTGTACTGAAATTACATTTGCTGAAGAATAATAAATCTCTCTCTCTCTAACTGGTTTTCCCCATGGGGGTTTTTCCAGGGCTTGATTTTGGCCAAAAATTTCTGAGTCTTTCATTTTCATGGTGTGAATGTTTAAATGTGTTTTTCAGCCTGTTAGTGTGTTTTACTGTGTGTTTAATTGTTACAGTAATTTTTCATAAGTAGTTTCCAGTCAATGCATAACCGACTGGGAATGAAAACCACGAAATGTTGACATAAACCAACAAACAGTAAAGTGCAGAAAATTCTACAGGTATACCATCCTTTTCCTTATTTCCAATCCATACGAATTTGAAAGCTCTCTTAATTTTTACAAGTACTCCTACTAAAATATAAGAGTGGAAATAAATAGAGATTGCTTCAAGTACTGATTTAACTAGAGTCAATCTCCCTCCCAAGGATAACCATCTATTGCAAATTTGCACCACATACTCAACACCTTACAATTTTGATGAAACTTTCTAATCCAATTGTTAAAATAAGGTAGAAACAGCTTCCCATGCATAATAAGTGATTTTGCTTGAGTGAAGAGTACACTTTTATTAAGGTCATGACAGAGGAGTTCAACAATCAACACCACCAACATCAAAGTATATAGGGGTTGGTGTGCTTGATTATACGCCAATCCCATACCCTCGTACATGATAGAATTTGGTGGAAACTTTGCAATCATGAAACCCTGAAAACTATTAAGTCTGTTGAATTCTGAATGGGATCTAAAATTCTACTTTTTGCATATGAAGTCCGACAAGGTTGGAACCACTCTCAAACATCCTAAAATAATTAATGGTAATGTTAAAAATTTAAGTATTCTCCTTATCTTTCATATTCTATCCTTTTCCTTCAAGAATTCAATATTACATTTAGTATTACCAAATACTACTAACTGAACAAAGGAGATTTTTTTTTACAGTCAACTCGACCGGTTCAAGTCGGGACCAATGTTTTAAAACTCGGAATCGGTCGAGAGTCAACTCAGACTCGGAATCGGCAATGACTCGGTAATAAATCGGCCGATTTGAATTTAATGACTCGGTTCACTAAAAAACACATAAAACATTTAAATTTAAAATATATATATATATATATATTTTATCACTCCACTCATGTACATAAAACAATTGCTTTAGTGCTATGTCGCTATATTAGTATATACGTGCATAAAGTGGAGACAAAAACTTAACCCCGATCCATCAAATGCTCATATACTTAGAACAGCAGTAATTAAATTATGCCAAAACAATTAATGGTTCATTTGGGGCTACTTTGCTATAAGGTTTGTTGTGTAAATAAATCGCACCAATACGATGGTAAAGCAGAAAACATGACAGCTCGGGCTGAGTCACTCCACTGACAACTCGAGCTGAGTCATTGACCACTCCAAGTACTTGAGAATTCCTACTGTCACGACTCACAACCATATGATGAATGATCACAGATTCACGATGGGGACTTGAGAGGGGGGCAGGGCGTCATTATACAAGGGCATGGGGTTAGGGTTAGGTAGAATTTAGATATAAATTAAAAGAAAACGAACAGAAATCGTTTCCATTTGCCTGTAGAACCTGCGAAACCACAAACACGACGGATCGGGTAAATCGCCCGAGTCGGACAAAAAACCACTTGAGTCAATCGGGTTATCATCAACTCGGCCTAGACAGTGAACAAATCGACCGATTCAGACATTAACTCTCCCTCCGACCCGATTTAACTGCCAATTCGACTCGATCTAGGGTTGACTCAGCTAAGTCCGAGTCGACCGAATTTTAAAACTATGGTCGGGACGTAGCCGAGTTGACCATTCTGTTACCGAAACGACCATGTCAGACACAAACTCGGTCAGTTCAGTACCAAACCGATCACTTGATCCATTTTGAAGGCCAAGTACCAAACTCGGTGGAGGGTCAACTCGGTCAACTCGACCGAGTCCAAGTCTAAGTTGACAGAATTTTAAAACAAAGAATACAACCCATTATCCAATTTACCACCTACAAACTACAAGCTATGTGCATTAACATGAACCTTAAGTGCATCCAGCTTGTTGTATCATATGACATAAACAAATCCAGTTTGATGGCCATTGCTGGTATATTCTTTGTTCTGATACTGCAAACCCTACTGGGTTACACCAATGGTATCATGGATCTGTCTTATTGAGAAACCCAAATTGTTCATGTGAAAGACAACTTAATCCTTGAAGCTATCACTTTGCAATGATTTTGTACAAACAGCTACATAATGATATTGGTCTGAAGTCATCACGAGATTGAGCATTATCTTTTTTGGAGAATCAGATCTATGAAAGTAGATTGATAGCCATGGGGATCTTCCATGATGTTTTTGTCTACGCTACTCTCAATAAGTCCTCCGCCATCATCTGATAAAAGCCAAGAAAAACTCAATTGTCCACCCATCAAGCCCAAGACTTTTATCCTTTTCAAAGATTTCAAACTGATTTGAGTTTCTCTTTTGTCACTTCTTCCAAAAAAATTCATTTGCATCATCATCTATCCTTGGACTGTAAGTAGTTAACTTTAATATTTCAGCAAGATTGGACCTTGAGAGTTCATATGCTATTCAAATGAGTAACTTCCAAACTTGTGAGCTTACCAAACTTCCTCACCTTGCTTCCATCCTCCTTCGGGATATTTCTCCACTGGGGTTCTTTTCCCACCAAGTATCTTTTGCTTTTTTTCAAAGTCCTTGATCTTCCTTTAGTTACTTCAGTAAAGATAACTTCCTTATAGAACTTTGAGATATGTTTCTCCATTGAGGTTAGGTCTTGTTCCAATTTTTTGTATTAAGTATATGTCCAGGCCAAGACTGTTATTTTATCTCTACTCAAACTGGAAGCAAGTTGATGGCATGTGATGCCCATTTAGTGTCTCATCATAACACCTCCATTCTGAATTAACCAGATACTGAAACTATTCCTCCTTATGCAAGAAGAGTTGAACTGAAAAAGGGCTAGATGGTTTCCCATCTTTTTCAATTTGTAGTGGGTTCAGCAGATGATCAGATTGACCCCCTGAATCAACCCATGTCCTGATTCTTTCTTCATCTGACATGATTGCCTCAGATACAAGAAGTCTATACAATCTCTTGGATATTGATTCATTCCCAACCCTATTATTTCTCCATGTTGGAACAAGTTTTACTAGTTCAGCATCTATCAATCTTGCTTCTATCTTGTGAGTAAAGAAATCTACTAGAGAATCCACCCTTGCATCTGTCCCCCAATCCTTCACTAACTGTGTAGTAAAATTTATCTCTTCTCCTAGAATTATTTCTCATACCACAATAAATTATTGGAAAACAAAGTCTCCCAATACTAATCTCTATCTTCACGTGGACAATATCTGTTAAATTCAAAATAAGCCTTCCTTCTCTTCAAAGAGAGGAGTTCAACACCTATCCTTGAAACAACAAACTTCAGTTTAGAATTCTAAAAGCTCTCCTTTTCCACCCTACTAATGTTGAGTAGCATCGGAAGATATTCTACAAGAAAGAATAATAACAAAGCTCAGTACAAGTCGGCCCAGTTAAAAGGGGAAAATGATCGAGTCAAGAAGACAAGTCGGCCCAGTAAGCAAAGTGACCTTTTCTAGTATAAATATTGAGATACAGGACACACCCAAAACCTCCTTCGTGTCCCATGTCATCGTGTCGGACACGGACACGATCGAAAATAGTGTCCGACACTAGTTTTGATCATGTTCTAAATTAGGACACGATCAAAACTCGTGTCCTGCTCTGTGCAGATCGTGTCCTTATTCCAGGACACGTAATCTGCAAAAAAGACGCCTGAGCCCATTAAAAAGTCATTTTTTGTCATTATTTTTATCATTCTCAAGTGAGTTTTTTGTGCAGGTGAAGAATATTTGAAGGGTTTCCAAGTGCATTGAGGGTGGATTTTGTTGAGAGGATTGCAAGCTTAACCATCAAACAAGAAGAAGAATGTCTCAATCAGCTAGGGCAGAAGCTAAAGGACAAAGGAAAGGGAGAAATGCCCCATCTAGTGTCTCCCCTCCTATTCCTCCAAGCACAAGCTCTTCTACTCCTCCTGCTAGTGCTCCATTTGCTGCTAGTGGAGCTCATGCTCCATTTAACCCTGTTTTAGCAAGACAACAAGCCCAAGAGAAAAAACACCCTTTGTGGAAGTATGTGACAACGAAAGATGGCCCTGGGGCAAAGCTTGGTGGGGGAGGCAATGTGTGTTGGAGTTGCATTTTTTGCAAAAATGAGTTCAAGAGCACATATTACCAAGTTAAAGGTCATTTGTTGGCCCTTCCTTCTTGTGGGATTTCTTCATGTAAAGCAGTGAGTGTTACCCAAAGGAGGTGTTTTGCTTCATCTTTATTTGCACATATTCCTACACACATGGAAGCAAACTACCACGTGAAGCATGTATGGGATAAAATAAAATATTGGAATGAAATTATAATCTAGAGCAAAAACGTATGCAAATGAAAATACTAATTCAGAAACATCTAACATTTTCATTTTATTATTTTAAATGCAGGAGATGAGAAAGGCTTGGAAAGGAGCAGACTCAACTCACTCAAGAAACTCAACAAAAAAAAAGAAAAAGAAAGACACTCAGCACTCAGAAAAAACTCAGAAGACTCGCGATACTCAACACTCGGAGAAAAAAAAAGAAAGACACTCAAATCCTACTGCTTATTCAAGAACCTAGATACCCTACTTTAACCAGTCAGACAAATGCTAGGTAAAATCATAAATCCAGTGCAACCACTCATCAAACAAATTAATGATTTTTCTTTGATGTTCTCTAATAAAACAAGTCAGGATTGGATTAAAGATCAATGGATTTGATAGCACAATCTTCCTGACTTGTTCAAAAATTGAAAAAGGGTTTGAATGGTGCAAAATGAAATCATGCCAAGGAGAAGACTAACTGATGCAAACATCCTCCATCAAAGAATTGATAGGATCATAAAATTTATGCAAGTGATTATTTAAAATGGATGGAGGGAAAACATAAGGCACGTGATTCAATTCATTTTCACACAAACTAACTTCCTCATTCACTTCTCTCACATATTCAATTTGGTTCTCCCTGGTATTGATGATGGAACAAAAACCAAGTGGGAACAAATTAAAGCTTAGAAGACGAAAAATCAAAATCAAGCCCACTTGTTGCTCAAAAATAGAGAAAAGATGAAACTAATCTTTAAACACCTTTTCTAGCCACCAAGAATGATTGATTAAATGACAACAAGCATTATTGTTCCAAAGTGACTGAAAAGGGAAATAAAGTGTTTTTTCTCCAATTATGGGACAATGCTCATACTCCCAATTGAAAATTTCAATAGCAAAGGATTGACTAGACCACAAACCCAAAGAAGATTGAAAAAGATGGGACGATAGGGTGGATTGAAAATATGAACATTCTCCCAGATGGATAAAAATATTTGACCTTGGAATTTGACAAAAGAAAAATCTTTTCAAAGAAACAATCTTTGCTCTAGGAATGATTTCAAGTTTTTGATCAAGTTCAATACTTACTACCTAAGGACAAGACTCTCCATAACTATCCAACTCCAAGAATTGGATCAAGTTATCTTGATTAAGGATGGAAACAGATGAGCATGGAATAGGAATACTTAAGGATTCACCATAAGAAGTAGAACAAGGACTAGAGCATCTAGTGTGATTTACTAACTCATCCTCATCTTGAGGTTGTTCTTCCACTGATTTATCATTAAAATCATATCAAGATAAATGATCATTTTCAATTAATTGATCAGGGAGAAAATTAATAAGTTTAATTACAACATCCTGATTGTTTGCACAATGATAACGTGAAATCACTTCAAAAGGGCTTTCGCTGATGTCTCCATTTTCTTCTTCTTCAACAAGATGATAAGAAATTGAACTATTGCTTAAGATTGAGTGTGACTAGGGAGTTTCTCTTCAAGAGAAACCGCAATAAACTCACTAATTAAAAGCTCAACCTCAGAAATTTCCTCAGGATCAAGACTAGGGCTTCTTAAGAATTGATTTGAAGTTTCATCACTCATGAAATGATTAGGGATTTGCTCATTAAAAAGAATTTTGATAAACTTACAAGTAGAAGACTCATTCTTAAAAGAAATTGGGCGGGAGGGGTCATCTCTGGATGCTGACAATTTAATTGATATTTGATTATTAATTGGTTCAACAATAGGATAGGAAAGGGGAAGGCTTGGATCTTGGATTTGATCATCATATTCATTTCGCTGTTCTTCTAAGAATTTATTTTCAAACATGTCATATCCGGAAATGCTATTGGTTGTCAAATTCAAGAACCAGAGCTCAGCTCTCCCTTGGAAAGATGAGGCCAATAGTTTCATACATACATCCTCACGGGTTATAGATAATTCGCTAATAACTTCCCTAAAGAGGCCAAGGTGTCTTTTAGTAGATAGCTCATAACTTCCATCGAATTTAGGCAGCCTTTCACGGGCTTGACTACAGATTTGATGAGGATACCCAACAATTTTTGAGAAGTCAAAAACTTTCAATCGACCGAAAGTCCTTGGCTGCTCAGAAGCAGCCATGGATGATAATTGATAGAAAATTCAGGAGATTAAATGCAAATTGATGCACCCCATGGTTTCTAGATTTGATAGGATCGATCACCAGTGGAGTCGCTTTTTGTGGAGTCGCCAGGTAAACTATTGATCTTGTTTACCAAAAAATATGTGGTGAATAACCAAGGAGATATGAGTGAAAAGAGATGGTTATGAATAATTTAGGAATACAAATGATAACCATCAAACTTATAAGACCGGATGCGATATGATATGAATTACGCACGGACACTCGCAGAAACTTGAGGTAAGCCTCTACCTCCCCAGCAACGGCGCCAAAAATGGCAAAGAGAAGGGGAGTATAACCAAAAGATAAATGTCGACCCAGGGTAGGCCTCTACCTTCCCCGACAACGACGCAAAAAATGTTATCACACAACTTGTAGTTGTCCCAAAAGGTTATCCTATCCAGGATGGTAGAGGTGTTGGACAACTAAAGATGTGATCCAAGAGATGCCACGGTTCCCAATGCAATTCGGTGTCATGCTAACCGAGGCACTCTTCACTTTAGATCAAGCCTAAGCAAGACCAAGGGGGAGACCCTAGTTCTAAAGAACCTACTCAAGACCTCCTAGGGAAATGTGATGATGAAAAAGGAGAAGATCAAGAGGGGATTAGATCTAGATCTAGAATGTATAAGTGGACCCAAAGAGTTAGGGCTTGGTTGAAGAGGCTTAAGAATGGACAAATGTTCAACCAAGTGAAATATAAAGGCCACTTATGGGTTTAAACTAGTAGATCTAGATAGATCTAATGCCAAGATAATAGATCCAAGTGGGGCCAACCCTTAAATTATGGAAAATGGTCCAAATGGGGCCCACAAGGTGAAAATCAAAGTGAAATGGCACTAAGGGGTTTGCTATTGAATGGATCTAAGGAAATAATGAGGATCAAGCAAAACCCAGATTGGGATTTAGCAAAAGGCCACCTACCCAACAAGTGCGGCCTCCCTTGGAGAGGCCCAGTGCCTTAGATCGGGGGGTAAATGGAGTCGGATGTCCACCAAACTTTAGATCGAGAATGTCTTAGTTATTATAGAGGTGGGTTTTAATTATTAAGCCCAAATGATTGCTGGATCTCCATAGATCTGAAAACAAAACAAAACAAAAAAGAGGGTTTTGATTTTAAGGGTTTGAAGTGACCAACGAGAAAAAATGCATTGAAACTAGATACATACCTTGTAGAACATACCTCAAAAGCTTGTGGCCATTTTGCAAATTGATAATCTTTCCCAAGTGGGGCAATCAAGAGTGAGATCCAAGTGCTCCAAGTGAAATCGTTAATCCTACAAGTTGGCTAGTGCACCCTCCTCCTGCAAGAAGATATCTCAATGAGAATCGATCTAGCAAAAAGAATGACTAAAATTATGAAAAGATGAAAGAGAAAGCATCAACTATGTCACTAAGATACAATAATGATACTCCCTAAGACAAGAGGCAAATCCAAAGGTAAGATATGGGGTTTCCCCACAATAGTGTCCCCCTAAAGCGTCCACTTCACCAACACTACCTTCCTGCAGAAAAACGTTTGAAACCCCAAGATCCACAATGATACACAGAGAAAATATTGTATATTCAACTTGCAAAAGCATCCATCAAGACTAGAGAAGTAGATCTGCAAAAGTAATATTTTTATTCCAAGTTTCCAGAGCTCCAAAGGTGCCTTTACTATAGGGGGGCCTCTTCCCTAAATAAGAGGAGAGAGACCAAAACACTAACCACTTTATGAATGAGTGGTTGAGATCAAAAGATAAACATAATATAATCAACGACTAAGATGAGCCGATACAATATGACATGGATCACTCACTAGAGCGGGGTGCGAACTCACTAAAGGACTGCCCTAGGGGGGTGCGCACCACATAGAATTGTCTACAATACAAGTGTGCCACACAAAATAACAAGGACAAGTGACTAGGAGCACATGGTGGGGCTCGGAGGTTTTATTTTCCTTCGCTAGCATCACCCCATGGCACAATAATATAACATATGACTCAATGACATGTCCAAGTGAACAAATGATCAAATCCTGGCCCACTCAACTGAGAGAAGTATGCATCAAAACACAACCCAGTGACTGTATGGACCCCACTGAATGCTGCACGCTGATCTAGAAAGAGTGAGATACACCATAGATAACCTCTGAACAAACCTCATGCCAAAACCTTTCCTCAATTGCCCAAATAGATTTCCTTAATGACCTTTTTATTCCATTTTTATTCCACCTGAAAAACAATCAAACTACCTATAGCCCACTGCCTAGTGCCCGGGCACAAAATCTAACTATACCATCATGTCCGGAGAGAGGATAATATGGTAATGACAAGTGGTTGAACCACCCTTCTCCTCTATAGTGCGCTAGGCAACGACTCTCCATCAAAGCATCTGCTGGACAGGCCACATCAGCATGGCCAAACTGGTCAACAGGAGAAAAACTGCTCATATCATAAATGGCAATGCGTCAAACTGAAAACTAAGTGTCTCAATGGATCCAGAAGACCCAAATCTACAAGAGATGAGTACTCATACACCTAATGGTAACCTGCAAGATCATCTGTAGCATCTACCATACCCGAACAAATAAAAATATGATGATATGGAAGTAACAATAATCAATAAAAAGTGCATCAATCATCATCTGAAACCTGTGTCCAATATATGGAGTTATCAAAAGGTATGTCAAGGACCATGGACCAACATCATACAACATAACCGGTCCAACTCATCACGGATCCCAAGGTTGACCTTGGTCAAACTAGGTTTGACCGATCAAACTGATCAAAATATGACCTAGGCTAGAGAAGCCTGTTGCTACAAGTGCAAATGGTCAAGACACGCACTTTTAATCATTTTCATAGCAAGACTTTTAAAACATCAAGCATCATTTCACTAGCCGTTAATAGATAATAATATGTTAAAATAATAATTTACTTTCAAAAGAACCTCAAGGATATACTCATTTGTAAACATGATCAATTTTCTAATAGAGGGTGAAGTCTAAGGATGCAAGGCTAGGCAAAAGGGAATGACTTGACTGACTCAACACTGTGATACTTTGGACAAGGGAAACGGTATTACACATTCAAGCATATGTTGGATAAAGAATACACAGGGGATGGCAGTGTCTCACAAATGGGTAAGTTGTTTAGATAGGGTCTTTTTCAACCTTGGCAAATGTCTACCACTCACATCCAAGCTTTATCAGCTCCATGAGGATCTTTTCTAGAACCGGCATGAACTGGCTGGCCGGCTAACCGTAACTTGAGGTTCTAGGGGACACTTAGAATTAGTTGTCCCTTGCTCCATCTCACATCACAACCCGTAGGCTCCATGAGGAATTAATAATCACATTTCATTTAGCAACCGTTTTGGGGATTTCACCTGTGCTTAGAAGCACAACTACTAAAGCTTTCATTCAAGGTGCTTTTGAGTTTCCATTTCCTTGGCCAACAGTTCTTTAGATTTAGCATTTGTTTAACCATTGCTTTTTAGGCCTATACAACCCTTTTGGGGATTTTGCATGTGTTTAGCAACACAACCACTCAAGCTCTCATCTAGCGTGTGTTTTTCATTTGAGTTTCAATGTAGTTTCATAGCCCTCTTTCATTGTGCTGAGAAGCACAATTTTCAAAATACTTCCATGGGATTTCATAACATATATACAATAGTTTCCATATGTAATGATGGTAGTACAAATTGCTTTAGGTTTTAGTCAACACAAATCAAGCAACTATGGGGACTTTCCACAATCAATACCAAACATTGGGGCAACTCACTAGAGTGATCAAGGTATCAAATCCAACTCACCAAAGGTAAGTTTTGTTGCCAACTCAGAGCCGAGACACAAACTAACAGGGATGCTATAAAAAATGGGGAGGTCCTCCATATCACAGGCTGAGGTGTAAGTCAGGGTAACAACCAAAAGCGGGAAAGACAACGGATGGATGGAGAAAGTGAAGGTGATGCCTAAGCTAGCAAGCCAAAAAGGCGAGAATGATCATATCCACACTCCTAAGAGGGTAAAACCAACGAGTATAAAACAAGAGCTTCTAATTGTTAATAATACAATCGTTTAGATAATCATTAATAACCAATTTAATTGTATATAGATATACTGCCAAATCATAATCACTAGATGCCAAGTCAAGCTATCAAAATGACTAAAACAACAATATAATAAAACCAATGCACATCATATACCTATTGGGTCATATACCTGCATCTATAATCTGGACCAACTGTAACCACTGAGAACACTGTTGCTGAAACTCTAATCACTACACTACATCTGTATGGAATAAAAGGTCATCTCGGTCATCAAATCTGAGGTCAAGAGGCTCAGCCTTGGCATAAGGTCTATTGCATGTCTGAGATAGGGTTGCTCTGATGTGTGAGTGATCACAAATAACAGTGATCATCATAGTTGATCTCATCGAAGCTGTATAAAGGCAAAGCTCACAAATATGCAAATAACTGCTCTGCAATCATGGTAGCCCAACTAATATGGGTGTGATAATAGGAGGGATAGGGAAAGAGAAGATCATGTTGGCTTAGGGAAGGTGGCAGCAAGAAGCAAGAAAAAAAATGAGGATCCTCTTCCATTCTTGAGGAAACCCTCTAGCACTAGGCCTTCGGTTCCACCTAGCAGATATGGGAGTGAGCTTGATACTCGTCCAACAACAAAGAGGCCATCTCCAAGTGGTCCAATGGAAAGGATTTTCCAACAAGAGGCGCGATAATAGGTGGGCCTTACCATTGCATTATTTTTCTATCTCAACTTCATCTCATTCAATGTTGCATGGTCACCATTGTTTATTGATATGTGTCGAAGTCTCATTGAACGAGCTCCAACTGGTTACGTGCCTCCTGGTTTAGAGAAGCTTAGAGCCACATTGTTGGTTAAGGCAAAGAAAGAGGTGGATAAAATTCTTGAGCGAATTAGATCAACATGGCCCTCATCCGATGTGAGTATTGTTTCCGATGGATAGACGGATCCAGCACGCCATCCACTCATCAATTTCATGGTATCTTCCCAAAATGGCCGGTGTTCTTGAAAGCGACGAATGCTCTAGGGAAATATAAGGATGCACAGTATATGGTTGAGTTATTCATCAAAATCATTGAAGAAGTAGGTGTTGATTCTTGTGTACAAATCATCACGGACAATGCACCTATCTACAAGGATGTTGGCATGATTGTGGAAGCTAAATATCCACAGGTATTTTCATTTTGGACACCTTTCATTGCTAATTTGCTCGTTGTTTGAATTTATCACAAGATTCATCTAGGGGAAAGGTCATTTTATATATTTGAGTCTTTGACTCATTTGAGTTATTAGTGTTGTAGAGTCATTTAGACTTGTTTTTATTGCTCTTATAGGTTTTTTGGACACCTTGCATTGTCCATTCCTTGAATTTAGCATTGAAATCCATTGCTTCGGATGTGACATGGATTGGAAACCTTATTGAGTATGCATGCCATATCCATAACTTTGTACAAAACCACATAAATGCCCTCACCATCTACAAAGAGTACACACATTTTTCATTGTTGAAGATTGTAGATACTCAGTTTGCTTCCTCATTTATCATGCTCAAGAGGTAGAGGGAGGTCAAAACCGCTCTTGGGTCCGTGGTGATTTCAGAGTATTGGTCTTTCATAGGGGAGGAAGATAGCATTTAGACGGCTATTTCGGGATAGAGACTTACTTGATGAAGTGGAGAAAGGATTTGTAGAGTTTTCCAATGCCGATGGGAGATTTGGAGGCTATGATGTGCTTGGAGACAGGAGGGTTAAGAAACCCTATGTTTGGTGGGAAACTTATGGGGCAACATGCCCTATTCTATAGAAGTTAGCCTTGAGCGTCATCTCTGAAGTACATCATCCTCTTGTTCTAAGGGGAATTGGAGCACAAATGGGAGCTTGTACAGTTTGAAGAAGAGCAGGATTAAGCAGTCCAGGCCAGAGACTGTTAATGTTTGGACAGCATCGAGAGCCATTATCTAGGAGAATTGGCATCAACCTGGGGTTAAGAACCTGGTCAGGGACCAACACGTTGATGACATGAGATCTCTCATAAAACCTTTCTTATGATGAAGATTCTAGAAGACAAGTTGACCATTGAAAAGAGGACCAATACTTAATGGTTGAGTCACAAGGACTCAAGCCAGAAGGTTCTAAAAGACCCTAAGGGTTCTAGGGCATATTTGACCAAGAAGGGGCTAGAAGTTGAGCCTTCATGAGAAATTAAAAGAGGACTGTTTAAATGTTGCTTCTAAGTCGATCAAAGAATAATCCTTCTTATTTATGACGATGTACCTTGAGTTGGTATGTATGGGCCGTAAGGACCAAGAGAAGGGTCTAAGATGACTTGGTTAAGGGGTTATGGTCATGGAACCCCGATGAAGGACCAAAAGCCCACTAATGAAGGACCAAAAGACCAAGACAAAAGTCAAGTTCTTTTATGAAGGATTAAATTGCAAATTAAAATATTAAAACCCTAATAAGTGAAGTTTTATTATTTGTTTATTCCTAAATATATGGAAGTTAGCCTCAAAAGTGAAATATAAATAGAGAGTGCTCTCATTTGAACAAGACACACATATGATCTCTATCTTTGATCCAAAAGGACAAAATTGTTGGGGTTTATATGCTGATTATCTCTCTCTCTCTATATATATAACGTGACAGCTACAAGTGATGAAGGTGGTAATTTGAGGGTTCTCTCACCTAACCAAGCGGGGAGCAGGGAGCGAAAAGCGAAATTTTCAAAAGCTTCCGTTTCGAGAGCGTTTAGGGAGCGTTTTGTATATAATATATATTTTAATATATTTTGATGCATATAAATTTAAAAAAACATGTATTATGCCAAATTAGCTATAGAAAACATCAAAACATAGAATCTAGATATTCATATAACCATTTAGTACACATTGATATAACATTAATCATCTCGTCTTCTAGATTCTAGGAGCTATAACTTATAACATTGTCATTAAATGATCATCATCAAATCATCAATCATCAATCATCAACAACATCAACCTTCAAATTTCAACATATAATATTTGCCATCAAACTAGGCCATAATGTTTACAAAATAGGCCAACCACCAAAATAAACATGAAAATGAAATACAAACCACAAAGTACTATGAATCTACTAAGCTTTCTGCTTGCCACGAGTAACTTCCAATTTCTTTTCTCGTGTTCTAGGTGGAAAAGATGCTGGTGGAAGTGATCGTGGAACATGAGAAGAAGATGAATGGCCCCCGCGGGCTGAAATTGGACGTTGTGAAGCTAAAGGCAAAACCCCTGCATCCAGAAAGCTGCTTCTGCTTGGGGGTGGCATCTCTGTATGGGTAGTCTAAATTAGATCATCATGATCACCCAATAGTTCAACCTCCAAGCGCTCTAATGCTATGGCTCCATCCTCCACATTAGCCTCCTCTGGATTGTTGTCCCAAGTCAAATATGTTCTATCATTCTTGGCCGCCTCACAATAATGGGACAACAACCTCAAGTTGTAGTGCACATAAACCAAGCTTTCTGCGCGATCTACATTCAGACTGTTTCTCTTTACACTGTGGATGAAGTTGTAGGTGCTCCAACACCTCTCTGCAGAACAGCTATTAACAACCTGTGATAGCACCCTCAGCGCCAATTTATGCAAATATGTGGCTCCAGAGCCATGCATGTTCCACCAATGGATAGGATCCAATCTGTCTCGATCTTTGGTTGCAAACAGGGAACCAAAGCGTCCATGCTCACTTATGTATATGCTCAATTCACTCCGTACTTGAGCACACTCTTCCTCATCATGGACCAACTTCTCTAATGCAAGCATATACCCAGCAGCAACCTCTGGATCTGTGTGGGCTTTTTTCATGACTGCACCACCAAGTGCAGGTTGGGCCAACCAAATTGGAGAATAGTATTTTGGGGTGAGGACATATGCAAGGGCATGGAGTGGAACATTTAGATTATCCCACCTTTTGACCACAAGTTTATGAATATGGTCATACAAGACGTCATCTCTTTGCTCAACAATGTCTTTGATTTGACCAAGCATGCTATCCATCTGCTCATATACCTCCCCAATCACCGGCTGATCTGTATCTACAAAACGAATCATGTTATAAACTGGCTTGGTGAACTGCAGAACATACCTAACCTGTGACCAAAAATGACCTTCAAGAACGGTGTCCTCCACCTCCTGAAAGTCACTTCTATCTGATGCACTTGCAACTCTGTCTTTCAATTCCTGCCATGGATCACTTGAGACCATACTAGCCAATGCCTCTCTTACCTTCAAAAGCCTCCTGAAGGTGAGGTAGTAGTTAGCAAATCTAGTCTTTACAATCTTCAATAGCTCCAACTTAGAGTGATTGCGAAAAATGTGGTGGGCCATGCTATGATTGGTAATAAATTTGATCATTTTCTTACCTCTCTTGTACAAGGCACCAATCCATCGATAATTATTGTCCTTCATCTTAACAAAATCACGCATCAAAAGGCTCAATGTGTGAACCAAACACCCTGACCAAAATATGTTGGGATACTTATCCATAATGATTGCTCCTGCTGCCTTACAATTAGCAGCATTATCAGTGATGACTTGAATGACATTGTATGGCCCAATCTCCTGAATGGTTTTAAGTAAAGGTTGTGCAATATTAATAGCGGTCTTGTAGCGATCTGAGTAGTCATGGGCTGAAAGGAAGACCGCACCGCTAGCTGAAACGCCAAGAATATTTATCAACAGCTTGCCTTTAACATTTGTCCACCCATCAAATACAATGGATACCCCATAGTTGGACCAATCATTTGTGAACTTTCCAAGAGCACTATTGATTTTGGCTCTTTCCCTGTCAAGTCCCACGGTTCTAGCTTTGTCATACCCAGGGCTTCTATATCCTTGAGGGCCACCATTGATGGCTTGTACCATTTCATGCCAATAGGGTGAGCGAAGAACATTGAATGGCACACCACATGCATAGAGAAACCTATAAACTTTTGAATCCACATCATCTCTACAACCATGGTCAAGGAAATCGGATAATGTTCTTCGTATAGGCGAGACTCCATGGGGAGATGAGGCTCTCGATCGAGCCGATGATGATCCAGCAGCAGCTCCACTACCAAACATTCTCTGTGGGGATTCAGAATCAAACCTCGATCTCTTGGAGTTGTTTTGAGCGGCCTCTTCTTCCATCTTGTATTTGCTTCTCTCTTTAGCTCCCACTTTGTCACAAGTTTTGACTCCATGAGACTTACCTACATCGCATGGCATAACCCCACACAAATGCTTTCTCGCCCGAGTATATGAACCTGTGTATGTTTTCCCACAATGGGGGCATCCAAACTTTGTGGTTCCACTCCCTATCCCTCCCCCTTGCCTTGTCACATACTTCCACAAAGGTGTTGTGTCTTTTTGTTTTTGCCCCACATCACCCTCATCCTCATCATCATCACCCTCTTCCCCTTCTTCCTATTCTCCTTGGTATGCATCACACTCTACCTCTTCCCCCTCATCACTACCACCACCACATCTACTTCCCAACACCATCATAATGAGAAGAAGTAGAATGAAAAACCAAAACCACATACCCATCATGTTTCTTGATTCAAGATGAGAGTCACTTGTTCCCTGCAATAGAATGACGGAGAAGAAGCAATTGGAAAGAGTAGGAGAAGAGAACATTGCAAGTTTTCCATTTTTTAACATAGTGAAAAAAAATTGCAAAAACAAACAAAGATGAGTTTTTAGAGCCTACCTTTTAGCTCTTCAATGGTGGTTGAATGTCTCTATGCAAGCTTCAATCTCCCTTGCAAGCTCTCCCCTTCAATCTCCCACTCAATGCTCAAAGCTCTCAAACAACTAGCAAACTCACTCCAATCTCACTCAAAGCTCCAAGCTCTTCCCAATCAATGAAATGAGTCCAAATGGACTCCAAATCCCTTTATAGGCCCAAACTAACCCTAGCCCATCCAAAAAATATGCAAAAATCAAAAAAAAATTGGTTGAGTCCACCGAACTCATGGGAGCGATTTAGGAATCGATTTCGGGTTCGATTTTTTACCTCGAAATCGATGAGGAATCGTAGCTTCCGGATCGATTCCGAAAAAACCAGGGATCAATTTTTTTTTAAGGGAGCGCGAATTACCAAATCGATTCCGGGAGGAATCGATGACGAATCGCGATTCCGGAATCGATTCCTCATCGATTCCTTCTGGAGGGCGATTCGGGATCGATTCGAGGGGGGGGGGGGGGGGGTCGATTCCCAACAGCTCTGTGTGTGATGTCTTTCCTGATGATATGGGTTTGGACATCAGTATTGAGTAGGCATTAGCCAACATGGATCTTAATGATTCAATGCTAGAGCCGATCACTTTTGATGATGGTGATCCTTTGGAGGGGTCATCCTCCACACCAGGAGATGCAGATCGTCAGATGGGCAGAGGGGAGGAGGAGGAGGAGGAGGAAGAAGAAGAGGGCAGTGATGAGTTTGTTGATTTAGGCATGGAGGAGGACTATTGCTAGACGAAATTCTTCCATCTTGATCTACCCCTCTTTGTATTTACTATTTGGCATTTTCCAGTGGCATTCCGACATCTATGTAATACATTTTGATTTTGATGACTTACTGAGAAATATGGTTCCGACATCTTGAGCTATTTCCTATCAACGCATCTATGTGTCTCATTGTGATTTGTGAATGTGTAATCATTAATGTGTATTGATTCTAACTTATATTGAATATTTGCAAATGTTCTAGTTTCTAAAAAAATTGGATCTATATGTCTATATTGTAAAATTTTAGTATATTTAGAAATATATATATATATATATAAAACATGTCCTCTGTGTCCTGATTCTGGGTGTCACCTTGTCCATGTCGGACACTCGTATTTTCGTGTCCTCCGTGTCCCGTGTCCTCGTGTTAGGTGACTTAGTATAAATATAACTGAAGGTGGCTCGTTTGCAACACACCAATTCACTCAAGCAAGAGGAAAAGTGCATAGATCCAAGGAAGACTAGTCAAGGGTTCAAGAAGCATTAAGAAGAGTTGACATTGTATCATTATTCTACAATTAGTGATGGGCACTAGAGTTGACATTGTACTATGTTGATGAATCTATATTGAAGAATACGGCAGGGTTTTCTTCCCCTATAGGGTTTCCCGGGATAAATCTTTGTGTATGTTGTGAATCTCTTTCTTTTAGTGATCCTTATGCATGCAGTTATTATGATATGATATAAATTGAAATAAAGTCTAAAGAATTCTGAATAACATAATTGCTTAAGTAAAATCTCAATATGGTATCAAAGCAACGCTGAAAGAAGTCATTGTAACAACTGCAACTGCCGGAAACTAAGGCTTCTTGTTTCTAACCTTTCCATCCATACATCAAGCTCAATCTTAGCATCCTTGAACTCACCCTATGAGGGTGCATCTATCTGTGGAGTAAGATCTCAAATTCGAGATTTTTTAGTTTTGAACTAAATTCTGCAGAAATTGCAGAAACTAGGGTTTCTAGTTTTTTGCATGTTTTGACCACAGATCTAGAAGAAAAGAAGGTTTGCTCAACTCGTCTTGGGAGGGTGCATCTTCTCCCTGGATCAGATTCTCCAGATTCAAAGTTTGAAGAATTAGGTTTTCCTCATAAAACCCTAAGC
The DNA here is from genome assembly GCA_027924585.1 of Larix kaempferi. NCBI lineage: Eukaryota > Viridiplantae > Streptophyta > Pinopsida > Pinales > Pinaceae > Larix > Larix kaempferi. Next base: position 2,970,877 of record BSBM01000607.1, read on the forward strand.
TAGACGTTAAGCAGTTTTCAGGTTGACATTAGAGCTGATTTTGGCTTATGGAGATCACCTTAGCATAGCGCATTGACTAGTAAGTCCAAATTCAATTTCTGAAAACTTTTATCTCTGTCATATTTTTAAGCTCGAACAAAATCAGGAACAACAACAAGCTGGATGAGAAGCTTGAAGGGTGAAGGGGCTGATAACTTTCAACCATGGAAGTATAGGGTGCTTCTCAATCTAGAAAAGAATGATTTGGAAAAATATGTTGAAAAATAGGTTGATGAGCCAAAGGGAGTTGAAGCTAAGGCAAGGCACAAGAAGAACATGATCAGGGCAAAGAGAATCATTGCAGATTCGATCAAGGATCACTTGATCCCTCATGTCTCATCATTGAAGACACCAAAGCAAATGTTTGATGGCTTGTCCCGGTTGTTTGAAGGAAAGAATATCAACTGGAAGATGGCATTGAGGACACAGCTCAAGAATGTGAAAATGCAAAATTCAAAAACCATTCAATCCTACTTCACAGGGCCATCTCAAATCAAAGAACAGCTTGAAGCCATTGGAGAAACAACTGATGAAACTGAGATAGTGATGACCACATTGAATGGTCTCCCAAGGTCTTGGGAATCATTTATTCAAGGGATTTGTTCCAGAAAGAAACTAACAAAGTTCAGCATGATATGGGAAGAGTGCACAAAAGAAGAAGCTATATTGATAGTAAGAGAAGAAAAGTTGGGTGATGATGAAGATCAAGCACGAGTAGCACATGCAAGAAAAGGGAAAAACACGAAAAGATAACTCAAATTACAAATGCTATAACTGCCAAAAGATGGGACACATTGCAAGAAATTGTCCTCACATAAAAGATCAGATCAGAAAAGGAAAGAATAAAAGACATCATGCTCATGTCGCAGAAGATGATGAACTTGTTCAAAAGAAAGCAAGAGAAGATGATTCAAATGAAGAATATGTGTTAATATCAACTCTTACAAGGAAAGTCACTCATGGAAGTGACACATGGCTTGTTGATAGTGGTGCTTCTAAGCACATGACCGGTTACAAGAATTCTCTCACAAATTTGGTTCAAAAGGAATCACCTCATAAGGTGAAGCTCGGTGATGATTACAAGTATCCCATAAAAGGGGTAGGAGAAGCCTCCTACAAGTTGGATTCTGGAAAGCCTATGAAGATGAAAGATGTATTGTGTGTACCTGGTTTGAAGAAGAATCTTCTCTCCATCTCAAAATTAGAGGAACGTGGATATAGAGTCGCTTTCGTTGATGGCCAAGTTCTCATGTGGCCAAAGAAAAATACTATTGATGATGTTGTTGTGATTGTTGTTCAAGAGGGAGGGCTGTACAAGCTGAAGGGACAATCATATCAAGCATTGGTACATAGCACTATGAATCCAAGAGAGCAATGACATAGAAGACTTGCTCACATACATTACAAAGCATTGTTGATCATAAGCAAGATGGTTACAAGTCTACCAAGATTCAGGTGAATCATGATGGTATATGGAAGAGATGTGCACAAGGCAAGAAAGTGAAGAGTCTGTTTCCAAGTAGTGACAACAAAGCAAAAGGAATCTTGGACATAGTACATTCGGACGTGTGTGGACCTATGTCATCAAAATCACTTAGCGGGTATGTATATTATGTTTCATTTATTAATGATTACTCACGTAAAACTTGGATCTATTTCTTGAAAGCAAGAAGTGAAGTGTTCAGCAAGTTCAAGGAATTCAAGGCCCTTGCAGAGAATCTCTCTGAAAAGAAGATAGAGACATTAAGGTCAAATAACGGAGGAGAGTTCACATCAGACGCATTCAAGATATCCTGCAAAGAAGTTGGGACTAAGAGGGAGATGTGCACTCCCTACAACAGTACAATCCTCAGCAGAATGGCGTGGAAAAAAGAAAGAATCGAATTATATGGAAGCAGTGAAGGCTCTGATTCATGATTAAGATTTACATTGCACCTATGGGCAGAGGCAGCGAGAACCATTGTATATGTGCAGAATAGAACTCCCCACAGTATACTTGGGAACAAGATGCCAGAAGAGATGTTTACAGGAGAGAAGCCAGAGGTCAACCACTTGAGGATATTTGGATGTCCAGTATATGTACATGTTCCCAAGGATAGGAGAACGAAGTTGGATCCTTGAGGCAAGAAGGGTATATTTGTTGGATACAGTGAGTCATCAAAGGCATATAGAGCCTACATTCCTGGTTACAGGCAGATTGACACTAGCAAAAATGTCACCTTCGATGAGGATATAGCTTTTAGCAGATCAAGACATGCTCATTCAGATGAGGTCCATGATGAGGAACCTAAAGCTCCTAGAGTCACAGATACTGGTACAGAAGATGATGTTGTACCAAAAGAGCATGTTTCGAAGGATCATGATATGGCAGAACCGCAGAGACCTGTAGATCCAACCCCATAAATGATTACACATAAGAGAAGACCAGCTTGGGCTTGGGAGATTATTCAGGATCTAGGGAAATATGGTGCTCCAGACAGGTCTTTTAGAGAGAGCAAGAGACCTCAACCATATTCCAGCTATGTCGCATTACTATGTAACATCATTGATGCAGAGCCTTCCAATTATGACCAAGTCAACCACAGGACATGAGATGAGTTAGACCCATGATGTTAGAGATTGATGACATATGGTATTCCATTGCCCACCAGGTGTTTCCATGCAGTAGTTACAAGTTTCAGATAGTGATTTGTGAACTTTTATGCTTTTGATCATTTACAGATTATTATTTTTTATCTGTCCGGGCATAGTTATGGTTACAGATGATTATACAGATATCCACATGGTGTATGAGTATTCATCTCTAGTGCATTTGGACCTTCTGAGTCTATTGGGATACTCAGTTTGCAATTTCGGGCATTTTCAGTTGAGATATTCTTCAGATTATCATTTTGATGCAGATTTGCCATTTAAAATGGCCTGGTAGCACAGTTTGACTTTTTATTTTGTTCACCTAGGGCGCTACAGAGGAAGCATGTGGTCCAACCACTAGTTATTACTATATTACCATGCTTCCGAACATTTTGGTACAATTAGTTTTGGCCCCGGTTGATATGGCAGTGAGCTACAGGCATTTTATTCTTTCACAGGTGATTTTATGACGGATAAAAAATGGTAAAATGGCTATAGAGGAATTCGATTTGGGTTTCTGAGGCAAGGAAATGGCATGAGGCTGATTTTGATGATGTGTGTGATGCTTCTCACCCCTTCCAGAATAGGTTGCAGCATTCAGTGGGGCCCACACACTCTATGGGCTTATATTTTATGATTTTATTGTCTTTGAGGGGGCACAATTTGGCCATGTGATCACAGTATTGTACTTTGATGATGTTATTATATGTTATTGTGCCATGGGGACACACTAGAGAAGGAATATTTCACCTCCTAGACCCACCATGAGCATATGTTACGACTTTAGTCACTTTTATGTGGGACGTCCCCCCTAGGGCGACTTAGCTAGTGCGCCCCCGTTCTATTTTTTAGTTCATCCATGTACTTTATATTTGGGCTCATCTTAGCCGTTGATTATCACTTATGTATCTTTTGATCTCAACCACTCCTTAAAAAGGTGGTTAGGGTTTTGGTCTCTCCTGTTGCTATTTAAAGGAGAGACCCCCTCATTGTAAAGGACTTTTGGCTCTGGGCTACTGGAATAAAACATAGTTTTTGCAAACTCTTGTGATCTGGTTCTGGGTGTTTGATATGTCAATTGAAACTACTTTTCCATTGCATTGAGGATATTGGTGATTATTTTGCACATCTATCTATCCACATTTTACTTGCAGGTGAAGAGGACAACTTGGAGGAGGGGCGCACTGGCTGAGGAGACTCACCTTGTCTCTCTCTTTTCATTTGGTTCGGTTCAAGGAGTATCATTGTCTTCACACCTTTTATTCTCTGTGATCATTTTCGTCATTTGCATTTACCTTCATTTCAGCTTGCTAATTGAGTTTTCTTCCTTGGTTTTGCAAAGATCATGGGGTGCATCAGTGGATCTGACAAATTCGTAGTGGCAAGATAAAGCATCAAATCTTCACTTGATCTTTGCGGGAGCAATCCTTGACATACTAGCACCAATTTTCATCACACAGGTACGCTTGCAAGGTATGTAATTTATTCTTTTAACTTACCCATCTGTCATTCTCATTAAAACCCTAACTCTAAATATTTTGGAAAATTCCCTAGGTTTCATTTCTTGGTTTACTGGCAAACCATTTCTGGGTTTTTATCTTACGACCAAACCCCAAGTGGGTTCTCAAGGGCGTCATGCTATGAGGACTCCATCTACCCTTTATGCATAGGCACCGGTCTCTAACCCTTGAGCCCTCCTGGTTGGCTTGTTTTCTGGGTTGTGTAAACCTTGTTTGTTGAGCTTGCATACTTTGATATTGTCAAATCTCTCGTCCAAGCTGTGCTAGAAAGCCTAAACTATCAGATCTACTCTTTGGGCCATTTTCCCTGTTTTAAGGGTCACGTTTCCCAAGGCAGTTGATTTTGATCATTTGTCCTAGCACTTGAATCCTGGAATCATACTTAATATCAAGTCATTGTGTTTAACTAATCATAAGTCAAATCTTATCTCTCTTAAGCCTCCGCAGTGACCTTGTTTCCTTAAATCTAGGGTTCATCACCCCTCACCTTCGTACCCCATTTCATAGCTTGATCTAGTGATTAGGTTAGATCTCTCTTGTCGAGAATAGATCAGGGTCTCCCCCTTTACTATCTGTGGCTTGGATAGTATAAAGTGAAGAGTGCCTCGATTGGCGTGACAACCAATCCATCTTGGGGATCGAGGCCCTCTAGTGTCACCTCTTTGGTTGCTCGTCCCCTTTGTCATCCTGTATAGGATTATCCACTGGGGCAACTACGAGTTGTGTGATAACAAGAACAATCTAGAATCTTTCTAATGAACTGGATTCTCAAGATGTCCTCTTCTTCACAAAGACCCATGTTACTCCTGAGCAAATGCCTCGCACTATTGGAAGTTATCATTGATTGTCAATTTGCAAACAACGTGCACAACACTATGCGGTGTTCAAGGATCTAAAGGAGTTCCTTTCCTTCTCCATGAATCCATCCACAAAAGAGTTTCTATTGCTACTTCCACCAATAATGTCAAGTTCATGTGGGTCTACATACGTGGTAGTGCTTCCCACCTTGACAATGTTTTCATTGTGGTATGCTACTTCCCACAAGACATGATGTTCATCACTCTCAAGAGTTTACCAGTTAAAATTGAGCATTTTATTAGACCACTTAATTTTGTTGCAACTAACAAGGACCAAAAGCTTAACGAGTTATCCACAAAGCTCTTGCAACAAGACGAGAAATAGGCAGTTTAGTAGTGGAAGTACAATAGTGAGTTCAAAACTAGCATTGCTAGGAAACTTCAAGAGCAAGGACAAGTTTGCTAGAAAGAAAGATGGAAGAAACAATCAAGGCACAAAATGAATCAACCAATCAAAGCATCTTCATGTGTCATTATTGTAGAAAGATGGGTCATAAGAATAAGTTCTAGAGAAAGTGGTTGTGGGATAAGAAGCACAACCATGGAGGATCTTAACAAACGGAGAAAGAGGGGAAACGGACATATTGGGGACGTGTGGAGACCACCCCCAAATTTTAGGAAAATTTAGGGGACGGGGGATGTCGAGGTCTTTAAAATTATTAAAAATATATAATTTATATAAATCCCAACATGTTAACATATAAATTCCTCATCCCATCACCATTTACATACTAAAACTAGGTAGTAAATTTAAAATGGTAAATTCAGCAAGGGAAGCTGTAATAACGTAGAACTATTCTGCAAATGTATAAAATATCATTTATTGAGTGAAAATGATGATTACAATGAGTGAATGGCATGAATATATAGGTCTCCATGGTGTCGCTTCATGTAAAGATATGTCTTTGCGTGATAATGACCCTTGGTAATTACAATTAAATTACTAAATACAAATATAATAAATATACATAACATTATTTGTATTTATGTTTGTTACATTGCCACACCCTTAAGGCATGCTTTGTCCTCAAAGCGTAATAAATTGTGTTCTCTCTGGTTGAGCATGCTTCTCTGGTGGTGTCATCTTTGACTTTGTCTAGCTTTAGGAGTTTATTGGAGCTTCCAATTTGAGTGTTTGCAAGATTCCTTTGCAGTTTGTGCATCATATCTTGAAGTTTTTTGAGTTGGGTTTTTAACTTAGGCTCTTGATGCTTCTTGGATGTAAACTTGTATTGTTGTTCCATGTTTTCCAAAGCTTCTTCCCTTCTTTCTTGTTGTTTTGCTTCCCCTTCATTGAGGATGGCACCTTCATTTCCATATAATTTATAATGTTTACCATGAAGGTGGAACTCCATGGACTGTTCTTTGAGATTGGTGGAATATTTTCCCAACTGCATCAGCCATTCTGCACCTAGCACCATGTCCATCCCATCAAGTGGTAGCACATAAAATCCCGATTTGATTTCTAGATCTTGTATTTGAACAGAGATTTTATGACATCTTCCTATGTTGTTAACCGGATGTCCATCAGCAACCTTAACAGTGAGGTTCTTAGTGGGGTACACAAAAAGATTTAACTGCTTAGGGACACTGATGTCAATGACTCAATACAGTTACAAGTACTACCAGAATCTACAAGGATTCTTATTTTTCTATTTTTTACGATTCCATCGAACTTAAGTGGTTTAGGTTGTGATTTTGATGTTTCTCTTGTCTCTGGTTTTGGAATATTGATCTCATTAATCTTCCTGAGATGAGGTGGAACATATTTTTTGGTTACTTCTTGTACTTTGTATTTTTGAGTAATATTTCCCCTTTGCAACACATCATCATCACTACTACCGAATAATGTGCATGAAATTGATGATAGTGACACTTTTCTTGGCGTTTCACCATCGTTTGAATCTGAGTTATATTCCATCGTGATTTCATTTTTTGGTTTCGAAACTTCTACTTGTTTTCCATTCACTATTCGATAGTAACGTAATGACATATCTTCACATCTATGCCCTGGAGTCCAATGTTTCCCACATTTATGACAAGGGTTTTCCTTCTTTTAGTCCTTTTCTGAATGTGTATATTTGTAATTTTGTTGTCATCTCTTGACGTGCTATAATTGGATGATCTTGTCATAATAGCAGTGTCATGTTGAGTATTGAGCTTCCTTTCGATTATTTTTTCCCTGCTTTTGGACTCCACCAAATTCCTTGGTCTTGAAAGTTTTGGCTCGCTACAGATAATGGGATTCAATCCTGAAATATACAGTCTCAGCAATTGATCATCTGTAAGGTTAGGGAATCTTGTAGCTAGGACTTCCCATTCATGGGTATATTCATTCATTGTCCCTATTTGTTGCAAATGAGTAAACTTGGTAAAAGTGTCGTCTTCTTCATCATCGCGAAATCGATTAAGGAAGTCTTTTGTGAACATTTGCCAATTTACGAATAACCCACTAGTTTTTTTGGACCACCAAGTGAACCAATCATACGCATCACTTTCTAGGTATATGTATGCCATTGCTATTTTTTCTAGTTCATTAGTGGGTGGGTTCACACCTAAGATTCCTTCAATTTTAGTGACCCACATGATCGCTTTTCAATCATCTAATATGTCATAAATAGGAAGGTCAATTTTGATTTTATTCCAATAACCCGTGTTATCTTGATGTCTCCTATGGCTCTCATTTTTTTTCTTCGGGGCTTGATGGTGGTCTTCTATGTACTAACGGTTGTGTTAAAACGCATCTACCCTTTCATTTAGATTAATGATTTTCTACCTATGCTCAAGAATTATGACCATTACTTCTTCCTTGTCCTCAATCCTTTTTCTTGACACCTCTAACCAACGATATTCAGACTGTTCTTCTACTTTGTTAATTCTGCCTATGAAAAAAATTATTCATGGTCTAAATTAATCTATCAATTTTGTCGCTTAGTGCTTTGTGTCCATCCACTAATTCTTTTTGACCATCCGCCAAATCTTTTTTACCTTTCTCAACGTTACCCAGACGGTGTCCCACACTATTGACTTGATCTCTATATCGGTTTAATCAACATGTAACTCATCGTTGTTGACTATCTTGGAATTTGTCTTCTTTGTGGGCCCCACTTTTTTTTAAATTAAAGTTTTATAAACATTACTTTATATAAAGTCTCTTTTTTATATATTTTATAAATTTGACTTTATAAAAAAATAAAGTGACTTCTTTCAAAATTAAAGTTTTACCTTTAATTTTTCTTTTAAACTCAGCCAACTTGTATGAATTGTACGAACGCGACTTTATAAGAAGGGTCATGTGTGATTTTAATCGACGACCTATATAATGACTACTAAGTACGAATCATACAGAAATCGCATGAGATGTACGACGTAATGAGAAGGGTACGGATTGGCGAACAATGAGCAAGACGTGCAAACGATAGGTACGATCGGCAGAAGCGATTGTGGTGCACGGACGCAGCAGAAATAGAGGTGTACGGACGCGAGTGAGTTGAAGTGGCGACTGGAAGAAAGAAAGAAAGAAAGAAATTTTAACGTCTGCAAGGCTAAAGATAGCCTATGGGACAGACTGTTTTGTCCACTGACTTTTGCATTTCCACTCTTTTCCTGTTTAGCTTGATGATGAGCTCCCCCAATTTCACCACGGTCCCCTCGCTGAATAAATTATCCCAAGAACTAACTGCCAAGATATTCACATAGTTGTCTCTGGTGTCCTTGAAGGCCTCACACTCTAAAATGAAATGTTTTTCTGTTTCCACTTTTCCCGAGGTGCAAAAAGTACACACTCGCTCTTCCCAAGCTTCCTTTGGTCTTTTCCAGCGCCCTGTCTCACACCGAAGTTGGTGGGAATTGGTTCTTAATTGAGCAATAAGCATTTTGGCCCTCCATGATATATTAGCCCCTAAATAATCTTTTTGATGATGGTTGTAGGTGGGATTGAACTCTTCAATATAGTACTTTTTCTTTCTCCCTAGAACTTGCTTGTGGAACTTGTCAATAAGAAAGGCCTTTATCTCTTTACTGTTTGTAGGGCATGTGTTCAAGTAAATATCCCATTTACTAAGCCATTTATTGTTTTGCTGCATCCAAGTCTTCTTTTTTTTGTATAATGTGTCATTGAAGGCCACCTTAGGCCATCTATCATCTTCCATTTGCTCAATCTTTTTTAGATATCTTATGAGCCGCATCATAGCAATTGCTTCAACGGGTGTTGCCCCCACTTCACTAAGCATGATATCATAGGGGATTGAGCTTTTAATTTTGAACTTGTTGGTAATCAAGCGTTTTTGAATCTTCTCAATTTGCTGCCATTGTAAGTCAAAGGTACTGCTGGCCCACACTTCACACTCGTATAGAAACAATTGGGATCACTAATAGCCCAAAAAGAGTTTGCGTAGTCTTCCAATCCCATAGCTCTGCTTCTCTGCATCTATTTTGAAAGGCGTAAAATGCTTTCCAACCTCCCAAAGTTCTTTTCTTTCTGCAACCTTCCCAGCTTAAATTTTTGTTGAAGTCAATCCCAAGATATTTGTAATCTACCACTTCTTCAAGGGTGTTGCCTTCAAAGTCGAACTTGTGTTGGTTATCTTTTCTCTTGCTAGAGAAAACTACCACTTTTGTCTTGCTAGTGTTAAATTGCATCCCCACTGCTCAAGGGACAGTAAGTGCTCTTGCAAGCCAAGAGCAGATTTAGCAATCAAAATAAGGTCATCTGCATACAAAAGAAGCCTTATCACAAACTCGCCCAAAAGAGCACCCTCCCCGTCCTGCAGGTTTAGCCACTCTTCAAGTTTGTCAATATATAACCCAAACAGGGTAGGGGACAATGGGCACCCCTGCTTGACCCCAATATCGCTCCTGAAACTTTTAGAGATCCCAGCTGATGTTCCGATTTTGACTTTAACCTCCTCGTACAATCTATGGACAGCTGCTCTAAGATGCATAGGATCCCCAAGTTCTTCCATTCTATGCCAGAGCTTATCCCTAGGGACCGTGTCAAAATCTTTTTTGAAATCGACAAAGCAACAAAAGGCTTCCTCTTTATTCTCCCACACTTTCTCAATGATGTGTCTTAACGTTATACCGTGATCAACCGTGGAGTGTTTGGGTCTGAAACCTGCTCGTCCTTTAGTGCGCTTACCTCTTTCTTCCACCCACTTGCTAATTTTGTTTTCTAGCATACTTCTAAATAGCTTTGCAAACAGGGGATTTATCATTATGGTCCTGTAATTGGAGGGATTATTGGCATCGCCACTCTTGAAAAGAGGTATTGCTAGGCTAGTTGTCCAATCTGTAGGGAAGCCTTGCTGAATGATGTTGTTGAAAATCCTCGTGATGTGAGGCACAAGAGTTTTTGAACCCCACTTTAGATACTCTGCTTGGAGTTCAACTGAATCCTTTGCCTTTCCAACGCCCAACTTCTTAATACCCACCTCAACCTCTTGCACAATGAAAAGCTTAGTAGCGGTGTTGACCAAGGGGGGGGTCAGCCTTAGGATCTTGCTCATAAAGTTGTTTTGCATATTCAAGCCATTGATAGGCTGTGATATTGTTTTCAGTTTGCTTCTTTCTGGTTTGCAATTCCTTCCAAAATAACTTGGGGTTGTTTTTCCCAAGGAAGATTAGCTCTTCCCTACGTGAAATCATGAAATCAACTTTTTTCTTTCTTAAAATATGCTTGTAAAGTTTTAAGCTTATTTCTTTATGATTTGACTCTTTCAAAGTTCTCCTTGCTTTTTTGCATTCCTCGTCAAACCAAGCATTAACCGGGAAGCAATTTGTTTTAGATTTCTTATTTCTTGCTCTTTTGCATTATGAAAGTGCTCTTTGGATTAGATCTGTTAGCTCGTGGCTATGAAGGCCCTGAGATTGAATTTTCTCCTCTTTGAAAAGCCTCTCTAATGCTATCTTGAAGGTATTACAGTTTTGTTGCGTCAAAAGAATCCTTCCCTTTGAGGGTGATTGCTTAATGCACTGAGTTTTTATTTCATCCTGTTGCTTATCAGTCCAAGAGAATCTTAGATATATTGGTTTGTGATCAAATTCAAATCCAAGATCTGATCCCCAGTCTGAACTTCCTCCATTCTCTCACACATGCCATGTGAGCAAATTGCATATACCACTACACTTGCACCATTGTAAGTGTTACAAGTGAAATTTTCCGAATTCGCCCATCTATCCAAACCATTGCAGATGAGCAAGTCAAAAGTTCCACGTAGAGTAAGCAGTTGCTCCCCAAAAAGATTGGAGCTTTTATTGTCCTCTGAAAATCTTGTCCACTGATGATTACTTTCTTCTGTGAGCCAAATAGGATTGCAGTCTTCTTTAAAATGGAGGATACTAGCTTGCTCATTTGCAGTCCTAGCATTGAAGTCACCCACTAGAAGGACTTCACTTAGTTGGGAATACGCTGCAATGTCTTTTTTTAAGGCTGCAAAGGGATCTCTATGGTTAAGCCCCCCGCTTTTGTAAGTTTTTGAAACTTGCGGGGCAAAATAACATGCTGCAATTCTGATGATATTTCCATTTTCTGATATTTTAAGCCAAATGAAATGTCTATTTGAGTCTTCTTTTCCTAACTGAATGAGACGCCCTTTTTTTTCCCTTACTAAGACCATGATACCCCCGTGTCCCTTGCCATTCTTTGTTGCCTTGTTTCACACTGCCATCTTCAAGTACCCTTCAAACAAAGGTGTCTTACATCCTTCTCGTTCATGTGTTTCCACTAGACAAATTATGTCTCTATCTTCCGCAATAGGCCCTAACCCAGGTCCCCATCTCCAAGGATAGCCTCTACAGTTCCAACAAACTAAGCTTAAGGAAACCTGAGTAGAGCTTGACTGCTATTTGTTTTGGCATACAAGACTCAAAGTCAAGTCCTCACCCCTATTTGCCCATGCTGTCTTTGTTTCATATTTTTCTGCTAAGGGATCTATTGACCTTTCTTGATTACTGCATTGTTGTTTTGATTTTGGAGGGCCAAAAAAGGCAATAACCGCTTTACCTTTGTACAACCATGCTCTTTTTCCCTCATTTCTTGCTGCCCTAACCTTTGACATCTCTTCCCTTCTTTCCTCTTGCTACCTAATAGTTAAGTCTTCTTCTAGAAAAAAGCAAGATCCTCTCAAGAGTTGCTTCTTGCTTAGCAGGATTTGCTTGTCATGTGTATTTGACATGGTGACTTTTATGGGTCTAGCTCTCTCGTCACTGGGCTTGCCCACCCTCCACGCTTGGCGAATTCGGCCTTGCCAAAGCATCTTGTCTCTCAAAAAGTCTCTTGCAAGATCAAGCGTACCTTCATTTTCACCATAATCTCTCACCTTTAATAATTATGTTTGCTGCTCTAACTTGTCTTTCTCTGATTTCCCTATCATGTATGGTGTTCGCCTGGATGTTTGCCTCTCCTAAGTTATCGGCAAATTTGCTAACAGCTTGTGCCCACGTTTTTTTCATGGAACCTCCTTTATCTTCTTCCCTTCCTTTCACTCCCTGATTGTTTGTTTGTTCAGTTGCTTTCCCCTCCTCATTTGATGTTTTAGAGTTCACCCTACCACTGATTTCACCTGCCTCATCCTTCATGCTTGGCAAGCATCTTTCATCCTTTGCCATTCAACCTTTCCTACAAAAAGAATTTCTTGCAACAGAGACACTTGATCTTTTAAAACCTTGTGCTTTCTGCTAAACCCTGATTTTCTGTTGTTAATATTTGGATTCTAAGGTCTCTCTCCTGTTCTTTGACCTCCAAATCCTCCAATCTCCTCTTAGCATTTAGTAACTCTCGTACATATAGATCAGATGACCGGGTAAGAGGTGTAGATGTGGGGTTGTATAAGGTATAATCCTTGTTGCCTTTGGTTCTGTTAACTCCATCTTTTTGAAAGAGAGGCGATTGTTTCTTATGCAGAGCCAAGGTGTTTTCTCGTTGAGACTTTTTCATCCTTGTCTGCTCCCATTTTAAACGAGCTGCTCTAAGTTTTAAAATACCTTGAAACTATTTGGCATTAACCCAAACCCATTTCCATATTTTGCTTGAAGCTGCAATTTTCACTTTGCCTAAATGATTTGTTTCAATAGAGGCGGGTATTCCTTGCTCATTTTTTATGTTTGTTGTCGAATGTGTTTCCATTGCCATAGGAAAAAGACACAAACTATGGGACAGGACTAAATACCTGACTCGAATGTGGCTATCGATGCAGTTCACAAAGTGGCAAAGCTCTGCTTGCCTGACCCCACCTGTCTGTAAGGGGAGAGACACATGTTTCCCTTGACGCTGTGCTTGTCGGTAGCACTATGAACCGGTTCACGTTCTGCTAGCTCAGATGCTTTGTTGTTGCCCCCAATCGTTGTTGCCCTCGGTCGTTGTGATGTTGTTGCTGGATGTTGTTTCCCTCAGTCGTCGTTGTTGTTGCCCTCGGTCACCGTTGCTATTGCCCTCGGTCGTTGTCGTTGTTCACTATCGTCGCTATTCACTAGATGTTGCCCTCGATTGTTGTTGCCCTCGGTCGTTGTTGCCCTCAGTCGCTAATCGCTAAATGAACATAGACAAATAATGGGATCAAATCCGAGGCCATACCTTTGATGTTTGACAACTTCTCAATTGGATTATAATTAAACAAAAAATCATCCTATGTCAAGCAAAATTTCAAGAAAATTGATAATTTTGGTTAATGAGGTGCGCTAAGATAGGTATTATAGAAGGGTATTCTACAGATCAAAATGTCAAGAAGATCAAATGATTTGATTCAAGAAAAGGATGAACGACCCTTGAAAAAACACTAGAAAGGGGTGGATGGGGGGTTCGTTGCCAAATTCTAGCTAGGGATATGTGTATGGACCTCTACTTCAACTCGGAATGGACCTGATAACCACGACCGATTCCAGCACGACCTTTATCGGCTTATCTCATCCTCGTGCTGTGCAATTACTGCCATCTTTCCCAGAAATTTGAGTGTTGAATCCTTTCATCCTACAAGCCAAACCCACATAGTTTTTCTTTCACTGAAGTTAAATTTTATTGAAACAGGTTACGAATATCGTTTCCCATCTTGTCGAAGATACAATGGCTCTATAGGGAGAGTGCGGACGCGAAGAACAACATTGAACTCTACCAACTGAGCAATGGGCAGTACGGACGGAACAGGACAGTATGGAAGTATTGATACCAGACTACACAATGTTGTACAAACATACTGATGTATTGATTTCGCTGTACGGACAGACTATTGTGTTGATTTGGTTGTATAGAGTGCTTATTTGGCTATGATACCAATGTAGCAACGAAAGCTTTAATAACAAAGAAATATTCTGCGAATGTATAAAATATAATTTATTGACTGAAAATGATATAATTTATTGAGTGAAAATGATGAATACAATGAGCGAATGGCCTGAATATATAGGCCTCCATGGTGTCTCTTCACGTAAAGCTGCGTGATCGCGACCCTTGGTAATTACAATTAAATTATTAATTACAAATATAATAAATATTCATGTTTCAAACAGGATTCATGAATCATTTATCATTTGAGTATTTGAATTTCACATTGATAAATTCTAAATATATAATACATGCACATATTCCATTATAACTCTAAATCATAGACAAACAGTAGATGAAAATTTAAAATATTAAAATCATAAACTTCTCTTAAACACCTTCAAATTTATAGAGTCAAAAGAGTGATGAGTCAAAGACACAATCAGAGGTCATCAATGACAGTATCCACTTTTAGAGTCAAAAGTTAAACCAAAAACTAACAATGGACAATGAACACTAAAAATAAAAGTAGCGAAAGAAATATGAAAGCATTAAAAGAGCATCAAAAAGATAGTTCCATGGACTGATCCTCATGCATCCACTTCATGAAGCCATCATGATCATCAATGGGAGTGCCACTCTCTAAGTCAGAGTCACTCTCATGAACGACCAATGGCACACCAACTAAACCATGCTCCAACCTTCCAAGTTCAAACCCCTTGCTCCAGCCTTCAGACTCCCTGCTCCAGCCTTCAACCAATGAAATCATTCTTCCCTTGGAAAATCGTTCCTTCCCTCTGTCAAATCGGTCCTCTCTTCTTCCCTGTTGGTCGCTTCTCTCCAAGGAAATCCATTTGCATAAGACAAATTTTTCAAATGTGAGAACAAGGGATGGGTTGGGCTTTTAAGAGAGAGGTTGGGTGGGGTAGCTTTTAGGTTTATCAGTCTAATAAAAAAAAAAAAAATTATGTTATGAAAAAAAAAATTGAAAATCGTGTGGGGGCATCTAAGCATCCCCCTTTTCGTGATGAGGCGCCCAGATGCCACCAACCTCTCCGAGATGTTCCTTGTGCATTTCCTTGAGATTCAAAAAAAAGCGGATGTGGGGAAACATTTCCCAAGGAGTCCCCAAGCCCCCAAGGCATGGGAAACAAGGGGAGTGCGCCCCTAACACTTACGGACGCATCCCCGTGGAACAGTGCTATGATAACCAAGGAGTTCTCAACCTGGCAAAGAATCCAGTCTTCCACAAGCGTACCAAAAATGTTGGCATTCATTGTCACTTCATCTGATAGCTTGTCAAAGATGGAATAATTGAGTTGCAATACGATCCTATGAAAGATCAAACTAGAAGCATTCTCTCCAAGTCTTTGGGTCTAAAAAAATTTGTAAAATCAAGCACAAACTTGGTTTATTTTCTAGGTTGACCATTAAGGGAGGGTGTCAAAATATAAAGGTCATCTAGACTATAGACTTGGGCATATTAATAAATTCACTTTTTACTATAGGTTACCTTATGATTAAGTGGTTTATTAATGACATAAAGTAAATGTCATTTTAGGGTTTGCGTACTTAGGGTTTAAGTCATCACATCGTTATAAAGGGAGGGTTGCTCTCTTCATTTTATACTTAAACAATTATTTTCTCTCTCTTGGTTCTCTCTGTGTTCTTGGTTTTTCGTGTTCGATTTTCATAATAGCAATGCCAACAGTCCTTTCACAATCCTTTCAAACTATTCAACGATAATTGAGTATCTCATTTGTTTCCCCATCCAGCTAGAAATGCAAGATACTAAACTAACTCTCGAAATCATATCGGTTTCTATATATCAAAATAGCTTTTCCCTATCAACTTTTTAAAACGTCTTTTTCTGGCTTTCCTCCAAAAAAAAAGACAAATTACACAACCAACCTCTTAAGCAACGATCTACTCAAGACAATTCCATACCTTCTTCCTCTTCTTCTCCCCCCTTTCCCTTAGCCACTAGCGGTCATAACAAAGGGTAGTACCACTTCTACTAGAAATGGGAAGAATAAATATTATACCTACCACAAGAAGATTAGCCACACCAATAAGGAAGCCCTCTTTAGTCATAATTGCCAAGTCAAGCACAAATTGGCACAATTAATTGTTTGGACAATAGTAGCAAACACAATATGTCAACAATTGTGGAAAAGCTTCAACCACCAACCTTGATTCATGACAAGCCATATCAACTTCAATAGATCAAAAATGTAACTATGTCACATGGTTCGCAGAATTTAAACCTCCGAGTTCGAAATTCGGCGAACCTCAACCAAAAAGTTCGAATTCATTGAGGTTCACTATGAAATTCAATGGAAACAAGATGCATCGACTCGATAGTGGGTTTATCTTGTCTCGACACGAGTTAATCCTTTCCCCAACAACGGTAATCATTCGTCGACGACTCCATTATCCTGTCTCAACACCGATTATTCCTTTCCTCAACTACGCTAATCATTGTGTCTTTCACTCACTACCTCGCTTATAAGTTCTAATTTAAGATAAGATGATAAAGAGCAAAATCTATATCTCCTCTCACCTGCACTTTTTATTCTATAGTTTCCTCTCAGAGGAAGCATGCACAGATAGAGTCATTCTTAGTGTGTGCCAAATGCAACTATACTTGGAATTCAGAGACTTGCTTCCAAATCGAAGCCAAACCAAAAACTATATAATAATGTCGTCGCTCCTCCGTCCAGTCCTTCTGGCAAAATGAATCAAAATGAGTCGGGATCCATCTTCCTATCTCGACGATGGTATTTCTTTCCCCGCAACGGTATTCCTGTATTTCTAACCCTATATCCCTATCTCAATGGCGGTATTCATTTCCCCGATAGCGGTATAGTTTGTGATTAGCCTGGTTATATTATTTTTATATTTTTCATTCGTATTTTTTCCTTTATAAATTGTGATATGTTATTATAAAGTATTATTATTATATATTATTGTTGGAAATAATGTAAATTTGGAGGTTATTCTTATCTTTATTGTACCTCCTTTAGGAGCAATTATTAATCTAATTGATCATGTAAAAGATCATGAAAGAATCAATGTAAACATTGGGTTGGAATTACCCAAAGAAAGCATTTATTAAATGTAATTTTTGCATTCCCCAAGACAAGTCGGCCCAGTAGGTGTGATCCACTAAATTGCACTTAGTGGATTCCAAGTGAACTGTCAAAGGCTTGAACAATCTAATTGTTCATCATCAAGGTTCTGAGATCCATCGGGCCAAGTTTTGGCCCCTTTTTTTAATAATTGCATGTTCATACCCCCTTAGGGGATTTTGTAAAAATGTGCTAGCATGACAATCTATGTAAAGAGTTTGGCTTCCTAGGACTTGGACATCAAATGCGAACATTCCATGGTATTTTTTCCCTTGTCAATTATGCACTGATGAATGAGCAATGTATAATCGACGAGTTTTTCACCCGCTCCTCCAAAGCTGGAATGTCGTCTTGGTGTTTAGGCCTTAGAAGGTTATTAAAACTCAAGTGTCAATGTTTATGAGCATGCTAGACATCAAATTGAGTCATTACAAGTGTTAATGTTTATGAGCATGCTAGACATCAAATTGAGTCATTATGGACATGCACTAGATCCCCTAGGATTTTCGTTCAGTTCCAAGAAAATGTTTTTTTCCCATAAAACGGGCCCTTTTTTTTAATATTTTATTTAAAAAATCCAAAAATGTAAAATAAGTGTGGTTAGGAGGCCAATTTGGCGATGTGGGTGCTCATTTTCTAACTCCGAGCACCCACTTTACCTCAAGACCCACTTTCTAACTTATTTCACTTTTACTCTAAAAAGTCAAAAGTGAGTGAAAAAATAGAAAAAAAAAAAGTAAAAATGAGAAAAAGAATCAATCCCTAAATCAATGGGATCCGGTCCAAATTAGGATCAGCTTTGAAGGAGGTTGTATAGGGATGATTTTAGGCAAGTTTTTGGGCAGCACTAAATAAGGGAATCAACTCCCCATTAAGGGGGGCACATTTCCCCATGAGGGGGGCGCATTTCCTTAAGAGGTGGGCGCATCATTTAAGGAGTCTACAGCTGATTTTTAGGCTGCCCAAATAGTGGAGGCAGCCCCCTCATTCAAGGAACATTGAAGGGCTTGATTCTCTCCACAAATGTGCCCTCTCTCTCCTTCACCAAGTGCGCCCCCCTCTTTCTCTTTTGTCTATTTAAGCAAGAGCTTTAGCTCTCTTTTGCTCATGGTCAGAGGACCGAAGGGCTGCTCTAGTTTGTATTGTATTGTATAATTTTTTGGAATAAAGAAGGCTTTGGAGGCGGATCTATGGGGTAATGCTTTTCATGTGTGGATGTTGATTGTCATGCACTTATGAGGTATAATCTATCTTGTTTTCTTGCTTAGTGTGATTAGATGTAGGCCTGCAATGGGAGCTATATCTCAGTAGGGTAAGAGATTATTCAAGCTTGATTCATGCTCTTACTGTTTGCTTGTTTTAGATCTCTTAGCTTGCATGTATTTTAAGTTTAATTGCATGCTTTCTAAGTTTCTCTTTCTGGCAGCACCTTTGTTTAAATCATCTATTTTTGCAAGGATTTCTAAGTTGCAGGTGACCTTACTTGGAGAAGTGGTTGAGCTAGGTTGCATCTTCCTCATCTTCAAGATCTTATCAAGGGCATAGTCCCTCGGTTTTCCACCAAAGCAGACTCCATGGCACAAAAGTTCCCAAGCTTATAGCACTCTTTCTATCCCTCTTTCCTTCACTATAAATTAAATTTCTTTGGGTTACGCTTACTTGCATACTTAGATAAATAAGTTTCCCTTTGAAAAATAATATTTAAAAGCCTATTTATTTAAGTATGTTGCTAGATCTGAGTTTAAAATCTTTATTTTGAGTATCTCAGGAGGACATACTTGTGCATATGTTCTATCTTTCAGTACTTAGCCTTTTTATGCTTTTAATGTTTATTTGGGCACATTTGGTGCATTTCAGGTGGTTGGTTTTGCATTTTTATCGCCATAACAAGAGGAGGTGCTACCGGAAAATCGAAGATCTAAATCCATCCAAGGCTTCCCGAAGTAACACTCTTCTTTCTTCTTCATTTCTAAAAACTTGGAAGCCTTTGGATCCAGATCTGTAAGGACCAAAGGCAGCCACCATTTTTCACTTGTAATATAATAAGAAGAAGAACTTAGAAGAGCAAGTGGGCTTTCCAAGCGCCCACACCCCATACCCCCTGGGGGGATTCGTGTCTCCTCCTTCATGGTTTGCTTTTCTGTATCATTATTTTTTGCATTAGATCAGCCTCATTTTTCTTGTTTTGGTTAGTTTAAGTTTTCTTGCATAGTTTTTGTAAAGTAACAAACACTAACTCGGCATTGCTCTACCGAACTACCCAAGAGAGATTGCTCGATTGGGGAAAAGATACTCTTTGTCGTAGTAATTAGTCTCACATTTTCCTTTTTTTTTTGCATTTCAATCTCAATTGGAATAAACAATCTACCCTTCCGTGTATGCTCTTGCCCATCGCAGGTTCGCCCTAATCTTTGGGATAACCAAAAGCAGAAGGGTGCACTTTTTTAACTTTCCACATGTAATAAACAACTCACCTTCATAAAAACAACTTCCCCAATACTTTACAAAAATCCGACGTAATCGTTTCTTGATATTGTGTGGGGAAATTCTTCAAAGAAGGCAGGAACCACTGGGTAGTGACCTCAAGATACCGTTAGACAGCACCCTCATTTGGTGTAGTGATGAACACCTCCCAGAGACTCCGATCCAGCCCACATTTCCTTGTGAAGAGCCACCTTTGTCATAATCCGGACATATTTCCAATACCTCACGGTATATTGGGAATCCCCCTCCCCAATAATCCACTCATCTCCACAATAATTTAAAATTGACCAAGAGCATTCCCAGAACATTTTATTTCAAGCATTACAACAACACTTTATTTGACTCCATTATCAACACTGGTCTTTTGCTTTATCATTATAATCTGTGTTTAATTTCTATCATGTGTTGAATGGTTGGGGAACACTTTGAATATTTATGTTGTTATAATTTAATTTTATACATTGCAAATCTCTTGTATCAATTTCATTTTTATAAAAATCCTCAAAAACTTACTCATCTACTAGAACTGATTAGCTTAATCAGCCTTAGAAACTCTTTCATAGGGACTACCCCCCTTGGCTTCGTTAGGAGTTAGCCTAAACGAAGGAGTCAGGATCAGACGACAGCTCTGACTCGAGACTTGCCCCTGAGGACACACTTACTGGCTTGAAGATTTCTGCCACACTAACCCCAGGTGTGTATCTAGCGGCAACAGTAGGTAAACTGCCCCAAAACAGTGGGCAGTATACCCCAAACAGTGGGCAAAACTACCCCAGTCAGGTCGGCCCAGTTAGGGAAAGTCTGGTCGACCCAATAAGGGAAAAAGTCACCTTTTAATGTGTATAAATAGAGAGGTTGAACCTCTCATTTGGTCATTCACTCAAGACAAATTCACTCTAGCCAAGGAAGGTTCGATATCGCAGCTAGGAGACTGATTTTGGGGGTTCTCCACTTTGGAGAAGTTTCTCTCTTGTTTTCTTGGGTTTGTGCCACCACAATGATAAGGACAAACATTCTCTATTGGAATGTGTGAGCTCAGGGGAGACAAATAGCTTTGTCTATGGTTGGGAGATGATTGTTCTTATCATCGTGGTTAAATGAGCTCCACACTCATTTTGTTTCTGTGCTTTGCCATTCTTTTAGTGATCCTGGTTATGTTGTTATAAAATCCAACATGGTATCAGAGCAGTGCTAAAAGAAGCCATTGTCGAAAACTAGGGTTTCACATTTCAGGGCCTTCCCTCATCCGTTTGGCTTGAAAAGAGCACTAGAAACTTTGCCCTAGGGAAGGCGCATCTTTTGGTGAAGGAAAAATCCAATTCCGAGAAGTTTCATTTTTGACCTAATTCTGCAGTTGTCGCGGTTACTGCAGAAATTAGGGTTTCAAGTTGTGTGTTGTTCAGTCCACTGTTTTGGCTCGATCTTACCTTCTCTCAACTTGCCTTGATAGGGCGCATCTATCTGTGGTGTCAGTTTTGCAAGAGTCCAAACTTGATTTTTTACCTAGCTTCTACTAGGGTTTCTGGTCCAGAGCTGCAGTCAAAATGATTGGAATGGAGGTTGAAGATCGACTTGATGGGGCTTCCAACTTCATCTCCTGGAAGTCTAAGGTTCTTATATTAGAAGAAAATGATCTCTTGAAGTTCATCAATGAGAAGATACCAGAACTAGAAGCTGAAGATGACAAGTCTTAATGGAGGAAGAATGATGCCAGCACAAAGACTCTTGGTGGATTCAGTAAAAGATAATTTCGTTCCTCGGATCTCTCAAAAGAAGACAGCTAGGAAGATGTTCAAAACACTAAAGAAGTTGTTTGAACACAATAGCATCAATGTTACTCTCACATTGAGGAATCAACAATCGAATCTGAAGATGTTAAAGTCAAAATCGATTGCTGAGTACTTCATGAGGATCTCAGAACTAAGGGGCAAACTAAGTTCTAGTGGAAAATCCCTTGATGACAAGAAGCTTGTCATAACCACTTTAAATGGTCTCCCACCCTCTTGAGAATCATTTATTCAAAGTATAAGTGGACGAACCAAGTTGCCCAAATTTGACAGGTTATGGGCAGATTGCACTCAGGAAGAGACGAGTATTGCAGCAAGGCAGAAACTTCATGGCCCTCAATCCAAAGAAAATCAAGCATTTATATCTCATGCTAAGAAAGGCAGAGGAAAAGGAAGAACGTTTTATAACCATATGAACCAAGAGAGGAGATCAAGCTCGTCTCCAGATTAGAAGAAGAAGAAGAAGGATCTCTCGCATATAAAATGCTTCAAGTGCAAGACATATGGCCATTACGCCAGTAATTGTTGAAGTTCAAACAAAAGGAAGCATGAAGCCTCAATTGTTGATGTTGATGAAGACACTCCTCACAAGAAGTCAAGGAATGATGATTCTGAGGTAGAAGTAGACGACCGTCGAAGGGACTTCTTCTTCTAGTACTCCTCGTGATTAAGATGATGTGACTATCATGAAGATCCAAATTGTGATGGGCTTCCAGAAACAAGATGAAGATTAGAGGACTCTCATGACTCATACAAGGATATAGTGGGAGCCCACCCACAAAACAATAAAAGATAAGTATTTGGATCTATTGCTCTTGTAGATCAGATCTGCTGGTTTTGAATATGTTTCCATAACAATTTCTATGCAAAGCTATAGGATGTAGAGCAATGTGATATAGTTCCTTCATTGATGAACATTAGGCTCGTATAGTAATTGTTATGTATATGATTATTTAAATAGCAGTAATGTTGCACAACTTTTATGAACCCATCTTGGATGATATCTCCTTCTAACATGCTTTAGAGTGGTACACACTCTTGATAGTATGTTCTAACGAAGATAGCAGACATCCAGATAGTTATCATATATATGTTGTGTCGAAGCATTAGCTAAGATGCCTACATACCTGTAAAAACTATTTCCATTGCATTGAAATACAAATTGGTTAAATTTGATTATGCAATGTCAGTAATCATCTGACGAGATTTGACTTGTAGGGAAAAGACCATATGATATGGCCTACAAGAGAAGGATGATGAGACTTGTTCCGATGAACAAGTGATGGACACGTGAATCCTGTTGATGTTCAGATTAATCAAAAGCCGGAAGCTTCTAGGAGCATGACTCTCAACATAGAAGCATAACTCCTAGACAAAGCAGTTAGAAGGATGTCATGACTGTTCAGCAATAATAGCAGATAAACAAGGACCTAATACATCTAGACATATGTGGACACATGACCCACAGGTCCACAGGATCTCATAGAGTCTGGTGATTGCGAACAGAAGGATCCAACGGATGTCGATCTCTCTACTATTAATGATCGTTTCTTCGATGATTATGGAAAGCAGTTGAATTCCAGTTAGAGTCATGACATGAGATTTAGAGTATATTAGTCCTGGAAGGAGTGAGTTACTCGATTTCTGAGGAAGTACACATCCATTCAGTTAGAGTTGTGCCTCAGGATTCAGGAGGACAAAGAAGACTTTTTCAGGAAAGCACACTCAACTCAACTTGCACAGGAAGCCAAAAAGAAAAATCAAGCAAACTAACCACTCTCCAATGCATGCAGGAGGTGAGACAGGCTTAGGAAGGAGCAAGACTCAACTCAATCAACAATTCAGCAAGCAAAAACAACCTGTTGTCCGCCAATATGCACACCAGCAGCGGAAATCTTTCGAAAGCTGTCTCTTCACTACAAGTGAGAGAGGTGTGGCCTTGGGGGCAAGCAATGAGCCAGGTACTGTCACCTGAATCCCAGCTCCTCCGTTTAGGCAAAACTCCTAACGAAGCCAAGGGGGGTAGTCCCTAAAAAAGAGTTGTCTAAGGCTCTTTGTGTATTTAAATGTTTTTGGTGTAGTGATGCGGACGGGTGTTATTTAGGAGTTTTTTGTATAGTGACTAGAACAGAATTAAACACGCAATCCACGTTGCAAATTTCACAAGATACAAATTCAGAAGATAACAGTATACTTTGACTTAGAATTTGAAGTAAAGCACCCACAAGATTGAGATTAAACAAGTGACAAGGACATATGGTCCAGATTCAAAAGATATGCAAGAATTACTAAAGACCAGTGCCAAATGGAGTCAGATGAAACACTTGTGATGCTGAAAAGAAATAAGTCTAAAGTAGTTGTTTGTGAGAACGTTTTGAAATTGTTCTTGGTAAATTTTAAGTGTTTTAGATGTTCTTGATTATTAGGATAAGACCAAGGGTGTCAAAAGGTAGTGGAACCTTATCCAAGAAAACTACTGGCAACCCTAGGTGATAGGTCGGAAGCACCCAGATTCAAGAGGACAGGTGTCCAATGTTTGAACCGCCCCCGAGTCTGACCAGTGGATTTCCGGCACCACCTCTTGTGGGAAGAACAGTAATTTGCCTTGGTTGAGGTTTTGGGTAAAAATTTTAATTAAATTATCGCTTGTGAATTAGCAAGTCTTCCACCTTTATGAGTACTAGCCCAACCGTTTCCGGTTGGCAGAGCATACGGGTGTAGAACAGAAACCAAGGTAAATTAATTAAAGGGGTGTATGAGTGGAAAATTTTATAATTAGAGAACCTTGTTCAACTCTCCGACAGAGAGCGCTCTTGACTTGATCTTATGATCACAGTTCAAGAGACTTGCTAAGCTTAAAATGCCTAATGCAGGGAAAATGCAAAACTAAGAATGCCCTCCGATAGAGGGTGCTCTTGACTTGGATTTGGCCAAGTTCAAGAGACTTTGGTTCGTTTTAAGAAGCAGATAGTAGTTGTGTTGTAAAAGCAATAAATCAACTTCAAATGATTAAAACCACGTAATAGACTTGAAAGATATGAAATAATGCTTAACAAATACTATTTTGCCAAATAAAATGAAACTAAAAAACAAACTAGTGTTCTACCACACAAGCTTTAATCTAATAGGTGGGATTGATCTCCGAACAAGATCAACCACTAGAATCGCCTGCACTTGAGAACCTCCAGCTAGCTGAAAGCTCTACCAAGGAAACCGACGGGGAAGGAAGAGTAACCACAAAGTTATGTGGTCCTGCCCTTGAGATGAAATCCCAAGGATACAACTTCCGGTCAAAGGCTTTGGAAGAGAAAATATGAAATAAAATTGAATGACAGTAAATATAAACTACCCAAGAGTCTCTTTCAGGTCAAAGACCCTACTCGGGAGAGCATGGGGGTAAGTAAATATGGAAGATAATTTATTGAAATAAAACTAACCTAAGAGCATATGATCACAAATCTAAGCTAACCAAGTACAACACTCTTCCCCAAATGGGGAAGAAGACCAAAAAGTGGAGGCCTCCTCCACTTAAAACTTTTATTATGAGATTACAAGTGCCTTGGTCTTTTAAAACCTTGAAGGACTTTTGAGAATGAAGTAACTAGGAAAGCAAAGCTAGCTCTTATAAGCTTATTACAAAGGATAACAAGATTTTCGTATATTCAATCACTCCTTATGGCGTTCATGTGATTTTGCTTTGATTTCTTTGCTTCAAGATCTATCAAATATCTCTCTCTCAAATGACCTACACAAGCTCAAAACATCTCAACAAGGCACCCATTATTCGTCAAAGAAAATCAAATGAAGTTGAAAATTACTAAGTCTTAACTTGGGAATTAAAGCCTAAAACATGAAAAGCATAAGATTTTAACTCGAAAATGCTAATATGATAAAACGGACCAGCGAACAACAAATGGCTAGAAAGTGCTAGGAATGAGATCTAAATCATAAAAAATTTCGAAATATTTTATGTGAAAAAATTCTATCTTTTAAAATGAAACAATGATCCACTAAGTATGAGCTATGCTAAAGACAAACAATGAGATCTAGCTAAGAAAAGAAAGACTAACTACTAACTCTCCAAAGTATGAAATATAATCACTAACCAATATCTAACAAGTCTTGTTTGTTTTGTTATGTTTTAGGGCACTTTTCTGAGGTGGACGAAAGAAGATGAAGGGGGCTAACAAAAGGGAAGATGAAGGGGGCTAACAAAAGGAGAGACGAGAAGGAGCTTGAAAGGAGGACGAGAAGGAGGTGGAGAGGGCAAAGCAAAAGGGTTGGGCGAATGGGAAGAAAGGAGGAAAATGAAAGATGAAGGGAGCTAATAAACGGAGATAAGAGATGAAGAGAGGAGATTTTAAAGGAAGTAAGACGAGAGCAAATGAAGAGAAGGGCGAATGCAAGAGGGAGAAGGGAAGATCTAGGGCCAAAAAAAGGTAGGACGAAAGGAGGGGTAGGGTAGGGCTAAAGAGAAAAGAAGAGAGGCACTTTTCTAGGGTAAGACGAGAGGAAGGTGGGCTAGCAATTCAAAGGCAAAAGACTCAAGGAGAAGAAGAGAAGGCTTGAAGAGAGAGCCTTTAAGGACCAAGGTAACCAGTTTGAAATTTAAAAAAAAAAAGGATGGATTCTTTATGAAACCTCTCAAGCTCAACCTTGAAGCACGAATCGATCTTTTGAAGAACCCTGAAATGCACAAAAGTTAGCAAAATGGTGGCAAAGGGGAAGAAGAAGCAACCAAGCTCAAGATCCCACTTTGCACTTAGGAGATCTGCAAAACCAAGCCACTTCAACAACGATTTGATCAAGTCTAGTATGATTAACCAAAAAAGGGCAAGAAGAGCATGAGTATAACCGATTACTGTTTGCTACTTCTAGATCTTAATCAACCAAGCATAAATGAATAAGTTGAACCCAAATATTCATTCCATGGACATAAAAATGACTTCTAAGCTAGAATGATCAAACAATTATATATGAAACAGCATTAATAAAACAACATCACCTCATTGAAGCTTTAACAATTTCTCATGGACCAATGTGCACATCAATAGACCTCCAAAGTCGATTTATTTCCAATAAGCTCTTGACAAATATGAGCAGAGTAACTTTACAACAATTTTCCATGAGATAATAACCCAAATGGGCCTCTCTTTATAGCAAAAGACACTAGCTAACCCTAGGTCGAATTAGTAATGAGCAATCAAGTCGAATTCCAATCAAATCAAGGGCTTGGAGAGGTAGACAAAGGCCAAAGTCGAGTTTGAGGTTGGTAGGATTGAATAGGTGGCAAACTCGAGCTTAAGGTAGGTGTGAGTGGTGTTGCCATCCAATAACACAACTCCAACAGGAATAACGTGAGCTATGGTGAGGAATGACGTGAAGAGTTGGAGATGCGAGCTAGTTTAATGGATGGCAAGTGGCATGTAGTAGGTGCTAACTCGAATCTAATGGAAGCCAAGCTAACTCGTGATTGCATGGGAAGTATCATTAACCAATCAACAAACTCCAACAAGGATTAACACGAGCTTGGTGAGGATTGACGTGAGCTATGTGGAGATTGACGTGAGGATTTGAGGATATGCGAGTTAGCAAGGTGGAGACATGTGGTAGTAGGTAGGTACTAACTCGAATAAACAAAGGCAGCGAAGCCTATGGATAAGGTGAGTCATGAGGGCGCCCACTACTACATTAAATGTAAAACCACCAACCCAAACATCAAATGACAACACACCAAATCGAATTTTGCATGAGGAGGGCGAATTGCCTTGAATGGATAACACTCTAGTGACTGGATAGTTGACTGGGAAGACTTGGAGTTGATTGGAATCTTCCTAAATGCTCATTGCCATGTCATTTAGCCTTTTATTTTAATCAAATTGATTAATTTTGGCGAGATTTGGATTATCTCCAAAATATTCAATTTTATTATTTTAATTAATAATTTCTCTGTAAATGACTTTTCAGAGAAAATATTAATTATGAGGCTGAACTGACATCCGAAAGTTGGGTTTAGCTGCTCCATGGGTCATGTGTGGTTTTTGGCTTATGAAACGAGCCATCAAACACTAAGTTCGGACCCCGGATGACTGACATATTACAGACTCAAATTTCTCTATTTAAACTATAGAGAAATTTAATTAAAATTTAAATAATTTAAAAAATTTAAAACCCCAATTCCGACGCGTCCGGTAAAAAAATTTCGAAATTTTTTCTGGGGGTCCTAGAGACTTAGGACATGACCAAAACCTATTCTAATAGTGTCTAGTAGGTTTATACATTACAGTTGGACCCTAATAACCCCCCATGGCCAAATTTCCAAAATCGGGCATTCCAGCTTTGGAGGAAGCGGGAGAAAAACCAAGAGATTATATCTCGCCTGAAGCAAAGTATAATCTGACGGTGAAAAAACTCCCTAGAATACCTTAGTTGTTTAATCCAGTCATGGGGAACCGAGCCACTCAGACCCTACTAGCACACTTTGATACAAACCCCCATGGGGCCATGGTCATGTCGACTCAAAAAACAAAACTGGCTAGTCAAAACTTGCTAGACCCAAATATATGAAACCCAAATACTCTGGAAGTGAACACTGATGTGTTCCAACACTGGCGGCTCAATAAGGTTTCAACTATTGTACAAATCAGTTGATAACACAACCAAACAACTTCAAAAGAAAAGACAGTACTCAGCACAGAGACAAAGAAAAAGCACACAAATCCTATTGCTCAAATGAGCTTATTCAAGACCTACCTACCCTACTCTAACCAATCAACACAAATGTTAGGTAAAATCATAACTCCAGTGTAACCATTCATCAAATAGGTTAATGATTCTTATTTGATTTTTGATAATAGAACAAGTCAAGATCGGGCTAAAGATCAACAAATTTGAGGGCACAATCTTCCTGACTTGTTCAAACATTGAAGAATGGTTTGAATGATGCAATATGAAATTATGCCAAGGAGAAGACTGACTGATGCAAACATCCTCCATCAAAGAACTGATAGGATCATAAAATTTATGCAAGTTAAACTCAGAGATGGATGGAGGGAAGACATAAGACATGTGATTCGATTCATTTTCACACAAATTAACTTCTTCATTTACTTCTCTCACATATTCAATTTGATTCTCCTTGGGATTGATGATCAAATAGAAACCAAGTGGGGACAAATTAAAGCTTAGAAGACAAAAAATCAAAGTCAGACCCTCTTGATGCTCAAAAATGGAGAAAAGATGGCATTGATCTTTAAACACCTTTTCTAGCCACCAAGAATGACTGATAACTTGACAACAAGCATTATGGTTCCAAAGTGACTGAAAAGGGAAATGAAGTGCTTTTTCTCCAAACATGTAATCATGCTTATACTTTCTATTGAAAATTTCAAAAGCAAAAGATTGACTAGACCACCAACCCCAAAAAGATTGAAAAGGATGGGTAGGGAGGGTGGATGCAATTTCTCCCAGATGGATAGAAAAATTTGGCCTTGGAATTTGACAAAAGGAAAGGCCTTTTAAAGCAATATTGTTTATTCTAGGAATGATAAACTATTGATCAAGTCTAATATTTACAAACTGAGGACAAGATTCTAATTCTAATAAATGGATGAAGCTATCTTAATTAAGGATGGAAAAATTTAAAGACTCATTATAAGAAGTGGAACAAAGATTAGAGCATCTAGTGTGATCCACTAATTCATCCTCATCTTGAGATTGACCTTCTATTGATTCATCATTAAATTCATATGAGGATAAATGATCGTTTTTATTTAAACTGTCAGGGAGAAAATTAACAAGTTTACTTAAAACATCCTGATTATTTGCACAATGATCATGTGAAATCACCACTAATGGATCTTGGTCAATGTCCCTATGTTCTTCTTCTTCAAAAAGGTGATAAGGAATTGAATGATCGATAAAGATAGAATGGCTGACTAAAGGCTCATCCTCAAAAATTTCCTCAGGATCAGGACTAGAGCTACCTAAAAAGAAATTTGAAAACTTATGATTTATACAATGATTATGGGTTCGACTTTCAATCGACTCAAAAGTGGAAGACTTATACTCAAAAGAAATTGAGCAGGAGGGGTCATCTTCGGATGTTGACAATTCACTTGATGTTTGATTCAACGACGATGGGAGCGGGAGCGAAGCGGGGAGCGGAGAGCGGGAGCGGGAGCGGGAGCGAAAAGCAAAATTTTCAAAAGCTTGCGTTTTGGGAGCGTTTCTGGAGCGTTTTTTATATAATATATATTTTAATATATTTTGATGCATATAAATTAAAAAAAACATGTATTATGCCAAATTAGCTATAGAAAACATCAAAACATAGAATCGAGATATTCATAAAACCATTTAGTACACATTGATATAACATTAATCATCTCCTCTTCTAGATTCTAGGAGCTATAACTTATAACATTGTCATTAAATGATCATCATCAAATCATCAATCATCAATCATCAACAACATCAACCTTCAAATTTCAACATATAATATTTGCCATCAAACTAGGCCATAATGTTTACAAAATAGGCCAACCACCAAAATAAACATGAAAATGAAATACAAACTACAAAGTACTATGAATCTACTAAGCTTTCTGCTTGCCACGAGTAACTTCCAATTTCTTTTCTCGTGTTCTAGGTGGAATAGGTGCTGGTGGAAGTGATCGTGGAACATGAGAAAAAGATGAATGGCCCCCGCGGGCTGAAATTGGACGTTGTGAAGCTAAAAGAAAAACTCCTGCATCCGGAAAGCTGCTTCTGCTTGGGGGTGGCATCTCTGTATGGGTAGTCTGAATTGGATCATCATGATCACCCAATAGTTCAACCTCCAAGCGCTCTAATGCTATGGCTCCATCCTCCACATTAGCCTCCTCTGGATTGTTGTCCCAAGTCAAATATGTTCTATCATTCTTGGCCGCCTCATAATAATGGGACAACAACATCAAGTTGTAGTGCACATAAACCAAGTTTTTTGCGCGATCTACATTCAGACTGTTTCTCTTTACACTGTGGATGAAGTTGTAGGTGCTCCAACACCTCTCTGCAGAACAGCTATTAACAACCTGTGATAGCACCCTCAGCGCCAATTTATGCAAATATGTGGCTCCAGAGCCATGCATGTTCCACCAATGGATAGGATCCAATCTGTCTCGATCTTTGGTTGCAAACAGGGAACCAAAGCGTCCATGCTCACTTATGTATATGCTCAATTCACTCCGTACTTGAGCACACTCTTCCTCATCAGGGACCAACTTCTCTAATGCAAGCATATACCCAACAGCAACCTCTGGATCTGTGTGGGGTTTTTTCCTGACTCCACCCCCAGGTGCAGGTTGGGCCAACCAAATTGGAGAATAGTATTTTGGGGTGAGGACATATGCAAGGGCATGGAGTGGAACATTTAGATTATCCCACCTTTTGACCACAAGTTTATGAATATGGTCATACAAGACGTCATCTCTTTGCTCAACAATGTCTTTGATTTGACCAAGCATGCTATCCATCTGCTCATATACCTCCCAAATCACCAGCTAATCTGTATCTGCAAAACGAATCATGTTATAAACTGGCTTGGTGAACTGCAGAACATACCTAACCTGTGACCAAAAATGACCTTCAAGAATGGTGTCCTCCACCTTCTGTTTCCTTGAGGGCCACCATTGATGGCTTGTACCATTTCATGCCAATAGGGTGAGCGAAGAACATTGAATGGCACACCACATGCATAGAGAAACCTATAAACTTTTGAATCCACATCATCTCTACAACCTTGGTCAAGGAAATCGGATAATGTTCTTCGTATAGGCGAGACTCCATGGGGAGATGAGGCTCCCGATCGAGTCGATGATGATCCAGCAACAGCTCCACTACCAAACATTCTCTATGGGGATTCAGAATCAACCCTCGATCTCTTGGAGTTGTTTTGAGCGGCCTCTTCTTCCATCTTGTATTTGCTTCTCTCTTTAGCTCCCACTTTGTCACAAGTTTTGACTCCATGAGACTTACCTACATCGCATGGCATAACCCCACACAAATGCTTTCTCACCCAGGTATATGAACCTGTGTATGTTTTCCCACAATGGGGGCATTCAAACTTTGTGGTTCCACCCCCTCTCCCTCCCCCTTGCCTTGTCACATACTTCCACAAAGGTGTTGCGTCTTTTTGTATTTGCCCCACATCACCCTCATCCTCATCATCATCACCCTCTTCCCCTTCCTCCTCTTCTCCTTGGTATGCATCACTCTCTACCTCTTCCCCCTCATCACTACCACCACCACATCTACTTCCCAACACCATCATAATAGAAGTGGAATGAAAAACCAAAACCACATACCCATCATGTTTCTTAATTCAAGATGAGAGTCACTTGTTCCCTGCAATAGAATGATGGAGAAGAAGCAATTGGAAAGAGTAGGAGAAGAGAACATTGCAAGTTTTCCAT
Source organism: Larix kaempferi (assembly GCA_027924585.1). NCBI lineage: Eukaryota > Viridiplantae > Streptophyta > Pinopsida > Pinales > Pinaceae > Larix > Larix kaempferi. The sequence continues at coordinate 3,003,036 of BSBM01000607.1, forward strand.
TTTTTAACATAGTGAAAAAAAATTGCAAAAACAAACAAAGATGAGTTTTTAGAGCCTACCTTTTAGCTCTTCAATGGTGGTTGAATGTCTCTATGGAAGCTTCAATCTCCCTTGCAAGCTCTCCCCTTCAGTCTCCCACTCAATGCTCAAAGCTCTCAAACAACTAGCAAACTCACTCCAAGCTCACACTCTTCCCAATCAAGCAAATGAGTAATGGAATGAGTCCAAATGGACTCATTCACCTTTTATTGGCCCAAAGTGACCTATCCCACCGAAAAAAAAACCCAAAAAAAATTCAAAAATCCGCCCATCCGCGGAATCGATTTTTATTGGTCGGGTTCGATGCAGATTCGATTCGGGATCGACCCGGAAGCTACGATTCCGAGTCGAATTACCAAATGGCAGGGATCGTTTTTTTTCCCCCAATTCGCGAATTGCCAAATCGATTCCGAACGGAATCGATGAGGAATCGCGATTCCAAAATCGATCCCTCATCGATTCCATCCGAAGCACGATTTGAGATCGATTCGAGGGGGGGGGGGGGTCGATTCCCAGCAGCGTAGGTTTGATTATTAACAGATTCAACAATAGGATCCGACAGGGGAGGGTTTTGATCTTGGATTTGATTTGAAGAATATATATCATCGAATTCACTTCCCCAATCTTCTAAGAATTTATTTTCGAACATGTCATATCCGGAAATGCTATTGGCCTTCAAATTCAAAAACCAGAGCTCAGCTCTTTCTTTGAAAGATGAAGCCAATAGTTTCATACACATCCTCATGGGTTATGGATAACTCTTTAATAATTTCCCTAAAAAGTTCAAGGTGTCTTTTAGCAGTTACTTCATGATTTCCATCAAATTTAGACAACCTTTCACAGGCTTGCTTAGGGATTTGATGAGGATACCCAACAATTTTCGAAAAGTCAAAGACTTTCAAACGACCAAAAGCCCTAGGCCGCTCAGAAGCAGCCATGGATTTTTTTTTTTTTATTATATTTTTTTAAATTTTCAAATCAAGAACCTAAATACAAAATGATGCACCCCATGGGTTCTAGATAATGATAGGATCGATCACCAGTGGAGTCGCTTATGTGGAGTCGCCAGGCAGATTTTAAAACTCTTCTACCAAGATGTATGTCATTAATAAGCGGGGAGGAGATGAGCGACAAATAGATGGCTATGCTTAAATTAAGGATTGAAACTGTAACCATCTAGATTAATCCAGAGGCAATAAGATACGAGCTATGCATGGATAATCGCAAACACCTAAGGTAAGCCTCTACCTCCCCGGCAGCGGCGCCAAATATGTTGGCAAAGAGAACGGGAGTAGGGATTGAAAAATATATGTCGAACCAGGATAGGCCTCTACTTTCCCCGGCAATGGCACCAAAAATGTTAGCAAAGAGAACAGGAGTAGAGCTTGAAAATATATGTCGAACCAAGGTAGGCCTCTACCTTCCTCGGCAGCGGCGCCAAAAATGTTATCACACAACTTGTAGTTGTCCCTAAAGGTATCCCATCTGGGACGATTGAGGAGATGGACAACTAAAGAGGTGACCCAAGAGATGCCACGGTTCCCAATGCAAGCTGGGAGTCACGTCAACCGAGGCACTCTTCACTTTAGATCAAGATGAATCAAGACCAAGGGAGAGACCCTAAAGCCAATCAAAGGAGATTGGACCCAAACAATGGTTTCTAGGGAAGTGTGAAAGATGAGTTACGAAAACCAATGCAAGGTTAGGTGGACCTAGGAGTTTATGTATGGTTGAAAGAGGCTTCAAGGGATGACTTATGTTTCAACCATTGAATGATTTAGGCCACAAGATGAGATCAAATAACAAGATCTAGTAACATGAAATACACAAGTGGGGCCCACTGCCTTGGGATATGGAGATGGTTCAAATGGGGCCCACAAGGTGAAGTTAAGGATGTAAATGGTATCAAGGGGTATGCAAGAGGTAGATCTATGGATCTAAGTTGAAATTAGAGATACCCACATATGGGATCTAGCACTTGACACTACTCCCAAGGAGTGCGAATTGCCTTAGGTAGACTAGTGCCTTGAAATGGATGGGCAAATGGAGTCAAAAAGATGTCAAAATGTAGATCTGGACACCTAAGACTCAAATCAAGGGTATGGTTCAAGATCAAGTGGGTGTGATGGTTAGATCTTACTAGATCTAATGTTCCACTAAGTGACCCAAGTGGACAACAATCCCCAAAATGAGAAATGATGCCCCCAAGGCAGAATTTCGCAAAGTGAGACACTAGATGTAGGTTTCAAGGTATCCTCGTTCCAAATCCAATGGGATCTCAACCACCCATGTCCTAGAAGTGAGACAACTCAATCACCCAAGAAGTGCGACTTTGCCCAAGGAGGGATAAAAGCATGGAAAAGTGTGTCAAATCAAGTCCAAAAGCCACCAAAGTTTAGATCCGAGTATTTAAGCAACTGTTAATGTGGATCTAGAAAATCAAAGTGATGCAATGGCTAGATCTCCATAGATCTAAGATTGAAAGTGCATCACCAAATTGACCCAAGTGGGGCACAACCCTCAAAATGAGGAATGGGGCCCACAAGGTGAAAATCAATGAAGTGAGACACTAGGGGTAGGTTATCAAGTGAGGAGAGTATGAATCAAGTGGGATCTCACCTACCCATGTGTTGGACCTAACCCAATTAGCTTCCCCCAAGGGGTGTGATTTGCCTCAAGAGGGCTATTTTGCCTTGGAAAGTGTGTCAAATGGAACCCAATCACCACCAAACTATAGATCTAAATTGTCGTGGATACTATAGAGGTGGGTTTTCAATATCTTTCCAAAAGCTATGCTAGATCCAAGTAGATCTAAGAAAAACAAAAAAATGAGGGTTTTAATCAATTAGGGTTTTTATGATCAAGAAGTTATGGATAAGCCAAGGAAGAAGAAAACCATACCTTTGGAGCATACCTAGATGAAGAGATGAATGCTAGTTGAGATGAGGATTACTTTTCCCAAAGATCAAATGAAGAATTTTTGAAGCCCTCTTGCCAAATCGATTTTCTCCAAGCCACACATGTGTCCCTCGAACCTGTCAAAACCAAGGAGCAAAGCATCAATTAGTTTAACATGTCGAAGGTAGATACAAGCAAGAAAGAGATAAGCAAAGAATAGTTGGTACAAAGACAAAACCACTCCTTGTTTAACCAAAATGTCCTCCTCCAAGCTTGAAGGGTAGGCCTCCCCACCAATTAGCACTTGTCCAAAAACACCTCCTCAACCTGTAAAAAGTATGGCAAAATATGCAAGATAGCTACAAGAAATCCTCCAGTGCAATGGACAAAAGCATTTACAATCAAAGCAACCAACATCCACTCCAAGATCCAAGCATGTACTCCAAAAGATATAAATTTTATTCCAAGAGCCAAGAGCCAAATTCTCTAGATGATTTTACGAGGGGGTCTCCTCCTTATATAGGATAATAAAGACCAAAACCCTAGATCTCAAAACCACTTTTTGAAATGAGTGGTTGAGATTAAAAGATCCCAATAAATGATCAATGGCTAAGATGAAACATAACAATATAACACATGGATCACTCAAATAATGATGACGTCATAGCTAAAAGATACTCATGGAGAGTGACTTCATCCATTAGAGGGGGCAAAAAAACATGGGCCCACATCATATGACTAGGACATGACACATGGAGCTCATGGTGGGGCTAGGAGGCATCAATCCTTGCTAGCTCATCCCCATGGCACAATAAAATAATATAATATGTCCAAAATAAATACAAATGATCAAATATGTCCTCAAAATCTGTGAGGGACATGCAGTAAATGGCCTCTGTGGACCCCCCTGACTGATGAAAACTGGCTAGAAGATAGGGAGTTCACTCTGGAAGACCTCTGTGAAAACCAAGTGTCAAAACCTTGCCTCAATTGCCCAAATCGAATTCCTCAGTGACCCTTTTATCCCATTTCTAGACTACCTCAGTAACTGTGAAAGTGCTGAAACTGCCACCTAGGGCATCTACGTTGTCAAACTGAGCCCACCAGGCTCTCCAGAAGGGGGGGTAAATGGTGATATCAAGTGGTTGGACCACCCCCTCCTCATACAACGCCCTAGGTGAACTGGCCTCTCATGGCCCCTGCTACTTTGGCTGGAAAATCATCCCCAAATCTAGTCAACAAGTGGAAAACTACATCTATCACTGTCAGAAGTGCCCGGAACTGAATGATAAGTGTCTCATTGGATCCAGAAGACCCAAATCTACTAAGAATGTGTACTCATACACCATGGGTTGCCCTGATGGGCTAGCTGTAGGGTCCACCATATATGGACAGTGCATAATTTGATGATCTGAAGTAATAATAAAACCTGCTGAACTGCATCAATCATCATCTGAATCATATGTCCATCATATAGCATCATCATCAAGAGTATGTGGGACTATCAATCATCATCCATAAGCATACATGGCCCACATCATCACAGATCCCAAGAAATGACCATAGTCAAACTGGGATTGACTAGGTCAATATACAACCGAGGATAAATCATATCAATAGACTAAGACATGTTCCTCTAATCATACTCACAGCTTAACTTAAAGCATAACATCATTTAGTGGCATTAATCATATTTGTTCATTCCGTTGCTATTTGTATTCACTTGCACAATAGCTTAAATGACAAACTCACCCGTTGGACATGGTCTAACTGCTAGCTAAGGATGAAGGCTAGGAACAAGGTTTGACAAAGGGGTGGACTTGTCTAAACTCAACTAAAAGACATTTTGGACTGGGAGAAAGGGGGAGCTACAAACTCTGTGCTGGACAAAATAAACACGGGGAATGGTTGTGCCTCACAAATGAGTAAGTTGTTTAGAGAGTGCTTATTCAACTTGGGCATCATGTCTACATCAAGTTGATCCAAGTTCATTAGGATCATTCCATTTAATTTCATGGCCTTTTTGGCCTACGTAACCCTTCGGATCTCAGGTGTGCTCATAAGCACAACTAATTGCAGCTTGCATCCAGGGCATGTTTATATATATACGGTCAGCAATTGTTTAGATATAGAATTTAGGAACCATTGCTTTTTGGACCTTTCTTATACTCTTCGAGGAGTATTTTTAGCAGTTCATCGCTCTTGCCCTTTTTAGTTTCCATGGGCGAATTTACATAAGTTTCCATAAGTAGTACATGAGCTTTCAGTTTTAGCCAACAACATCTCAAGTGACTAAGGGGAGTTCGTGCCAGTGCCAAACATCGGGACAACTGACCGGAATGATTTAGGCCTACAATCCAACTTACCAAAGGCAAGTTCTGTCACCAACTCAAAGCCGAGACACTAAACAAACAGGGATGCGGTCCAAACACAGAGGTAGTAAAAAGGGAAGTCCTCAATGTCAGAAAGCCAAGTAAGACAAGCCAAGGGTTAAGGCCAAATAAAGAAAGTCATGTATGGATGGAGTCAAGTGATGGTGGAGCCTAAGCTAGCAGACAAATGGTGTCAAGCAAGACCATATCTATGCGAGGTAGTAAACCAGTAAGTTTTGTCAAACAACCTAAATGTGCAAGTAAAATGTCCATTTTATAATTCATCATCAAGATAGTCCATTTTATAAAGTTTGCCACATCATGAATTATATACCAAGCCAATGTTGTGAACATGACTAAAACAACAAGATAATAATCCACAGTCAATGATCAGAAATCGATAGGTCATACAACATCATCATAAGAATAATCATCATATATCATTTGAAACACTGTTGCAATACATCTCTAGGCACTGAACTGAAACTGTATGGAATAAAGGGTCACATCGGTCATCAAATCTGAACTCTCAAGGCTCAGCCTTGACACAAGGTCTAACATAAGTCTAAATAATACACTGCTCTGATCATGAGTGATCTCAAAATATAAAGTCATCATAGCCAAGCTCTGAATAATCTAAGCTCTGGAATGTGCAGATATCTGCTAAGCAAGAATAGTAGCCCTGCTACTATGGTGTGATAACAGGACCGTACTTTTCTCCCAGACACACTATGATGGGGTGGGGAGACCGACCCTTGATGAGTAGTGAAGATGCATTGAGCAGGTGTTCCCCCAGTATTAGCCATGAGATTTGGCTAGGGGTGAATGGCTCAGGGTGGGAAAGTGCCTTCTCCCAGTCATCCTGAGATGGGATGGGGAGATTGGTTCCTAGTTGCACACATTATCCTGAGGTTGAGCGTCGATCATTCCTTCAGTATTGGCCTCTGTAACTTGGCTAGAAGTGAATGACCCAGGGTGGGGTAGTGCCTTCTCCCAATCATCCTGAGATAGGATGGGTAGATTAGTCTCTAGTTGCTCACTCATCAGAATGAGGCAATGCCATGTCTCAACCACCCTATGAAGGGATGGCGAGATTGGTCCCATGATTGACTCCCTCGGTAAGAGGGAAGGTTGACTTTACTCCAAGACACTCTAAGAAGGAGGGGGGAGATTGGATCCATGATTATACTCCCTTGATAAGAGGGAAAGACGATGATACAGAGACCAAGCATTCTCTGGATCACTCTGAGATAGAGTAAGCTGATCTCTCAGATATCCTGGTCGGATGGACAGGCCACTGCATTCTCTGGATCACTCTGGGATAGAGTGAGGAGATCTCTTGGACATCATGATAGGATGGAGAGGCCACTGCATTCTCCCGATCACTCTTGGATAGTGTGAGGAGATGTCTTGGACATCCTGGTCGGATGGAGAGGCCACTGCATTCTCTGGATCACTCTGGGATAAAGTGAGGATATCTCTCAGACATCCTAATAGAATGGAGAGGCCATCGCATTCTCTGGATCACTCTGGGATAGAGTGAGGAGATCTCTCGAACATCCTGATAGGATGGAGAGGCCACTGCATTCTCCGGATCACTCTCAGATTGAGTGAGGAGATCTCTCGAACATCTTGATAGGATGGAGACGCCAACAGACACTCGCGGACACTCTGTAGAGTGGGGAGATCTCTCGGACATCATGGGACTTGATGGAGAGATTTAGTACATTCTCCAGATCACTTTGAAAAGAGTGAGGAGATCTCTCAGACATCCTGAGATAGGATGGAGAGGTTGGTACACACTAGCGCTGTTGCCAGCTAAGTTGTACTTAGATGGACTATCAAGCGAGCGGGCAAAGTTGAACATTTCAATGTTCTTTTTTTGAAGATTTGATGTCCAACAGGCCTTTTGAAGCCCCCCTTTGTTTTATTTTTTCCACATGTCAATGGCCCTGCGAGGTTTGTAATAAAATGTACTAGCATGTGTTTTGTAAAGGACTTGGTTCCCTAGGAATTTTTGGCTAAGTCAGGTATTCCAAGGAGTTTTTTCACCTATTAATTATGTCTTGCACTAGTGCATAACATAATTTTTGGGTTTTTCTCCTGCTCCTCCAAAGCTGGAATGCTTGGGGAGGCTAATGGGCCTTAGGGGATTGTTAAAGTCCATGGGTCAATGTATATGAACATGCTAGACATTAATTTTGAATCATATGGAAATGTGCTAAGTCCCCCTAGGTTGTTTTTTAATTTTCGGCAAAGTTTATTTTTTCCGTAAATGAGCCATTTTTTAATGGTTTCATTAAAAATTATTGTAATTGGCCTAGAAGTGGCATCTAGAGGTCTTTTTTGCCTTATGGGTGCTCGTTTTCCAACTCAGAGCACCCCCATAACCCCTAAACCCACTTTTTCTAATGTTTGGGTGTTTAATTTTTCACCTATGTTCAAAAAAACCCAAAAAAAGTAAAAAAAAAGTCGTAAAAAAATAAAAATAAAAAAGTAAAAAATGACTTAAAAAAATAAATATTTTGGGAGAGATTGGAAAGTCAGAATTGGATCAGCATGATTTTAGGAGCATGTTGGGCTGATTTTTCAGTCTTATGGGCAGCCCAAACATGGGATTAAATCCCCCATTTCTTGTTGGTCTCTTTCCTTAGCATTGGGTGCATTTGGTGAAGTGGGAAGGCCCACGATTCATGGAAGTTGCAGCTGAAATAGTGCTGCTGTGTTTGCATGTTTTGTGCTGCAATTTAGCAGCCAAAACATAGGGATGGCAGCCCCTATTCTCTCCACCATCTCCTCCACCAATTCGCCCACCCTTCTCTCCTCAACTTGGGCGCATTCCCTCCTTGGGTTTTTCTATTTAAGCATGTTCTTTCCTCATTGTTGAGCATGAGAAGGTGGAACCTCTGCTCCTATCTTTGTAATACTTCTGCATTTGTTTATGAATAAAAGGCTTTGGAGGCAAATCTTTGTGTGGACTCTCATGGTGTGGATGATCATGTTCTATTTTAATAGATGAAGTAATCTATGTCTTTTACATGTTTATTCATGCTTGTTTATTGATCAATCACTAGCTTTTGAAGGAGATGTTTATCTTAGAAAGGTAAAGATAGTGTAATCTAATGCATTCTTTTTACTGTTGGTTATCATAGAGTGCTTAGAGCTCAATGTCATTTTTGTTTAAATGCTTGAATCTAATTCTCTATTTTAGTCTACACTAGTTACATTTGATATTGCTTGTGTGAGTTGTCTTTTGTGTCTACAGGTTGCTGATCCGAAGGGTTGGTGGAGCTTGCTTGCATCCATTGGTCTTCAAAATTGATTCAAGGAGAACTAGTCCCATTGATCCCCTTGGTGGAGGACTCCATAGCCCAAATTCAAGACGTTTCTTCTTCTTCTCATCAACATAAAAATCTTCAAATTTCTCTTGGTTACTTTGGTTTGCATATTTCAGACCTCATTCTTATTTAAATATCATAAGTAGGTCTGATTTTTGTATTAGATCTTAAGTTCATCTTGAAGTAAAAACTTTATCTAGATCTAATTGATGCATGCTTCTTGTTAAAGTGTGTTTTTCCAAATATTTTAAGGGCTTAAACAAGTAGTTTGTTTTACTGTACTTCATGTTTATTTGGCTGATTTAAAGAGCTGATAATTTGCAGCCCTCAAAAGCTTGCAAAGATCCCAAGTAAAAAGGCCCCAATGCTTGTTTTACTTGGTTAAATTTCGTCATTTTTAACTAGTTTTAACACTTAGTTTTTTCTGGGTTTTTTAGGAGGTGTTCCAAAGACACTCTTAAAGTGTTTTTGGGCATCTTATACTGACGTTTGCTTGCTGGTTTGCAGCAAAAGACGAACAGGTAGGAGGAGGTGCTGCCGAAATTTCAAGGATCTAGGCAATCTGAAGGACCATTGTTGAATTTTTGTTAAACCGGTTAAATTTTTCCCGCAAAATTGTAAGCCACCAAGTCACTTTAAGTAGACTGGGGCACTTCTCTGATCATTGTAAAAGATTATTAAACGAGAGCAAGTGGGCTAGCCAGCGCCCACACCCCATCCCCCCAGGGGTGCCTGTGTAGTCTCTTTTCATGGTGTGATTTTTAGGAGTAGTTTACTTCTTTTATTTTTGGCATTTAACAAAACTAACTAGGGTTAAAATTTACCTTGTTGGTCCGTTCCACTGGCGGGCCACAAGTTCACTCAGGACATAGATTTTTATCATTTTTTTTAACAAACTCAAAACGCCCCCTTGCTTTCCCGAAGTAGGGTTTCAGAACAAGGGCTTGCCCGAGTACTGGCCTAAAAAGAGACTCTTGGGGTTTTAAAAAATAAAATTTTGGTTCATAATTTTATTTTTTTAATTTCCAAGGTCTTCTCCTATATGCTCTATGGCCAACTTGCAGCGTAGTCTGATCATGTTGGTACGCATTAAAAAGGGGAAGATGACTAGTAATAGGATCTAACACCACCCCAATAAACAAACCTTTTTGTGAAAATCCGGCACAACACGAGTATTTTGTTGTCGTGGGCAAATTTTTCAGAGGACTTGGGACAAAACTAGGTAGTGACCTCTTGGAAACCGTTAGGCTTGCCCTCGTTGGTACAGCATTTGAACACCTCCTTGAGACTCTGATCCAACCCAAGTCTGAGTGAGAAGCCACACATCAAAATTCCGGACATGTTCCCCGTACCTTCGCGTATATTGGGAACCCACCAGCCCTAATAAAAGGATCACTACCACATTAAATTTAAAATAAACCAAGAACACTTGCACAACATTTACTTTTTCGGTTCATGCATCTTTTTCGACTCCATTCAGGCACTGATTTATATTGTTATATTTCATGTTATTGATGAATGTTGTTTATGATGATAATGTTGAATATTTGCAAATGAAATGTTGATGAATGATGCTTTGCTTTATATGTATAAATGTATGCTGCATTAGCTTGGTTTCAAAAAATATTTCTAACTCTTAGATTAGACACCATAGTTTTGTTTTCATTTTTAGGGTCCACCCCCCTTAGCTTCGCTAGGAAAGCCTAGACGGAGGAGTCGAGTCTCAAGTAACAGCACTCGACTCTGACTTGCCCCCAAGGCCACACCAGCAGCTTGAAGACTTCTGTTGCGTTTTCCCAACTGTGGAACCAAGCGGCAACAGGCACACACTGGTACTCTTGGACTCACTGAAGGATTGGTTGAGTTGGTGCATGTTCCCTGATGGATTGGGTTGAACTGAGGCACATTGTCCTTGTGAATGTTCCCCAATGGACTAGGTTGAGCTGAGGCACATTGTATTGTTCCTCGATGGATTGGGTTGAGCTGATGCAAGATGGACTCTCCGATGGACTGTGTAGAGTTGTTGAGTTGATGCATGATGGACGCTTCGATGGACTGTGCAGAGTTGTTGAGATGAGGCACCAGTGACTACCCTATGGATAGGGCAGAGTCGTGGAGCTAATGCATGTTCTCCAATGGACTGGATTGAGTTGATGCACGAAGATTGATTTATTCACACTTCTGTTGATAAATTTATGTGGTTGTTTGTTACAGGTGGTCTCGGAGCATCCACAGTGTCAAAGTTACGGAGTTATTGACACTTCTCGACGGACTGAGATTGTGTTGGAAGACCTTCCTTATGATATAGAGAGGTTAGAGATACCCGTGATGTACAGATGATATCCAGATGTGTTCCAACATGATAATATTGATGGCCTCCCTCACTAAGAGGGAGTGTTGGAGTAGTAGCTGCGTGAGGCATCACCTCATAGGTCGACCCAATAAAGAATAAAATTAGAATACTGTGTCCAAAGACTACCTTCCTTGTTAAAAGGGAGTGTTGGAAATAATGTATCTTCGGAAGTTATTCTAATCTTTATTGTACCTCCTTCGGGAGCAATTATTAATATAATTGATCATGTAAAAGATCATGAAAGAATCAATGTAAACATTGGGTTGGAATTACCCAAAGAAAGCATTTATTTAATGTAATTTTTGTATTACCCAAGACAAGTTGACCCAGTGGGTAAACTGCCCCAAAACAGTGGGCAGTCTACCCCAAACAATGGGCAGAACAGCCCCAATCAGGTCGGCCCAGTTAGGGAAAGTCGGGTCGACCCAGTAAGGGAAAAAGTCACCTTTTAATGTGCATAAATAGAGGGGTCGAACCTCTTTGGTCATTCACTCAAGACAAGTTCGCTCTAGCCAAGAAAGGTTCACTATTGCAACTAGGAGACTGATTTTCAGGGTTCTCCACTTTGGAGAAGTTTCTCTCTTGTTTTCTTGGGTTTGTGCTACTACTATCTAGATGTACATCATTCTCTATTGGAAGGTGTGAGCTCGAGGGAGACAAATAGCTTTGTCTATGGTTGGGAGATGATTGTTCTTATCATCATGGTTAAACGAGCTCCACGCTGATTTTGTTTTTGTGCTTTGCCATTCTTTTAGTGATCCTGGTTATGTTGTTATAAAATCTAACAATTACTACTTGAAATTATATTTTATTTAGTATGATATTATTACTTTTAAATTTTATTTATTATAATATTATTACTTATAAATTGACGTTATTAATTTTATATATAATATATGAAATTGTTAAATGTATATATATGATATTTTAATATATAATGAAAACATACACATATACATGTGATATTTTAATATATTATAAAATGTACTATATTAAGATAATATATATAGGGACGAACCTAATGGCAAACTTTATCCTAACTTCATTGGAAAAAATGAACCCAAATCGAACTTAATGGTTGTCGAACCCAAACTCAAACATGAACCTTGTGACATAGATGTATACAAGGCAACTAGCTCTGATCACACAATTGCTCTGTCACTCTGCCGAAGAGCCTTTCGTAGACACTAATGAATGTAATGTCACTCCACTTGACTCATGCAACATGATCCTTAGCACTGCTCAATATAATGCAAGACAGCATACAATGACTTCTACAAGACCTATTGACTACACAAAGATGATACAGTATACAAATTTACCTCTTCTTCCAAGGATCAAGCCAAATCTCCATTATTCATCTTGGTTTGAATAAATAATTCCATTTAAAAATAACAAAGCAGATTGAGTCAACCCTTCGAAGATGCACACTGTTTTTGGTTCAACTCAGCCCAACTGCATGGGTATCATATCTTTTGCACAAGTGCTTCAACCAACTTCTCTCAATTCAGTTCCTCAGTACGGAGGACATTCAATAGTTTTCAACTTTCAAACACTGAAACAAAACTTGTTTCACTCCCAATACATGCAGTGTACAATCAAAGGATGTTCTTCTAGACCCACTCTTGACAGCCACACAGGTCTATCAAATTAATCCAACTACATAGATCTTGCAAACCATTGGATGTCCCACGAGCAGAAATTGGGGGACAATTTCCTCTAACCAGGGAGGAAATGGTGAGAATTAGTAGGCAAAAATCAATAATGTATTATATGTGCATTTCCATTTGTAAGTCTTATTTAAGGAGAGATTCTAATATCTCCATCAATCACTCCATTTATTAAACATAATCACTCCAGTTGCTACACCAATCACTCCACATAGCAAATTTTGGTTGTATATTCTTATAAACACCTATAATGGAAAATAGAGTGTACAATGTGTAAAGTTGTGGCAAATCTCTCTTCTTGCATTCTTGCAGTCTTGTGAGGTTTTTTAATTTGTTTCCCGCCACTAGTGTACACATCAACTTCAAGCATGGATGTCTATTTCTAAATCAGAATGACATCTCTGTGAACGAGAGAAATGCCACTTCAAACTTTAAAGCATTTGGGGCGAGCAACTCTCCAACTTGTGATCTGCACCTCTCCCCCATAAAACCAAACCGATTTCTTCATAAACTCGAGCTCAAGCTCAATGATGAATTTGATAGCATGTTAGTTATCTACGTACCCATGCACAAAGGAAAAATCTCACTCGCATAATTTTCAATTGAAGTGAGATACATATTTTAATAATACAAAACTGTTTCAAAATTGATCACCAAAAATAAACATCGATCCTCAGCTTTTACTAAACTAGACAGTCCTATCTTAAAATAGCTTTTACAGCTTTCTAACTTTTCTTGCACCTTCATAGCTTTTCAGCTTTTTCCACTGCTTCTATTTTTTGAAGCACATGAGCTGCTTCTATTGGTATGCCTATATCTACAACATTAATCCAAAAAAAATAAAAAATACGACCTCAAATTCTTTTACAATTTGTCAAAATAAAAATTTAAACTAAGAAATCTTAATAAATCTGTATATCATGTCAATTTCACTAGAAATCCTTGACCACACTCCCAGTGGGCTACTCACTGGTCATTATTTATTTTGTAATAAGGAATAATATATTTTAAAAGAAACAGTAGTTATTTCCATGTTTCAATATTGCAGTGAAAGATGATCATTATGACACCTGACCAGAAATTTCTAGCAAAGAAAAACAACCTACAGATTATTGCAAAAAACATAATCTAAGATGAAAGTGATTGTTATGGTCCTTCTGGTCCCAAATCCCAAGGAAAAAAGTGTTCTTAATAGTTGTAATTTAAATTCTGAATATTAGAATTAGTTCAGCTGATGAACCAAAAGCATCATGATGCTCCATGGAGAGACAGCAATAACAAAAGAAGATTGCAGAGCTTCATGAAAAGCATTTTCTCCAATACAACTCCAGCGAACAGTAGAAGGGCAATGCAGAGGACCATAAACAGCCGATTATCTGGAATAATTTTATCAACTAGAAAAGAAAAATTACAACTCCTGCGCTTCCTGAATATCCTACTCTTGGGAACAATTCTAGCCAACAGAAAAAAAAAAACAATGATGTTCTTCATTAATAGCCTCCTCTTCAAAATAAATCTAACCAACAGTGAATGGTTAACAACAGCTCTGCCCTCGAGGGGCAGAAGGAAAACCATTAGGATGAGCCCCAATAGGCACAGACGAAGATCATTTTCAAGCTCCTCTTAAGTCTCAGTGAGGAATAAATACATCTGTCTGAATCTAGAAGTATGCTGATAGATAGCACTTGATTAACAAAGATGGATTCGCAATGTATCCTTCTCCCAAATGCAATAATGGTGACTTCCACCCTATTCATGCTTTCACAAAAGTCCATTAAGGGAACAATCCATAGTCCCTACTTGCAACAATGCAACAACCTATTTACACAAAAAAGGGTTTCCCTAAGTTTGTCATCAAAAAGATACCACACAACACACATCCATAATTTCTTCATGCTAGTATTATTTCAAAAGCAAATTTCAAAGACACTATCACAATTTTATTCAGGGACTTGTAATACCATGATGAGTTCATATGATCAATAACCTCTTACCTCAATAGAAAAGGAATAAAATATCAATAAACTCATTCAATTCCGAAAATGATAATGAGAAAAATACAAGAACCAAAAAATACAAAATCATATAAAAGATGCTATAGAGAGAACAGACAAATGGACAAACCATATCTTTTGTGACCTCCCATGGAGCACCAATTATAACCTCATCCACATATCGACAAGCTAATACACTAAGGCTGCGTTCATGGAGATTCATTATAGGATGATGAAGCCCTCTGTGGTCACTGCAATAACACAGAAAAGAAGGTTAATAAATCAAGGAGCACTATATGATTATGTATGCCTTAACCCACTATTAAGGTCATTTCAACAGCTGCATTAAATTTTTCTTACATGCACCATTTTAAAAAAATGAACTTGACATATTTTGAGATCACTAAGTATTCAACTTCTAACAGATAAAAAGTCTCAAACCACAAGGAAGCACAAAATTTCTGGGAAGGATCTAGAAATTTACATACAGAAAAAAAAAACAGAAGAAATTTCAAACATTAGTACAGCAAACTTCAGAAGGTGCCTATTTCTATAAAGCACACTATAAGACTCCAATAGGAGATCAATCTATTTTATCTATAGATAACTGAATTTCATATAGATAACTGAATTTCATACAGCTGTATCATGAATCAATTTCCAGATTCAACAAACAGTGAGTCCTTCAAGAATACAAAAGATTCAATGATAGAAAAATGTTCATGAGTGCAAATCGTGTGCATATTCAAGAAATGCATAATACATGATACTAACAGTTCTAACCTCGTAGTGTTAATTAACTGTTTCCCTTGTACTTTTGAAGTTTGTAAACAAATGAAATTAGTGTGAAGTTAATGACAATAATGCATTTTATAATTCATATGCGCAATAAGCATATATAAATATCTGATGTGAATGTTACCTGACAGTTTGATCTGTATGGATACCAACAAGTAAAAAGTCTCCAAGCTCTCGAGCACGTTTTAGTATCTACAAAACAAAAGACATTCAACAATGTAATTGCAGTCAATGACTTCATCAACCCAGCATACACAGAAATTCTTTGCCTTTGAATCTACATCTCATATTTGTTTCAGAAAAGTTGAAAACATATTTTTTATTTCCTTTAAATGTTCTATGTATCATAGAATTAACTTCATCGACTGAAACCAAAAATGTGTTAGTCACCTATAATGCATAAATTTGTCTTAAAGCATGCACATATGGAGAAAATTTTCTAGTCACTCTTTTTTGGCCTTGACTTCACAATCTAAATGCCATTGTAACAAGCTAACCGAGGCCATTAGGGAACAGCAAGTGGAATTGCCGCCATCTGCCTCCACTACACATCGTTGAAAGATGAATGTATTGTAATTTTATTGATAACACCTAAAACGCATATTCACTATACACCAGATTTCCTTTCAAATAGCATAAATGACAAGACCGAGTAAATTTCTGAAACCCAACATTCTTAACCATCAGGAGTCTTGTGTACACCTTCCCACCCCACAAACATGGGAAATCGGAGAAGGAAGAGTTTAAGCAATAAGCTCAGACTCAGGGTGTACTTCCTACAATTCCATGCACTCCTCTCTTTCACCCAATAACTGTACAATCCTGGCCACTGAATAACCTCCTTTCTCCAGATTCTCATCTCATACAATGAACAGCATTCTCTTAATCAAATTAGAGTTCCAATTCTACAGTCCAACCGTATATAAAATCTACAAAACTCATATATACAAAAATGACAAGAAAATATAAGAAATCCAAGCAGGAATATACACAATCATATATTTATGCAAAAGGTAATTTCCCTGTCATTAGAAGACCGAATATTAATGAATATTTGCAATATAAACATATGGGTATGGGGCAAAGAAAATTGAGGAAGATAGAAAATTGCAAGTGGAGGTACATGTTACTCTAAAACAAAGCAAGAGCAAAGTGATGTCCAGAAAAGAAAAAAACAAAGAAAAAATTTGAAAAAAAAAAAGGAAAAGCAATTTGACTTTATATAATCAAGCATCCAGTCAGAATGGTTAGTATGAAATTTAAATATGTAAAAGCAAGTTGTAAAATCAACTTCTGCCAGATCATTCAGGCTGCAAGTATGTGTTTGCACCTTCTGTCAAAGGTTTTTTATCATAGTGGGTGAGGAACAGTGGAATGGCACACATGAGAAATGAGGATGACATATTTTGGTATCTATGTTTGATCCATCCAACGCTTTGTACCTCGAAACAATACCTTCATGAAAGAAGTCTAGGGGCATTTTCTACCATTCATGAAAGAAAAATTTAGTATGGATCAAGTCAAGCCGGATGTTTATACAGATTTGAAGCAATATGATGAACTCTTTGTTGAAGAGCTACTCCCAGCTGAAAAAGGTATCAAAGACATGATTGATGAAGAAGTTATGGTTGTAACTTCCCCCGTTTCCTCCATTTGTGAAGATTGGATCAATCCCTTTGCAACTAAATTTAACGATGAAGCACTCCAAGATGTGGATCTTGTCGTTGTTGAAGATGATCACCATATGTAGTTGTCTCACTATAATAAAGGATTGGATGACTTTGGAAAATCTATCTCCGATGAGATCTTTCAAAATTTGGTTCAGATTTGCTCACACAGCATCAAAGATAGTGTAGGATTTCATACGGAGAATTCCTTTGCAGATATTGAGCCAAACAGTTTGCCCTCTCTTATTGTGGGCTATGATTATTATTTTCAGCAATGTCTCTCAGGAAGCCTTGCAGGTGAGAAGCAACCATTTCTATCCAATACCGGTAAGTCTTCAGTAATGCGTTTTGACAAAACTGAGGCATGTATGTGGGCAGGTATAGTATTTATTTCTCCTTAACATGATATATGTTATTTAATTTCTTGCTTAAAACTTGAAGGTACAAATTTTGTGGCTGATAATTTCAAATTTTTAGAGATTATAGGTGATACTGACACGATTATTAGAATATTCAAGAAAGTATTTGCATGTCCGAAAGAAAGCTTGAAAAAGTACAAGGATATATTACAGTAGGCCCTCAAAGATTCTAGAAAATTTCCAGGGTTCATCCTTGCAAGTGATTTCCCAAGTTTAGAATCAGATTGACAATTCCTTGCAGACGAATTCACAGAACGCATATATGATGACGGTAGTATATACTTGAGCCCGGTACAAGCATGGATAGATAACACTTGCAAAACTAACCATTCTCCATGCCAGAAATTTCAATGTTTTCAGGTTCCCAGGTTTGTCTATCATTTCGGTTCCATTCCATGAGGATAATGGTATGTATTCAATTCATCCTTGATGTGGTTTTGTCATGGATTGTTTCCAAAGACAAAGGAAGAAAATTTAACAATATACTCAGGTGGCTACATTTGTGGTATGATTTCACTTGACCCTTTTCTATTATCATAATTAGGTTAGGTAGGTATAGTTTCATTTGAGTCCAGCATTTATTGTTACCTATGCATTTAACTAGTCATTATTTCATTTTGATTTTCCTGCATTTCATTTTGAACAAGGCAAGACGAATGTGTCTACCTTCAATGCATTTAATGTCTTCTTTGTTAGATCTGTATGTAGCTCTACAAGTACCAAGGAGATTCTAGAGGGTTCTCATTCACTCCCGAGAAGAGCGCATGTCCCGCAATTGGAACCAGTTGTTACGCCTTAGAGTATCTACAACATTCCCAGTCAGTTTTACCATAGCAAGGGGTTAAAAAATTTGTTGTAAAAGCCTGTTATCACATCCATAGTAGTTGGGCTACCATGGTTGCAGAGCAGTTATCTGCATATTTTTGAGCTTTGCCTTTACACAGATTCAGTGAGATCAGCTATGATGAGCAGTGTTATTTGTGATCACTCACACATCAGAGCAGCCCTATATCAGACATGCAGTAGACCTTATGCCAAGGCTGAGCCTCTTGACCTTAGGTTTGATAACCAAAATGACCTTTTATTCCATACAGATACAGTGCAGTGGTTAGAGTTTCAGCAGCAGTGTTCTCAGTGGTTACAGTTGGTCCAGATTACAAATTACAGATACAAGTATATGACCCAGCAGGTATATCATGTGCATTGGTTTTATTATCTTGTTGTTTTGGTCATTTTGATAGCTTGACTTAGCATCTAGTGATATTGATTTGGCAGTATGTCTATATAAAAATGAAATTGGTTACTATTGATTATATAAATGATTGTATTACTGACAATTAGAAGCTCTTGTTTAATACTCGTTGGTTTTACCCTCTTAGGAGTGCGGACATGATCATTCCCGCCTTTTTGGCTTGCTAGCTTAGGCATCACCTTCACTTTCTTAATCCATCTGTTGTCTTTCCCACTTTTTGGTCTTTACCCTGACTTACACCTTGACCTGTGATATCGAGGACTTCCCCATTTTTGCCTCTATGTTGGATAGCATCCCTATTAGTTTGTGTCTCAGCTCTGAGTTGGCAACAAAACTTACCTTTGGTGAGTTGGATTCGATACCTTGATCACTCTAGTCAGTTGCCCTGATGTTTGGTCTTGATTGTGGAAAGTCCCCATAGTTGCTTGATTTGTGTTGACTAAAACCTAAAGCAAATTGTACTACCATCATTACATATGGAAACTATTGTTATATCTGTTATGAAATCCCATGAAAGTATTTTGAAAACTGTGCTTCTCAGCACAATTAAAGAGGGCTATGAAACTATATTGAAACTCAAATGAAAAACACACCCTGGATGAGAGCTTGAGTAGTTGTGTTGCTAAACACATGCAAAATTCCCAAAAGGGTTGTGTAGGCCTAAAAAGTAGTGGCTAAACAAATACTAAATCTAAAGAACTGCTGGCCAAGGAAATGAAATGGAAACTCAAAAGCACCCTGGATGAAAGCTTTAGTAGTTGTGCTTCTAAGCACAGGTGAAATCCCCAAAAGGGTTACTAAATGAAATGTAATGATTAATTCCTCACGGAGCCTACGGGTTGTGATGTGAGATGGAGCAAGGGACAGCTAATTCTAAGTGTCCCCTAGAACCTCAAGTTACGGTTAGCAGGGCACCCAATCCACGACGATTCTAGAAAAGATCCTCACAGAGCTGATACAGCTTTGATGTGAGTCGTAGACATTTGCCAAGGATGAAAAAGCACCTATCTAAACAACTTACCCATTTGTGAGACACTACCATCCCCCGTGTATTCTTTATCCAACATATGCTTGAATGTGTAATACCCATTACCCTTTCCTTTATCCAAAGTATCGCAGTGTTAAGTCAGTCAAGTCATTCCCCTTTTCCTAGCCTTGCATCCTTAGCCTTCACCCTCCGCTAGCAATTTGATCATGTTTATAAATGAGTATATCCTTGAGGTTCTTTTGAAAGTAAATTATTACTTTAACCTATTATTATCTATTAACTGCCACTGAAATGATGCTTGATGTTTTTAAGGTCTTGCTATGAAAATGATTAAAAGAGCATGCCTTAACCATTTGCACTTGCGGCAGCAGGCTTCTCTAGCCTAGGTCATATTTTGATCAGTTTGACCGGTCAAACCTAGTTTGACCAAGGTCAACCTTGGGATCCGTGATGAGTTGGACCAGTTATGTTGTATGATGTTGATCCATGGTCCTTGATATACATTTTGATGATTACATATATTGGACACAGGTTCTAGATGATGGTTGATGCACTTTTTATTGATTATTGTTACTTCCAGACCATCATATTTGTATTTGTCCGGGTATGGTGGATGCTAGAGATGATCTTAAAGGTTACCATGAGGTGTATGAGTACTCATCTCTAGTAGATTTGGGTCTTATGGATTGATTGAGACACTTGATTTTCAGTTCCAAGCACTTCCAGTGATGATATGAGCATTTTTTCATCCATTGACCAGTTTGGCCATGCTGATGTGGCCTATCCAGCAGTTGCTTTGATGGAGAGTCGTTGCCTGGGGCGCTACAGAGGAGAGGGGTGGTCCAGCCACTTGTCATTACTATATTACCCCCTCTTCGGACATGATGGTGAAGTCAGATTTTGTGCCTGGGCACCAGGCAGTGGGCTATGGGCAATTTGATGGTTTTCAGATGGAATAAAAATGGAATAAAAAGGTCATTAAGGAAATCGATTTGGGCAATTGAGGCAAGGTTTTTGCATGAGGTCGGTTCAGAGGTCATCTATGGTGTATCCCACTCCTAGATCAGCTTGCAACATTCAATGGGGTTCACACAGTCACCGGGTTGTGTTTTGCTGCATTCTTCTCTCAGTTGAGGGGGCCAGGATTTGATCATTTGTTCACTTGGACATGTCATTGAGTTACATGTTATATTATTGTGCCATGAGGTGATGCTAGTGAAGGAAAGTAAAACCTCCTAGCCCCACCATGTGCTCCTAGTTACTTGTCCTTGTCATCTTATGTGGCACACTTGTATTTTTGTCACTTTTATGTAGTGCGCACCCCTAGGGCATCATTTAGTGAGTGCGCACCCCCCTCATGTGATTGATCCATGTTATATTGTACTGACTCATCTTAGTTGTTGATTGTATTATGTTTATCTTTTGATCTCAACCACTCATTCATAAAGTGGTTAGGGTTTTGGTCTCTCTCCTCCTATTTAAGGAAGAGGCCCCCCCCCCCATTGTAAAGGCATCTAGAGATTTTTGGCTCTTGGCTACCGGAATAGAAGAAATATCTTTTGAGCACTTGCTTGGATCTTGAAATGGGTGTTTGGCAATGATGACTGTAAATGCTTCTACATAGAACTGAAGGATTTTTGTAGCTATCTTCTATCTTTTTCCACTATATCGATTTACAAGTGAAGAGCACGATTTGGGAGGAGTGTGCATTGGTGGGGAGGCTTGCCCTGCAATCTTCTGTCAAATTTTGGGTTCAAACAAGAATTGATTTTGTCTTTGTACCAATTATTCTCTATCTTTTTCCTCTTACTTGTATCTACCCTCGTTTTGTTGGCTAATTGAACTTTGCCTCCATGGTTTTGCAGGAAGAGAGGGACACACTTGTGGACTAGGGCAAAACGCATAAGCAAGAGAAACTACATCTTCTTTCATTTGATCTGTGCGGAAGTAATCCTCGTCATAATCGACATCCATCTTCATTATCCAGGTACGCTCAAGAGGTACAAGTTTTACTCCTTTAACTTATCCATTTATCTTCTAGAACACAAAACCCTTAGAGTCAAAACCCTCATTTTTTTTTTTTTTTAGATCTATGGAGATCTAGCAATCTTTTGGGCTTAATAATTAAAACCCACCTCTATAATAATCAAAACATTCCCGATCTAAAGTTTGGTGGACATCCGACTCCATTTACCCCTCGATCTAAGGCACTGGGCCTCTCCAAGGGAGGTCGCACTTATTGGGTAGGTGGCCTTTTGCTATATTCCAATTTGGGTTTTGCTTGATCCTCATTATTTCCTTAGATCCATTCAATAGCAAACCCCCTAGTGCCATTCCATTTTTATTTTTACCTTGTGGGCTCCATTTGGACCATTTTCCTTATTTTAAGGGTGGCCCCCCTTGGATCTATTATCTTGGCACTAGATTTATCTAGATCTACTAGTTTAAACCCATAAGTGGCCTTTATCTTTCTTTGGTTGAACATTTGTCCATTCATAAGCCTCTTCAACCAAGCCCTAACTCTTTGGGTCCACTTACCCATCCTAGATCTAGATCTAATCCTCTCTTGATCTTCTCCTTTTTTATCATCACATTTCCCTAGGAGGTCTTGAGTAGGTTCGCTAGCCCTCATTGGCTAGCTAGGGTCTCCCCTTGGTCTTGCTTAGGCTTGATCTAAAGTGAAGAGTGCCTTGGTTAACGTGACACCCAATTGCACTGGGAGCCGTGGCATCTCTTGGGTCACCTCTTTAGTTGTCCAACACCTCTACCATCCTGGATAGGATAACCTTTTGGGACAACTACAAGTTGTGTGATAACAAGGCCAAGTTGAAGCACAGAGTGTTGATTTGGGGCTAAATACCCCTGATCTTGTCATGGATGGTCCACTTGATTCCTACGTCCAGGAGGTGCTCTCCCTATAGGGGTTGGTGCCCTTGGGGCGGCTAATCACTTGGACGCATGACCACACTCATCTATTTGCCATGTAAAAGGTGATAGCATTTGTTTAGCACACCTTATTTGCTCACCTGGACCTATTTTACCCCTCCTCTAGGTTGTGTACCCACAAATTGTACTTCCTTATTGAAGAAGCCTACAAGGATAATGAAGGAGGATGTTGAGGGCACACATCTGTTGGGGTTAGTTGGGGCATGACATCCTCCTTTTGGAAAACCTAGCTCTTGGTGTATCCTAATTACACTTTTATATTGTTATTTTATGTCTTTTTAGTGGTTAGTGAGGTGAGTGAGCCAAAAGTTATATTTTTACATTATCTTGTAGGCTAATAACTTAAAATTAGGAGAGGCTAGTCTTATATAAAGAGAGCCTTCCTCTCATTGTAAAAACACAACAAAATATGGCTTCATTATGAGACCTTTTCTTTATTCTACTAGTCTAGTGGAGCTCTTGATGTTATGTGCACCTCTCTTGGGATAACTTTTCTTGCTTGAAGGATGAATGAAGTTGTTTCTACGGCTTAATTTTGCACATGCTTTGGTTGATGAAGGATGAATGAAATTGTTTCTACGACTTAATTTTGTACATGCTTTGGTTGATGCTACGATTGGTTGTAATAACTCAAGCTCAAAAGTGACCTAAGGTCTTTTCCTCACTCACTTATTGTTGAATATTGGTAAGTTATGCTCCTAGCTAGGTTAAATGGTGCTTTTATGGTGCATTTTGCTGATTTGTTAGGGCTTTTTGTCAACATTTTATCAACTTTTGGATGAAGAGAACGTCCTCCCAAGGAGTTCTCTATTGCTTGTTAGGGCTTTGGAATTATTCATTTTCCCTAGTTAGGCTCTCCTACCGAACCCTACAGGTTGTTAGGTGATGCCCTAGCTTGCAAGTGTGGACAGACATTTCAAGAGAGGGACATTGATCATTGATCTCTCAATGCCCAAGGGATTGAGACCAAAATCATTTCCCCTTGTTTGTCACTAAAATCACTCTTCATTTCATCAATTACTTGTCTTTAATTTTGCTGCAATTTTATGCATTAACAAAACCCTAAAAATCTGAAAATTTCCAAAAACCCTAAAAATCTAAAAAAATCCAAAAATACTTGGAAATTGGAAATTTTGGTCCACCCACTAATTTCACCCTAGTAGATTTATCCACAAGTTTGCAAGGGCATCTTGTTTGAAGCAAGTGCATTGGGGAACGTGAGAACCCTAAATCTCACTAAACTTGGGCTGCGTTTAGCTTTTGACTTGACCTAGGGCTTTGCCCTAAGGCCTAGTCTCCTCCTTCCTCTTTTCCTCGGGGTGCATCTTTTGAGAGGTTGCCTTGGGATACATGAAGGTGCCTTGGTATTTGTGAAGTTGCATTGGAATTTGTGAAACCTTTTATTGGAAAAGTGATAGATGATATCAATGAATGATTATTACATTAACTCCTCAATTAGATCTAGTTGTCTTCTTTATACATTGTTTGACTCCATATAAGGCACTAATTTGATTACAAGGTTGTAGAAGGGTATTTGCATGTTTTGGTGTTTGCAGGTATCTTTAAGGGCTCTCCCCTGGGTTTAGGAATTACCCAAAGAAGTTGAGAAGCTAGGCTATGGTGACATTTGGGCCTAGACCTCTCCCACATGCTTACCAATCACTAGTATTCAGTCTACAATGTGTTGCCTATTTAAGATTGCTAGTTTGAAGGGTAACACTGGGTAATCTCAAGCTCATGAGTAAGCCTCTCAACTTCCTCTTCTTTCCCTTCTAATGCACCATGGTACATCTCATCAAGCATGAGAAGATGATCTCTATCCAAAAGTAGGTGTAGGTAGTTAGCTTTCATTGTACTGTTACCAACTATTTTGTACAATAGTTGAACTTCCATTGAGCCGCCAGTGTTTGAACATCATCCATGTTCATATCCAGAGTATCAGAGGTTCAGTTTTTCAAACTTGGCCAATTTTGGCTAGCCATTTTTATTTTTCTGTTGAAATGACCATGCCCCACGGGGTTTTTGTAATAAAGTGTGCTAGTAGGGGTTTTGAGTGGCTCGATTCCCTAAGACTTGACTGTTAACTAAGGTATTCCAGGGAGTTTTTTCACTTGTCGATTATGCTTTGCCTTTAGCCGAGTAATAATCGATGAGTTTTTCTCCTGCTTCCTCCAAAGCTGGAATGCCCAATTTTGACAATTAGGCCTTGGGGGGTTATTAGAGTCCAACAGTTGAATATGAACTTACTGGACACTACGAGTCTATTATATGGTCATTTCCTAGGTCCCTAGGTGGTTTAAAACGTTGTCCGAAAAACATTTACCGAACGCATTGGATTTTTTAATTTTTATTATTTTATTATTAAATTTTTCAATTATTTTAATTGAAAATTTTCAATTTGTAATAATTAAGTGGTTTGGGGGTGGATTTTAATGATTGGAGGCTTAATTCCTAAGCCAAAAATCCCAATTAAACCTCAAACCCACTTATCCTAAGTTTCAGACTTTTATTTGGCCTCATAAATAATATTTTCTCAAAAAATCATAAATGAGAAATATTAATTAAAATATTCAAAAAAAAAAAATTGAGAAAAGTCAAATCTCTCAAAAAAAAGGCCAAATTGAATAAATAAACAGGCTAAATGACATGACAATCAGCATTTATGAAGATTCCAAGTCTCACCCACCTGATTCAGTCAGTATCAGAGCACTGAAGATCAACTCCTCCTTGAGGAATGCGCCTTCCTCCCTTAGCTCTCACGTTTTGGTGTGTTGGCACTTGGTCATTGGATTGGTGATAAGCACAATGAAGGAGGGATGGCGCCTTACCCATGTAGAGGCCACATCACCCAGGTTTCACCCACCAAAGCTCAGTTAACTCAATCATCAAGCTTGGTGGTCTCTTCTCATTGGCTCATGTGCATGCTTGGCTCTCTTCATGCCAACTTCGAATTAGGTCATTGAGCACTTGGTCTTGTATAAGTAAGAGGCCTCTTGGTTCTCTTAGGGGTGGATAATTATTGTAAAGAAGCTCTGCTCATATTTGTAATGCTTTCATGCATATGTTGGAATAAAGAATAAGGCTTTGGAGGCTCATCTTGTCTTGTCTTGTGGATCAATATTGTTGGTGAATGAAGTGATATTCTTCCATAACTTTAATTGCTTGCTTAATGGTGGTTTAATATTCATGCTTTAGAGGGCTTATTCAAGCACATAAGATCAATTATTTGTAGTTTCAATTTCATTGATTATCTATGTCTTTAGAGATCCAAGAGTGTAGGATATTACTAGTTTGTAATTCATGCCTCTTGCTTTCAATTGATGAAAATACATGTCTAACTCTCTATTTTGCAAGTGTTTGTGAGTTTTTGTGTTGTAGATCTTCTCCTTCAACCAAGTAGGATTGTGGAGTTGGTTTGCATCCCTTCCTCTTGAAGGCCAAGCAAAGGGATCCAACAAGCAACTTTCAAGTTGGAATCTAAGCTCCATCAATGGTCCAAAAAGCTAAGTTTCAACTTCTTATCCTCCCTATCAAATTAAAATCTCTCTCCCTCTTGGTTACCTTAAGCGGATAACAAATCTAGAAGTTCTATCTATCTTGATCTTAGCTTCTCATTAAAAAGTGCATTTGTTTTCAAATTCATAAATTATTAGTTGCACTTCTTTGGCTAAGTAGATCAAAGCTTCATAGCTTTGATCTACTTCTTTGGATCTAGATCTACATTTTTATGAGCTTAAGTATCAAAGATCTAGGATCTAGTTTCACTTTCAAATTGTAGATCCATCTTTTCATTTTTATTTGGTTTGTTTTTTCCATCCTTTTTTCATCTTTGGCTTGTAGATCTCTTAAAATCTCATAGATCCATATCTTTGATTTGTTTGCCTTTTTTACCTTAAGAAGAGTGCCAAAATACTTCAAAAAAGTGCCCAAAACCCTTAGTTTTTTTACCAAAAATTTGTTAGATTGCCAACATAAGATCCAAAGAGATAATGTAACCTCACAGTGAAAGAATTAAGGAATTAAGGAAGAAGAGAGAAGCAATAGAACATAGATCCAATAGAGGCAGAATAATTACACACACTACATTAATCAGAATAGTAACCGGGTAAATATACAATCCTGAGTATGAGGATTCGAATTCACTAGGTGTAATTCGAATTATCCTTCATGCACAGATCCATAATCAGTGGAGAGTCATCAGTGCCAAACTAGGAGTCTATCTCATCATCAGTGAAGTCATCAATGCACAAGTAGTGATCAACCGGGAGTCTAACTGAGTGTGGTTGGTGTAACTGGCACATGGAAGCACTGATATAGTGAAGGAGACTCAGTGGAGGGCGCTCATGGAGCTAACTGGAGTCAAAACAGTCTATCTAGTCACACTGGAGGTCCAAAAGAGTGATAAGGTCAGTTAGGAGTCAGTTAATCCTTAAATCAAGGAAGAACTGAAGATAACTGAACTAAACTGGACGGGCAGATGAAGAAAGGCGCCCTTCTGATGCAATAACTAAAAAGAGGGCGCACTAAGCTCTAGGAGAGCTAAGACTGATCCGAGAGAAGCTCCTGGGGCTAGTTTGCTGAGGGCTAGGTGCTGGTGCTGAATGCATGCAAACCCTAATTGCATGCAAACCCTAATTTTGCATGCAGGACTGAAAATATAAATGACAGGAATATTAGAAGGACTAGGATGGAGTATAGGAATATCCTAACACCCCCCCTTAATCCATCCTGGGCCCTGGTAACTAGGACCAAAGGTCACCCATACAATCAATGAAATGATAAAAAAAATACTGCCTCAATTTTTCTTTTTCATTTTTTTTTTTTGTTTTATATTTTTGAATAACTCAAGGAGCCATCACTCTAAGCAGAAAAGAAGCAAGCTTTCATCAGTGAAAACTTTGCAAAGAGACTTGGTAAGCTGATCCTCTGTAAAGTGCGAATGCAAGTGCTAGAGAATGTGCTGAATGTAGCAAGTCTTTCAGGAACCTTTTCTGTCACTGGAGCGAATGTATCATGATGAGTTTTCCCAAAGAATGGAAGAGTAAACCCCATCATCATGCTGCATCTCTCATGGAGAGGTGGATGGCATAATGCAAGGTTGGCATGGTGTGGAAGTCTGGTAGTGTGATGATCCTCAACAGTATTCTCAGTAGTAGCAAGAGCTGTGTGAGCCCATGTTGACCTTGTATTTGGACTGAGAATAGGTGTTGATTCTGGATTGCAATATTTTTGAACTATGACTTCTACATCAGAATCTTGCTCTTCTTCTTCATCGGAAGAGAAGTCACTCTGATCTTGATCGGAATCTGAAGAAACACTTGGAGAGAAAGGCATAAAGTGAGAAAATTCATATGCCTTTGAGGCATGATTAGCAATCCCATTCGCTAAAACCTTTCCAGTGGATATTTCTGTGATCTCGACAGCGTTTGGACCAAAAGTAACTTGCTTTGGAGATCCTGTATGGGTCATCTGATAAACTGATAATAAATTTGCAGTTAGAGAAGGAACAAACAAGACATTTTTGAACTTACCATGTTCCATATGCACTGTACCCACTCCTTTTGCAGAAACCTGAGTGTTGTCTCCCATGTGAATGGTAGGCCCATCATGGAGATCTAGAGAAGAGAAAGATTCTTTTTGTGCCATCATGTGGTTGGAAGCTCCAGAATCTATGAGGAGAGCTTTTGTGTTTGAAAAACCAGCCATCAATGCATGACAATCATCAGATCCACTTCCAGAATCAGACATCTTTGCTTCTTTTGGAACAACAATTTGGTTTTGTTCAAGAAGCTTGGTTAGAAGATCAATCTTCTTATGCATGCAGGAATGCTCAGGATGGTTTCCTCTCTTGCAGTAGGTACAATTAGGTCTCTTTTGTTTGTCATTCTTGGATCTTGAAGGTTTCTTTCTTTTGCCTTTTTGTCCCCCCTTGCATTCGCTCCACTTGATTCACCAGCTAAAAGAGCTAGATCTCTGGAGATTGTGATGGAACCCATTTGAATCAATTTGTCTTCTTCTTGAATGAGAGCGGTAGTAAATTTTTCCAAGGTAGGAAACTTCCATCCAGGGATTGACATTCGCCCCAGAATGGAAAGTAGAGACAAAAACAGAAAATTGAGATCCAAGTTTGCTCAAAATGGAGAGTACTAATTGCTCATCACTTTTGGTGATGCCACAATGCTTGCATTGAGTAACCAAATTCTGAAATTTTGAGATGAATGTTTGAATGCTCTCAAAATTGCTAGGTTGTAGAGAGGCCAATTCGTTTTCAAGAGTGTAGCCTCTCATCCCATCTTGTTTGCCAAAACGGCTCTCCAATTTGGTCCATAACTCTTTTGGAGACTTCAAACCTTCAGCATGGAACAATAGATCTCTGGACATGTAAAGGCATATGTATCCAAAAGCTTCATCCAATTTGGTTAGATGCTTGACTTTATCTCTAGCTATATGTGGTGTGGCATCTCTTTCATAAACCAATCTTTCAAACCCTTTTGTCATCAAGAAAATCTTCATCTCATCCCTCCATTCGAAGTAATTGAAAGGAGTGAGAAGTATAGGAGAAGAAGGAGCATTCGAATTGCTCATCTTGACTGCTTGAATAAGTGCAAATAGAGAGCTGCTGAATCTGCTGCTGCAACTGCTAGAACTTCGAAATACCTGCAAAAAAATTCTCAAGAATGGAGGTAGAATATACTCTCAAATGGCTCTGATACCATGTTAGATTGCCAACATAAGATCCAAAGAGATAATGTAACCTCACAGTGAAAGAATTAAGGAATTAAGGAAGAAGAGAGAAGCAATAGAACATAGATCCAATAGAGGCAGAATAATTACACACACTACATTAATCAGAATAGTAACCGGGTAAATATACAATGCTGAGTATGAGGATTCGAATTCACTAGGTGTAATTCGAATTATCCTTCATGCACAGATCCATAATCAGTGGAGAGTCATCAGTGCCAAACTAGGAGTCTATCTCATCATCAGTGAAGTCATCAATGCACAAGTAGTGATCAACCGGGAGTCAAACTGAGTCTAACTGAGTGTGGTTGGTGTAACTGGCACATGGAAGCACTGATATAGTGAAGGAGACTCAGTGGAGGGCGCTCATGGAGCTAACTGGAGTCAAAACAGTCTATCAAGTCACACTGGAGGTCCAAAAGAGTGATAAGGTCAGTTAGGAGTCAGTTAATCCTTAAATCAAGGAAGAACTGAAGATAACTGAACTAAACTGGACTGGCAGATGAAGAAAGGCGCCCTTCTCATGCAATAACTGAAAAGAGGGCGCACTAAGCTCTAGGAGAGCTAAGACTGATCCGAGAGAAGCTCCTGGGGCTAGTTTGCTGAGGGCTAGGTGCTGGTGTTGAATGCATGCAAACCCTAATTGCATGCAAACCCTAATTTTGCATGCAGGACTGAAAATGTAAATGACAGGAATATTAGAAGGACTAGGATGGAGTATAGGAATATCCTAACAAAATTTACCTTTTAAAAGTGCATTGGAAAGTGTGCCCAAAAACCTTGCCTCGTTTTGCATGCCATTCGCTGCCCACTGTTTTTTATTGTTTTTCAGCATTCTGGAATTTCCAAAACAGTCCCAAAATCTCAGAGAAAAAAAGTCTCTTTTTTGCCCTAGTTTTGCCTTGGAAAACATGCACAAATTTTCGTCTTGAAAAACGTGCAGTTTTAGCCTTTTTTAGCTTGCTGATTTTTTCTGATTTTTTGCTAATTTTCTGTTCTGGAAATTAGCCTAAATCAATAAAAAAATTCACTTTTCTCGTAAAACGTGCCATTTTTTTGCCTTTTTTAGCTTGCTGGTTTTTTGCTGATTTTTGCTGATTTTCTGCTAATTTTCAGTTCTGAAATTAGCCTAAAATAATAAAAAAATTTCCAAAAAAATTTCCAAGTCTTACCTTGAAAACATGCCTAGTTTACCTTGAAAAGCGTGCATTTTCCAACCTTTTTTAAGTTCTGATTTTTGGCTTTAAATTACTGTTTTTGGGTCATTTTTGCATTTCTTGGCATTCCTCTTGTCCATCCATTCACATTTCCATTTTTTTACTTTTTCTTAGTTTTTTTACTTTGGTTGACCTTTTTGGCTTTTCTTGCTTTCTCTTTGATTTTACTCTTCTCATCTTGATTCCTCAATCCAAATCATAAGTCAATTTGGTTTCATCTAACACTTTAATTAGCCTTTGTTGAGAGCTCTTATCCAGAGGTGAACAAAAAGACAAAACAACAAGCGAAGAGCCCAAAGGCTAGCAAGCAAAAAACCAAACAAGCAAACCACCTTTTTGACAAGTTAAAAAAACAAAATGATTGTAAAAAGTTGAATAAAAGCAAGTGGGATAACGGCTCCCACACCCCACTTTCCCCCATTTGGGGGAAGCCTGTATCGTCCCTTGTCTACTTTTTGTATTGTCTTTGCTTTATACCTGCAAGTAGATTAACCTTGAATTGCTAGATTAGCTTCATTTTTATAATTGCTAGATTAACTTCATCTTTGATATTTGCTAGTTTGGTCTTGTTTCCATACTTGTCAATTTTTTATATAAACTGTTGAAAATCATAAATCTCTTGAATCTCACTAAACAGTGGATCAAGAGTGCTCTCTGTCGAAGAGTTGTTTTTGCTTTGATTTGACTAACCTCCTTGCTTTCCCGAGTACGGTGTTTGACCTGAAAGAGACTCTTGGGTAGTTTAGACTTTACTTTCAGTATTTATTTCCGTGCATCATAAATCTCGTGAATCTCGCCATAAGGCGGATCAAGAGTGCTCTCTGTCGGAGAGTTTCTACAAAGGTTCTCTTGTTTCAAACACATTTCCCCAAAATTGGAATTTATCATTTCTATACTGCGTATGCTCTACCCTACCCTAGGATACACAGAAACAGTATAGACTATTTAATTTTTCACATTTAATCCAATTTTAACCATAATAAAATTTATACCCCCATAACCAACGACAATCCGACGTTAATCGCAATACTCAAAAGTGGGAAAATTCTTCTTAGGACGCTGGATAATGTACTTAGACCTTGGGGGCACCGTTAGGCTACATCCTTGTTTGGTGTAGTGTTGAACACGCTTTCAGGGCTTTAGCAGCCAACATGTTTCCGTACGGAACCACTTAGAGTATTTTCAGAACATATCTCTTGTACCTAGCATATATCTTGGAGATTTCCTTAGCCATAATAATCAAGATCATTATAAAATTTACAATAAAATTTACAAAGAACACTTGCAAAACGGTTCTCAAGCAAACGAACTCTTGTATCAAGCAACCTCAGCATATTGACTCCCTAAAGCACTGGTCCTTCAGTCTGTTTCATTTTATTTGCTTATCTGGATCATATATTGTTTGCATGCTTTAATTTATGCTGTGGTTATCTTGATTTAATATCACTTGTTGCACATCTTAAATTCTCCCTTTTGCACTTTGTATCTTTGATTATATAGATTATTATTGTGAATCAAAAAACTCCTAAACAACACCCATCCGCATCACATCACCTTAAACATTTAAAACACAAGAGCCTTAGAAACTCTTTGTAGGGTCTACCCCCCTTGGCTTCGTTAGGAGTTTGCCTAAACGGAGGAGTCGGGATCAGGTGACAACACTTGACTCTTTGCTTGCCTCCAAGGCCACACCTTTCCCAGTTGTGAAACAGCTTTCGAAAGATTTCTGCTAATGGTGTGCATTCGGCAGACAACAACTACCACTGCTTCTCTAAGTGCCTAAAAATTTGCAAGGGAAGGTTCTTCTCCAAAACTATCATATGTCATTGGAGCTCTCCAACAACAATCTGTCACCAATGCATGTGTATCATCAAAATGTTTCATGTCTGCCATAAACTGGTCTTCGAATACCTTCAATTGCCCTGCCAAATGATGGGACTCATGGGAACTATCAATATCATGCAATTTTTCTAATTTGTATTCACAGTCATGCTTCTCATTCTCATTCTCGTCCTTGATTGTGCTATCAACCTCATTCCACACATCCTTAACATGAACAGGTGCATGCACTTCCAAGAAGTCATCTTGGGGTTCTGTCAAACTTTCCTCATGAAGTGATAAGGCATCCATGTCACCAAGCACTTTGGATTTGAACCTCTCTTCCTTCTTCCCGACTAGCAAGTAAGGCTCCAACTACTCAGGGTGCTCTAACAATGTGATTAGATTCTTCTGATATTCTTGAGAAGCTTGTACCAATTCTTCCAAGAGTTCCTGATTTGTCTTCATACATGTTAAGCCACTGAAAGCAAACCTTGCTACCAAGTGACCACTGCTGAAATTGATAAGGTATAGTGCTGGTCACTCAATGGAAACAATCTGAAAATATCTTTTTCAATGATTTCTCCTGAGGCTGGCCGGATGCAGCTATGATACCACTGTAATGTACCCTACTAGATAATGACTATTTTTTGGCTTAATTACTTGTGTGGTATGTTTTAAGACTTTGGTCAAACACTTGTCCTGTAGCTTACTTAGCGCCTGATTTTTACTGATTTTGTTGATCAATCTGATTAGTGTTACTGCCAAACCTTGGACAACTACTACTGAGAACCCACAAAATATTTTAATATACTGCTGACTTGTTTAAACACTTTTTCGGGCTTGATACTTCGTCAAACACTTCATGCATTTATATAAGACTTGGCATATAATAGAGATTTATTGTTCTAATGACGAGATCAACAATACACTCAAACAAAGGACGAGATTGTATTAAACGAATTTAGCAGTCCATAAACTCAGCATATAAAATAAGATATGTTTGCACTCTGACCTGAAAACAATTGTACACCATATCTTCCATGGATGCCAATGACTATAGATGATGTTGTCCTTCCAATGACTGTAGCAGCAATATATTATGGTTCCCAACTGACTCGATTGGTAGATGGAAGATCAGATCTGAGTGTGTGCGCACTGCGTGCAAACTGCTCTTTTGGATGACTGTAAAGACTCTTACTAGGTGCCACACGACCTTCTAAAATGACCCACAATATTCCTGTAGCTTGATGCCTCTGTTTTCCACTTTGTCTTGCAATTAAATGTCCAGCTTACTTCCCTTTTTGGTGTCTGTAGGAAACTGTCCCCTTTTTCCCTTGTGTGTAGTGCACCTCTATGGTTCCCCAAAGCTCCAATCAAATTTACGAGTGCACCCAACTCCAGTGGTAAGCTCTCCCACAATGCTAACAACCAGTACAGAGAGCAACACGTCCCCAACGGTCACCTATACTAATTCGACTTGGTCCCCAGGCAACAGATTTGAAGGTAAATGAGGATGGAGGATGACTATGACTAGCAGTGCGGCCTCTTTGAGCAAAACCCCTCACCAAACTGCTCGGAAAATACTAAATCTCAACAAATCTTTCATGAAAACTTGATATCCTTCACGACAATGAAAAACAATGAAGAAATTTGAGTCATCTCCCACAAATTTGATTGACTAGGGTGGATAGTTTCACCACCGAAATCAATATTCTCTTAGGATTTCCGTCCCAAGAGTCACAAGCCGAAGAGCTCTCCAAGCTTATGAAAATGCAAGATATCATGAATATCCGAGAATGAGGTCTCATCTCTCTTTTACAGGCTCTCTATTCTTTTCTCCCATTCACTTAACTTATTTAGGTGACTTTCTAAGGTTATTCTTCATATTACTCATTAAATCACTTTTTAACCCCTTTTTAACTCCAGAAAGTGATAAATTTGCTTTTAAGACATTTCCGAACACTAGAAGTCACTTTCTCATCATCCCAACCATTATAGTTGTTCATCCCAATTCCAACAAGTTATTACACTAAGGTGTCCCCTCAAATAATATGCTCCAAATAACACCTTTAATGGAATTAATTAAACTATGCTCAATGATCCTCCCCATTTACGAAAATCGCCGAAATGCAGCAAAACCGAGAACAAACTGTGCAGAAATGATCCTGATGATGAATAATGGTAAATGGACTAGGTTGGGCCCCATAAAACTCCTCCAAACTCTCCAGGCTCACTGATCAGTGGTAACATAATCTCACTCCTCTGACCTGGCTAACACAAGCCCTGGAGGTCATCTCCAACTGCAGGGAGATCCCAAAATTGGGGACATTACATAACCGGAAAGTAAATGCAGAAATTTAAAGGTGCTGAAATCTGAATTTTATGATGCTAAAATGACCTATAAAGTTTCTAGAATTAAGAGTAATTGTTGTAATAATTTCCAAAATATAAATATGCAATTTTAGCCAATACAAACCACTAAAAACAACAAGAAATTCAAGATTTAAAACCCAAAAAATTTAGTGGTTACTTCTAGCATGAAACACTTAATAAAATATGAGATTTGAGGAATAATTAGGATTCTTTTTATCTGTCTTTTCTGCAATAAACCAGTGAACTAAAACAAAAAATAAAGGTGGAAATTAATCCTAAAAGATAGAAATAAAACTAGAAATTTACCTAGGCTTAGCTTATTTAGGGAAAAATTCTAAGGTTTTTAACACTGAGATTTTGTGATTTAAACAAAAAGAAGGGCAATTATTTTTTAGATTTTTGGTTGAAGATATAGAGTTAGTAGACTAATGCCTTGAAGGTATGGAGTCTTGGGAAGATCCTCCTTGGGCCTTGATTGTAAGTGTTTGACTGGAACCTCTGCAAAGCATGACAAATTCCTATTCCAAACTATTGAAGCTTATTGCAAATTCACCAAGGAAGGGTTGCCTTCGCATACACTTTCAATCTATGAACCTAGCTCACCCCTAACCTATGAAAGCTTGAATAGTACCCCTCCTCATATGCCAAATACTCAATCAAGTTAAAAAACTAAAGTATGATACAAGCATGGAAAATTCTCCCACTTAAACCAATGGAGCAAGATCGCCCTTTTATGGACTAGATTCAAAAACCTTACAATGCCAAAAGAAACAAGTTACCTCAATATTTAGCCATCAAGTTGTGCCTCCCATGAAGAAATCCCAACAGAACAAAGAGACAATGATACAAAGAGATAGTATTATTCTCCAACAACAACAAGTAAGGAAGAGATCTCTTATATAAGAGAGATATCTAACTTCCTTTTCAATAAAATAATAATGCATGTGCTAAAACCCTATATCTATCCTAGGGACTCTCCAAGATAGACTCAAAAATGATAAAATCATCCAACAACCCCCCAAGATAGAGTGTGCACCTCCTAATCATGGCTAAAATGAGGTGAACTGGTACAAAAATAGCCTAAAGAGGGAGGTGCTCCATGAGAAAAGGTCCAAAAACATGAGCAAATATGGCAATCACACCCCAAAAGCTAGGGCGCTCCCCTCAACTGGTCGCACGTTTGGCTGAAATGGCCCCAAAGGTGTGATACCAACCTCCTCAATGGTTCAATCCCTCAATGCCTTCTCAAAAAGGCGAGCATTAAGCTCCCAAGTCATGCAAAGTGGTGGGAGGTTCCATCCCAAGTTCAAAACCTAGAACACCCTCCTCGATATGCTCTAACAGTCCATCAACAAGTGCTAAAATGTGGAATGACTCATGAAACCCACACCAACAATCTTCTAGAAGCATCCAAACGCCAACAATATCGTCCAAGTGTGATGTATAAGGCCCAAAAGTGAGGCTAGAAGTGACTAGAAGCCTCTCCAAGTCTCCCACGTGCTACAGGAAAGGTCTTCAACGTGTAAAAGGACATCTCCTTCAAATGTGCTAGGAAACATTACATGTAGTCATCATCAAGTGTAGCACTCCATAGAAATGTACCTAATAACCATGAAACATAACACATCAAGTCTCATAGCATGTATGTAAGATAAATCACTCTAGTGCATAAAAGTTAACCCATCATTTAATTTAGGCAATGTTATCAAACATAAAAATAATACATGGAAATAAGTTACAATCATATTGTTACCCCCTAACATGTGTGGGGTGACTTGATCATCATTTCCTATGTGATCTTCCATCACATCCAACAATTCTAGAAATGAGATCTATCACTATGGCTTTCCCTTAGACACTTTCAGTTAGCTCAGAGACACTTTTAGCCTACTCAACCTACCTTGTCATATGCCAGAGATGTTGATTTTTGTAGCATCGGATAGGTACTTCCACATGGACAGTGTCTAATAGGTGGAAGACGTCATTATTGCCTCTCTAGTAAAGTGAACTATTAAAGTGAATGTACCTTTGTAATTACTTTATGTAAAGTGATCTAGAGGGCCCATGCTATTTGGTAGCCCATGGTTTTTGCCCAAGGTATTTGCATATTGTAAGGTTATAAAAGGCAGCCTAGGTGAGAGGAGGACACACACAACAGTCACACAGAGTGAGTGAGATATCATTGATTGGTTGGAGACAAACTTTCAACCAAGTGAGCAAGTGCAGGGGCAAGGTCAAAGGAAAGGAGCAAGGGGTAGCCGAGGGTTAACAACCAGCAAGATCGAAGGATTGATCTTGATGTTTGAAGGCTAGCATTTTGTCATTGTAACTCCTCAATGGGCCAATTTCCCAAGAAGGGAGCACAGGATTTTTATCTTAATAAAAATCAACTATTTGATGGTTTCTCCCCGGTTGAGGCTTTCCAAGGTAAATCTGTGTCAAATGTGAATGTGATTGTGAATGTGATTTCCTATGTTTTTTCGCTACGAAATTAGTTAGGATTTCACTGTGTTTTCAGTTAATAATTGAAGTAAATTATTCATGATTGAAGAAAGGGTCTAGGATCGATAAAAACTAACATGGTATTAGAGCCAAAGGTCTCGCTTTAAGCAAGAAGTCATTGTTTGGAAGGGGTTTACGCATTAATTTTAAAAAAATATATGATCCGTAAGGTCGTCGTACAGTCGTACGGTCGCTATTTAGCACGCAAGACCGAACTGAAAATTGCACCCGATAAAGAATGGGCAGCCCAAGTGAAGGTTCAAGTTGGTGGTGACGTGTTGGAGTTGGATCGAGCTACACCTCATGACAGAGGTAGATCTGGGTCGTGGCCACAGTTTGCGGCCGCGTGAGCTACAAGGCCGAGATCGCAGACTCATAGTAGCAGGTGGGATTGACATAGGACATGATTGCAGAAGGGTGGCTTGACGTGGAGGTAAACTATTGCAGAGATAAGTAGCGGCGTATTCAAGCACGGAAAGAAGCTAGCGGGGGACCGCTACAACAGTCGCATAAGAGCGAGCCACCGACATAGCAAGAGCAACGGTTGGCAACTGCCAGCCGTCAGGGAGCTGACACACAGAGGTGGATCAAGCCGCAACCAAGAAGAGGAGTCAACGAACGTTAAGCTTGACAGACAAGGCAAAAGCTCGAGTGGACATCGAGACAATTGAACCAGCAGTTGTTGCAAGTAAGTCGTCGACGGGGACGTAGGCAGTTGGTCGTGTAGAGTTGAGTGTGTTAAGGCGACAGGGACAACAAACAAGGGCGATGGGTAGGCCGCGAGCTCGACAGACAGCCGCCAACACAAGAGGGAGTGGCGACAAAGCTCAGAGAGATGCCAAGCCGTCAAGTAGTCATATAGGCAACCTGGCAGCCACTAAAAAATTCGGGCAATTGTGGGCAAACTCCAAGCAACATAGGAAATTTCGGGTAGCCCAGAACTGGCCTCGAGTAGTGCCCAGGAAGACTCATGCAACCCAGTAAGTGGCTGGGAAGCAAGCAGAAGAGTCTAGGCAACACCTGAAAGGATTTGAGCAGGCCCAAAAAAGAGAAATAGATTTAGGCAATAGTAGGCTGCAGATCGGGGCAACAAACAAAGTTCGGACAACAAGCATTTCAGGTAGCAAGATGGCTGCAGTAAGGATTCGATATGAAGAGAGGTTGGAGGGTGCCTCCAACTACTCTCATGGAGAACAACCTCTAGGAGTTTGCAAGCAAAGGGGTGACCACACCGACAGATTCTAATGAACTAGCAGTTCACAAGTTAAAGGATGTGAAGGCCAAGAGGACTATCTTGGACGTGGTGAAGGATCATTTGATCCCTCAAATAGTTGGGAAGAAGTCAGCCAAGGAGATGTGGGATGCTTTAACAAGTTTATATCAAAGTAATAATCAAAACAAGAAGATGGTGTTGATGAAGGAGCTCAGAAGCACCAAGATGTCCAAGACTGATATTGTAGCTTCTTATCTCACCATGACCACACACATTCATGATAAGTTGGTAGGGATTGCGGAGAAAGTTGCAAATCCAAAGTGTTAACTTTTCAGTTTTCACGTAAACAAGATATGATTAATATTTATTCACTGATTTTTATCCCAGTCTTAATTTAACACATAAAACTGAATCGGAAATAGCAATACACTGCTTCAAAAAAAATCACAGAGAAAACCGAACACAAAATGTACCTTGGAAACCCCAATCCTTGGGGAAAACCAGCAAACAATTTGTCTTTATTATAGATTTGTTAAACAACACTTAGAGAAGCAGGCCTTCGAATATGCAAACCAGATTTCAGACAACTCCTGACTCTATTTCCATAGTTGCACTTAGCTAGAATCCTTTGAGTCCTTGCATTTTGGGTGCTAGTTTTTGTGGCAACAGAATCCTTTCTAACAATTTTTTATTTATTTACCATTTACTCATCCAGCCTAACATTGGTGCGACCCTATTAAACCTTCTTAGATGTGACACCCCTAAGTTACAATGCATAGACTAGCTACCTAAGTCAAGTGAAGGTACATGAAGTGAATTACGTACTAGGGAAGAAAGGGGATCTTTATGAAATAACCATCATAGCAATATAAGAGTGATAGGTCTATCCTTAACTTTCAAGAGTTAGGATTTAATATATTTCTTCCACGTGTGTGCCTAAGGAAATGTTGTATGGGTCATCCATCCTTACACCTTCGTATTGCAATCACTCTTTTCAATTTCTTTAATATTTCATTTATTTGCATTTCATAGCTCTTTCATTGCCTTAGTCCCTTTTGATTTAGATTTGGCTTTGATAACCTGGGTCCTGGGACAAGGGAACCTAGCTTTTTGCAAGGAGAGTATCTCCCATAATTTTCCATTTGCATTTACATTCAATTTATCAACATCATCCTTGAGAGTACAAGACTCTTATAACTTTATTTGAGGCATTCATTCATGGGAATAGTAATGAGACCTTATGTTACTATTAATGAATCAATGATAGATCTTTCGTAAAGGGGAAAATGAAGGGAATGGATGAATTAGCTGATGGATGATGGATGATGGATGAAATGAAAAATGGCTAGGTAAGATGTTATTAAATGGATGAAAAAACTTTAACTTAGTTCACTAAGGTACAAATTAACCTTTGGACTAACACACTTCTAAGCCAGAGCACACCAACGAAAGACTACGACACCAGTTATTTTTTTAAGCATATGAATCATTATGCAAGCATAAAAGTAACATATGATGCAAACATATCGCCATATGAGAAAACATGCTAAGAGTAAATGAGGGTTAGAGATGTCACAGCACGTAGAAGATCAGACACTGTCTCTGGCTAGGCACGTCCAAGGCACGTGGAACCAAGCTTGAAAAAGTCGGACTCGGCAAAAAGTCGGCAAGGGTCCCGAAAACAATTTTTCGGAAAAATCGGCGAAAAAATCGGAAAAAGTCGGAAAAAGTCGGCAAACATTAAAAAATACAAAATACATTCATTTTTTTCAGAATTTTAAACATATAAAGCAACAATAACATCAGATAAACACATTGGAACATAAATATGTAGAAAGCACTGATATATATCATCATCATGTAGTCATGTCAAATATAAAATGATACATCAAAGTCGATACTGAATCCTGAAAGTCTGAAACACCATAGTTGTCCAATCAAGGACTCAAAACTCAAAAGTAGATAACCAATACAAAATGACATCACATATATAAATGTATCTCAGGAAAACTAGTAGCTATCTATCTAATATCAATGCCCTCTTCCCCTTTTACGGGAAAAGGTCATGGGCCGTTTGTCAGGCCTGCCCCTAGCACTAGAAGTAGCAGGCGCAGCAGAAGACCCTGCCCCTGCATCTAACATCGGACGACGAGTGACGGATGGAGGACTAGATGTATCAATCGGTGTAGGCGGTGGTGGCGATGCTAGCACATCACCCTCCGTGGTGGTTCTGACCTCCTCCTCCTCCTCCTCCTCCTCCTCCTCCTCCTCCTGCCCTTCCTCTCCCTCTAGCCATGTAGGTTCCTCCTCCATGATAGGAGTCTCAATCTCCACCCTCCAATCAGACAAAATATCAATATTGTCTAAGACGATGGCATCAGCATTTGGTGTTTTATTTATCTGTGCCATCCATAAGCGGAGATTATAATGGACGTAGACCAAATCATTGAGACGTGTGAACTCCATCCTGTAAGAGGAAAATAATTTTTTTGTATGAGTCTAGAGGTTCAAGTTTAAAAAATTAATGAAACATAATTATAATATGTGAGGATGATAGATTCACAAATTATATTAAATGAAATTGATTTGTTGAAAATTTAAAGTTTAAGACTCTAACCTTCTGCGTCTCTTTGCGTGTACTTTTTCAAACACGCTCCAATTCCGCTCACATCCTGAAGCGGTACATGTTTGGCTAAGAATCTTGATGGCAAATTTCCGTAAATTTGGTGTCCTTACACCATAGGTTCGCCACCAAGTAGCTACAACAAATAAGGAAATAAATAAATCATAATTCAAAATTTCAAATTTCAACTTGCAAATAAAAGTTAAACACTTTAATAACTTACCTGGCATGAAACTGGTCCTGTCACGAATAGCATCAGCAAAGCTAAATACTCCAGCACCATCCTGATACAACTCTAACTCGCGATTGATTGCATTGCGAGTCTCATAATCAGGAACCATCCTCTGAATACAAGTGAAGAGCCCCTCCAACACCTCAGCATCAAAATCAAATTTGCATTTGTAGGAAAATGCAGGGTTGAGGAAGAGTGCTGCTGCATGAATGGGTCTATGAAGCATCCCGGTCCATCGACTATCAATCAACTCCCATAACAACATGTGCCTCTCGTGCCCCGGGGTACCCCTGCCCACATAATAATTCCGGATGGCCTCTTTGGCCCTATCCATGGCCTCATACAAATAGCCCATTGCGGGCTTATCACCATCAACAAGTCTCAAAACCCTTACCAAAGGTTCACTCATCGCGCACACTTCCCCCACTCCTTCCCAGAATGAGTCAGTGTACACCAACTTGGCAATGGTTCTCCCATCCTCTCTCCTGCTGTAAGCACAATCACGCCAATCATCAGAAACAAACATTTGCTTCAACTCAAACTGAAATCGAAGCAAGGACTGAAGAGTAATGAAGATGGTGGCAAAGCGTGTGATTGCGGGACGCTTCAAGTCCCTGTTTTTGGTGTGCCTCCTCATGAGGCTAAGAACAAAAGTATGGTTGTAAATAAACTTGGGGATGCTCTTAGCTTGATCAATCACCACCTTGATAAAGGGAACTTTCCCCATATCCTCCAGCATCAAATCAATACAATGAGCAGCGCATGGAGTCCAAAACAAAGCGGGGTGCCTCTCCATAAGCATCCTGCCAGCAGCCACATAATTAGCTGCATTATCCATAATAACTTGCACAACATTGTGCACCCCAATGTCCTGTAGGAACCCATCTAACAACTCACATAAGAGCGCTGCATCTTTTACATATGCCGATGCATCGACTGATTTCACAAACAAGGTACCTCTAGGACAATGTACCAAAAAGTTGATAAGGGATCTACCCTTACCATCTGACCAACCATCTGACATGATTGTGCATCCAGTGGTCTCCCATGACTGCTTGAGGTCCTCCAACCTAGCACCGATGTCCTTCTTTTCTGCTTGAAGGATTGGACCCCGCAACTCATCAAAGGTGGCACTTTTATACCCCGAGCCAAATGATGCAATGGCATCACACATCAGCTGCCAAAATGGATTGTTTTTTACGATGCTGAGAGGTATGTGACTCCAGTAAAGACACCTCCCCATCACCCTGTCCACTTCTACCTTGTCATTTTTCTTTATCACTGCCTTGATAGAAGGTTGTGATCCACCTCCTGTTCGTGGAACAAAATGGTGTGAGGCCCCCGCCGTGGCTGTGGAACCCCTCGCACTACCCTCAGTGAAAGTGGTAGATCCTGTTGCCCCCACACTTCTTGCTAGGCCAAAAGCTGCAAGCTCAGCTCTGTTTGCGGCGATCTCATCCTTCTTTTTATTCTTTTCATGGATTGAGTCATGGGCAGATCT
Organism: Larix kaempferi; assembly: GCA_027924585.1. Classification (NCBI taxonomy): domain Eukaryota; kingdom Viridiplantae; phylum Streptophyta; class Pinopsida; order Pinales; family Pinaceae; genus Larix; species Larix kaempferi. Next base: position 3,045,996 of record BSBM01000607.1, read on the forward strand.
CATGATCTCTGGGGTCACTGCAGTACAAACGCCAACATCATGCCCAGGGAGTTTAGCTAGATGGTATTTCAACCTGTTAACCCCTCCTGACATGTGATGCCCACACAATTTGCAACTCAAAGTTTGCCTATTTCCATCATCCTCGGGCTCACCATACTGCCAAAACGGATCCAATGGCTTTGGCATCTTCGAAAATGGAATGGCAGCCTCAAAATGCAAACCTAGGGCACAAAAATACAAAAACAAGAAATTAAACCCCATTTGAAACAATTGCAACAATTTGGCTTAAAAAATCAGACCTCTAAATTTATATTTTTGGCCATGAAAAAATGATAACAAGAAGGTGGCTAAATATCTAAGAAAGAAAACATGCTATTCCATTCTAAGAATCTAAAACCCCCTTGCATTTTGACTCTTTTTTATATTTATAATTTTATGGACATCGAAATCTTTGGAAAAATGGCAAAAAAAAATAAGAGAATAGAGGAAAGAATATAGGCAAGCAAACATGAAAAAAAATCATAAAACAAATATAAGAAAATGAACCACTACATACCTGTGAGACGAATTGGTTGATTGGCAAAGTTTTGACTCTTGAAATTGAATCCCTTCTCCACAAAAATTGACAATGGTGAGCTTGGATGTTGTTTGGAGTCTTGGATGCCTCCAAACTAGTTGATGGTGCCCTCTTGCCCTTCACACTCCTTCTCCAACAGTCAAACAAAACAAATGACAAAAAAAAAATCACTTTTGACCTTTTAATCCGCGGCCGTGACTGCCTGGGCGACTTTTTCCCTCGACTCGCGATTTTTTCCAAAAACTCGGCGATTTTTCGAAAAAGTCGGCACTCGGCGATTTTTTAAAAAATCGCGATTTTTACTCGCCGATTTTTCGGCAAGGGTTTGAACTCGCGATTTTTACGAAAAATCGCGATTTTTCGCCGATTTTTACGAAAAATCGCGATTTTTCGCCGATTTTTTCAAGCTTGCGTGGAACATCTGATATATGTTGAAGGACCTCTGACCGATGATCTATGGGGAAGCCACTGATCTCATCTCGGGAACAACTGATCAAGGTCACCCCTTGCAGAAAGAGGGGTGACAAGGAGCACATCAAATTTGGAAAGTTTATAAATGAGCCTGTGGAATGTACAGATATGAACAAGCAGAAGCACAGCCTCTGCTAAAAATTTTAAAAAGATAGTTTTTGGTATCCAAACATTGATGTTTCATTGTTTTAAGAGAATGAGCTTCAAAGTTGCTCTATCCATTCCTCAAAACATGAGAAAATTAATCAAATTGTAATAGAAAATTTCCTTGAATCAAAGTTTACTGCCAATGCTCCTCTCAAAGGAAAAAGCATGGAAAGAGACTACTAAGACAGCACAAGTTCTGAAAAATGAATAGGATCTGGTAGAAAGAATAGAACTCCAAGCAAACAAGCATGAGAGCACTAGCTATAAATAAAAATTTAAGCTTCACATGTAACTCAAGATACTCAAAATACCAACATCATAAATTGAAAACCATATTATAAACATAACACGGAGTGAAACACCTTTTCAAACCAAGCACTACTGTCTGTTAAATAGCACAAGTACATCATGAAATTGGCATCAAAATAAAGATGGATCAAAAGTTCATCACCAAGACCTAGTGGAGGAAATATGAAGGCATAAAAAAATGGAATAAAATTCAGCCTAGATATAAATTAGTGCATGTCCTTCCTTTAACAATGTGAGAGCTATAAACACAAGAGATCTAAAACAGCATTATCAAAACAAGGCCCTCAAAATTCAAGAATCAAATTACTGCTATCCAAAATACCTCCACGTGTCCAGCATGAAAGAGATCAAATGCACCATCAATGTAGACAATGTGTGCATCTGGTCCCAGGACCCTGTATCATGTACATAGATTAACACTTTAGTCAGATGAAAGGCCTACTTATATGCTAGATAAAACTGTTAGCATGAAACAATAATTGTAGTCACGCTGAAGCAGAAAATAGTATTCAATGTATCTACAATTGCTTAACTCATCCATCCAACTTGGTATTATTATATATTAAAGCTAAAACATTCATGCAAAAGGATTACAAATGGGAGGCAAAACAATGGACCACGACATTCGCTAAAATGAACTCATAGGTAGATCAACACTTTGTCAGATGAAAGGCATAGTTATCTTCTATAAAAAACTAAACATAAAAGGATAATTGCAGTGTTACAAATATCTCCAATCTCTCTCGATATTTCTGATTTCTCCCGAGTTTTTCGTGTTGCTGATTTTTCCAATATTTTTTTTTATATTTTCCGACAATCCCAATATTTCTGATAATTTTTTTTCCAAACCCTCGGCGATATATTCTCAGACACGATAATTGCAACATTGGATAATTGTAGTCTTGCCAAAGCTGAACGTTGTATTTAATGTCTCTACACATTCTTTTGAATACATCCATCGGATTTCGTATAATTATACTAATGACAACAATTGTGGAAAAGGATCATAAATAAAAGGAAAAACAATGGAGCAAGAAACTAACTAGACACTATAAATCAATGGATAAGGATGAAGTCTTTGTAGAGTACAGACATAACAGATGGAAGAAAGAAGAAAAGATATAAGATGCATCATAATAATGTTTTGATTTTATGCTGACAAAGCTCATAGCGGAAATGTAACTCCATGCTCATTAAGTACCCAAATTTTCAACATGGATTGGGAGGTCTGCACCAGTGACTAGCAAATTTTTCCCATTATCATTTATATCACTTACAATTTAGCTTAACACAATCGTAGTCACCAAGTTGCAACCTGTATGTTAGTTTTTGTTGACCCCGTTCTCAATCATTTATTTATTTCATCTCATAAATTTTACGGATTTCATATTTTTTAGGAGCATTTATTTCTTCACTGTCGATGGACTCATGATTAGCCACACTTTCTTTCACTTCCTATTTTTTAGTGTATTTTATTTTTGGACTGTCTATTTATAGACTTTCTACTATTAGACTGTAGTTGACTCTTTTACTAATTAGTCATCAGTGACGAGTTTATCTTAATAACAAGTGCTGATGCTTTATATTGATTTTATCTTCTCGTTCTTACTGTACCACACTTCTCATTCATGGTGTGCCCCACAGGGAGAGAGAATCTCAGATCTACTAGAGATCACTTTGCTTGACAGAGACACATATCAGTAAATTTTTTACTATGGTCTTGTCTCAAGTAGAGTGCACCACTTAGAATAGTCTGTTTGTCAGTTAAGGAAAGTGAAGCGTGAGTTTTGGCATCTTCCTTGTTGGCTGGTTGCCTCCTTCTGCAGATATGGATGCTTGCGATAAGCATGTGGCAAGTTAGAGGTCGAGTTGACTCAGTTGAGTCAAACAAGTGGACCACTCACCTTCCAGTGCATCTCTCTGACAAAGCTCATAGCAGAAATGTAACTCCATGCTCATTAAGTACCCAAATTTTCAACATGGCTTGGGAGGTCTGCACCAGCGACTAGCAAATTTTGCCCATTATCATTTATATCACTTACAATTTAGCTTAACACAATCGTAGTCACCAAGTTGCAACCTGTATGTTAGTTTTTGTTGCCCCCGTTCTCAATCATTTATTTATTTCATCTCATAAATTTTACGGATTTCATATTTTTTAGGAGCATTCATTTCTTCACTGTCGATGGACTCATGATTAGCCACACTTTCTTTCCCTTCCTATTTTTTAGTGTATTTTATTTTTGGACTGTCTATTTATAGACTTTCTACTATTAGACTGTAGTTGACTCTTTTACTAATTAGTCATCAGTGACGAGTTTATCTTAATAACAAGTGCTGATGCTTTATATTGATTTTATCTTCTCTTTCTTACTGTACCACACTTCTCATTCATGCTGTGCCCCACAGGGAGAGAGAATCTCAGATCTACTAGAGATCACTTCGCTTGACAGTGACACATATCAGTAAATTTTTACTATGGTCTTGTCTCAAGTAGAGTGCCCCACTTAGAATAGTCTGTTTGTCAGTTGAGGAAAGTGAAGAGTGAGTTTTGGCATCTTCCTTGTTGGCTGGTTGCCTCCTTCTGCAGCATGGATGCTTGCGATAAGCATGTGGCAAGTTAGAGGTCGAGTTGACTCAGTTGAGTCAAACAAGTGGACCACTCACCTTCCCAGTGCATCTCTCTCTTTTATTAGCACATTGTCATCATTCCTCTGAGGTTAATGAGAAGTTATGTGATTGCTGCTACAGTTTTAGATTTGCAGGTTTTGAATTCAGAAGGTGTGTTTTACAGATCTACCACTCAATACTTGGCATTGATCTGAAATTCAAATATGTTGTACTTGTGTCTCTTTCCCTGGTCTATCTTTATACAGTGGTTTTGTTTGAAAAGAACGTTTTGATTATTGTTTGTACATTTCTCAGTCTCAGATTTAGGTTAGATCTTTGGAATCAGATCCACATCTCATGAATCAAAATTTCAACAATTTGGTTGGCCATCCAGAACAAGGTTCCAACTTTGGATTTTCTCCAGAAATGCAATAAATTGGGCTCAGGGGTTTGCATTCTTTGGAGAAATGAAGAAGAGAATGTTTCACATTTGTTCATACATTGTTCCTATGTCATGCAGCTACAGGAAGGAAGTGGAGGCTCTGACAGGTTCCAGGTGTTGAGAATGTTTGGAAAGAGGACACAGTATAAGCAAGCCTTAAAACAGTGGTTCTTAAAGGAAGAGTTGAAAGAATTCACTGGCATTCCTTGCCTTGTCTTATGGGGGATTTGGTTTGCAAGAAATGGAAGAATCTTTGAGGAAAAGTATATGCCAACTGTTCAGATTTTAGCTCAGATCTAGTCTATGATTGTGGGACCTGGGACAAAGGTAACACCCAAACAAAGGGCTCCATAGGTGATAAAGGATCTATCTATATATAAGTCAAAGCCATGGGATTTCTTCAACGGAGCAAATCAAGATTCTTCAATGATGAGTGATGCTGGGGGTTTATTATTTTTTCCTGATACTATTTCAGAGTCAAAGTGAGCGTGGTTTCAGGGACAAAAAATCTTGCTTAATTAATGGCAGTGAAGTTGCTGTTTTCTCTTGTCAGTGACAAGCATTGCTCCAATTTTCAGGTATTCGGCTCTGTTACCAGATCCATCTGGCCGGGGGACTGGATCCACGGATCCCCGGATTGGATCCGGATCCGCATGGGATCCGTTGCACATGCAATCTGAATGTCTGCACCGTATATAACATATGAAATCTTTCATATATAAAGATTTTAATAACCAAAGTAAAGGCATCAAAATCATATGAAATGTCGGCGTGCTGGATAGGCTTTTAGATGTTTAACGTATAAAGTTTTGAATCATATCAATGATTATCCAAATTAACAACCCAACCTATACTATTCAATGTACAATCTATTTAAGTAGCTTTAACTACTACGTGAGTGGGGAGACTTTGGGAGGATGGAGGAGAGGGATAGGGCTTCTGCTGCCGGCGGTTAGGGTTGCAGGTGGGTTTGGAAGTGAGGGTTACAGAGTTTGCATATCCCTCTGAAAGCTTGGCGTCGTTCTTGGGGCGGTGACGGGATTCCATTTGGGTTGTGGTAGTGGCGGTATTGTCGTGGCTTGTCCGAGTTTCTGGTGGGGGGGGGGGGGCTGACTTTTCTGTCGATTTCTTCCCTTCATCTGGGCCATGTTTTTTGGTTCATAATGGTCTATTTGTGAGTAGTTTTCTTGCTGGGAGGTTTTATCTTGTGGTGTGTCACCTGTGTACAGCTGGATGGAGGTTTCATTGCTGGAGGATGAGTTGGCCGCTCTCATGGATCCTCAATATGAGGATATTTGAGCTGAGGGGGGGGCATATTCTGTTCAGACGAAGAGCTTTGGCAGCTCTGGCGACAACAAAGGGAAGGTTTTGCTTTGGTAAAAGACATTCCCGGTATGATTGGGACTGACATCGAGGGGGAAGATAGAGTGGGTGCTTGTACTACCCCCATGCCCTCAGTCACATGCGCTCCGGAATCTGTGTTCGTTCAAGAGGCTCCGGTTCTAGAACCTCATAGAGCCACGAAGGAAGCTCAGTCTGGTGCAGTAGAGCTTCATATGGAAGGTTTTGGTATTGGGGAGAGAAGTTCTAGATATTTCCGCGCCAGAAGGGGGCGTAAAAATTTGAAGTTGCGAGCTAAAAAGCAACCCATTGTGTTGGGGAGGGAGATTGGCATGGAGGATGTAGTTCATATGTCCTCCACGGCCTTGATTGGGAAGTTCAGCAATTGGGTTCTTACTAGAAGGGAGATTGGTACTTGGGTTGAGGAGGTTTGGAATCCTGTCCCTTGGCTACACTCCGCTCTGTGACTCTATGCTCAAAGGGTGGTATTGTTTCTGGTTTGAGAAAAGTTCTGATACAACGAAGATACCGGGTGGCCTTTGGATGTGCAATGTAGGTAGCCTACTGTTGAAGAGATGGCACTCTTCTTTCAACCCGGAGAGAGAACAGATACACTACCGACACATTTGGGTGCTCCTTCCTGGACTCCCCCTTCAGTTTTGGAATCTGGATACATGTGAGGTAATCGGCAATGATCTGGGCTGTTTTCTTTATGTGGACTAGAGATCTTTTTCAGTGGAGGACAAAGGGTGGCCCGCATCCTGGTTGAAATTGACATCAGCCAAGAGTTATTGGAGGAGCTTGATGTTGTTTGGAGGGATTTCTCCTTTACACTGAGGTTGGACTATTGGTGATTCCCCTTCAAACGCTTCTCTTGCAAACAGACCAGACATCTAAAAGTCGATTACCTGAAGCCAGTAGCTAGGCCTCCTGAACCTAATCCTCGGTATTCCAATCCCTCAAGGTTATCGCGACAAAGGGCTTTACAGCAAGGTACCTAGGAAGTGAATTCTAGTGCTCCTGGCATTGACGGTTCGAGGGGTGCTGGAACATTTGAAGCCACTCCTCCGTGCACAACAAAGGTTTCTCCTATGGACATTTCTTTACCTAGCAATGGTAAGACACAATTATTTGGTCCGCCTCCTACTAGCACCTTTGCAGTTAAAGAAGTGGATTTGCTATCAAATTCTGTTTCCGTTCCTGGGGTTGATGTTGCTCCCACTTTGGAGGGAGTTTCTGAGGATGGGACCAAGGAGACAACTGTCCCTCTTCTTAACCGTCCCCTCTCTGTTCAGTCCTCTGCCGCTGAACCTGTTGCACCTATTCGAGGTGATCTAAGACTATCTGAGGGCGGGGGGGGAAACCTTGTGTGGAATCAGGTTTTTTTCCTTCACAGGATTCGTGCCATGACGTCGTTGTGGGATCTATTTCTTCTGTGTGGAGGTAGCTGGTGAAGCCCAGGAGGCCCTTCCTAACTCTCTGCAGTTAGAAGAGGCCATAACCTCTCTGGTCCCCTCCTTCAAAGACATCTTGACTAAGAAGCCTTGCGAATTTATGAAGGCACTCTTCCTAAGCAGCCTTCAGGTGGCGTTTATGTTATCATTGAGAGTGACGGTGGTCTCAAGACGCCACTTCATAAGTAAGAGAGACTTAAACAGCAGAAGACTAGGAAGAGCGCAGTGATGGGGGGTCTGGGACTCTGGACCCAGGTGGTCTGTGTGATTCTTCCTCCCAATCTTTGGTGGGAGAAGACAAGTCCACAAGTGTTGTGTCATCTTCGGGAGGATCGTAATGCTGTCGTGGGACCCTTAGAGTTCAAAAGGTCCTTGCTAGGGTGGTTAAGAAATGATCATTCTTTCTCTAAATATCAGGGGTCTGGGAGGGAAGCCGATGTTTCTCGCCTTTCATAGACTCTTTAAGTCGGTTAAACCCAGTATCGTTCTCATACAAGAAACCATGACATCTGGGGAGAAGGCCCGACAGGTTTTCGCCAAGACCCTCCCGGGTTGGTAAATTTGCACTATAGACTCTGTCGGTCTTTCCAGGGGATTACTAGCTGCCTAGAACCCATTAGTTGTTAAGCTTTCTCCTTTTATCTCTGCTGCAAGCATTCTTTTGGTTGGAAGATCCAAAGACTTGGATTCGATGGTAAGTGTCGTCAACTGCTATGGTCCCTAAAATAAAAAGAAAGATCTCAAGGCTGAGCTGGTGGAGGTTGAATGTAGAATTCATAGAACTTTCCAGGCTTCACGGAACAGGGTGCTCTCTGCAGAAGACAAGGTTGTCATTGATTCCCTTTCTGCTAGAAAATAGGAAATCCTGAGAATTGAGGAAGAACTTGGCGCCTTAAGAGCAGGGCCATATGGCTGGCCCAGGGGGACAAGAATACCTCCTACTTTCACAAGGCTGCAGAAAGAAGAAGAATCATTAATTCCATATGGGAGCTCAATGGCCCGAGGGGAGGTTCTATCTCAGGTTAGAGAGAGGTTGAAGTTGCTGCTGCTGAACATTTCAGAAATCTTTTCCATGACAATGGAGGTGCTTCTATTTCCAGTCAAATGATGCTGCTCCAAAATTACCCCAGGTTCTTTTCCCTGGAAGAAGGTAGGAACATTGGTGATCCTGTCTCCCTGGAAGAGATCAAAAATGTTTTTGTTGGGTTTGCGAAATCTAAGAGCCCGGGCCCTGATGGGTGGGCTGTGGAATTTAATCTAGCTTTCTTTTATTTGGTGGGCCCCGAGCTTCTAGCTGTGGTTGAAGAATCTAGAATGAGGGGTTTTGTCTCTGGAGCCCTTAATGCCACCTTAGCTTTGATTCCAAAAAGTTCTCATCCTGTCACTTTTGACGAGTTCAAGCCTATTTCCTATTGTAACCTGATTTATAAACTGACTTCTAAAATTATAGCCACCAAGATAATAAAAAAAAAGGCTTTCTCTCTGTGTCACAAAGGAGCAATTTGGTTTCTTGTCCAATAGGCAGAGGTTGGACACTACTGGAGTTGCCCAAGAAGGGTTACACTCCATAAAGTCAAAGATATTAAAAGCCATGGTTCTTAAATTGGATCTAATCAAAGCATATGACAAAGTTGGCTGGGATTTCCTTAGGCTGTTACTGCTTCAAACTGGCCTTCCTTTGGAGGTCACCAGCTGGATTATGTCTTGTGTGACACCTGCACACTTTACTGTGTTGATTAATGGAGCCCCTACACCTTTGTTCAACTCCTCCAGTGGTATTAAACAGGGTTGCCCCTGTCTCACCTAATCTTTCTTCTGGTTGTTGAAGGGCTAAGTAAGCTTATTGAGAAAGCCAGGTTGGATGACAGAATCAGGGGTGTTAAGATCTCAGATCGGGTCATCATCACTCACCTTCTTTTCGTAGACAATGCCTTGTTGTTTGGCAAGGGCTCCTTTGATGAATAGTCTGTTTTTAAGGAGATTCTTTCTTTGTTTGCCAAAGCCACAGGGATGGAGATCAGTAATACAAAGTCTTTTTTCTTGTGAACAGGGTTGATGAGGTTTCCATTGTTCAGATCTCTGGGATCTTTCCTTTCCTTATGCATCCCATGGATAAAGGCTGCAGGTACTTAGGATATTTCCTTAATCATTACTTTAGTTATATTTCCAGCTTTTCTGGTCTGGTATAAGAGGGTTTTGTTAAAGTTGTGGAGCAGTTTTTATGCTGTTTGCCACTCTGTTCATGTTGTACTAATTTGGACAGTGTGGTGATGTTATGCCAATATTTTTTGGTCCAAGACAATCACAATATACTTAAAAAGCTTTTTATGCTCAGTCTAGTGCACAAACAGATTTTCAAGATCATCACAGAGGACATCATCAGACAGCAAAACATATCTCATACCATGTCTTCTTGCTCTTCTAGCAATCATTGATCAACAGTTTCTTCCCATTGGCCTCGGATGTTAGAAGAGAGAGCATTAGGGGATGTCGATCGACCCCAGGTGAGACATGCCCCATGGAGGTCTGATGGTTCTTGACATTCAGTTCTCTGCAGTTTTTGCTTGTATCTGCATCATCACTTTGTTTAACTGCTCCATGTTGTCGGGTCTTAAGAGTTTGGATCTTTTTGGCATCAGCTAGATCTTCTTTTATCATGATTTTCCAGAAGCCACTTTCGTGCTCCACTTTATTTTTTTACAAAAGCACTTAGCAGTCCCATTGACTTATTTGTGGTCATTCTCAGATATTAATAAAATTATCTTATCTTGACTTATCCGGTCATCAATCTAGAGATCTGGTCTTTTTTTATGGCAAACGTGCTCTGTCATATGAAGAATGTAATTTTGGATCTACTTTTAAATAGAAATTATGACTTTTTCCTTGGGAAAAAAAAAATGCATCAGTTTTAGAGCAGATTGTGCAACAAAAAAATTAGATAATACAGCCACTTTAAAATTAGTGTCCAGAGCAGGGTATGTTGACTAAGATAGTAAGATCTCTAAGCACCCACATTAAACATGGAAAGATACCTGCAAGTTTATACAGTTTATTATATACATTATTCTCCAGTGATATAACAAATTATTACAACAGATTAGAACCAATAAATTGCAAAATAATGTTGAGATTTACATGCAAATACCTTTCCATTTGAAAACTGCACAATGCGCCGTGATGTAGGGAGAAAATGGGAAATTCGAGTTCCGCTGGAAGTACCCCCCACTCTCAGCCTTGTGACTGTGCCCATGGCTAAATTGCCTCTGCAAAGAAGCATGAGTATGATTGTCGCTGCTGGGCCTGTCTCTAACACAAAGCAGCATCCGACCTAGCACAAAAGATAACATTAAACTACAAATATGTAATTATGTGAAATGATCTGTCAGAAACATTTGATAAAACCAACTAAAAAAATAAAATCTTCAGAACTTATAGCTGCCATATTATAGGACCAATAAGCAGAAGCACAATTTCAACTCAGAAATAAAATAACCTACTTGGTGATATCATGCATAGTAACACAACATCTAACTATGAGAAAGTGCTTGATACCTCCATTGACCACCCTTATTATATATTATCTTAGTGAAACAAAGACAATCTTTAATATTTAACTTATCTATATTGGAAACTGCTTGGAAAATACCTGGAAGGGCCATTGTAGATTAACACATTTGCATTAAAATCAAAATTGGAACATGTATTACGAAACTTAATTTACATGCAATCTGCTAAGAGCACTCCAAAAACAATAGATGCCCTAATATGGCAAGGACTACAAGCTACATTGCAATCTAGCAGAGAATATAAATAAATTAAGTAAAATACTAAAATAGTTCTTATCATATATGTACTCAACTTTAGGACTCCTCTCCTCCTGAATTAATGTTTGGATGGGTTAAAAATTATCTAATTTCTGGTCCTTTTACATACCAATTTTGCTATGGCCATTCTTCTTTCCATCAAAGATACGAGTACAAGGCTATGCATTCTCTGACTCCATGAAGTTGTTAACGCATTGTGAGTCACTGCCTATAATTATGATGCCATCTGTTACGCCTCAGAGTATCTGCAGCGTTCCCAGTCAGGTCTACCAAAGCGAGAGGTTAAAAATTTTGATATAAAGGCCAAGTTGAAGCATAGAGTGTTGATTTGGGGCTAAATACCCGTAATCATGTCATGGATGGTCCACTTGATTTCCACCTCAAGGAGGTGCTCTCCCTGTAGGAGTTGGTGCCCTTGGGGGGCTAATCACTTGGACACATGACCACACTCATTTATTTGCCATGTAAAAGGTGATAGCACTTTGGAAAGGGCTTTGTACCTTATCTAGCACACCTTATTTGCTCACTTGTGCCTATTTTACCCATCCTAAGGGTTGTGTTACCTGCAAATTGTAATTCCTTATTGAAGAAGGCTACAAGGATAATGAAGGAGGACGTTGAGGGCACGCATTTGTTGGGGTTAGTTGGGGCATGACGTCCTCCTTTTGGCACACCTGGCACTTGGTGCAGCCTAATTGCATTTTTATTAATACTTTTAAGTCATTTAGAGATATTTTAGTGTTATTTTGAGTGGTTTGGCCCCCAAAGTTGTGGGTGAGCAAGCCAAATGTTATATTTTCACGTTATCTTGTCGGCTAATAACTTAAAATTAGGTGAGGCCAGTCTTATATAAATAGTGCCGCCTCTCATTGTAAAAACACAACAAGATACGGGTTCATTATGAGTTCCACAAATAATAAATAATGGAGTTGGTTAGATCCACCAAGGCCAAGAAAATGGAGCACTCGCCTAGGTGGATGAATGCTTTGACCAAGCTTTGACAACACCTCAATGAATTTTCCCTCCAAGATGTGAATAGATCCCTCTTCTAGTGATGTACCCTCCAAGAGTGTACCAACCTTCTAACCAACTTGGACCAAGGAATAAAATATCTTTCTAGAAAGAGTAGTTTCCTTGAGACGAGTGCTTGACTTAGAAATCTTTACCAAAAATAGAAGAGCACCCCTCAAGAGAGAATCTTCTACATGTGCAAACCCAACTAACTCTTTGAAGAATGTGCAACCTCCATCCTCCTTCACTTACTCCACACTTGTGGCATTAATCAACTATTCTTTGACTCATCTTTGACTACTATAACACCTTTTTATGTGAAGAAGGAGCGCAGCCCCCTCAAAACTCATTTTTTAATAAATTTCCCATCACCTTTTTGGAACAACATTCAATGGCATCTGGAAGCTTAATACTTAGTACGTTAGTGGTAATTCTCCAAGTGTTAGCAAGGAAAAAAAGGATAGGGCGTTTTTGCAATTAACCTCGTGTCATGACCCCAGTCAAAAATCCATCAAATTATCTTCATGAAAATCCTCCTCAAGCAATAGTTTCATCATAATAAAGTGTCTCATGAGTGAGAAGACTCCATATCACCCTGGATGTTCCATCTAGGAGCCCTCAACCTTAATCTTCATGAAATAATCTTCCACTGTGCCTAGCACCCCTCTTCAAGTGATTTTTAAATTATTCCACAGTACAAACCTTAGGTACTTTGGTTAATTAGTGTAATTAGTTATATTTCTTCATTGACTTTAATTAATCACACAACCTTAAAAAAGCCAAGGTTAGACACTTTAATTAATCCATCACTTAAAAAATACAATTATTCACACTTCCAATGGGTTCTCAAGTGTTAATTAATTGCCTTATTAGTTATTAGCTTAGTCAATTATGTTTTTAATAATCAATAAGAGGGAGTGCATCATCTTATGAGCTTTGTTTTACTAGCTAGGCACAAAATACTTCATCAAACATCAGAACACATCACACTATATCTCCTAACTAACCATCATAGCCACCACTCAACGATCAATAACTTAATAAGCACCATCTCCAAGCATCTTCAACCAAGGAGACAAGTGAACCACCAACCCATCCAACTATCTAGCCACAAAAATCCTTCAAGCTAGTCACTCATGAAAAATTTCACAAGTAATGTGATCACAATCACAATGTAGTAATATGTTGTCACAAGGCCTTTAGCGAGTTTCAGAAGTTCAAAGCTCTAGTTGACAATCAAACAAGAAAGGAGAACAAAGTCTTCAATTTGGACAATGGGGGTGAGTAAACCTCCATTGAGTTCGAGGGTCTCTACAAGGAGTCAAGAATGAAGAGCAAGTTGATTGTTTCATACAACCCACATCAAAATGAGGTTGTAGAGCAAAATAGTCAATCCATCACAAAGGAAACTAAGGCCATGATCCATGACCAATGTTGATGTTTCTATGGGAAAAAGCATGCAACACAACAATCTTCATTCAAAACAGGTGTCCTCACAGGATCTTGGAGGACAAGACACTAGAGCTAGCATTCATTGGTGCAAAGCCAGGGGTGAGTCATTTCCACATCTTTGGTTGACCAATTTATATCCATGTAGCAATAGAGAATAGGACCAAGTTGGAGCCCTCCAACAAGAAGGGTTTATTTGTAGGTTACTATGAGACTTCAAAGGCCTAAAGGGTCTATATTCCAAAACAGAGGAAGACAATGGTAAGCAAAGATGTAAAGTTTGGGGAAGGCATCCAAAAGTCTCATAAGCCTATTCTAGTGAAAGAGGATGAGCAAGAATCTTTGACGGTTAAGCTAGGATAACCAATGACTTCCAGTTCATGGCAACAACCTTCAAGCGAGGAGAAGGAGCTAGTAGCTCCTTCTAGTTATGTCAAGAGACCTTGATGGTTCACTCAAATATTGGGGGATGCTTAGGAGTTTGTTAAGGCACCTAAGAGCACATCCAAGGAGAGAACCTCCAAAGAAGTTACCAAACTACACGCCATTATATATTTGTTGGGACTAGTCTACTTATTTTGGTGTTGTATGTAGATGACTTGTTTTTTACAAGTAAAGAGAAGCTCATTATAAGATGCAAAGCAGATATGGCAGCTGAGTTTGGGATGAAGAACATCGACATGATGTATTACCTATTGGATTTGGAGGTTTGGCAAAGAGTCAAAGACCAGGGGAGATATTCCTTAGGCAAGGTAAGTTCGCAATTGAAATCTTGAAGAGGTTTTGAATGCAGGATGCAAACCTATGGCCACGACAACATTATCAGAACCAGACCAGTCATCGAACCGGTAGAACCCAAAAATCTGAACCGAAACAAAACTGGAAAAAACCAGACTAAAAAAACGGTCGACCAAAAAATACATAAAATATTCAAATTTTGAAATATACATATATATATATATATATATATATATTCATGTGCATCCATAAGAATCCAAACAATTACACTAATATGCAAAGTTTCTCATGTATATAGAAAGTAAGGGTGCATATAACTAAAATCATATCGAGTGCAATCCATATCTGACCCAAAATACATAAACAAAGAGGCTATAAACGGCCTCTAGAGTCCAAAAAGGTTCAAAAATTCATGCTACAATAAAGTTGATCCTCCAGGACATTAATCAACACCCTACAATTTTGATGAAACCTCCTAATCCAAGCATTAAAAAAAGGTAGAAAAAACTTGGCATGCCTAGTAAGTAATTTTGCTTGAGTGAAGGGTACATTTCTACTAAGGTCATGACAAAGGAGTTAAACAATCAGCACCATCAATATCGAGGTACATAGAGGGGTTGATATGCTTGATTAGATGCCAATCCCCTACCCTCATACATGATATAATCTAGTAGAAACGTTGAAATCCTAAAACCCTGAGCACTATTAAGTTTGTTGAATTCTGAATGGGATCTAAAATTCTACTTTTTGGATATGAAGTCTAATGAGGTTGGAAACATTCGCAAACATCCTGAAACAATTAATGGGAATGTTAAACCTTTATGTAAAAGGATAGAAAATGAAAGATAAGGAGAATGTCACTTTTACTTTAAAAATTTAATGTTAATGATGATTATTGTTTAGATTAGGTTAGGTTTTTTGCTATTAGAGTAGGCTTTTTTTGGCTTTTTTAAGTTTAACTTTTTAGGCCCAGAGCCACAGCTATACGACGTCGTACGAAACAAATCGATTCCACATGAAACTAATCAGTCAAGTGAAAAAAGGCCGATTTTGTACCGAACTAACCGGTTCGGTACTGAACCGACCATTTCCGGTTCAAGGTGGCAATTTGGACAGGTTCAGGGCCGAAACCAATGGGACCAACCGATTTTTCTGAAAATGAACCAATTCTAATAACACTGGGCCACACCTGTGATCACTAATATGAAGAGGAAGAAAAGAAAGCAAGAGGAAAACCAAGGAAGACTAAGCACTACCAAGATAAGAGATGGCCAAAGCTAACAATAGGAAGTCCAATTTGGCCTGTCCATTGTTGTGAAGTTAAAACACGTGTTCTAGCCTTGAATTTCGATAAAACTATATTAGTGGTTCCTACAACCTATATGTAAAAAAATAAACTGTAGTTCTATAGGCCAAATGTTCTAGTTAATATATAAATATTATTCCTTCCTCGCCTCTTTTGTCGGTATCGGGTGACAACTTTAGATGATAGCTTTAGATTCAGAGTTGGTGGACACTACATTGTACAAGCAGCATACGACCCTTAATGTATTTGACCAACAAAGAAGCTCATTACAAGGTGCAAAGGAGATATGGCAGCTAAGTTCAAGATGAAGGACATTGACATGATGCACTAGCTATTGGGTTTGTAGGTTTGGTAGAAACCAAGGGAAATATTCCTTAGGCAAGGTAAGTTTGCAGTTGAGATCCTGAAGAGGTTTTGAATGGAGGATGCAAACCTATGGCAACACCTATGATACCTAATATGAAGAAGGTGACAGCTTCAAATTCAGAGATGGTTGGACCCTACATTGTACAGACAACATACGATCCTTGATGTATTTGGTCAACACTAGACAAAATATGTTCTTTAGTGAACACCCAGAGTCAATTCATGGTGGAACCTAATGTTTTAAAACTCGGAATCAAGAATTGAACCGATCAAGGGTCAACTCAAACCAGAATCGGAACCGGCAATGAACCGGAGCGATTTCATTTCAATGACTCGAACTTATTCAAAAATACATAATTTTTTACAATTTTAATTAAAAAAATATACATTTAACACTCCAAGCAATGATTTCAAACCATTAGAGACATAATATGCAAAGTCTAGTCACGTATATACCACGTGAGGGTGAATATATCAAAATGGAACCAAGTGTGATACATATTTGAAGTTCTTAACAAAAATTGAAAATACATAATCATCAAAATCATTGCCTATATTGGGATCATATTCATCAATAGCACCTCGTTCCCTCCTATAGGCCCTAGCCCTTGCCTCTACCTCAAATCTCTAAGTTGATCCGCCAAGCACATTGGTCAACACCCTACAATTTTAATGAAACTTCCTAATCCAAGCATTAAAATAAGGTAGAAAAAGATTCCCATGCTTAATAAGTGATTTTGCTTGACTGAAGGGTACATTTGTATTAAGGTCATCACAGAGGAATTCAATCAACTTCAACAATCAAGCATCAGCACAGGACCACCACCATCAAGGTACATAGAGAGTTTAATGTGCTTGATTAAATCCCAATCCCTTACCCTCATACATGATAGAATCCAGTGGAAACATTGTAATCATGAAATCCTGAAAACTATCAAGTCTATTGATTTATGAATGGGATCTAAGATTCTACTTTTTGCATATGAAGTCCGATCAGGTTGGAACCACTCCCAAACATCCTGAAACAATTAATGGTAATGTTAAAAATTTAAGTAAAAGGAAGGAGAATGAAAGATAAAGAGAAGGTCACTTTTAACATTACCATTTAATGTTACTCACTTCAATTTTACTATGGCGGGAGATGTACATAAGACCAAACCGACAGGTTTTTTACGAACTCAAGCAGTTCAAGCCGATACAATATTGAATCGACCTCCGGGCCAAGTTTTCTATCGATTCAATGTTGTTGAAGGTTAGACCAGCCAACCCGACCAGTTCTGATTCCAAGTAGACTGGTTTTTAAAATATTGGTGGAACCGAGGCAAGACAATTAGATAGCAGCAAAACCTGTGCTCAGAACTTGAGGGGTACATTCGAGTATGGTTTGATATAACTTGGAAATGGTGAAGAGAAGTTGGAGGGGTATACAAACTCAAATTGGGCAGACGGTGCAATAGATAGGAAGAGCACATCAAGGTGTTTCTTTAGCCTAGGATCCAGGACGATCTCCTGGTTCAGCAAAAAGCAAAAGTCTGTGGCACTTAGCTCAACAAAGGCAAAATAAATATTAGCCAATACTGCTAGTTGTGAGCCCATCTAGCTTTGCAAGTTTTTTGGAAAGATATTTAATCAAGAATTGGATCCCAAGGTGATATACTATGATAATCGGAGTTGTATCAAACACTCTAAGAATCCAATATTTCGTGAATCATAACAGATCCAAGCACATATAGGATTAAATATCACTTCCATACAAGAAAAGATTCAAAAAAGAGCAGTAAAACTCCAGTATATTCCCACATGTCAACAACTCGCTGATATTCTGACAAAGCCCTTACCAAAAAGTAAGTTTGAAGCATTTGGAGACAAATTGGATTGGTGCAAAATTCCTTCCTTGCTAAGACAGAGTGTTCAAAAATGTAGCTCGGACTGAAACTCCTTGCATAGGCTTCAAAGTGAAAGTCTAGAAAGTGGTTCATAACATTTTGAAAGTAGCCACTTAGGGAAAGTGGGTAATAATTATATTTTGTAATTCACTTGGGAAAAGTGAAAAATCTTATGTTTTGTAGTTGAGTCTAATAAAATGTATTTAATACGTTAATGACTTGGACCAGATTTAATCTAAGTCGTACATTCAAGATGAGATTAGCTTTTTGGTAAATTAGGGTTTCAGCAAAAGTATAAAGATAAACCAGACAAAAAGATCCAATACACAGCTGAGCAAGGCAAGCAAGCAAAGAGGAGACAGATTGCAGAAAGGAGGAAGAACATCAACCTTACAGGACCATACAGAAACAGCAGTACAGTCATACAGCAGCAGGGACATATAGTCGTACAGCAGTTTGCTGCGCTTCTCTTCTTTTTTTCAGCAAGCCATACACCTGAGGTTGGGGTGGTTTTATTGACCGTACAGCTGTCTCCTTTGGCAAGCTGCAGAGGTCACCTTGTAAGTGGACCAAGGTTGCACGAAACGTGGAAACGTTTCCAAGTTTTGAAAACGGAACTCGGAAACGAGAACGTCTAGAAACGTCACCCCCCCCAAATGGGTACGCCGGGGGAAGCGCGAGTATATATATATATATATTTGTTATATATTATATATTTGTCTTTAGTTCATGTTTTGTTTCATTTACAGCACATAAAGCCTCATGTTACCATGTACAAAGGATAATTTTGGATGTAAAGCCTCATCTATAAAGGCTTGTAACATTAATAAAGACATGGTTTTCCTTCTAAAATGGTATTTGTGTGTATCATTCTTATTTTTCAATTTTTTTGCAAGATAATGTAGCATTTTAATATATATATATATTAAAATGCTACATTATCTTGCAAAAAAATTGAAAAATAAGAATGATACACACAAATACCATTTTAGAAGGAAAACCATGTCTTTATTAATGTTACAAGCCTTTATAGATGAGGCTTTACATCCAAAATTATCCTTTGTACATGGTAACATGAGGCTTTATGTGCTGTAAATGAAACAAAACATGAACTAAAGACAAATATAAAACATATCTCAAGTCTCATCCTCATCATCATCATCAAAAATAGAACAAAATGCTTGTTCTACAGAACTAGCGAAAAAAGAGGTTACTAGATCCTTCTAAAACCACTTTCCAGCGAACAAAAGACAAAAAACAAGTTTTGGATGTGGCCCACGGTTTTTTTAATCGCTGTATAGCCCACTAAAAATTTAAAAAAAAAACGCAGGAAATGTTTATCGTGGGGCCCGAAACTCCGTCGGCCATACCGTACGGCGTTTCCAAATCTGGAAACGTCGTATGGTACGGTCGACGACGTTTCAGTGGTGTTTCATACCCGTACCCGCGTTTCAGGGAGTTTCGGGTACTGGTACGGCCTTCTGACAGGCGTTTCCTGCAACAGAGGGTTAAACCACACGGGTAATTGGTCTTCACAAAAATTGATAATTTACAGACCTAGAGCAACAAGCAGCCCTAGATATAAATACAAGAGGTCACGGCCTCTTTCCTTAGGGCAGCAGGTAAGCTTCAGAGACTGCAGCCCCCCTCAAAAATAAACCAACAGACCACAGCCTCCACAAAAATGCTAGATCTGACCCACAAACCACATGGTTGGCAGATCGAACCTCAGTAAGACCTCAACTGTCTCATGGTTCAGCTTTCTAGGGCAGGCAACCTCCAGATTAGACAAAGAACAGCCAACAAATAATTGTTAGGGCATGTGGCATCCACAAGAGGGCTCTCAGCAACCTAGACAGACCAAAAAGGGCCCACAGCCTAGCAGCAGCAGACAAAAAATAGCATGGCGTCAACCTACAGCAGTCTGATCAGATCTGAGATGATGATCTTCAACACGTAGACGGCCAAGACAAGCAGCAGCAACAGTCCTTAAAAAAATCAGAGCTGAGATGAGATGTAGTTATGATAAGATAATGTCAAATGAGAAAATTAGACTCCAATATATAGGATCTAAAACTTCTAGAAGGATCAAGCCTTTTTAATTCTTTAATGAGTTAGGGTTCCACTAAATAGGGAAGGTACCAACAAAGGTTAAAACATCAACCCACTTATAATAAAAATATAATTAATGAGTCTTAGGTGGGTACCAACACATAAGGGTTAAGACACCAAACAAAAATAAAAGTCACAACTTAAAAATATAAAAAATATAATTAAGGTGTCTTGGGTGGGTACAAGGACCAAAGGGTGTACCACAACCCCTAGGACCAAAGGATGTACCACAAAGGTGGGCAAACAGCCCTATTACCCATAAGACCAAAACATCAAGGTGGTATACATTAAGACAACAATGTGATTAGATAACCCTTCTAACCACAAGACCAAGAACAACAAGGTGGGAAGACCAAGGGTGAGCAACTAAGGTGGGGTACAACCAATCATCTCTCTCTCAAATGTACAAGTGTTCCATACACAACCTGAAGGTTCATCATCACTCTACAAGGATGGTCCACACTGGATGATGTGATGATATCTAAGTTGCTAGGAAACGTGGGTGCGGGGACGGGTGCGGGGGCAGGTGCACCACTTTTTGAAATAGGGTACTTGGGTTCTTCGGGGTACTATAAGTGGTTGTAACAAAACAATAAAATTAAAAGCTAAAAACATGTCACATGCATATTTCTTCATAATTGAATGGTTCATCATTTATTCAACATTCACATTGGAACATAAAATTTGATATCAAGTGGAAGTTATATTATGATTCCATTGTCAAACTACATTCAAAATTTGCCTAATGGGCCGATGGCATCTTCAGACATGAAATAGAAAATACAAAATTCAGAACACTTAACAATGATTTCATTCAATGATTTTCCTTGTTGTAACAATGTAACCTTGTCGTTGTATTCAACGTGGAAAGCCCTTCACGGTTTCACCAAACACTGTCGCTGAAGAATGAAATGATTATGAGATGTTTGAATGGCAAATTATGATGTTTGAAGAGTTTGGGGGTCGTAATTTTAGGCTTGGGAGGCGGGCCACCTTTCATCCCTTCCTTTTATTTATTTCACTGCTTAAAAAATCATGGTACGTCATCCCCTCTCAGCCAAACGAACCCATTTTTCAAGCCAACGTCTCGGGTTCATTAGTTAAGAACCCGATTCGTATGGGTTCACCAACCAAGAACCCGCACCCGAATCGGAGACGTGGGTTCATGAACCCAATGTGGAGATGCGAACCATACCCCCAGGTACGTGGACCCATGCAACTAAGGATCATATGGTCCTCCAGACTGCTCCATAGGTCAAATGTTAGTGACTCCATCAAGGGGTGGCCAGTCCCTTGAGAAGACCATCTAGCTCAACCATCTCGAAGACCTAGGAGAATACGACATCACACATCATCATCTTGGTTAACTAACCAAGATCCTCCATTCTTAAAGAATAGATCTTAGCCCTAGGCTGAGCTTCAGTCCTAGACTGAATCATGTCGATCAACCCCCTGGTCCTTGACCAGGTCCTCCATTCTTCTAGAGAATGGTCCTCAACCCCAGGCTGAGCTTTCAGTCCCAGACTGAATGTTGATCAACTACCTGCAGGACTTACTTGGTCCTCGTGACCAAGAATCTGCCTGGTCCCGGACCAGGAGGTCTCTGTCTCAACCTGCAGAATCTGCTTGGTCCTTGTGACCAAGAACCTGTCTGGTCCCAAACCAGAATACACTAGAGACAAATAGGGGCCCTAGCCACATGCTAGGGACTTTGCCATGGCATCAACCTGCTTGGTCCCAACCAAGAACCCCAGGAGACTATTGGGGGCCCTAGGGTACTTTCTAGGGACTTACTCTACCTGGTTAACTGACCAGGAACCCTAGTTAACTAACTAGGGTACCATTGTCTCTGAGAATGGGTCTCACAGTTGCACTAACTTTAACACCAAATTCCCTATGTTGTTGTTATATGATGGCTAACGATTGAAAAAATAGGTAATACCCGTTGAGGCTATAGACTGGCTAGCTGGCAACATGTGCTATTGCTTATTTGCATATATATGCATTATTGTGGCAACTTTGTCGAGGCTATGGACCACATGCTGGTAGCAGAGCTAAGACTGTGTCGTCATTAGTATCCAAAAGGTGTAAAACCACGGCCAGTATCTTCCAAAAGTTAGCCCCATGCTAAAAGAAAAAGAGAAAGAAAAAGGAAAAGTTGAATCAAGGGAAATATTACTACTATGGGTCAAAGGAAAGGTACCTCATAGCACACGTCTTTTATTAGACACATGCTTTGGTTATCGAGATTATTGATGAAACCACAAAGGAGGCCCTTAATTTCCTTATCATGAGTAAACCATCCAATCAAAGCCAACCCACTTTTCAAACCTTTTGTGAGTTATCCATCTCCACCCCGAAGAACTAGTTCTTTGGTAAATACTTTGATATTTGCATGGTATTGGTATGCTCTTAAACCAGCATAGATCCATCTTAAACCTGTATCTATCAAGCACCGAGAGGGATCCAATTTCTTGAGGTGTATTTCTTTTTTAAATTTAAACTCAAGAAATTTGATATCTCTTGATTGATAGACCCTTCCAATATCTTGAGGTGTATTTCTTTTTTTTAAATTTAAACTCAAGAAATGTGATATCTCTTGATTGATAGACTCTGGTTTAAGTTTTAAGTTTTTATTTTATAAACAAACATTGATTTTTAAATACTTTTCACAATATTTTATTTTATGAGCCAACATGGATTTTCTTTAAATACTTTCATTAATTTTGTATTTTATGAGCCGACATGAATTTATTAATGGCCGACATAATATAATTTATTACTTTTAACTATTAGATGTAACGCTACATCACACATGTAACGGGACACATACACGTTACAACATCTCCCCCATACTGGGCTGTAGAGCACCTCGTTTCACTCGGTGCAATCATTAATGCGACGAATCTGTTTGAAGATACTTATGGGGTATATCACCACAATTTCATGACTATGATATATAATGACTCACACTTAAACAATTAAATGCATTATGTCTATTATGTACATTGATTCTACAGATGTACATCACTACTGGTCCACCTGGGACACTCCTTAATAGTAGTACAACATCATGACAAAGTTTCAAACATTCAGAGACACCATCATGCCTCCCTCAGAGATATTCAATGACTTCAGTGTTGTTGGTCCAGTTTTGTATGCAGCTAGTCTTGTCACAAAGGGACCTGTTAGGCCATCTTTCATTGTACATGGGATCCTTGCATTATGAGCACATATTTGTATACTCATTTGGCCATTTATTGACGTATATGCCACCCAATTGATCAATACTACTATAGACCAATCATTACTGGAGGGTGGTGGGCTTCATTGCACGGTGTTCTACAGTTAGATCTTCATGGTCATGCATGGTTTTGATGCACACATTATTTTCCAAGCCTACTGATCGATTTGGATACCCATTTGGCTCATTTATCAGCCTATTGATTTAGATTGCAATATGCTCCTCCAAATCAGTCAGTTCGAACAATGATTATCCATACAGTCTTAGTGAGCAGCCTGCCAGATTTCATGATCATGCATGGATTTGATCTAAGCATTTTTGGCAGAACACTAAGGGTGATTTGGGCAACAATTTAACTTGTTTATCCAGCCAAACCCCCAATTTTCCCAATGCTCTTGAGTGATTTCCAGGACAGGGTTCTCAGGTTTCCACAGTAAGCATCTTGCTAGATTTCATGGTCATGCATGGAATTGATGCACAGATACTGGGGCATTGAAGCACTTTTGGGTACCCATTTGGCCCATTGAGGCTCCAGGACAATCAGATAGCACAACGTTCAAGTAGATTGCCAGTTTCCTGTTACAGGTGATCAGATACACATGCATGTAGCAGGTTGACAAGTTATTGAGGTCGTATACTTTGGGGTTCTCTTTCACTTGCCTATGTTTGGGCAAATATTACTATTGGAGCCCCTCTAGTGCACTTTTTGTTATATTTTGACACTGAGTTGCAATTTTTTCACTTTATGAGGGTCTTATTTTGCTCATTGAAGGGGTCAACTTGCTTATGTGGATGATTTGCACACATTTTGAGGCACTTTTTGATGACTTGGCACTTGGGCACACATGTGAAGGCACCTTGGAATTATCTAGCATGGATATCAGTTGTTGATTATATCCTAACCCTTGATCTTCACTCCACACATGGATTGCTTGACTCTTACACATGGATGGTACCACTAGTACGACTTGCTCATGGAGACTTCTAGAACAACGAATTGGCATTTAACTACACTTTTTGATGACTTGACACTTGGGCACACATGTGGAGGCATATTGGAATTATCTAGCATGGATATCACTTGCTGATTATATCCTAAGCCTTGATCTTCACTCCACACTTGGATTGCTTGACTCTTACACATGGATCATACCACTAATACAACTTGCTCATGGAGACTTCTAGACCAACGACTTGGTATCTGACTACTTCTAACCACTGTTATCGGAACCGGACCAGAACCAATAAAACCAACCGGTTCACAGGCCCAACCGGTCCAGTTAGGTGCCTGAACCGGAAAACCTGCAAAAATGATTCAGACCGGTTGTGAACCAGGTGCAAACCTGCCGGTTCCGTATGGAACCGAACAAAACCGGTCGAACCAACCAGTTTTGACCGGTTCCATATGGAACCGAACAAAACCGGTCGAACCAACCGATTTTGACCGGTTCCATACGGAACCGATCTGTCCATACTCTGCTTATTTTTTATCTCTAAGACCATTTAGAGCCTCTTTACTGATGTATTTTGTTTCAAAACTTCATAGATGTATATGAGAAACTTTGCATATTTGTGTATTAATGGTTTGGATTCATAAGTATGCACATGAATATATATGTTTTTTTACAAAATATGAATAGTTTATGTATATTTGGTCGACCAGTTTTTTTCCCGGTATTTTTCTCCGGTTCTGGTTCGATTTCCAGTCCGGTTCACATTTTGGGCCCTGTCGTTTCGATCACTGGTCCGGTTTTGATAACATTGCTTCTAACTACTTTACACTGATGGAGAGAGCATCTTGAAGAATATTATATCATTATTGACATGGTCTATTGATATTTCAAAATTTTCCTAACTCATGCGCCCTTCCTAGAGAAGGCAACTTAGCTTATTTTAAATGATTTTATTATTGTATATGGTTAGATGCACCACTTGGAGAGTGAAACTAAGCAATTGATCTATATAATTTCCCATCCTCATTTGGATCATCACTTGTATTTTATTTAAACCATGGATTTAGTCTAAAACCCTAAGTGCACCCTCCTAGTGTTATAAAAGGAGAGGTTGATTTCACTTAGAGGTGGTTGAGAGTTTTGGAATACTAAGAGATTGGGGATATTGTTATTGAAGATTAATTTGTATCTAATGTGCTTATGTCATGAGTGGAAGATCATTGGATTTCCATGGTAATGACATTATTCTTCAAAGAAGTTCGATGTAAGATCATTCATGTTTTGTTTAGTCAAAATATAAAAAAATCATAGATTGCTAATAACTTCTTTGAATGACCCATGATAGCATTGATGCTTAGACTGCTAATAACCTCTTTGCATCTATTTTGTTGTTTGTCCTGCCTTGGCCATTTATCTAACCTTGTTGTGGATCTACTTAGTTTTGGATTGTTTGTAGCCTCCTTTGTCTTTGTAGGTTTGCATCAAGAAGTGGAGCAAAAGGATCGATCCAAGCTCAAGCTAGAAAGAAGGGATTGTTAGGAGCCTCCGATCTCTTTGAAGGATAATGGATTTGCTACTCGGAAGGGTGCTATGACTTCCTTAGCCCACCATTATCAGTATAAGGCACTTGGTCTTCCTTCCCCTTATCTATTCAACTCTCATCCATTCCACTTAATATACTCTTTTTCTACTTGCATTCAATGTAAAAAGTCCTCTTGAAGACTTGAGCTTCTTCTTGGGTGTATGCTATACTAAATTTCCCATTTGTACTTAAACACAACTCATAAGAAAGCCTAAAAATCATGTAACACACTAAGAACTAAGAAGATAACTCAAAATAATCACTAGGTAAATCTATTGGATGGCTTGTTAAATAGATGCATGGTTTGACTAGTGGATGTTTGTTTCAAGTATTTACTAGTTCAATCTTGTTTGCTGCCCTGTTTATAACAGCAGCAAATTTTTCATGGTCTGCAAGCTTATATGTGTTGGATGATCTTAAAATCACACTAGCATTGTGTAATTTTCAGTTAACTTGTAGTTTTTTAGCAGCTCGATTTACACATTTCATCAAGTTATTTGCTTAACATTGCATGTCCACAATTGCTGGTTATTAATTCAAGTAATTCAACACTTAATCACTTTTACTAAAGACAAAGAGGAGTCTAGTCTTGACCTTCAGCAAAGACTTCATTTGCTCAAGACCAACACTTGCCTCTTCGGAAGGGTAAAAGTTTCAAAATAGAGTCTCTTAGGAAACTCTCTTTCCAAAAGTCGTTGGCAATCATACATTCACATAAGTAAATCTCAAGTGCCTTGGGCACATCCCAAGGGAACACTCTTAACACTTGAGTTTATGTTATCACACTGGTTTTGGCTATCAACATTGTTATATTTCACACTCGGATAAGTAAATCACACATTTAAAATCTAAGTGACAGCATTTGGTTAATAATGATGCTATGTTTATCATGACATGATATACTTTCTAGTTTGAGCAGTTTTACTTTAGTCTTTTATTTTTTTAAAGATTAAACCACATATTTAATGGCATGTTATGATTGTTGAATTCATGGTATAATTTAATAAATAAAGGCTTTATTTGGTTAATTCATATAGTCCTTTAGATCCTTAGATTTAACTTTAGTCTCCTTGAGTTCGCTAGATCTTTGGTTAGTATCGCTTTGCCACCATCAACCATAGATATTAGCTAGGAAACTTTTCCCATTCTTGCCCTAGCCCAACTAAGGATCTTATATTTAACTCTCTAAATTCGCCAAAGTATCCTCAGTCATAAAGTTAAGGGTACCAAATTGAACTCCACTTAATTAGTCTAGGTATTGTTATCACATCCATAGTAGTCGGGCTACCATGATTGCAGAGCAGTTCATTGTATATTTTTGAGCTTGGCCTTTACACAGTCTTGATGAGATCAATCTATGATTAGCAATGAACCTTATGCCAAGACTGAGCCTCACGACCTCAGATTTGATGACTGAGGTGACCTTTTGCTCCATACAGAGCAGTGCAGTGCCCAGAGCTTCAGCAGCAATGTTTCCAGTGGTTATAGATAATCCAGATGACAAGTAAAGGTATATGGCCCAGCAGGTATATAGTGTGCATTGGTTATGATTGTTTTGCTCTTTCGGTCATCTTAGTAGCTTGACTTAGTATCTAGTGGTCATGATCTGGCGGTATATATATATATGATATGAATATGGTTGTATATGATTATCTAAATGGTCTTATTAATCAGAACTAGAAGCTCTTATTTATACTCGTTGGTTTTACTCTCTTAGGAGTGTGGACGTGATCATTCTCACCTTTTATGGCTTGCTAGCTTAGGCATCACCTTCACTTTCCCCATCCATCTGTTATCTTTCCCCTTTTGGTTTTCACCCTGACTTACATCTCAGCCTGTGATATGGAGGACCTCCCCACTTTTGCCTCTATGTTGGATAGCATCCCTGTTAGTTTGTGTCTCGGCTCTGAGTTGGCAACAGAACTTACCGAAACCTTGCTCCTTCTGGGCCAAGAGTACCCGCTGGTGTTGGTTCCTGAGCTTAGGTGAGTTGGATTCGATACCTTGATCACTCTAGTCGATTGCCCCGATGTTTGGTCCTGATTGTGGAAAATCCCCCTAGTTGCTTGAGTTGTGTTGGCTAAACCTGAAGCAGATTGTACTACCATCATTACATGCATATGGAAACTATTATATTATATGTTGTGCAAGCCCATGGAAACAAATTAAAACTGTGCTTCTCAACACAATGAAAGAGGGCTTTGGAAACTTAAATGTTAAAGCACCTTGGATGCAAGCTACGATTAGTTGTGCTTTTAAGCACATGCAAAATCCAAAGGGTCCTAAAGGCCTAAAAAGCAGTGGTTAAATGTATGCTAAATCCAAAGACTGTTGGCCAGAAATTAAAATGTAATGATTAATTCCTCACGGAGCCTACGAGTCGTGATGTGAGATGGAGTAAGGAACAGCTAATTCTAAGTGTCCCCTAGAACCTCAAGTTACGGTTGGCCGCGCACCAAGTCATGGCGGTTCTAGAAAAGATCCTCACGAAGTTGTTTCAGCTTGGATGTGAGTTGTAGACATTTTCCAAGGTTGAATAAGCACTTCTATGAACAACTTATTTCATTTGTGAGACACTACCATTCCCTATGTGTTTATTATCCGACATATCCTTAAGTGTGTATTCTCTTTCCCTTATCCAAAGTATCATAGTGTTGAGTCAGTCAAGTCATCCCCTTATCCTAGCCTTGCATTCTTCATCGTCACCCTTTGCTAGCAAAATGTTCACGTCTATGAAATGAGTATATTCTTGAGGTTATGTTTTAAGTAAATGATTATTTAAACTTATATTTGATGTAATTATTGATCAACCTCCAGTGAAATGATGCTTCCTACTTTAAGTCTTGCTATTAGAATGATTAAAAGAGCATGCTTTAACCATTTGCACTTGCAGCATTAGGCATTTCTAGCCTAGGTCATATTTTGATCAGTCTTGACCTGGTCAAACCTAGTTTGACCAAGTCAAGCATGGGGATCTGAGATGAGTTGGACCAGTGATGTTCGAGGATGATAATTCATGGTCTTTTGATACACCTTTGATGATTCCATACAGTGGACACAAGTTTCATATGATGGTTGATATATTATTTCTATGGTTATTATTATTCTCAGACCATTATTTTTATATTGTCTGGGTATGGATGAGACTACAGATGATCATACAGGTTGCCACAGGGTGTATGAGTACTCATCTCTAGTACATTTGGACCTTATGAGTCCATTGAAACACTGAGATATCAGTTACAGGCACTTCCAGTGATGATATGGTCAGATTTCCACTTTTCTCCAGTTTTGCCATGCAGAAATGGCATGGCTAGCAGTTGTATTGATCTAGCACGTTCTCCTAGGGCGCTACTAAGGAGATGGGGGGTCCAGCCACTTGTTATTACCATATTACCCCATCTCTAGGCATTGTGGTGCAGTCAAATTTGTGCCCGGGACACCAAGCAGTGAACTACAGGCATTTTGATGATTTTCCGATGGTTTTCTGAGGAATAAAAATGGGATAAAAAGGTCACTGAGGAATTCGATTTGGGCAAATGAGGCAAGGTATTTGCATGAGGTTTGTTCAGAGGTCATTTGTGATGCATCCCACTCCTTCCAGATCAGCTTGCAGCATTCAGTGGGGTCCACACACTCTCTGGGTTGTTTATTTGATGTATTATTCTATCATTGAGGAGGGGCATGATTTGGTCATTTGGTCAGTTTGACATGTTATTGAGTCATATCTTATATCATTGTGACATGGGGTGATGCTAGTGAAGGACATTAATACCTCCTAGCCCCACCATGTGCTCCTACACTTGTCCTAGTCATCTGTTGTGTGGTGCGAACCCCCCTAGAGCCTCTCTAGTGAGTGCGCACCCCCTCTTAGTGAGTTGATCCATGTGTTATTGTTCCGGCTCATCATAGTCATTGATTATATTGTATCTATCTTTTGATCGCCCCCACTCGTTCATAAAATGGTTAGGGTTTTGGTCTCTCTCATTCCTATTTAAGGAAGATACCCCCTCATTGTAAAGGCACCTTTTGGGCTCTTGAACACTTGGAATAAAAATACTATTTTTGCATATCTACTTCTCTAGCTTCGATGGATGCTCTTGCAAGTTGAATATACAATCTTTTCTCTTTGTTATCATTGTGAATCTAGCTTGTTCAAACGCTTTTTCTGCAGGGAGGCCAGGTGGCAGAAGAGGAGGGCAAATTGAAGAGGGCGCTATTGTGGGGAAACCCCATATCTCTCTCTCGGGTCAACCTTTGTCTCAGGGAGTATCTTTATTGTATCTTCGTGACATATTTGATGCTTCTTGTTTCATCTTTTCTCCCATATAGTCATTTTCATGCTTGATCGATTCTCATTATATATCATTTTTGGCAGGCAAGGGCGCACTGGTCATTCTAGAGGGATAGCGATTCTACTTGGGGAAGCTGGATCTCATTCTTGATTGCCTCACCTGGGGAAGATTATCAATTTGCAAGGTGGTCGCATGCTTTTGAGGTAAGATCTACAAGGTACGTATTGGTTTTCATGCATTTTACGCATTGGCCACTTCAAACCCTCATTGATTAAAACCCTAGTTTTTAGATCTGATAGATATGGTGATTATCTGGGCTTAATAATTAAAACCCACCTCATAAATAATTAATAAACCTTGGAGACCAAATTTGGTGGGAATCCAACTCCATTTACCCCTCGATCCAAGGCACTGGATCTCTCCAAGGGAGGTCGCACTCGTGGGTTAGTGGGCTTTTTCCAGATCTATCATCTGGGTGTTGCTATTTTGTCATCAAAACCTCAGATCTATAGCTTAGCCACCATCCTAGTGCCATTTACACCTTAATTTCACTTAGTGGGCCACATTTCACTCATTTTCCTTAATTTAAGGGTGGGCCCCACTTGGGTATTTTTTATTGGCATTAGATCTATCTAGATCTATTCATCTAAACTCATAAGTGGCATATTTCATGTATGGTTGAGCATTTGTCCATTCTATAAGCCTCCTCAACCAAGCCCTAACTCCATTTGTCCACTTATATTCCCTAGATCTAGATCCACTTGCTCTTGATCTCTTTCTCTTCATCTTTCACATCTCCCTAGAAGGTCTTGAGTCGGTTCGCTAGCCCCCATTAGCTAGCTAGGGTCTCCCCCTTGGTCTTGCTTTTGCTTGATCTAAAGTGAAGAGTGCCTCGATTAACATGACAACCCATTATCCTTGGGAATCATGGCTCTCTTAGGTCACCTGTTTAGTTTCCCAACACCTCTACCATCCTGGATAGGATCATCTTTTGGGACAACTACAAGTTGTGTGATACAGGTACATTTAGTCTTAATTAGTCTAGGCACAAAAGTCAACTTGATTAGTACTTGAGAAAGCTATCCTATGTTGTACTTTCCTCTTTAGGATTGCATGTGGAATCTCTAGTTAGTACCCTAGAAAATCTAGTTAGGGACACCTCCCATGGCTGGTCTAGATTTCCATAAGAGATTTAGGAGGCAGAGAGAAAGAGAGCTATCCACGTGACACTTAGTGGTAAATCTCTGAGGTTTTGCAAGTCTAGTAGTCGATATTCCTTGCATCATAAGACTGCTAAATCGTGCAACAACCGGTCCCGCACTTTGGGGTTGCAGGTGAAGTACCCAAACCTTATGTTGAAGAGGATTTAGCCTCATTTGTAATCAAGAAACCATTGTGAGATTGTATTGTATAGCCCATCATGCATTGAATGATGATCTGAATCATCTGATAGATTTTACAGCAGCTTAACCAAGATTACTAAAAGAATTGCAAAGTACAGAAACAAAATAAGTGTGGAGCTCGTTTAACCACGATGATAAGAACAATCATCTCCCGACCATAGACAAAGCTATTTGTCTCCCCCGAGCTCACACCTTCCAATAGAGAACGATGTACATCCAGAGAATAGTAGTGCAAACCCAAGGAAAAATAAAGAGAAACTTCTTCAATAGTGAAGAACCCCAAAAATCACTTCTCTAGTTGCAGATGCAAACTTCTCTCTCACTAGTACGAACTTGCTTGAGTGAATACCCAAATGAGAAGTTTGACCTCTCTATTTATACACATCAAAAGTGACTTTTTCCCTTAGTGGGCCGACCTGACTTGCCCTAACTGAGGCAATTCTGCCCATTGTTTAGGGCAGACTGCCCACTATTTTGGGGCAGTTTACCCACTGTAATGTCCCAATTCAAATAAATCTCAAAAGAGAAAATTCCACCAATCTACTAGTTTCCTAGGTTGGGGTGGAAACATTAGATTTGGCATAAGGAGACTATAAAACCCCAAATGGACATTAGATTGACATAAATATATTAAAAGGGGTTAAATAAATATTTATGATAGGAAAATAAGGTGGCACTTGGTCATGGAGACACATTGGTGGTGTGGGACCCACACAAAGCTAGATTCATCATGCCACATGGCATTCTATTCTCACCCATTTGAATCCAAGGTGGAGTCCAATGATAATGAGGAGTTGGAAGGTCAATATACTTGACATGACTCAATGAAGGTCGAATTGGAGTGGAAGACTAACTCCCATGGAAGAGGAAGAGGCATTTGAGAGATATTGAGACACTTGGGCTAGATTCCCTAGCTTCTATGACAACAATGATGAAGATGCTATGACACATATGACACAAATCAGACCTAAATGTTGACATCTGACATATATGACATGTCAGGGCTAAAAATAGCATCCAAGAATGCGCACAAGGGAGTTACGACAGCCAAAGAGACACCAATTTGAATTGATGGAAGATGGAGACTAGGAATTGTTGCACAAGTGGCACACATTGGAATATCTTCCCAACCTGAGTTGGCATGAGGATTTTGGAAGGAATTCAACACATGGAGGACTTGAGAAGTTTATAAAAGACAAGAACAAAGAAGGAGAGTGGCTTTTGATCATTTCTCATTTTGCATATTGGAGAACATAGCTTGTCCATGCTTGTGGAGTGTTTACTCTACTTGCCTTCGTACCAATTTCGAGGGTGAAAGATTCCCATCCTAATTGGCAATTGGAGAGGCCATTCAGACCTTTCATTTGGAGCTACAATGGAGTCATTTGTTGCAGGTTGAAGCTACAGGGTTGCTCGTGACATTCTCATCTTCAACTTGCTTCCACACCTTTCTCACTTTTCTCTTCATATTTTGGCTCTTGGAGGAAAGGCGCACTTGGTGAGATGTTGTTCTCTTTGGGGGAGCTCTTGTGGCCCCATTTATTTGTAATCTGATGTATTTACTCTATATTTGCTGCTCAGAAAATCCTCGGGTCGAAATACCAATTGAAACTATGTCAAAATACCAAACAATGTGCAAATGCTGCCATTTTCCTCATATCTTGTTATGAAAGCTTGAAGTTGCTTTATTTCGACTTGTATCGGCTCATCTCTATGATTTTTATGATGTATGGAGAGTCATTAATGTCTTGAAGAAGTGTCATATACATTTCATAAGACTTTGGAACATAAATCTCGAATTTCATGGCAAATGGTGAAGTTTCCTATCATTTCCCCCTATGTGAAGACATGTCCACAAACCTTTTATTTATGGGAGTTGGAGAAGCGTATAGAAATTGATTGATGTTGCATTTGGGAGCCCGTTGAAGTCCTTTAACAATACCATGTCTTTGTTCTGAAATTTGGGAAAGTCGTGTTATCACACCATAGTAGCTGGGCTACTATTCTTGCTGAGCAGATATCTGCACTTTTCAGAGCTTTGCTTTTACAGAGATCAGTTATGATAAGCAGAGTTATTTGAGATCACTTACAAATCAGAGCAGTATATATCCGACATTGAGTAGACCTTGTGCCAGGCTGAGCCTTGAGAACTTAGATTTGATGACCGATATGACCTTTTGTTTCATACAGTTTCAGTTCAGTGCCCAGAGTTCCGGTTGTATTATTGCAGCAGTGTTTCAGTGGTTCTATATGATGGCTATTTATGATATGCAATGATATGACCATTAGACTTAAGATTGTTAACATTGGACTATTATCTTGTTGTTTTAGTCATCTTCATAGCATTGACTTGGTATATAACTCATGATGTGGCAGTATTATTCAAATAATGAAATGAAATATCTTGGATGGATTTAAAAATATAAAATTGGATGTATTACTTGCACTTTAAGGTTTACTGACTATATTCATTGGTTTCATTACCCGCCTGTGAGCATGGACATGGTCTTTCCTGGCCTTTTTGTTTGCTAGCCTAGGCACCACATTCACTTGACTCCATCCATCCATGACCTTCCTTATTTTGGATTTCACCTTGACTTGCCTTGACCTTTTGATATGGAGGACTTCCCCATTTCTACCTCTGTGTTGGATTGCATCCATGTTTGTTTTGTGTCTCGGCTCTGAGTTGGTGACAGAACTTGCCTTTGGTGAGTTGGATTTTATGCCTAGATCATTCTAGTCGGTTGCCCCGATGTGTGGCTTAGTGCGGAATTCCCTTTAGTCACATGAGTTGTTGTTAGCTAAAACTGAAATCACATGTACTACTTCTATTGGAAATCTCTTATAAAAGCCTATGGAAATTAAATTCTAGAATGTGTTTCTAAACACACAATGAATTAAAGGCTAAAGCAATGAACTGCTAAAGTACCCCTCGACGGGTCCAAAAAGATCTAAAAAGCAATGGTTAAATGCATGCTATATCTAAAGATTGTTGACCTCATAAATATAAATATGCCTTGGATGCAAGCTGCGATTAGTTGTGCTTTTTAGCGCATGCAAAATCCCAGAGGGGTCATATAGGCCAAAAAGGCCGTGGAAATTAAATGAATGATCCCAATGAACTTGGATCAACTTGATGTGGACATGATGCCAAGGTTGAATAAACACACTCTAAACAACTTATCCATTTGTGAGGCACTGCCATTCCCTTTGTTTATTTTGTCCAACAAAGAGTGTAGCTCCCCCTCTCCTTGTCCAAAGTGTCACTTAGTTGAGTTGGTCAAATCATCCCTTTTTACCTAGCCTTGTCCTTAGCCTTCACCCTTTGCTAGCAGTTAGGCCATGTCCATTGGATGAGTATGTCTTTAAAGCTTTTGTGCAAGTAAACTATAAACAATATTGAAATATATATGTTCTAACTGCCACTGAATGATGTTTATACTTTAAATTAAGCTGTGAATATGGTTGAAGGAACATGTCTTAGTCATTTGTTATAATCTAGTTCTTGGTTGTATTTTGACCTAGTCAAACATAGTTTGACCATGGTCATTCTTGGGATCCCTGATGAGATGGACTACTTGTACTTTATGATGTTGATCTATGGTCACACATACACCTATTGATGATTCCATATGTTGGACATATGCTCCAGATGATGATTGATGCAGTTGGTCAATTTTATTATTATTTCCAGATCATCATATTTTACACTGTCCGAGTATGGTGGACCCTATTGATGACCCCACAGGTTATCATGAGGTGTATGAGTACTCATATCTAATGGATATGGGCCTTATGGATCCATTGAGACACTTATCTTTCAGTTCCGGGCACTCCTGGCCATGATAGTTGCAGTTATCCACCTGTTGACCAGTTTGGGCATGTTGATCCAGCCTGTCCAGCAAGAGCATTGGAGGCAAGTCATTGCCTAGGGCGCTACAGGGGAAGGGAGTGGTCCAGCCACTTACCTTCAGTTTGACAGCGCAGGCACCCTAGAGGCAGTTTTTGGCATCTTCAGGGTTTTCAGGAGGATAAAAAAATGGAATAAAAAGGTCACTAAGGAATTCGATTTGGGCAATTGAGGCAAGGTTTTGGCACTTGGTCTACTCTGAGGTCATCCATGATGAACCCCCCTTCTTCCAAATCAGTTTGCACCAGTCAGTGGGGTCCACATGGGCTACATTAGCTCTTTTATTGTACTTCTCTCTCTGATGATGGGGACAGGATTTGATCATTTGTGTTACTTGGACATGTCATAGACTTATATTTTATATTATTGTGCCATGGGGACATGCTAGCGAAGAAGATTAATGCCTCCTAGCCCCACCATGTGCTTTTAGTGACTTGTCTAGATCTTATTATTGTGGCACATTTATTTTTAGCCACCCCCATGTATGACATCACCCTCATTGAGCATTCTAGGCTATGACGTCATCACTTAGTTAAGTGAACCATGTCTTATATTGTATTGGCTCATCTTAGCCGTTGATTAGATTGTTATATCTTTTGATCTCAACCACTAGTTTTCAAAAGTGGTTTAGGGTTTTGGTCTTCCTCTCCTATAAAAGGAGGAGATCCCCTCATTGTAAAAACTATCTAGAGATTTTTGGCTCTTGGCTATTGGAATAAAAATATTTTCTTGGGCATCTTGGATCTTGGAGTTGGAATGCTTGTGGTGATTGTAAATTCTTTTTCCTCTGCACTGACAGACATTGGTGGCCATCTTGGATTTTATCTTCACTAACACAATTTGCAAGCAAAGAAGACGTTTTGAGGGAGTGTGCATTGGTGGGGAGGCCTACCCTACTAGCTTCAACAAGTCGTTTTGGTTTACAGGGAGTTGTTTTGTCTTTGTACCAACAATTTCATGTTATTCATCTCTTTTGCTTGCATCTACTTCCATTTTTGTTAATTGATTGATCCTTGTGTCCTTGATTGACAGGAATAGGGAGGCTGAATTAGTTGAAGGAGGCAAAACGACATCAAGAAGGACTTCATCAAGTTTGGCATTTGATCTTTGTGGAAAGTAATCCTCGTCACAAGCAATCTCCATCTTCATTTTCCAGGTATGCTCGAGGAGGTATGCTATTTTTCTACCTTGACCATCTATTCTCTTAGATCAATAAACCATAATTGTTAAAACCCTCATTCTACTTTTTTTAGATCTACTTGGATCTAGCATGCTTTTGGGGATAATTTTTAAAACCCACCTCTATAGCATCCACGACAATTCGGATCTATAGTTTGGTGGTGATTGGCCTCCATTTGACCCATTTCCCAAGGCACATTGGCATCTCCAAGGGAAGTTACATTCCTTGAGGGAGGTCATTTGCTAGGTTATAGTACGTGGGTAGGTGAGATTGTTGCTTCATTGGAAAGATCATCCCCTAAAACCTACCCCTAGTGCTTCACTTTTGTGATTTCTACCTTGTGGGCCCCATTCCTCATTTTAAGGGTTGCCATTCCTCATTTTAAGGGTTGTGCCCCACTTGGGTCACTTAGTGATGCATTAGATCTAGTGAGATCTAGCCATGGCATGCCCTTGATCTTAAAACCCACCTTGCTTTGCACCTTGACTACCCCGATCTACAATTTGGTGGACATCCGACTCCATTAGCCCCTCCATCTAAGGCACTAGTCATCCTTGGGTCAATTCGCATTTCTTGAGTAGGTGGCTTTTTGCTAGATCCCACACTTGGGTATTGCTAATTCTTTGCCAATCCATAGATCCATGCCATAGCATACCCCTAGTACCACTCTTTTCCAACTTTGACCTTGTGGACCCAACTTGGACCAATTTTCCACTTTTGAAGGAGTGGGTCCCACATGGCTAATTTTCATGGTACTAAGTCATCTTTAGATCTATTAATTGAATCTCATAAGTGGCCTTGTCTTTCATTGGTTGAACCATTTGTCACTCTTTAAGGCTCTTCAACCACACCTTAACCCTTGGGTCCACTTAATCTTCCTAGATCTAATTCACCATTGATCTCCTTCTTTCATTCTACACATTTCCCTAGGAGTCTTTGGGTTAGTTAGTCTTTATTGATTGGCTAGGGTCTCCCCCTTGATCTTGATTTGTCTTGATCTAAAGTGAAGAGTTCCTCGATTATCGTGACACCCAACTTGCATTGGAAACCGTGGCATCTCTTGGGTCACCTCTTTAGTTGTCCATCTCCTCTACCATCCTGGATGGGATATTAGGGACAACTACAAGTCGTGTGATAACAGGTCGTACAGCATTTGGAAAGCCTTCTTTGTCCCCTACCCTTGGGTTTTGAACCTCGATTTGACTAGCAAATTTCCCTATTTTTCCCTTATTGTAAATGAATGTTGCAGAAGTCTTTTGAGAGTGCCCAAGCATCCATCAGCCTCATTGTTATGTCTTAATACCTTCCAAACACATTCAGACCCCATTCGGAAGCATTTGGAGTCATTTGGCAGCATTTGAGTCATTACTAGTCTAAGAGTTGAATTGGCCAAAAATTGCAAATTTTCCTAATTTTTACAAATTCATTATAGGGACACTACACCCACTGGGCCAACCTGTCTACCTGACAGGGCCGACCTGTCTACCTGACAGGGCCGACTTGTCTTGGGGGAAGATAAAATAACATTTAAAGATACTTTTCTTTGTGTGTTTTTCACCCCAAGGTTTACATTAATTCTTTCACGGGTTTACACGATCAAATACATCAATATCTTCTCTCGTAGGAGGTACAACAATAATATAATAAGAATAGCTTCCCGAAGTTGCACTATTTCCAACACTCCCTCTCAACAAGGAAGGTATTCTAATTTTATTCTTTCTTGGGTCGACCTATGATGTGATGCCTCACACAACTAGTACTCCAACACTCCCTCTTAGCCAGGGAGGCATCATCAGTATCTAGATATCATCTATACATCACGGTTATCTCTAACCTCTATATCATAAGGAAGGTCTTCCAACACAATCTCAGTCCGTCGAGAAGTGTTCACAAATCAATCTTCATGCATCAGCTCAATCCAGTCCATCAGAGAACATGCACTAGCTCCACGACTCTACACAGTCCATCAGAGAGTCCTTCATGCATCAACTCAACAACTCTGCACAGTCCATCGGAGAGATCCTTCATGCATCAGCTCATCCCAGTCAATTGGGAATCAATACAATGTGCCTCAGCTCAACCCAGTCCTTAGGGGAACATGCACAAGGACAACATGCCTCAGCTCAACCCAATCCCTCGAGGAACATGCACCAACTCAATCAGTCCTTCGATGAGTCAAGAGTACCAATGTGCACCAGCCTCTCCATCCTGTCCCAGGATGTCTGAGAGATCTCTTCACTCTTTTCAGAGTGATCTGGATTATGCACTAAATATCTCAATCATGTCCTATGATGTTCAAGAGATCTCCCCACTCTACTGAGTGTCTGAGAGTGTGCGTTGGCCTCTACATCCTATCAAGATGTCCAAGAGATCTCCTCACTCTATCCTAGAGTGATCCCGAGAATGCAGTGGCCTCTCCATCCTATCTAGATGTACAAGAGATCTCACTCTATCCTAGAGTGATCCGGAGAATGCAGTGACCTCTCCATCCTATCTGGATGTTCGAGAGATCTCCTCACTCTATCCTAGAGTGATCCGAAGAATGCAGTGGCCTCTCCATCCTATCTGGATGTTCGAGAGATCTCCCCACTCTATCCTAGAGTGATCCGAAGAATGCAGTGGCCTCTCCATCCTATCTGGATGTTCGAGAGATCTCCCATAAACTTCACACGACCATTTGCTACCTGTTTGTCTCTCTGTCGATGGGATCCTCCCATACGAGCAGAGGTACCTATGTGGGAACAAGCTTCACACAACCACTACTACATGTCCATCTCTACTGCAGATGGGACCCTCCCATACCTAGCTAAGAACCTGAACGAGCAGAGGTACCTGTGTGGGAACAAGCTTCACACGACCATCTAATACCTTTTTGTCTCTACTGTCGATGGGATCCTCCCATACCTGACTGAGAACCTGGACGAGCAGAGGTACCTGTGTGGAAGCAAGGTAAACATCTGTCTCTATGTCATCTTTCCCTCTCAAGAAGGGACATGTTCTTTTCCACTCCAAGTCTTCCACGAAAGTATTCAAACTTTATTCTAGGAAGAGGCTTGGTAAGAACATCTGCAGTCTGGTCATCTGTCGGAATATACTGTAACTCGACCACACCTTTCTGCACCACATCACGAATGTAGTGATACCGAATCTCTATATGCTTCGACTTGTCATGGAATACGGGATTCACTGACATCTGTATACAGCCCCGCTTATCACAATGAATCACAGTTGGCTCTAGAATCTGGCCAAACAATCCCACAAGGAGTTTCCAAAGCCATACAGCTCCTCGAGTTGTTGTACTAGCAACCATATACTCAGCCTCTACAATGCTAAGTGTTACTGAGGTTTGCTTCCTGCTGCACCAGGAAATCACTGCAGAACCCAAGCTAAAGCAACACCCGGAGGTGCTCTTCCTATCTGTAGCAAATCTGGCCCAATCTGAGTCTGAAAAACCCTGCAATCTCAAGTCACATTCTGAAGCATATCTCAAGCCATATCCCACAGTGCCACGCAAGTACCTGAGCACATGTTTTGCAGCAACCTAGTGAATCTGTCTCGGTTCGCACATGAATTAACTGAGAGCATTCACAGCAAAACATATATCCGGTCTGGTGTTTGTCATATACATCAAAGATCCAATCAACTGGCAATACTTAGTGGGATCAATCAAATCTGAATCTGAAGCAGAGTCCCTCAGCTTCTTCAGATTTACAACCATCGGAGTGGCCATGGACTTGCACTCCAACATTCTAAATCTCTTCAGAATATCAATGGTGTATTTTCCTTAACTCAAGAAAATCTCCTTTTGCCGTTGCCATACTTCTAATCCCAAGAAGTAATGCATCATTCCAAGATCTTTCATTTCAAACTCAGAGGCAAGCTTCTTCTTACACCATACAATAAGTTTCTCATTCCCAGTGAGAAACAAATCATCAACATAGAGTACCAAAATCAGTGGCTCATCATCCACAACCTTGTAGTAAAGGTTGGGTTATGCATCACTCTTGGTGAAACCCAAGCTCACCAAGTATCTGTCTATCCGTCCATACCAAGCACGTGGTGCTTGCTTGAGTCCATATTGGGCCTTTTTCAGACATACGTGGGACTCCTTGCCATGGACAATAAACCCTTTTGGTTGATCAATATACACTTCTTCCTCAATAACACCATTGAGGAAGGCGGTCTTGACATCCAACTAATGCAGCTTCCATCCCATAGTTGAAGCAATAGCAATAATCGTTTTGCTGGAAGTATATCGAACCACAGGAGCAAATGTCTCGTCATAATCAACTCCCTCTGTGTTGGAGTGTCTTGCTCCCTCTGTATCTAAGCATCATGCTACCTCTCTGGAGCTATCCATCCTCCATCCTGGTGACGACCAGGTACATCAAGGATCCTCTCAACTGTCAGTCTAAATCTATCAGCAACGCTATGCTGGATC
This sequence comes from Larix kaempferi, assembly GCA_027924585.1. NCBI lineage: Eukaryota > Viridiplantae > Streptophyta > Pinopsida > Pinales > Pinaceae > Larix > Larix kaempferi. The sequence continues at coordinate 3,087,047 of BSBM01000607.1, forward strand.
TGCTCAGGATCTCAACTGTGATCTTCCTTATCCTAGGAATATCTCAACACATCATCAATAGGCCAAGATCCTCAATTCAAGGGCTAACTCCCTCTAAACTGTTGGAGTGGGAGATGATATCATCTCCTTATGATCTATCAGCTCCTCATCCTCAATCTTCAAAACGGATCTTCTGGGCCCGTGAGTTATGTATCAAATATAGTTGGATGTGTTTAGGTCCACGTCTGTTTGCATGACTTCCATCTAACTGCTTTGTCTAGGAGTCATCCTTCTAGGCTGAGAGTCATGCTCCTAGAAGCTTACTACTTTTGATTAATCTGAACATCAACAAGATTCATGTGTTCATCTCTTGTTCATCAGAACAAGTCTCGTCATCCTTCTCTTGTAGGCCATATCATATGGTCTTTTCCCTACAAATCAAATCCTGTCAGATGATTAGTGACATTGCATAATTAAATTTGTATAATTCTATTTCTATGCAATGGCAATAGTTTACACTAGGCATATTGGCTAATGCTTCAGCACAACAATCATAAACATGTCTCCCAAACACATATGGTAACTAACTAGATGTCTGTTATCTCCACTAGAACATGCCATCAAGAGTGTGCACTACTCTAAGCATGTAAGAAGGAGATATCATCTATACTAGCTCCATCAGTCATGGAATGTTGTGCAGCTCATATGCATAACAAATACAACAAGAGCCTGAGGTACATCAATAAGTGGACTATATCAAATGCTCAACAAACTTCCTAATGGATCTGCATACAATTTGTTATGAAAACATATAAAACAAAACAGATCTATGTGAGCAATAAATCCAAATACTTATCTTTTATTCTTTTTGTGGGTGGGCTCCAACTACCTCGTTGTGGGAACCATGAGAGACCTTTGTTCTTCATTTTCTTGTTGGGAGATCATCGCGGTCTGGATCTTCATATCATCACCTCAACATAGAAGAAGAACTTTGTATGATCATCATTCCTTGACTACAACTGGATCAAAAACCCTAGCAGGAGCTAGGTCAATTTTGAAGTTGGGATTCATGGAAAATTGATTCTATAGGGAGATGTGCCCTATCAAGGCAAGTTGAATACCCCTTCTTTTCTCTCAGATCTATGGACATAACAGCTCAAAACTGGAAACCCTAGTTTCTTGATTTCGTTAGAGAATAGGTCAAAAATGAAAATTTATGGATTTGAAATCTACTTCCACAAATAGTTACACCCTACCAAGGCGAGTTTAGGAGAGGTAAAATTGAACCAAATCTATGGACAGAAGAGATAGAAACTTGAAACCCTAATTTTTGAAGAAACTGCAGCAGCTGCAAAATTGAAAATTCTCGAAACTGAAATTTTCCTCTACCAAAAGATGCGCCTTCCCTAGGGCAAAATTCCCAATGCTCTTTCCAAGCAAAACTAATAAGGGAAGGCTCTGAAATATGAAACCCTAGTTTCCGACAATGGCTTCTTTTAGCACTGCTCTGATACCATGTTAGATTTTACAACAACATAACTAGGATTACTAAAAGAATGGCAAAGCAAAGAAACAAAATAAGTATGGAGCTCGTTTAACCACCATGATAAGAACAATCATCTCCCAACCATAGACAAAGCTATTTGTCTCCCCCCGAGCTCACACCTTCCAATAGAGAACAATGTACATCTAGATAATAGTAGCGCAAACCCAAGGAAAAATAAAGAGAAACTTATTCAATAGTGAAGAACCCCAAAAATCACTTCTCTAGCTGCAGATGTGAACTTCTCTCTCACTAGTGCGAACTTGCTCGAGTGAATATCCAAATGAGAAGTTCGACCTCTCTATTTATACACATCAAAAGTGACTTTTTCCCTTACTGGGCTGACTTGACTTGCCCTAACTGGGCCGACCTAACTGGGGCAATTCTGCCTATTGTCTGGGGCAGACTGCCCACTATTTTGGGGTGGTTTACCCACTGGGCCGACCTGTCTAACTAACAAGGCCGACTTGTCTTGGGGGAAGATAAAATAACATTTAAAGATACTTTTCTTTGTGTGTTTTTCACCCCAAGGTTTACATTAATTCTTTTAAGGGTTTACACGATCAAATACATCAATATCTTCTCCTATAGGAGGTACAACAATAATATAATAAGAATAACTTCCGAAGTTGCACTATTTCCAACAGTACTTGATGATGACTATGGTATCAAGGATAACTGCAACATATCTTGTCTCTTGTGTTGATGGTGTTGAAATAATGTAACTTCGAAGAATATTCTACTTGTATTATTCCTCTTTCGAGAGATGTCTTTAATGTAAAAGTCATGAGGTAAAACCTCCATTGTAAGTCGAGTCATTAGTACCCAAAAGAATGTAATATAAATATTATTTGAGTCTCCCTAGAGAGGTCGGCCCAGTTAAGTTGGTGAGGCCGACCTAGTTAGGTTAAATGCCAAGTAAAAGGTAAAGTATAAATAGAGAGTGTTTCCTCTCATTTGTACCATTCACTCACTCAAGCATTTTGCATTAGAGGAGAGAAGAAGATTGCGAAGGAGGAGGATGATTACTCTTGGCTCTAGAGTTTGTTTTTGTCTCTATTCTTTATGAGACTTATTTCTTTGGGCATTGTACTTTGGTAATCTATATAGAGGAAGTTCTTGTTGGGTTTTCTTCCCCTTGAGGGTTTCCCAGGATGAATTGTTGTGTACCTTATGATTGTGTGTCTTTCAGAGAGAGGAGAGAAGAAGATTGCGAAGGAGGAGGATGATTACTCTTGGCTCTAGAGTTTGTTTTTGTCTCTATTCTTTATGAGACTTATTTCTTTGGGCATTGTACTTTGGTAATCTATATTGAGGAAGTTCTTGTTGGGTTTTCTTCCCCTTGAGGGTTTCCCAGGATGAATTGTTGTGTACCTTATGATTGTGTGTCTTTCAAAGATCCTATTTATGTTGTTGTTATTGTGAAAAGGTATTAAATGCTAATGAAGTAGGAATCTAAGTTATTGCAGCATATAAACTTAACATGGTATCAAAGCTAGACTGAAAAGAGCAGCTTTCACTAGGGTAAATCTCTCTCTTTCTCCGAAAACTAGTCATCTTGGAATTTTCGCTATAAATCACTTTTGATGAAGGTTCAGGATCTGAAACTTGGACAGGTCAAAGATGAAAGGTTCATGTACCTTGTGTGCGAGTTTCAACCTTAGATTCGTTTTACTTTAGGAGATATGATCCATGAAAATCAGGGTTCCAGCCTCCTCCAGAATTCAGTTTTAAACAGGTGACCTAAGGAGAAATGTTATATCTCGGGCTAGGAAGATCCAAATCGAATTTCATAAGATGTTCCAGAAAGTGCACGGACTGTAGTTTCTCTCGTACAAGTTTTAGAACCCGAAGATGAAACAATGACGGGTGGCAGCCCATAAAAGTTCGCTATACTGAAATAGTCCATAAACAGGTCATCTTGGGAAACTTAGTATAAGGTCCACTTGGTGAATCCAATCCTGCTCTAACCTGTGGGATCGGATAGAGGACAGATCATAATATCACAGAACGAAGTTTCAGACCTTGAGGAGCATAAATTTCTGAGATACATTAGAATTAAGAGCCGACAAATCTGCAGTAGAAATTGAAGAAACTAGGGCATCAAGTATTTTGTAGTCCTATCCACAGATTTGGGAAAAGGCGTCTCTTTTCCTCTAATCAATTTCTCAAGATATCAAAGTTGAAAAATTAGGATTTCTCTATCAAACCCTAGGTCAAGCCAAAAGCAGTGCTTGGAGAAGCAATTTCACAAGGTCATGCTCATTCTTGAAAAACATGACCTAGAAGGCTTCATAAAAGAAGAATACAAAAAGAAGAATAACAAAAGACATCATGCTCATTTTGCAAAAGAAGAAGAAGAAGAACCTCCCAGGAAGTTACCAAAGGAAGAAATTGAAAAATATGTCTTATAATAGTGGTGCTTCAAAGCAATCTCTCCAATCTTGAAGAAAAGGACTCCCCTTAGAAAGTTTCAATAGGAGAATAGGAGAAGCCGCATACAAGCTTGATTCAGGAACCTCGATGAAGATGAAGGATAAGACTTGATCAGCATTATAGATCATAAGCAAGAAAGGCACAAGACCTCAGAATCAGTTGATGGAGTAGAGCTCACCATCAGACATTCCAGTAATCCCTGCAAGGAGAATAGGATCAAAAGAGATCCTACCAAACAAACTAAGATAAGTATTTGAATTGTCATTTTATCAAATTGTTTAAATGATATTGTTCAGTTGTGTACATATCTATATTCCTAGATTTAGGAAGTGTAGTATGCATAGATGCATTAATGAACAGTTTACTACTAATATGCATGTGATGGGAAAGTGGCCTATGGTATTATACAACATTCCATTGCTACTTATCTAGAGTTAAACCTCTTTGTTGACAAATTGGGAGTAGTGCACGCTCTTAATAATGTTCTGGTAGAGATGGAAGGCATCTAGAAAGTTATCGTTTGAATACGAGATATGCATGAATGTTGTGTTGAAGCATTGGCTAAGATAGTTGCGTGACTCTAAGACCTATATCTTTATACATAAGAATTGATTTTATGAAATGTTTCTAATCATGAAACTAAATTTGATTTGTAGGAAATATCGTGTATAATCTCCTACAAGAGAATAATGATGAGACTTGTTCCAAAGAACGATGATATTCAAGAAGACTTATAAAATCAAGCATAATACAAACCAGTATAGATCCATCTTAAACCCGTATCTATCAAGCACCGAGAGGGATCCAATTTCTTGAAGTGTATTTCTTTTTTTAAATTTAAACTCAAGAAATTTGATCTCTCTTGATTTATAGATCCAGGTTTAAGTTTTAAGTTTTTATTTTATAAACGAACATCTATTTTTTAATTACTTTTCATAATATTTTATTTTATGAACCAACATGGATTTTTTTTAAATACTTTCCATAATTTTTTATTTTATGAGCCAACATGAATTTTTTTAATTATTTTTTAATTAAAAAAATTACTTTTTACGTTTTATTAGATGTAACGCTACATACACGTTACAACATCTCCCCCATACTGGGTTGTAGAGCACCTCGTTTCACTCGATGCAATGAACAAAGAGAGAGTGAGTTAACTATAACAAGACGTTGCCTTAGTGGCAAATGGTGTATATTACACTAGACAGATGGTGAAATTAAAGTAGAAGTAACCTCCATAATTCAGAACTCTCTACAAAGAACCTCATGTGCCAGCTTGAAGAAGTATATGAAGAAGATGTAGCTCTCAGAGTTACAGAACCGATGAAAGAAGAAGCTCGTTGCAGAATTTGAGATGAAAGACCTTGGCTTGATGCATTATTTTCTAGGTCTTGAAGTATGGCAGAGCCCAAAAGGGATCTTCCTTAACCAAGGGAAGTATGCAGTAGAAATATTTGATATGTCGTAGCGTAAAGCCATGGTCACACCCATGGATACAAATTTGAAGTTGATGACTGATGCTTCGTCAAAGTTAGTGGATGTGAAACTATACAGACAAATTATTGGGTCATTGATGTATATGCTTTGCTATGAACACCTTGAGTCAATATTTGGTTGAGACCAAACGTGTTCACCTTGTAGCTGCAAAGCTTGTGATGAGGTACCTAAAAGGTACGGTAGACTATGATCTTTGATCATGACTTCAGACTGTACGGTTATACATATCCGAGATATGGTGCGGAAGGGAGTTGTAAAGCTCCAATATGTGAGAACAGATGAGCAAGTTGCAGATATGTTGACTAAGCCTCTGTCTCGTGTGAAGTTTGAGCACTTTCGTGACAAGCTTGGTATAGTCCATAAGGACTTCCCTCGAAAGGGGGAGTAGTGCTGATGATACTATGGTGGTGCAGTTGGGATTGATCATCCTTAGACAATGATCCTGTAATTCCGAAAGGAAGGATAGTCTTAAATGTTGATCCTTACACTAAAGTCATGTAATTCCGAAAGGAAGGATTGTCTAAGATGTAAGTGGTGCACAATGATCTCGTAATTCCGAGAGGAAGGATCGTCTAGTGTGTTGTAGTGGTAGCTCCGTAAAGACTGGGTCCCGTAATTCCGAAAGGAAGGATTGTCTGAGCACCACCAGTGTTGATAGACTAAAATCATTGATAGACTAAAATCCCTAGTTCCGAAAGGAAGGATTGTCCAAGATCCCGTAATTCTGAAAGGAAGGATCACCAGAGTTGTTGGACTAGAATTTCGTAATTCCGAAAGGAAGGATTGTCCAAGATCCCGTAATTCCGAAAGGAAGGATCACCAGAGTTGTTGGACTAGAATCCCGCAATTCTGAAAGGAAGGATTATCCAAGATCCCGTAATTCCGAAAGGAAGGATCACCAGAGTTGTTGGACTAGAATCCTGTAATTTTGAAAGGAAGGATTGTCCAAGATCCCGTAATTCTGAAAGGAAGGATCACCAGAGTTGTTACTAGAATCTCGTAATTCCGAAAGGAAGGATTGTCCAAGATCCCGTAATTCCGAAAGGAAGGATCACCAGAGTTGTTAGACTAGAATCCCGTAATTCCGAAAGGAAGGATTGTCCAAGATCCTGTAATTCCGAAAGGAAGGATCACCAGATGATGTTGGACTGAATCCCTAGTTCCGAAAGGAAGGATTGTCCATGATCCCTAGTTCCGAAAGGAAGGATCACCAGATGTTGTTTGACTGAATCCCTAGGTCCGAAAGGAAGGATTGCCCATGATCCCTAGTTCCGAAAGGAAGGATCACCAGTGTTGTTTAACTTGATCCCATAATTCCGAAAGGAAGGATCATGTTGGTTGTTGATTGATGTTGTTTCAGTATTTACTTACCGTTGATTGATGTTGTTGTTGCAGTATTCATTTACTGATGATTGGTGATGTTGTTCCAGTATTCATATATTGATGACGATGATACTTCAGCTCTGTACTGAAGATGATGATGATGATACTTCAGCTTTGTACTGAAGATGATGATACTGATGATTATAATGTTCCAGCTTCGTGTTGCAGTTGATGATGTTACAGCAAGCCGTTCAGTTGCTGATATTGATGTTGTTGAAGAACTTCCAATGATTTATAGATGTACCAACCAATGTTCCAGATGATGTTGATGATGCCTCTTCCTCACTCCTTCCGATGATGTTGTGTAGGGCCACACATGTTGTTGTTGATGTCAGTAGTATACCCTTCTTGTTAAGGGGGAGTGTTGAAATAATGTAACTTCGAAGAATATTCTACTTGTATTATTCCTCCTTCGGGAGATGTCTTTAATGTAAAAGGTCGTGTAAAAGTCATGAGGTAAAACCTCCATTGTAAAGCGGGTCATTAGTACCCAAAAGAATGTAATATAAATATTATTTGAGTCTCCCTAGAGAGGTAGGCCCTGTTAAGTGAGTGAGGCCGACCTAGTTAGGTTAAATGTCAAGTAAAAGGTAAAGTATAAATAGAGAGTGTTTCCTCTCATTTGTACCATTCACTCACTCAAGCATTGCGCATTAGAGGAGAGAGGAAGATTGCGAAGGAGGAGGATTACTCTTGGCTCTAGAGTTTGCTTTTGTCTATGTTCTTTATGAGACTTATTTCTTTGGGCATTGTACTTTGGTAATCTATATTGAGGAAGTTCTTGCTGGGTTTTCTTCCCCTCGAGGGTTTCCCAAGATAAATTGTTGTGTACCTTGTGATTGTGTGTCTTTCAGAGATCCTATTTATGCTGCTGTTATTGTGAAAATGTATTAAATGCTAATGAAGTAGGAATCTAAGTTATTGCAGCATATAAACTTAACAGATGGCCTAGCTATGGTGTTCTCTCTTATGTTAGAATCTGTTATGGCAATGTGTTAAGCTATGGCTTCAACTAGATATGGTTAATATGTGAAAAGCATTGGGCTTCCTCCAAATGAAAACCAGATTCAATAAGCAAATAGGAATATGTCAAATAATGAAACATGTTAATAAAAAGATTTCTTATAGCTGAAGTACGTCAAATTTGCTGATTTCTTCTAACAAAATGCATGCATAAATCAAAAGTTTTGCAACATAATGATACAAACTCGATGACTTTTTTTAATTTAAATGACTTAAGCTTTGGTCTTTATAAGTTTCTCACTCACACAAAATGGGTTTCTACCACGTTTGACAGCAGTACTTGAAAGGAGTTATGAAAAAGATACAAACTACTAAGAGAATAACCTATCTCAGAAAATAGGGAACCTAGTTGTTCAACACCATGACTTGTCTAAAATTGTCAGGTCCAATTACCAAACTGTCTCCAAAATTCCACTCTAAACAACAAACCCTTTTCAGAATAGGAACTTCTAAGTTCTAACACCATAATCCAGTTCACTGATAATTATATGTGTTTGTTTATTTACTTTTTATTTTCTGGCTAAGGTTGAGGATTATAAATATTCTGTACTACAAGCAAACGTTGCATAACATGGACTGTAAAGCACTGCAAAGTTTTCAAGTATGATAAAGAAGATCATCCCCATTACCGACAATATCAGTGCTTGATACACCTTCAGTTCGCTTTATCTGCTTGTATCGTCCAGCCTTCTTGGCAAGGGCATAAGCATCACTGCCATCTGGAAGTAAACATGGATCGTCTCCGTGTATAATATAATCAATACTGTACTCATTGAACAATTTGTTCATAAATTCTTCATTGATTGCATATGGAGCATTTGGAATAACCTCACCCACCCACTTTACAGCACTTACCATCACCATCCTGCGTATTACAGTAACACTTCTGTTAACATTTTCACAAATGTCCCGTAGACTAATTTCTAGCATTATAATAAATGCATCAAGAATACTTAACACCCATGGAATCTTAATTATAATTTATTGTTAAAACAAGAAATTAATTTTAACGGCACCATTATCCCCAATTCAAATAGTTAATCAACTAAAAGGTGTATAAGGCATCTCCAACTCCATCTTATGTTGCAGAAGAAACATAAGTCGAAACTAAATACAAAGGTCAACTAAAGACATGCATTGGTTTAAGATTTTAAAAATAGCTTATAACTCCTCAGACACAAGGTCTTAGTTGGAACAATATAATGTAAAACATCAGCTGTCTTAAGCAATGTTTTAACACGTGGCTGAACCAGAACCAACCAGTTCAGCCGGTCTAACCCTCAATCCCCCTGAACTGGCCATTGAACCAGTTCAGTACAGAACTGGTCACACCAGCCAGTTCAACTATTTCCATCCCGAACCACTCAAGGTACAGTCAGCGAGGGGTTCCAACTCTTAAATAATGTTCTCGCTCTGGTATAGGCTAACTAGGGCATCAAACATGTCCTTTGTCATCTTCTTCTTGGATACATGAAGGATTAGAAGATCCTTTATTGCATCCATGATCATCCGATTAGCATTCACTTCTTTCTTCTTGTGAGCCGCCAAAAGCTGCGGATCTGTCAATGAAGCTACCATGTCCATGACAATATCCCAGAGGTCATTCTCTTCTAAAGAAGAGTTACCATAATTTTCCATTCTAGAAAATGCGAGACACCATCCAATCTATCCTCGAACCTAAGGCTAGTTGATGCCATCTCTGAGATCTAAAGTACAAACTCCCAATCACAAAACAATGAAACCCTCGTTGTTGGTCCTTTAATGCCCGCAACTGGTGTACCCAAAGTAAACCCCTGTGAGTCTCAATCAAAGAGATGGCTATGATACCATGTTAAGTTTTCATGCCCTAGGTGACTGTTGTCCTATGCCTCTTTATCTTCAATTTACTCAATAACATAAATCAAATATGAGCATGCATCAATCACATTAATGGCTAAAAAAATACAAACAACAAAAAACAAGTACACGGGAAATCTATCCTTCAAAATCAATTTATCATTAATGATCAAAACTTACAAGGACACCTCAAAACAAAGGATTTTTTGCCTGTTGATGAGGAAAAACGACAAACTGGATCTAAGAAAACTACTAAAAGATATATTCGTACAACAACATGAAATGTTCATACGACTGTAAAGCTCCGTACAGATTTGCTTGTACAACTGCATGGAATTCCGTACAATCTTATGAAAATGTTGCAAATATGTCTTGTACTTCAACCTACTGAAGCTGCAGGTCAATCTTCTCTATGTCGCCTTGTTTTTTTTCTATCTCAACCTCTTTCTTCATCTTTGGACAAAACTGTCTTCATGAAGAATGAATGTGTCTTTACCCTCTACTTTGACCTACCTTTATACTTTAGCTGCAACCCTAATCTCTCGACGAGATCGATGGTTGAGATTAGTCTAAATCACTGATGCATTAAAAATGCACTTTATTAGACTCAACAGCAAAATATAAAACTTTCACTTTAATAAAGTGAATTACAAAATAGATTTAACGTGGACAACTCCACACATGTTTGACACAAAACCTATGGGGAAGTTCCTATCCAAGCTACAAAATATCAACATATTTCTCTTGGTTCAATGGTTGGATTACGATCTATTATTTAGCTAAACACATCTACCTTAACTAAGTGACTCACTCATTAATAATTATGGAAATTACTTGTGCAACTCATATATCTTCTTTACCTTTTCTTTGCAAAATCTTGGGATGTTATTTCATACACTTGGACATCCTTTATGGATCAATGAACTAATTCTATTTAAGTTGTCTACATTTTATTGAAGCATTGGTTATAAGTTATTTGGCTCAAATCCACATTTGGAGAAGTGATTCTCATCACTTCACTGAATCTAGAATTTTCATTTAAAAAAATTAAACTTCACTAATCTAAGATCCTTCGAGTGACATCTTGCTTTAATGCTTTTCTCAAGCAAGGTCTCGCCTTGGGCTAAATTTTTTGTGCATTAAAACATTCATTGGGCAACTTGCTTTACATTTTTGGACATCTTTTATTTGCAACAAATAAACCCACTCATTCACCACATTAAGTGTCAAATTATTATGAGTTTACTTTTTTGCATTGTCTTTAAATTTCCAGAATTGAGAATCATCGATGTTGATGGATTTTTATGTTCAGATTTATTCCCTTTAATCCCTTGAATATTTCCATTGCGAAGTGTTTGGTTTATTTGGAACTTCAACAATCTTGACCACTCAAGCACTTAACTTTATTTTTGAAATTCACTCTTAGACGTCTAACTAAGTTAAAATCAATCCCCTCCAAGCTTTCTTCAATAAGAATCACCTAATCAACCGTAGGGAAACCCCCTTTGGTTATGAAATCTGGTCAAAAGTGAGAAAGTTAGCACATAGGTACAGTGGTGCTTTCTTCCGAAATTGCTCCTTATAGCACTAGTGGATTGGGACTTCCTCACTCAAGTGCTAAATCAAGTTGTAACAGGTTCCAGAAGTGGGCTAAGCATTATTGGGAGCCTTTGATTTCGAGTGTTGTTTTCAACAATTTTTGTGCTATCTTCATTGACACTTTCTAAACTGCAACAGATAAATTTGTTGTTTTTCAAAGATCTTGGTTTTGGGGGAGCTCATCAGTCATGAAGATGGATGTGAGTAAATGTCTCCTAGTAAAATGATGTAAACATTGGATGATTTTAGCTAGACCCAGGTTCTTAACCCTGAACTTTCAAGAGATAATCTTTCAAGAAATGAAAAAGAAAGATAAACAGATCTATACAGAGAAAACTCCACCGAACATTATTAGAATGATTAAAAACTTTACTGAGGCTGGTAAAGAAAGCAAACAGCGAAAAAAACAAATGAAATCAATGTTGTAAGGAGTTATGCAAGTAGAAATTGAAACTAAGTATTTTCTCAATGCAGGAGAGTTTATCAACCTGTCAAGTAAGGATGTCAGCCTAAACTGGTGTGGCCAGATCACTGTAATTTTTATAATACTACCATGTGTCTACTTTAACCTCGGATCTATTGAGCACCTAGAGAGATCAAAAGAACCAGGTATAAACCTCTTGGTGCTTTAAAGACCTGAGGTTAAGATGGATCTATACTAGTTTTTTTTTATGGCTCAGCCCTCCTTTTCGATATTAGACATTGGACATCAATATTTCCATTTTATTTAATTAGCAATGCACACATACATTTGTATGTACACAAATATCTCTCCCACCCTGGGCTGTAAGAGTGTGCGTACTTATGTACAGAGAGATCTCTCCCACCTTGCACTATAAAAGCACTTCACGTGGCATGAGTTACTATGTGCAAGTCTTGAGTGATTTTGATGGAAAAGATACACCAGGCTTACACCTGACACCTAAGACTGAGCAATTCCATTTTGTGGTGCATCTTTTAGGGACATATTTCCAGAATCCCTTTGATAAATTAAAAAAATACAAATACAAATAAAAGCAAATGTAAAATATCCCGTAAAACAAGAGACAGCTATAGAAACCTTAACTGAATTCACCCAAAAATTTCAAACGCCATTCAAAACGTAACATCGGAAAGCTGTGGAAACCCTGGCTTCAATGCATATGCAATCCAGAACTTGCAATGGCCTTGCCATCGAGACCTAAGTTCGACAAAAACTACGCTTGTAATATAAAAAATATGTCGTCCATTGTAAGTGAATTGACACATAAGCTGAAATGACTTGAGGAACAAAAACACAAGAAGCTGTGAAAACGCTTAAACTTTGATGCATTTGCAATCAAGAACTTGAAATGGCCATCAAAACCTAGGGTCCGGCAACTTTATATATACCAAATCAAAAATATGTACCCCATTGAAGTAAATAAGCACATAATTCTGACGTGAATGAAAGCAAATAGAAGCCTACCTTTCGTCCAGGGACATGACGGGGGGTCCTTTGTTGGCTATTATCTCGTCGTCGCTGACGACGCCGACGACCAATTCGTCTCCGAGAGCACGAGCCTGCCTGAGGGCATTGCAGTGGCCATAATGCATCATGTCGAAGCAGCCATCCATGTACACTCTCACGGGCTTCTTCTTGCCCTTGCGCTTGGAGAACGGAAGGAATGATGGCAGAGAATTGGGGGCTAAAATCAGCCCCAGCACGGCTGCAGAGACAAGTATTCCCCCAAACACTCGAGGGGCTGTCCATCCTGCTGTTAAATAATCGTTAGCCTTGATCTCAGCATCTTCTGTCGAGCCCATGGCGTGTTCTTCTTCTTGATGTGAGACCTTAGTATGCAGAGAGGATTGGATCTCTGCAATCTGGACTGTCGCATTCTATAAACTGAAGCTCATCGAGCATGGGAAGTCGAGAGCAAGTCTACCGTGGTCGTTGTAGCCGGAAAATCGGTTGTTTATGAGCGTCTTCGGGAAATGTCGAGTCGGTATTTCTAAAAAGCCCTGTTCCAGTGAATTTACTCATGATGTTCACGAATATTTCGCGCTCAGTTTGAGAAATCTACGGGAATAAGGGTATTTTTTCGGTTTCGATTCTGTTGTGTTTTTTTCCGAGGAATGTTCCATTACAGTTTATGTAGTGATGTTCTTATGACCCTAAGCCGTGTTCGTGTTCGTGTTCTTATGGGTAAACTTCAAGCACCATGCAAACTAACTTCGGATAAATTAGGATGCAAACTTGGGATAAACTAGGATATAAGGCTCGATCTTAAAAATCCTAATCATTTTGCAAGAGCTTTGGCAGCCAAAAAAAAAGTATGGAGAGAGAGGGGGCTTTGATGTTAGGTAATTATATTTAATTTGGTAGAATTATAGGTAATGGTCATATTTGGGAAGGTCTTCATAGCCTCTCTCACATAAAGTTATGCTTATTATATAATATGCATGATTTGAATTGAGAGAGGTTTTAAGGACCTACCAAAATATGATTATTTAGCTTGAATGAAATGCTTTTTTATAATGATTAATAAAAATTATTTTTATATATATTTGGATAAATTTTAAGTTATGTTAAAGAATGTATATGTGTATGTGTATATATGTATAGAAATGTGCATCTATACACACAAATGTATATGTGTATGTATGTACACATAGATAGATAGATAGATATACTATATTTTTTTGGGCCCATTATAGGATGTCACTGTCGAAGTGGTTGTGGTCACTGGGGGTTGAAGGTGGTAGTGAGATCCATGCAAAAGATGGCACCATTGCACGTGTGGTTGTGGTCACCATGGGTTGAGGGTGGTAGCAAGAACCCACGCACCATCACCCCATGAGGTTTGGGAGTGTTGCAAATCTAGGGGCCTCTCCACCACATTAAGGTTAATCAATTAAGAATATGTTCTATGATAATCCTTTGGGAACTATGTGAGTTACTTGTAGAGGGCACCATTGTCAAGTATGTTACTTGATGAATCGAGAGTGTGCATCAAGGGCTAGAGTCGTAGTAAAATCCATGTACACGAAAATAGATAGATAGATAGATAGATAGACTCTATTATGTTGGTCACATTGTAGGATGTCACTATCGAGTGTGGTTGTGGTCACTAGGGGTTGAAGGTGGTAGTGAGATCCATGCAAAAGATGGCACCATTGCACGTGTGATTGCAATCACCATGGGTTGAGGGTGGTAGCAAGAACCCACACACCATCACCCCATGGGGTTTGGGAGTGTTGCAAATCTAGGAGCCTCTCCACCATTGAGGTTAATCAACTAGGAATATGTTATGTGGTAATCCTTTGGGAACTATGTGAGTTACTTGTAGAGGGCACCATTGTCAAGTATGTTGCTTGATGAATCAAGAGTGTGCATTGGGGGCTAGAGTGGTAATAAAATCCCTGTACCCCGTAACCTATAGGACATGGGAGTGAGTTACCTACAAAAAATAGTTTGTGTGCCCTAAACTTCCTCTCCTTGTTGAGTTTGAGCCATGCTTGAGGGATAACACCTGTGAAGGTGGTTACATTTGGTTGGGAGGAAAAAAATAACCTTGGTGCGATTTCACCGTTTGTTGACTATAAATTGGTTCTTGGGATCCAAAGCACGGATTCCTTAACACTTAGAATAGTGCAAGCTAAAGGTTGTAGGTGCTTGTTACTATGTTTAATTTGTATATTTCTGATTATGTTGATTAAATTATGCAATTATTTGCTTTATGGGTTCATAGCATGCCCATTTATGTTGTGTACTTGTTGAATTATCTAATGGTACTTGATTTGGCTTGCATTGCTATGTTTGGTCTTTAAAGGAAGAAAAAAATGTAGTTAAGGAAACACCGCAATGGATTGTTATAGATCGCTTAACTAATTCAATCATATCTTATTTCACATTAAGGAGAGCGACAAGTGTAGGGATCAACCCAATTAAGAAGATAACATAAGTCAAAAATCAAATTTGGACAACTTGAAATTGCACACATACATTCACAGACACATATATAAGAGATGAAGTATAGGTCACAAACACGGTACAAGTTAAGCTCCCTAAACCCTAGCTAGAAAGCCTTATGAAAACCCTAGCTAGCAACTCCTCCTGGATGGGAACCATTTCTAACCAAAGATAGTCACTCCACTAAAGATCCTCAACTACTCCGGGTTGATATTGGTGGCCACCTACCCATCCCACTAAGTTACAACGGTTCTCCATCTTCTTGGCAGTTTTCTACGATTTTTTGGGTCCCAAACTTTCAGGGTCGTTTTGAGACCCTAAACAAAGCTTTTTGGCCATTCAAGGGATCAGGTTTTGAAATGCCATTCCTTGGGCGTAGCCAAAAGTTGCACTTCTCAATTAGTTGTTTCCAACAAGCCATCGTGTACCGTATGCAAAAGTTGTGCCTCTGGGAAGTTAGGTAGTGATCTCAAGGCCCACAAATCCTTTTGGTGCTTCATCTCCTAGGGTCGGGTTTTTTAATGTTTAGGGTTTTTTCCTTTATGCTTGTGATAAAAAGGCCTTTTCAGTGCCTTTGTAATCATCTCGTGCAAATGAGCATAGTCAACACATCTCTCTTTAGAGATAAGCTACCACCATCTAAGCTAGTTTGTATTGTTTGCAGTTTACAATGTTTTTCCATTCCATTCATTAATAGAATTTGGGTTTTATTGTACTATTGTGTGCTTTGCAAACTATTTGTGTTTCCATTGGTATACTGCTACCTTCATCTCGTTCTCTAAACAATCCAAATCATCAACAAACTAGCATCATCATCACCATGTCCTCCTTTGAACCTACACTAGTGGCTTGCATCCTACAAGTGTAGAAGACATCCCCTTCTCTTCCCCTCTACGTCAAACATAACAGGTAACATTAAGGTTTCCAAATGCCACAAAACCCTGCTCTTATTCTCTCACAGGAACTACAGGATGAAATGTCTCGCTTTCTCCTCTAAGGTTTAACCTAGACCCTAATATTTTTTGCCTTCTTAGGGTGAAAACCTAACCCTAGACTTTACCTTGAAATTTCTCCAAAAACTTAGTGTACAAGACATGGAGAGCACATTTATATCAATAATATTGAAAAGACAGGTTTTCCCTGGTACCACATCTCTAACCCAAGCACGTGATCCACATGTGTGAACAAGTACAAGTGTGCTCAAATGACTCTTTCCTCCCTTTGTTTATATGAGAGGTGAGGGATGCCTAAAAGACAAATTGAACCTAGTCTACTACAAGCAACCTAACTCTACACAAGATAAACCCACACATGGAGCACTCCAACTCTTGTTGACATGTGTCAAGCTTCGTGGCATGCACATCCAACAAACAAGGCTCCAAGTTTGAGTGCTCATTAAGCAAGGTCTAATGTTTCTCCTCCAAAGGCCTCCAAATCCTCGACACTCCATCCTAAGCCATCCATACCTTCAAATCCACACCACTTACATGATCACTCCTCGATCCAATGTCCTAAAGTCATGTACAAGCCTCCATGTAAGCAACCAAGTGTCCCCATGTTGTATAGGGATCGGCGTTCTCCTCCAAAATGCTCAACACCCCTCCTTCAATGTAATTTGTCCCCTAAGCAAGAAACCACCCTCCATGTATTGACTAGATCAAGTAGTCACCAAGCTCCAAAGGTCTACAATGCTCTAATGAAGAATACCACACAAGCATTACGAGAAGGCATAGGAACCAACGAGCAAGCCAACTCCAATGTGTATGTCCATCACGATACAACCAAGGGTCATCTATACACCATGTACCTCGCATCACATGAACCACCCCTAAGCACAGTGAAAACACTTTTGGAGTAACCTCGAAAACTAATAGTTTTCACACAACCAACCTAATTTAAGTCAAAATATTCCTATTATACCTCAAAAATACTACAAGTTAAGATCACACTTACAAATTTCAATTCTATTTGAACAACCACATCCTATATCCCACACCACAATACTTCTAAGTAATATTGGGGTACCCACATATCAAATAATCTATAACATGTCATTACTGGATTTGCAATACATTCAACTAAGCCCGAGGATGATCCTAGATGCATATTACAAGCGTACTAGGAGGAATTTACTATTGATATTGTTATATGAACCACAATCACCTAATGCCCACTTTCTACATTGTCACACTTTTATTTTATTGGCAATTATAACTTAGGATGTTCACTTTAAGAGGTTAGATCCATCAAAGTTCACTAGTAGGATACTTGAAGTGACTCTCGCAACACCTCTAGCCTCATTCAAAGCCACACTCGTCCCATCCATGTGCTCAATTAAGTCTTCACAAGACCCACTTTGCGTATAGCCTCATCTTATGGTCTTATCTATATCGACCTTTATCTTTCCTTCCTCGACATTGATGTCTCTCTATAGTAGTACACAACCTTGCCTTCACTCTACATAATAGGATAGTATAGTTGGTAGGATTGTGCAATCCTTGTGGGACAACACGCTCCTAATATTTATCAACAAAGATACAAAGTATTTAACTTCTTCACAACGGTTGGACATGAGATTCTCGCCTTTACATACATTGAAGGCATTATCAATATACAATCACATGTCCATTGTAGGGTATATTATCAATTTGGCAATGCCCCACGAATGTCTCATTTTAGCCCCATTTTGATTGAAGGCTCGTAGGGTGGCTATAGTCCTTTGTCGATGATTTAAGTTATTGTATGCCTTAATACCCATGCTTGTGTTATTTTGGTTTTTTCCCACCAATCATCTTGGTTTAATTCCACCATAGTCATCCAAAACAATATCAAATTTGGCTCTTGGAATGGTTAGAGTTGTATCTTTCAACATAGTTTTTGCTTGTTGACTGCTACATATTTTTCGAGTGCTCGAGATTTTAACATATTATTTCTCGAAGATCCATTTTCATTTTACATGTTATTACTAATGAAAATTATGTGTTTTCTTCACTTTGCTTATGAGACTGCTTATGTACATTAGTTGTTGTTTGACACCAATCATTGTTTTGACATTGAATTATAAAAATTATATATGTGGACAACACAATTTAATAACTCTTTTCGATCATGATGCTCGTAGGGGAATAAGTATTATAATTCAATTTTTCATTTCTTTGATTATAACAAACCTTGTATTTGTGCCAAGCACTCTACTATCTTCACCCTCCTCTTCACCTTGTTCTCCACCTACAATAACCTTGCCCAACCAAAGTTTGTCTCCCTCTTGGCCTTTGCCATTATCCTCTTGTATAGGTTTCCTCATGTTCTATACATCACTTTTGTTGTCAATTCTAACATAAATTTTACCAAGTTTTTACTACTCGCATCTAGCAAAACCATCAAGACATTATAATAGGATCGAGTCGAGGTTGTAATTGCTTTTGATACTCTACCATATATGCAAAATATCACAAGATAAGAATTTATGACTCTTACTATTGAGTCATCTTCCTTGACATATGAAATCACAACACCGTCACTTTATTTGTACATCCAAAATATAATTAATTTTAATTACTATCACCAAAAACATTAGAGTCCTCCTTTACCACCAACCATGAAATATTATCACATTGGAGTTTTTCCTTCTCGATTTGCAGACGAGACAATAACATTAAATATTGAAAATCCACAAGGTTTAGCTCAATTGGTTTGTGTGGGGTTTAGTCTTCATCAAATCTTGGGTTCAAATCTCATGGGGAGGGGTTGAGGGTAGCAAGAACTTGTAGGGGATAATTTCGTGTCCCTAAGGGGCGTTCAGGCTCGACCGAGCCTTGTACAAATATGGTGCAAGCATCCTACTTGTGGGCAAATTGTTTTGTCATCCAAAAGTAAGGCTAGCCCCGACCTAGACTCAACCTAGTTAGTTAGAAAAAAAAATAAATATATATATATATATATATATATATATATATTGAAAGTATATTACACTTGAAATTGTGATTTTAGATTTAAGTAAAATATAGATAATCGAGAAATAATATTATGTCTACATATGACTTTTAAATAAACAAGGAACTTACTCTCTCTCTCGTGAATGGGTCGAGTTGGAACTTACTCTCTCAAGAACTATGCCTTTATTTCTTTGATGTTATTTAGTATTGTGCTGATTAGTTGGCTGATTATTTTTGTAATATCGATTCAAATATGTCTAATTGTTAGTTGGTCCTATTTTTAATAAGATGGGACTCATACGGTTTATCTATATACTTTTTTATTTCTACTCGAAACAACAGAAGTATGTTTGTTTTTCTTTGAAAAATAAACAAAGGAGAATCTTTACCTTTAATATACATATGACAACATGATTGGCAACATATATAAACTTTGAATATGAAACATGTTTCTTAAAATGTACCGTTTGTTTTTCATTGTCGGTACATCATAATCTAATACTTTAAAATTGTTTTTTTTATAAAAAAGCATTTAAAATTTTAACACATGTGTTCACTTTGATTTAAAATGGCTTGTCACAAATATTATATACGATACAGTGAATATATTAAATGATTTTTAATAAAGAAACCACAATGAAATAATATATTTTTTTAACATTACGCTAATGTAAATGGATACCAAAATAAAATAAAATTAATAAATATTTTTAAGATTAAAAAAAAAATTATTGATATTCATAGAATTAAACAAAATGTTTTCATGCATCATTCCTCCATATCAATTTTCAATTTTGATCTGTTATTATATATCCAACATATATTAAAAAAACAATACCATTCCCAAGTCTTGAGAGACTACTATCAACAAATTGCAACTATTACAATAAGCAAAAAAAGGCTTTCTAACTACAGGCTTATGCAACTAACGAGTCCACCAAAAAAGGAACATACATAGAGCCAAAGGAGGCCTAATACTCACAACTAGTCAATAAAATTGTACATATTAGGCTATCGAAAAAACAGAGCCTTTAGAATTTAGGTCTCCTTCCAAAAATTCCTCAGAAAAAAAGTATTCCTTCATTAGTATCCACAACATTCTTGGACATATTATCTGCTTCAGTGTTGTATACCCTATAGATGCGAGAAATGGAAAAGTTGGAGAAATCCTTCATCAAGCTTGATATTCTTTGACACCAAGCATCTAGGTTTAATACCTGAAGATTGTTTTGTCCATTAGCCCACTGGAAAATCACCTGAGAATCGCCATAAACTTGGATTGAAGAGATACCATTAATCATTGCAAAGTATAATAACCCCTAGAGAGCAACTAACTCTGCTTTGGTACTAGATACAAAGCCACACCCCATCCACAAATTGAAATGATGCTCAACATTGACCTCGAGAACCATGCCGCAATCACAAGAACCAGATCCGACAGCACCATAAAAAAACCCAATAGCAATATAGAAAGAGAAAGTCGGGGCCTTAATCCGCCTAATCTTTTTTGTTTTACTAATTCCATTATAATCTTGGTACAAGCTACAAACCAAAATATTAGGGGATATATCATCAAACATAGCCCTATTTCAAAATTAAAATAAAGTTAGATGGACAATAGTAATATAAAATATTAAAAAATTAATACAAAGGAATAATTTATATTAATAAAATAATATCAATATATCTTATTATTCCATTTGTTATGAATTAAATTTAAGAAAAATATATTAAAAAAGACCCAAAAAAATTGTATCTTCGATATTATAATTAAATTGACAACATTAACCTTTGAACTATTAAAATGATTTATTGCACCAAGAGTAGCGAGGTGCTCTACAACCCAGTATGGTAGAGATGTTGTAATGTTCCTAACATTATTCTACAAAAAATTTAAAAAATTAATGTCGGCACATAAAAAAAAGTAAAACCAAATAAAAAGCTATTAAACAAATCCATGTTGACTTAAAAAACAAAAAAACAAAAATAATAGATCAATCTTAAACACTGATCTATCAAACAATTACAACTTAAGAATTTGGATCCTTCTCGGTGCTTGATAGATCCAGGTTTGAGACGGATCTATGTTGGTCTTATAACAATTAAAGTGTGTAATACCCCTATTTTGACCCTTATGGTTTATTGGCCTCAATGCAAAATATTGTATACATGTTATGTGTGTGTTTGCCCTAGTGTGGAGCTCAAGGCCAAGGCCCCGCTAGTGGATGTTCAGGTTTTAATTGGATAGGCAAGTATTTGACAGTTTGATTATCCATGAGTTGTTAAGCCATGAAGATTTGTAAATGATGTAATTATTGATTATTGTAATAAAACACCTAAGAAGCTGGCTATGGAGGCAACCAATGAGAAAGGGCCATGTGTATCCACTAGGGAGAGGTGAGGGGGTTATGGGATTGGTACCCATGCTGCCACATGTCCAATTGTGAACCCATTTGACTCACATGCTGACATTAATGCAAATGTAAGAGGGTGGTTGAGAAAACCAAACCCATGAATTTGATGGAGTATGGGGCAGCCTGCGAATCCGTGTGGCAGGGTATGGCCCTGTGTTTTGCTTGTTCCTTAAGCCACTCCACACCTGGGAATTCGCCCATCGGATCGCTAACCGACTATTGACCAGGAAACCAAGTCATTCACGCACACGCAGAGCCCAGTCGTGAAGAAACAAGAGAAAATAACAATTTCTATGTGAGCGGAATGTGTAAAGAAAACCCCGTGTAAGAATGAAACCGGTTGGGACAACCATAGATTTGTTCGTGGGATGATTTGCAGAGCTTGAATGGCCGAGAGAGCCCGTGAGAACCCTTAGATTGATTGCAGAAGAGTGAGTTGCAGAACAGAGCTTAGGTCGCGGCCCTATGAAGAATTAGCTTTTATAACAGTGAAGACTGAAATTAGGGTTGGATCTGCTTGATAAACCTAGTGAAGGCTGAAATCTCATGAAGAATAGCAATTGGACCTTTCTATGCTTACCCTGAATAGCACTGGAGGGGAGGGGCCTAGAGGGATTGTGCAACAGAGAAGAGGGCCTTCCTTGTGTTGGGTGAGGTAGGTAATGTGGATGCCATGCTTGTTGAGTGGTCTGAGATTCCTATAGCCCTGTGGTTGAGCTCACTAGCTTAGCAGCATCCTCCTTGTTCCCTGGATTGCTTGATAAACCCAACTAGAGGTTGGCTTAGCATTGGGATGAGACCTTGACTGTGAGAGAGCCCATTAAACTCCTTATTGGATACACAACCCAACTCGGGGGTGGTCTCTCAGCTGAAAGAGTATAGGTTGGACAGAGACCTAAGGTTGGGTCGAAAGTTGTCCTCATTTAGCCAGTTGCTTGGGGCAGCTTCAGTTCCAGAGACAAGTGCTTCTGTGTGTTACACGATGAGTAATTCATGTGTTATATCTATTGTTATGTATGCTTGTTATGCTCTAGGTTAATGAATGGATGGCTCCATGAATTGGCTCCTTGTGAAGTTATGTGTGAGCATGAATATGAAGATTGCATGTTTGAAGACTTCATTATTTACATGAATGATATGTATGGAAAACCCCTGCAGGTTGTTGATATGTTAAATATCTTAGTTCATTATATGTGTTTATTATGCATTGTATTCACCCTTAAAAAGGTTGGCTTGACCTCACCTGGACTTGGGAAAGGAAGGGGGATAGCTCCTGATGTGTTTCAAAACCCCTCTGTGGGTCAGGTGAAGGGAGAAGTCATGGCAGGAAGGAATCAAAGTCACTTTGCAGAAGGATAAAGGGTGTGTTTATGGACATAGTTTCAGTTGGAAAAAAGGACAAGGATGGAGTGCTCAGTTGGGGGTGGTTATTGCACCACTGGATAGAGCTCTCCAGGAGCTTTCCAACAGTACCGACCTTGTCCCATTTGGACCAAGGATGAGGAGTTATGACCCTCATAAGTTTACCCTGGAAGCTTGCTGGAGTAGGGGTTTGTGGCCTTCATCCTTCCGCATCTGCAAGTACCCTTCCGCATTCGCAATGCGGAGGTCGGGGACGACCGTTGGTGGCACATGGAATTCCAGCTTTACGCACCTGCAAAGCGGATTGCGGGAATCGAAAAAGGATTTCCACGAGGGTTGGCGCGATGGAAATCCGCATTCCGCATCCGCAATGTGGGTTGCGGAATTGCGGATTGTGGGAGGTAATTTTTCCCAGGGCTACGAAGTGAGGTGTCCGCAAGTCCGACATCCGCAACGCGGGTTGCGGATTGTGGAGTTGCGGAGGAGGAAAGTCCCAGGGGGACGCTTTATGGATTTTGAATCCCGAGTTCCACAAGCGAGATTGCGGAACTGCGGAGTGCGGACAGGAAACTTCGAAGCCGACGAATTGGCTTCCGGTATCCGACTTCCGCACTACGGATTGCGGAAGTCAGGAGCGTCGATTCGTCGGGGAGGTGGCTTTGGAAACCCGACTTTCGAATCCCGATTGCGGGTTGCGGATCTGAGCCCATTGCGACTGTGTGGGGAATTGAAAGAAATTGGAAGAAAAAAAGTTACAGAGGGTCTCCCATGGCCTCTAAAGGTCATTAGGGAGGTCAGGGAACGTGACAAAGTGATTTCGTATATTGTTAGTTCACAAATAACCGGATGATATAAAATGATTGTTCATATTGTCGGTTCATAGATAATCAGATTGTATGAAGTGATTTTGCACATTGGTTGTTGACATACCATAGATGATAATGATGAGTGGCCAACATTACATTACCACTAATTTCCAAATGTTGGTTGGATAGTGGATGTGTCATAAAATCTTTTAAAATGGTAAGAAAACACTTAAAGCCCTACAATATTTAATTGCACCAATGAGTCGTATAATGTAGTAGTTGATAGAGGCATTGCAAACTTGTATGATTCACCTCTAACCTGCATGATACAACTCTAATTCGTAGATATATAGAATGTGAGTCCATTGTGTCTAAAATTCTATGGAAGAAGGAAGAGAAGTCAATTTCAAGTCAAATATTGAAGAGGCGACAACGAAGCAAGTTTAATACGTAATGCTTTTTTCTAGTGTATATATGATGAGAGGTCGATTAATTTTTTAAATCAATCATGCATAGCATCTCGATGATAAAGTCTTTATGTGTATTAATTATTCATTATCGACTAATTATCTAAGTCAATCATGACTAAATTTTTTGGGATTAAGAACTTTGAAAAAGATGCTAGCCTTTTTGTATTAATTGTCCACTTTTGATTAATTTTCTAAGTCAATCATTCCTAACAATTATGTGATTGATTAATTTTCTAAATCAACCATCGATTACTTTTGATTAAATTTTTAAATCAATCATACCCAACATCTCATAGAATGAGCTCTATTTAACCCTTGCAACCATTAAGTACTTCCCAATTTTGGAGCTTGTTTACATGTTATAGTAATGGCTAAGTTTTTGTATTTATTTGTAAACTTGTAGCACTTTCTTTTATTATTAGGTTGTTGTTTAATGCATGGTCAGTGGACTAGAAATATAATGAAATACGAAGAAGCCGCAATTTAAAATATTTTGGCAGTATTAAAAGAGTTTTCCTTCGGATTGTATTGTATGAACTAGAAAATTGGAAAGCTCCAACTATCTCAATATATCAAATTCTTCCACGTTTCCCCCCTACATTACATGGGCATTGTTTTTAATATTATTGTATTCATAAGCATTACCAAAACATAGATAAGCATGGCCAACCTATGTAGCCCTTTAATTCCTATCACTTGGTCAACCATGTGGTTTGAAAATGGCTTTAGTGATAATATGCTTTCCATTTCCAAGACCAAAATCAAACGCGTGATTCATAAAGGCTTTACCATCTTTGATTGTAGCAATGTTAGCAAAATGATGCATCAACACAACATATTTAGGGTTGTGACATTACATTGTCGATAGTTCAACCACCTCATTTTAGGGTTGTAACATTATATTGTCAATAATTCAACAACCTCGTTCAATTCTTAAAAAATCTCTCTGGATTATACCTTTTTACCCCTATATTTCTCCCATGATTAGTTTTTTGGCAAGAGCCAACCATTCCAACCTTGATTTATGTGAATTGTCAACTTTGGTGAAAATATAAAAAACAATGGTGAATCAATGTTGAGCAAAATCTTATATTTAATTGCTTAAGTTTCTAAATTGTATTTTTAAAACTTTAAAGCTAAAAATTATGACATAACAATGAAGCAAAAATATGGATAGTGTATAAATAGTATAAAATCTTTTTAGAGTGGAAAATAAAATAATAAATACTTTATAACAAAATCACTTTAAGTTATTCTTTAATTCAACTTAAATATAATAGCTGCCACATCTATTACCGAGGCTATGCATATCGTTAACCTTTTTCTATTAAGTCTCCTACATACCCTACCTATGACACATAGATGCCTCTTACGTCCTACCTATTGTGGCCTGATATTGCCTACCTATGACACATAGATGCCTCTTACCTCCTACCTTCATAGGACCATCGACATCGAGGGTTTGAAATTGAATACTAAGTAGACAATCACTATGTCAAAAGGATATACAAAGTCGTGCGTAGTGACTCGCACAAATTTTTATTGATCACATAAAAACTTTCACTAAATACGAAATTGGAGGGATGGATATAGACTTTCACTTAAACTTATGTCTTCCATCGAGTATCTATTAAAACATCAAATCAAATCAAATCAAAATGTAAAGTCAAGGAGGTCAGCTTTTGATCACTAAAAAATCAAATCAAAGAGGTCACCCTTTTAAGATGCATTATTGAAGTCGTTGGCCTTTCTCACATAGAGACATAAAGTGGTAGACAAAGATTATATATATGACGTAATATTAGTGAGCGAATATAATAATAAGCACAAAATAATGGAGTACCTAGAGGCAGCCATGGAAAATATCATCCATGGTCGTGTATTCAAAGTATGGATAGAGCTTGTAGCCTTCCACGTGGCGAGGCTCTGTATTGGGAACTTGAACTATCATCCGATATTGACAAAAGATTGTGTGCTTATAACAGTCACATAGCTAGAAGGAATGAAGAAGGAATGAAGTTTGTTGCAAGTAAACCAAAAGATTACACCACAAATATTCTAACCATTCTTCAACATTATTAATATTTGTTGGAAAGTTATAAGTAACGAAAAATCCAAGCATTCATATGAGATTATTAGTTGGCATACCATGGAAGTAGTAGTTATTATACCATCCAAACTAAAATATAGCTAAGACAAAGTACTATGTGCATATCTTATACCTAAGACAAAGTACTATGGGCAAATCTTGTACCTAAGACAAAGTACTATTGGCAAATCTTCTACTAAGATAAGTATGGTGAATCTTCTACTTAGACATGTACTATTTTAAACGAGAATGGATAGATTGTGTTTATAAAGGGCTGATATGGATATCAATAAAACTAGTACAAAAAATACAGCAACATCGGTTCAAAGGTGAACTTGCTTGTGCAAAAATTAACATAATTACAATCATCCAGTAAACTAAAAGCTTGAAGCAAAAAGCTAGACTCCCTATAACACTATATATCTTGTTATGCAAGTTGAGAAATATTATACAAAAGTACTGCATAAACCAACTTATAAATTTAAGAACTGTCGCTACTAATCATAAACATGATCACTGAGTTCAAGTCTGGGATCATCTTCATTACTACCTTCCAAGTTTGCAACAGAGTCATCCGAATTGCCATCTTCAGGGTCTTCCTTTCCCATGGACATAGGAGCAAGTTGCCCCTCTAAGTCCTCCTTTTCATTATCAGAGCTTGTAACCATAACAATATCCTTCACTAGCTAAACTGCCATAGCATCACCTCCTTCCAGGCCAACGCTCCCTGAGCTTGAGGTCATAGATTGCATTTCTTCCAACAATTTTCATGTCGATCAACCAAATCATCCATAACACTCAGGTGCAAATCCTACATGTTAAACTTTCCATCCAACTCATCGATAGGGTGGTGGAGAAGGTATTAAATTGTTGGACACCCTGATCCATCACGTCCTGGAAATTGTCCATCTCGGGCACATGTTTTGCGAAATGGTTAACCACATCTAGCAGACCCTCCAATTGAGTATTCATCCTATGCATCTAAGACCTCATACAATGTGTCAAGCATGCCATTGGACTATTCATATGCTCAGAAGGCAGAGCCAACATTAACTATGTCGTCCCTTGGAGAGTGAGACATCAACGAAGCTTGTCCGTTGTATTTACGAGGAGTAAATGACCACCCTTGATGCTATAGCCATTGTTTGATTCAGTTTCATAGCAATTACACCCCAGAAAAGCATAACACCATAGTTCCAAATGCCAACGCGGTTAAGATCATGAAGGTTTAAAGACATGAAAATAGAGCTAGGGGAGCCCCCACCATTGGGAAAAGACATTATTCTTCTTAAGCCTCCCATAGGGAAGATGAGAAGCATCATTCGTAAGCTTGTCCGCCTGGCTATTATTATCACATCTCACATGAAAGAGCTCAACCTTTAGAAAGCTGTGAAGGAGACGAACAATCCTACTTTGCAGCCTTCTAGCTATTTTATCTTCTAGGGTGATATCTTTTCTAGCATGAGAAATAATAAGCAAGGAGTCCCAATAACAATAAGATATTGAATCCCTAAATGGATAGCTTGGTCCAATCCCAAATATAAAGAGTACCTTTTAGCTTGATTATTGGTGGCATTTCCCATCCCAAAAGCATAAGTCAAAACAACATTTCCTCCGGGTAAAAAATAAACCCCCCCGCGCCTAGCTCCCTAGGATTACCTTTCGAGGAACTGTCAAAAGAGAGAACATGACTTTGGAGACTAGTGATCCAACGTCCAAATTCATCTTGTCCAAAATAATTTCTCCAAGCCGATAGTAAGGGGCTTACTAGAGTTGGAGCGAATGCATCTTGAGAAAAAAATTCCTTCGACCATCTTGTCTCAGTTCCACTATTTTGATATTTGCTTAAGTCCACTTCCCCTCTCGCCCTGATAGTTAATCCAAGAAGATCCTTTGCCCTGTAGACCGAACTAGCTGCCAAGGTCTCCTTGTCTTCAAAAATAGCTCTATTTTGGGCAATCCAAACTTTCCAGAAGATATATTTTGGGAGAGCACACCAAACATTACTCATCAAAGGTTTGCCAACTAAGGAACTCGGGTAGTAATTATTCCGATGCATAAAGAGTCCGCTCCATTTTTCTGGGAGGTGAGGGGGGACCATTAAGTTATGGACTACCGAATTCCAAACCTGCTTG
Source organism: Larix kaempferi (assembly GCA_027924585.1). Classification (NCBI taxonomy): domain Eukaryota; kingdom Viridiplantae; phylum Streptophyta; class Pinopsida; order Pinales; family Pinaceae; genus Larix; species Larix kaempferi. The sequence continues at coordinate 3,115,491 of BSBM01000607.1, forward strand.
ATGTAGTCACAACTGAAAAACAGATGGAAGATTGTCTCTTCCTCTCTTTTGCACAAAGTGCATCTAGGCGGGCCCTGGATTTGCCTTTTCCTGAGGTTTTTAGCCATTAATATATTATCATGAATTAGGATCTAGATAAACACATTGATATTTGGCAGATCGTCTTGTTGCCAAACTTTTCCCCAAATATGGGAGAAGGGTGGATGTCTAAAATTTAGATATAACTTTTCATATCCAGCCTTAACAACATAAAAGCCACGCTTTCCCCATCCTCTGCTATCCCTACTACTTTTCGAGATATGAGCTGCCCCTTAGAGATACATCAATAGTAACTCCATTGAATTTTGATCAGGGAAATGTATGTTTCCACTTTTTACAGTATCCATCCAAATCCCATTTAGACAGATCATACAGGGTTAAGAAGCCCTTTCCAATGCATCAATACTTTACTCTTAGTAATCTTTCCTCTAGATTTGTCATTGCTAGGGATCCAGTATATCCCCTCTTGAACTACTTTCCCAGCATTCTTACATAAACATCGGATCTTAGGGCCATCCCCCTTCCAGCGACAATCATCAATATTTCGAAGCCTTCGTTTGTGAAAATATTTCTTCCTCGGGATTTCCTTCCACTAGGATTTTCCCCCCGAGACCAATTTCCAAATGATCTTTGCTCCCATAGCCAAGTTCATGAGCTTTGCATCTCTCAAGCCTAGTTTTCCATTCCCCTTGGGAGATTTTACTATATCCCAGTTTATCAAACGAAACTTATTTTGATTGGATTTGCTTCCTTGCTAGTGAAAACTACACATGTGGACATTAAGTTTTTTCATAACTCTTATATTGGCAATAAGGGAAGAGCATTGATAAAGACGGTACAAAGAGAGAACTGACCTGATCAAAACAATCTTCCCAGCCGAATTTAGCCATCCTATCCCGCAGGTTTCAATCTTATTCTTGATTTTTTGGAGAATGTTGTCCCAATCCGAAGCTTTTGCCTTCTTTTTTGGAATTGGGACTACAATATATTTGAAGGAAATCTAATTGTGTGTTCCCAAATAGGCTACGTCTCGAGATATATTCATAAGAAGATGTGGGGGAACATTCCGAGAATAAAGTTTACTCATTTTTTTTTAATATTTCCTCCAGAGGCGTCAATGTAAGAGTCGAGAGTTAATTTAAACCTGGAAGCGTTTATGACCAAAGTTCCTCCTATCAAGATTGTATCATAAGCAAATTGAGCATTGCTCACTACTTTTACTCCCCTAACTATTATGATTCCTCTTAGATTTCCATCATCCCTTTATTTATTTAACTTTCGCCTAAGATATTCAGCCATAATAATATATAAGAAAGTCAAGAGGGGGCATCCTTGACGAAGGCCTCTCGAGGATTGAAAGAAGTCAGTGGATCTTCCATTTACCAAAGGCGTAATCCACACGCAGGGAATGCAAACTTTTATCCACTTAACAAACAGGGGAGATAAGCCAAAATTCCCTAGAACAAACAGGAGGAAGGAGTGCCTAACATGGTCGAAGGCATTTGCCATGTCCAGCTTAATACCCATTCCTTTCTCTTTCCTAGCTACACTAGAGTGGATTGCCTCTTGAACTAGCATAATATTGTCCATTATTTGTCTTTTTTCCACAAAACCTCCCTGCCCCTCATAGATGATTTTAGATAACATCCATTTCATTCAGTTAGATAAAACTTTTGTTGGAATCTTATACGAGGCGTTACACAATGAAATTGGACGAAATCCAGAGAAGGACAAGGGTTTCACCTATTTTGGTATAAGCGCAAGGAATGCAATGTTTGTTGCTCCCCCTATCTTTTCCCTTCCTTTTGTCCAATTATCATTCAACATAGATCTACTTTGATTATTGGACAACATGATTTGTAGAAATGAATGCCGAATCCATCCAGTTCAGGAGCCTTATCATCCCTTCAGCCCCGAACAACTTTTAACACCTCCTCCTCTTCTACGAAACTACATGACATTTGATTTTCTAAATTTGTGATATGTCTTGGAATGTTTTCCAACATTTCGATTGATGAATGTTTAGTAAAAAATCTTTAAAATGATTGAAAGCCTCCTCCCTTATAGCTTCCTGCTCTGTAATTTTCCAGTGTTGTCTTTCGGGACTTCCTGAATTATATTTTTGTGCAACCAGATTTTCACTTGATTGTGGAAGAAAGAAGTGTTTCGATCTCCATATTTCAACCAGAGGGCCTTGGACTCTAGCCTCCATGATTCTTCCTCCTAGGTAAGGATCTTGTTTAACTTCAAGCTTAAATGTTTTCTTTTTGGAGAATATCTGACGTAATGATTGCTGCCTCCATCAAACTTTGTAGATCTAGTTCTTTTTGAATTCCCATATTCTGAATTCAAGGGGGGCATAAATGATTTTGTACCCAAGCTTTGAGAGCTTCTTTGACCCCACGCAGCTTTGTCTCCTGGACATAAGCTGGGGAGCCATCCACGTAGATTTTCCATGTTGTTTATGTAATATGCCAGGCATCCCCAAATTTTAACCAAAGAGGGTTGAATATGAACGGGAACGGTCGATGTTTTTGCATTTTTTCAATTTCTAGCTGAATAGGCCTATGATCTGACGCAGAACATGTAAGAATTGAGGAACACATTTGCGGCCACTTTTTCATCAGAGAGTTCTGCACCAGGAATCTATCCAATCGGGCGGCTATATGTCATGGACCAATTCTTTTATTTGTCCACACATAGCAACCTTTCTTCGGAATTATATCTAGCATACTTAAGTCTCCCGTTAGATCCCCAATGAATTCCCTAGATCGATCCCTCACGAGGCTTCCTCCCCTTCGTTCCTTGTGGGGATTGTCACGTTGAAATCACCGACAAAAATGTTTCATTTGTTATCCTCGAGATTGTTCAAGGTTCTCCAAAAATCACGTTTTTTGCTATACACAACTGGGTCATACACATTACGAATCTTGATTATGTCCAGGGAGACCAACACTCCCAATTCGACAACAAGCCAGTTATTGTTAGATTTTTTACTTTTTAAAATGTACTTCTCCACATCCCATTGGATGACTAATCATCCTGAGGCTCGGGTTGATCTTACAGTTATCTCGCTACTGTTTTTCCAAGTTTTTTTTTAAGAATTAAAGTGTCTTTGGCCTCCGTCTTAGTCTCTTGGATCAGAAGGATAGAGGTTTTCTCCCTGTAGATCAAGTTCCTGATGGATTCTACTTTTGATTTTCCTCCTAAACCTCTGTTGTTCCTGTTATCACATTTATAGTAGTTGGGGCTACCATATATTTATTCCAGATTCTAGTATATTTTGCAGCCAGTCCTTTACACTGAGATGCTTGAGATGAGCATTTATTTTTGGATCACTCTTATGATGATGAGCAACAGTATATTCCTTTTCCATGACCGAGTCTCGGGAAACTTAGATTTGATGACCGATGTAGCCATTTTTCCATTACAGAGCAGAATGCATTGCCCAGAGTTGCAGCAGCAAGTTCTCAGTGGACGAATGATGATTCAGATGTATTGCACATGTATATGATCCAACATGTATCATCTTGTGTTCTTGGTTATATTGCTTTTATAATCATTTTAGTGGCATGTTTTAGCATTTAGTGTCGTGATCTAGCGATCATATATATAGTATTGGACTTGGTTGCTATTATGTATCTATCTAGTGTCCTGCTCAGATGTTAGAGGTTCTTGACTATACTCATTGGTTTCACCCTCCTAGGAGAATGGATGTGATCATTCCCACCATTATTTGGCTTGCTAGTGTTGGAATCATTTTCACTATCTCCATCCATCCGTTACCTTCCAGTTATTGTTTTACCTTGGCTTACTACTTGACTTGTGACATGAAGGAATTCCTCCCCACTCTAGCCTCTTTGTTGGATGAGCTTCCTTGTCTACTCTGTGTCTCGGCTCTGAGTTGCTTAAGTTGTGTTGGCTACGCCTGAAACAGATAGTACTACCATCATTACATGTATATGGAAACTTTATTGTATATCTTAAATGAAAGCCCATTCTAGAATGTGTTTTTCAGCACAAGTGAATGAAAGGCATGTGAAATGTAAATCCAAGAATGTGTTTTTCAACACACACAGATAAAAAAGCCTAATAAATGTAAATCCAAGAAAGTGGTTTTCAACACGCACGGATCAAGGCCATGGAAATGAATAAAAGACCCAAAAAGCAATGGTTAAATGTATGCTATATCTAATGACCTGCTGACCTTATACTGTAGTGATTTATTCCTCATTAGCCTACGGGTTGTGATATGAGATGGAGCATGGGACAACTAATTCTAAGTGTCCCCTAGAGTCTTGAGTTACGGTTTCCTGGCACCTGGTCATGGCGGCTCTAGAAAAGATCCTCACGGAGCTGTATCAGCTTGGATGTGAGTTGTGGACATCTGTCAAGGTTGAATAAACACTTCCCAAACAACTTACCCATTTGTGAGACAGTGCCATTCCATGTGGTATTGCTTGTCCAGCATATGCTTTAGTGTGTATCCCCTTTCCCACTTCCAAAGTGTCAAAGTGTTCAGTCAGTACAAACATCCCTTAGCCTAGCCTTGCATTTATCCACTCTCACCCATCACTAGCAAATTGATTACATATATGAATCAAGTATAGTCTTGAGGTTTTAGTCTGAGCTATTATTATTATTATTAAAAATCCCAAATATCTTGTTTTAGATCGCCAATGAAATGATTACTTTATGTTTATATTGCTATTGGAATGATTTATGAAGCATGTCTTAACCAATTACATTATGATGTTTTTGCCTGGATCATATTTTGGGTCAGTTTGACTTGGTCAAACCCAGTTTGACCAAAGTCAACTACATGACATGAGATGAGTTAGACCTTAGATGATAGTTATTGATGATATGTGGTCTATTATTGGTCACCAGATGGTTCCATGCAGCATTTACAGGTTTAGATAGTGATCTATGGTATTTTAATGACTTTCATCATTTGCAGATTATTATTATTTTTATTATGACCAGGAATGGTATGGATATTATATGATTATGCAGTCACCCATATGGTGTATGAGTATGCATCTCTAGTGCAGTTGGGCTCTCTGAGTCCATTGGGACAGTTAGCTCTCAGTTCCGGGCAGTTTCAGTTGGGAATTGTCTTAGTTTATCACTTCAGTGCAGATTTGCCATTAAAAATGGCATGTAAGAGCAGTGCCATGATTTGATTGGTTCACCTTGGGCGCTGCAGAGGGAGTATGGGGTCTAGCCAGTTGTTTTTACTATATTTCCATACTCCCAGACATGTTTGTTTAGTCATATTTGGCCCCGGGTGACCATGTAGAGAGATATATGCATTTTTATCTTTTACAGGTGATTTACAGAGGCATAAAAAATAGTAAAATTGGCTACATAGGAAATCGATTTGGGCTACTGAGGCAAGGAAATGGCATAGGAATGATTTTGATGATGTGTATGATGTCTCCCACACCTTCCACAACAGTTGCAGCAGTTAGTGGGGCCCATACATCTTTCCCCGACAATGGCGCCAAAATGTTATCACCAAACTTGTAGATGCCCAAAATGATAGATCCAATATTGGATGGTAGAGGGAAAGGGAAACCAAAGAGGTGAACCATGAGAGCCTCGGTTCCCAAGGGGTTGGTTGTCACGCCAATCGAGGCACCCTTCACTTAGTGTTGTCTAATCCGAAGACAACAATGAGGGAGACCAAGATCAACTCCTGACAAGAGAGATCAAACCAAGACACCAGATCAAATCAAATAAAAATGAAGTACGTAAGGTGTTAGGTAAGGTAAACCCTAGATCTATAGATGAATTCACTAGATTAGTTAGGGGTTGGATCAAGAGGCTTTAAATGATGTAAATTTGGCTACAGAGGAAATCGATTTGGGCTATTGAGGCAAGGAAATGGAACAGGAATGATTTTGATGATGTGTATGATGTCTCCCACACCTTCAACAGCAGTTTCAACAGTTAGTGGGTCCCATACATATTTCTCCGGCACATTTGTGGTTTCATGGTGCCTTTGGAGGCTCACGACTTTCCTTGTTGGGCATGATTTTACACTTTGATGATATATTTGATGATTATTGTGCCATGGGGACACACTAGGGAGGTTATATGTCACCCCCCATACCCACCATGAGTGTTATGTTATTTTCTCCTAGTCACTTGGAGTGGGACGTCCCCCTAGGGCGATTTTGTCCATGACAATGTTATATTTTTGAGTTGATCCATGTATTTTATGTCGAGATCATCTCAACCGTATATTATCACTATTGTATCTTTTAATCTTAGCCACTCATTAAAAAGGTGGTTAGGGTTTTGGTCTCTCTCATAGCTACAGATACGAGAGAGCCTCTCATTGTAAAGGGACTTTTGGCAATAAAGAAATATTTTTGGGAAAACTCTTGTGCCTTTGTTATAGATTCTTCTCGTGCTTGATTGTAGCTCTGATAACCTGTCACATCTTCATTTTTTGATCAGTTTCCACACTATACGTTTTGCTTGATGCGTGCTCTGCAAGAGGGCGACTTCATTGAGGGGGTTTTCCCCGGATCGTTTCACTGAGGGAGTAAAATAATCAGGGAGTGATTTTTATTGTATCTTTGATCAATATTTATGCTTTCTAATTCTTCTTGCATCATTTACTTTCGTTTCTATAAACCAATTCTCATAGATATTGTCGTTTTGCAGGAGGGAGGGCGCACTTGCTTTGAGGAGGCCGATTTCATCTTGGGAGCTGTTGAATTAAGTTGAAGGTACTTTGAGGGAGTTGGAACATCATTGCATTTGGCATCTGCAAGTCACAAGAGGTAATTACTTTGAATTTTCTTGAGTTATTCTTCTATTCCAATTGTCTACTGCTATTTCATTTACAAACCCTAAGCTCATTTTCATTCTAAAAACTCCCTGGCTCAAACAAGTTGAAATCTTGACAAAATATTTATGGGTTTTCTATCTCAAGCCTAACCCTAGATGTGTTCTCCAAGGCATCATCCTTAGAGGACTCCTCGTGGCCCAATTCCCTAGGCACTAATCCCTAACCTATGCGCATTCCCAGATTTAGCCAGTTTTTGGTTCGTTTGACTCCGGTTTCTGACTTGTGATGCATAAACACTGTCATACCTTTAATCAAGTCTAAACTAAAAGTACTATATAGCCCTAATATTGTTCTTAACTTGTCTGCATTGCACACGGTTCCCAAGGCAATATATTTTTATATCATTTGCTAGTACCGTGATCCTAGATCTTTCACATAATCTTACAAGTCACTTGTAATTTCATGTTGGATCAAATTTGCATCATTTAAAGCCTCTTGATCCAACCCCTGACTAATCTAGTGAATTCATCTATAGATTTAGGGTTTACCTTACTTAACACCTTACGTACTTCATTCTTATTTGATTTGATCTGGTGTCTTGGTTTGATCTCTCCTATCGGGAGTTGATATGGGTCTCCCCCATTGTTTTCTTGGGCTTAGACAACACGAAGTGAAGGGTACCTCGATTGGCGTGACAACCAAACCCTTGGGAATTAAGGCTCTCGTGGTTCACCTATTTGGTTTCCCTTTCCCTCTACCATCCAGTATTGGATCTATCATTTTGGGCATCTAGAAGTTTGCTGATAAAAGTTCCAAGATACTATTAACATTATTTCTTGGGGTTGGGGCCAATATTACCTCTTACTTATCCTCTTTCCCCCTGGAGCTCGAGGCATTTCCTTTCAAGATTTTGTCTAAGGAAGCCTGCTTCCCTAGCTTTTTTTTTCTATCCGCATCATCCTCCCTTATTTATCTTCTATATTTTCTTCCTGCTTTTTTTCTGTCACCTTTTCTTTCTCATATTCTTTTGTGGAGTAGTCCTGAGAATTCTTGAGCATTTTCCCCTCCTTCTCTCAGTCAACCTCCATGTCTTCCATGAGAAAATGTGAGTTAATTTCTTCAATTGGTTATGATGGTAGAAGTGAAAAATATTTTCTCGTTCCTATTTCTTCCAGGATGAGTCGCCCTCCTAGGTGGGTGGTTAGGTCCACCGCATTTTCTCCTCTGGAATTTTCTTCTTGCTGTGTCCTTTCTACCTCTCGGGGCTATTTTGGATTTGTTGGTTCTACTGCTTCTCCCTCATTACTTAAAACCTTGAATTGAGTCTCTTGTTGGGGTTCTATTTGTTGATCTCGATCTTTTCGAATATGGCTCGTTCTACCTCTTCTCATTACTTGTTGCCATCCATTATTCTATTCTGCCTCATTTTCAATTCCCACCGATTTAGAGTAGCTCGGAGCGAAATGGCCATATTCATGGCACGATTTGCATTTAAACTAAAGTTGATTGTAGTCAACCTTTTGTGAGTAGGTTCGTTCATCCATAACTAGATATATAGTCTTCGGAAGGCTTTTATCCAGATCTACTTCCACGCATACATGGGCACATGAAAACATAATGGGATTCGATTCAACTTTGTCTATATATTTCCCAAGGGAGTTTCCTATTGCTTTCAACACTTCATTCGACCAGCAGTAGAGGGGGAGATGGGGTAAATCTGAGATAAGAACTATTGGCAAAGTCTTGTGAATTGTTTTCTCTCGTATATCTACAAGCTTCTTTAAGTATAGTTTTTTTGGCATTTTAAAGAAAGATGGATGATGTTTTTCACCAAGCTACACTTTTTACGCTAAATGGTATCGTGAATTTAGAATGATCACGGGCTATACTGTTGGCATTCAAGTTCGAATGTTTGTTCACATTTGTGCTCTTAACCAATGGAAGTAAAAAATCCTATTCCAAAACTAGGTAGGGGAACAACACAATGAATCCATCACTCGTTCCATCCACATTTATGGGTGTGTTTTACTTGCAACCACCCATGTAATATAGTTATAATCACAATTTCTTTCAACCCACAACACGTGATTCCCATTACTTGATCCTACCTTACATTGTATGGAAATAAATTTAGTCTTCCTGAGATTGAATGCAATATGTGGTCTATAAGAAAATCATAAAAAAAGGGCCAACAAAAAATTGTCAACGCCATTGACTAGAGAATTGAGAGCATTTAAAGAAATCATAGTTAAAATGTAAGAAACTAATGGCTTTTACAAATTAGTGGTGTTGGCCACGGGGACAATTGAAAAACAAAGTAACAAAAAATGGTTTAAAATCTTTAGGCAAGGTTTTATAATCTCTAGGTGCCTAATAGATATGTGTTAGGGTTTATTGGATCAGATATTACTTATTAGATTGATTATGCTTTGAAGTCCCACATTGACAAGGCATTGAATTTTTTTTATAATATTTGATGGACTCAGGTTATTTCCTTGTTTTTCTACATAAGGAGATTCTAAAGGATGTCAATTTGACTAAAATATTTTCACCTTATGTATTTGCATAAAGAGAAACAATGTGTATTCCCATAAGAAAATGCATGTGTGCATTATTAGGGTGATCTATTATCAATCCATTGTGTATTCTCAGAGAAAAGGTGTGTCTTCATTCTCAAGGTGGTCTATTACCAATGCATTTGTCCATTGGTTAGGTGCATTTTACTGTATACTAGATGTATTGAATATAAATACTTGGTTGAACCCAACTAAGTCTTGGTTTGATATGTACAGGTTGTGAGCTTCAAATATGTAACCTCAATTTCGCAAACCTCCACATTTTAGACCGAATATAGATAATCGTGGGTTAATTTAATTGGCAAACAACAACCCATAAAAAAAATGGGAGAGTATTACTTGGTTCTACACAGTTTGCAACTAATTCAAGTAGTGTAATTGTCTTGTAATTGAAATGTTGAGAGCATCTATGCTACAACCATACGTGAAAAATTATCATTGGAATTTGGCATCATAAGAAGACCCTATCTATGCAACAATTGAATGGTGTCCAAGCCAAATCCATTGAAAGGATCTATGAAGCTTCCTGCATTGAAACAATGCTTCCACCTTCTAAAGTTAACCGTAGTAGGTGAGGAATATTGAAATTTATGAAAATGAATCAAACAAAATATAAAGACACATATTGCAAAGATGTACATGTGTTGTGGAAATGGTCAAGGAAGATGGACCACTAACTTGGGGTAAGGTGGATGGTTGAGTTGAAATAAATTGTTGTCCACTAGGTTTATTGCAATGAAGAGATCAAAGTAAATTCTCTTCTTGCCATATTTGGATACAACCTCACCCCCACCCTTTTCTTGCATAATTAATCAACTGTATTCATAGAGGATTTTGCAGGTTTCAACATCTTAGCTAAATGGAACATGCAACAAAATGGAAGATCATACGGATTATGCAAATGAAAAGGGAAATGATGGATTCTTCAAAGGAGTTATTGTTGACGACTATTAACAACAAAATAAAAAAGTCATCTTACCCATTTGGGATAAGAGAATTCAGTAACATTGAAATCGTTGTTATTGTTGTTGCTATAGAGACCATGAAAATGGGCACATGTGGCCATTGTAGTTGTAGTAATCATCACAAGCATTACTATAGCTTATATGCAAGGAAGCCACTAAAAGACTAGACCAGAGAATCCTCTAGAAGACTAGACCATGTGACAATATTAGAAGTCTCCAAAAGTCTACACCAAATGGTGATGTTAGAATAATTTTAAATTTAACATTTTATTTGTATTTTTCAAACTTGACTATTCTCCTCAAACCCATATGGGAATTGTCACATCAGTCTCTACAACTAAAAAAAAATAAAATTTTTAATTTCATTTTTGAATTTTTTGTTTGTTTAATATAATGTTTTTTAATAAATTATAATATTTGTTGCAATATATACACAATCAATGGCCAATTAATTGCAAAGTGAAAGATAAAGTACTTGCTTAGGGAGAGACTAATAAAAGAAGGAAAGAATGCCCAACTGCAATTTACAACACATAAAATATCACAAAACCTCTTATTTAAGATATCGTTTTTCTAGTATACACATGTCACTAACAAGTATAGTTGTGCATAATACACTATGGTAACTCTCCTTGTGATGATAATCATGCACAATATACTGGAGGAATTATTGTTGTGATGATAACTAAATCACAAGGGAGAATGTGTATTTATAAAAAAATTAAAATGGGCTTGTAGAGATATAGTAGCAATTAGCTAGAAAGTGAGATGAATCGTGATACGAACTGTTGATGTAATTGTAACTTCGAAATGTATTTCACCTATGTATATTGTATTCCTATAGAGATGTTAATATTCCTCTATACGGAAGTGTCGTCATTTATATTGTAAGTGTCGTAACTTATACTTAATGGGTTATTAGACCACCTTGATGGGGTTGGTCCTGTATAAGTCATGTGGGTTAAAGGGTTATTAGACCACCCTATTGGGGGTCGGCCCTGTCAGCATTATGTTATGTGGTTAAGTTGAGGCCGACCTTGTAAGGTTATTAGGCAAGTCAAGTCAAGTATAAATCGAGTGTGGGAGGTACTCTATTTGATCATTCTATTATTCACTCACACAGTCATTGGAGAGTGGCGCACTAGTGGAGGAGGAGAAGCTGCTGCTAGGAGGACTATCTCTTGTACTTGGGTTGTATCATTACTCTATCTATCTCTGAGGAAGTTGCGGGGTTTTTCACCTTCTTGGTTTTCCTTGGTGAAACTCTGTATCTCTTGTGTGCTTGCATTATTGTGTCCATGATTGATATGTTGTACATGTTATTCTCTCAGTTAAGATACTAGATCATATTGAAATTCTGAAAAACTAACATGGTATCAGAGCTAGCCTGAAAGAAGGCATGGTATGACATTTATGACACTTGCTGCACTTGCAAATCTAGGGCTTGATATAGTAATCAGAAACCATTGATAATGATTATTCATGAAGTTATATGTTTGAGTAATCATGGGTTTAGGCATATTATGCTTCTTACTTTGATTGATGATATGACTAACCAGAAAAGTCCTATGGTCAAATAGGAATATGCATGAGTAAAAGAATTGTGATAAATTATCTGTGTATGAAATGATCTTGACCATACATGTTTAAGATTACTTAGAATCATAATGTTTTTGATAGTATTAAGATTATACTAATGAATGTATGTATGAGACCTCGAGGATAACACAATGATGATACTAGTAAGTATGCATAGTGATCGAGGATGGATATAAGTTCAAAGATAGGTAATCCAGTAAGCAAAGATCAAGAGGGAGCACATTCCAGTAGTTCCTGCAAGGAAGCAAATATTGAGAGGGAGTCCACCCTACAAACCAAACAAAGATAAGTATTTGAATGGTCATTTATTGTATATTTGATTGTTTAAATAATATTGTTCAATGATACATATACTTATGTTCCTAGACTTAGGTTGTGTATTATGCATATTAGAATAATTGCATTAATGAACAATATACTACTAATATGCATATAATGGGTAAGTGGCCTATGGCACTGTACAACATTCCATTGCTACTTATCTAGAATGAAACCTCTTTGATGACATGTTGGGAGTTGTGCACACTCTTAACAATGTTCTGGTAGAGATTGGAAGGCATCTAGAAAGTCACAGGATATGGATAAATGTTGTATTGAAGCATTGGCTAAAACAATTGCATGACTATATGACATATTTCTTTATGTGTTCTGAAAACTATGACATGTTTCTAATCATGCAATTTAACTTGTCTTGTAGGAAAGATCGTATACCATCACCTACAAAAGAAGGACTACAACATTTTTTCCACCAACAAAGCTATCTATTAAATATATTGAAGAATCTGAAGTTCCCATGATTCGGGATGCAGTAATGGAAGAATGCCATGATCAAGGAATACCAGTTGATCATGAAGAATGATGTTTGGGATGTGGTCCCAAGACCTGAAGGGAAGATTGTTGTGACTTCCAAGTGGATCTATAAGATCAAGCATGCTGCAGATGGTAGCATAGAGAAATACAAAGCGAGGTTGGTAGCTCGTGGCTTCTACCAGAAAGAGGGAATAGACTATGAAGAGACTTTTGCTCCTATAGCCAGATTCACTTCCATCAGATCAGTACTTGCTCTGGCTGCAGTGATGAAGTGGAAGATACACCAGATGGATGTCAAGACATCCTTCTTGAATGGTGTAGCCGAGGAGGAAGTGTATGTGGAGCAACCACTTGGTTTTGAGACACATGACAGGAAGTCATATGTGTGCAGGTTGAAGAAAGCCTTGTATGGCTTGAAGCAAGCTCCTAGGACTTGGTATGGTGTAGGATAGATAGCTTTCTATCCAGTTTGGGATTTACCAAGAGTAAAGCAGATTCCAACCTTTAATACAAGGTTGAGGAAGGAAATCCAGTGATGCTACTCTTGTATTTGGATGACTTGTTTGTTACAGGTGATGATAGATTGATTGTCGACACGAAGAGGAAGCTTGCTGCCAAGTTTGAGATGAAGGAATTAGGGATGATGCACTATTTCCTAAGCATGGAGGTGTGGCAGAGTGCAGATGGGATCTTCCTTGGACAAGGGAAGTATGCAATAGAGATCTTGAAGAGGTTCGGGATGATGGACTGCAAGGCCATGGCCACACCTATGGCATCGAACCTGAAGCTTCTGTGTGATGCTTCATCTGAGCCGGTTGATGTCACTATGTATCGTCAAATGATTGGGTCCTTGATGTACTTGACGAACACGAGACCAGATATTTGATTTACGGTGAACACATTGATCCAGTTCCTGACGGATCCGAGAGGTGTTCACCTGGTTGTTGTGAAGCATATTTTGAGGTACCTAAAGGGTATGGTTGATCATGGGCTCAAATATGATGCGAATCAAAAGTTTAACCTGCAGGGTTATGTTGATTCATATTGGGCAGGCAGTGGTGCAGATAGGAAGAGCACTTATGGGTGCTGCTTCAGTATGGGATCAGGTGTGATCTCTTGGTTTAGCAGGAAGCAGTCCTGTGTAGCACTGAGTACAGCCCAAGCAGAGTATGTTGCAGCTTGTTCGGCTAGTTGTGAGGCAATATGGCTTAGGAAGCTATTGTCTGAGTTATTTGATCTCCCGTTGGGTGCTACTGGTATTTTTTGTGACAACCAGAGTTGTGTGAAGCTGTCTGAGAACCCGGTGTTCCACGACAGGTCAAAGCACATTGAGATCAAATATCACTATATCAGGGATATGGTGCAAAGAGGATCAATGAAGCTCCTATATGTTGCGACGGATGAGCAGGTTGCATATGTGTTGATGAAACCACTAGCCAGAGTGAAGTTTGAATACTTCAGAGAGAGACTTGGTGTTCTTCAGATTGACGACACTTCAAGGAAGAAGTGATGGACACATTTGCAGGAGCCATTCCAAGCTCCATTCCAAGCATGGTGAGAGGAGGATCCTTCCCATGGCTATGGATGTAAGCGCTGGATGATGAGCATCAGGACGATGCTCCAGTTACTGCTTTGTATATGCATCATGTTGGATGCTTGATATGATCAGTTGGATCATGTATATGTATATGCATCATGTTGGATGCTGGATATATTCAGTTGGATCATGCATCATGTTGGATGCTTGATATGATCAGGTAGATCATGTATGGTGATATGTATCAGGTAGATACTGTGTATGCATCAGGTGGATGCATTGTATGATCAGGATGATCATGGATGATGAGCTTTAGGATGTTTCTCCAGTTGACATGCATCAGGACGATGCAGTGACGATGATCAGGATGATCATGCGATGATGACATGCATCAAAACGATGTAGTGATGATGATCATGTACATGAGGATGATGTATGGTGAGTATCAAGACGATGCTCTTGACGATATAGTGACGATGATCAGGATGATCATGCGATGATGACATGCATCAGGACGATGCAGTGATGATGATCAGGATGATCATGTACATCAGGATGATGTATGGTGAGTATCGGGTTGATACTCTGTGGCCGTGGACAGGTTGTACAGATGAGCATATAATCTTGCCCTGGGAGATTTGCATATACTCTTGCGAGGTTTTGCCTATGGCATGTAATAGTTCCCTGGGAGATCTAGCAAATGCTCTTTCGAGGTTTTGCTCTGGGAGGACATATAATATTTCCCTGGGAGATCTAGCAAATGCTCTTTCAAGGTTTTGCTCTAGGAGGACATATAATATTTCCCTGGGAGATCCAATAGGTTGAGCAGTACACTCGTAATCAGTCCTAGGATGCTCTTTCGAGGTTTTGTCCTATGGCATATAATACTGCCCTGGGAGATCCGATAGGTTGAGCTGTGTGCTCGTAATCAGTCATGGGATGCTCTTTCGAGGTTTTGCCATGACCACATGTAATATTGCCTTGGGAGATCTTGCCGGTTGTGCTTCGGCACATAAAGGATCCTGGGATACTCTTTCGAGGTTTTGTGGTGACCACATGTAATATTGCCCTGGGAGATCTTGTTGGTCGTGCTTCGGCACATAAAGGATCCTGGGATACTCTTTAGAGGTTTTGTGGTGGGGTCAACATATAATATTGCCCTGGGAGATCTTGCCGATCGTGCTTAGGCACATAAAGGATCCTGGGATACTCTTTCGAGGTTTTGTTGACGCATGTAATAAGTCCTGAGGATTCCACAATATGGCCAGTGATGATGAAGACCTGCAGGTGGTGGGCCTACATCCAGTATGAAAAAGGACTGGCTCTGTAGAACTTCCTATGATGAGTAGTTCAGAGATTGATTGAGATAGCAGCAGTAGTGACGATGACGATGATTCGATGTCGATGATCTAGTGACGATGATCCAAAGAAGAAGACATGTGCTAGAAGACCTGTGTCTAGAAATACCTTCCTAGTTAAGAGGGAGTGTTGATGTAATTGTAACTTCAAAATGTATTTCACCTATGTATATTGTATTCCTATAGAGATGTTGTTATTCTTCTATACGGAAGTGTTTGTATTCATATAGAGATGTTATTATTCCTCTATATGGAAGTGTTTGTATTCATATAGAGATGTTATTATTCCTCTATACGGAAGTGTTTGTATTCATATAGAGATGTTATTATTCCTCTATACGAAAGTGTCGTCATTTATATTGTAAGTGTCGTAACTTATACTTAATGGGTTATTAGACCACCTTGATGGGGTCGGCCCTGTATAAGTCACGTGGGTTAAAGGGTTAATAAACCACCCTATTGGGGGTCGGCCCTGTCAGCATTATGTTATGTGGTTAAGTTGAGGCCGACCTTGTAAGGTTATTAGGCAAGTCAAGTCAAGTATAAATAGAGTGTGGGAGGCACTCTATTTGATCATTCTATTATTTACTCACACACTCATTGGAGAGTGGGGCACTAGTGGAGGAGGAGAAGCTACTGCTAGGAGGACTATCTCTTGTACTTGGGTTGTATCATTGCTCTATCTATCTCTGAGGAAGTTGCGGGGTTTTTCACCTTCTTGATTTTTGTTGGGTATGTTATATCTCTTCACATGGTCGCTGCGTGTACAACACGATCCCTACGGCACCTTCGATTCGCCTGCGCCGGGCGCGTCCGGAGGGGGGGGTTTAGAGGGGGGGGTAGCTCGACAGGGCCCACCCCCTTCGTTTCGGACCGTTAGGCCCCCGGAGTCCGCGCGGAGCGCAAAATTTTTTTGGGTTGCTTTTTGCTTTTTCGCGTTTTTCGACCCATTGTAGTCTAATCTAATTCCGGTAAAAGGAATTAGGGTTGTAACCTAATTCGGGTAAACGAATTAGGGTTTTAGATGCTGCAGAATACCATTTATTGTATTGTACATGTAAAAATAAACATATAATGAAAAAGGAGCTATGCGGCTCTAAGTTTTGCTGGTTTTTCCCGGTTAAGGGTTTCCAGGTGAAAATCTCTGTGTAATGTGTGTGCCATTGTGTATTGTCTGTAAATGCTTAAGAATCGATATATGTTTGTACTTCACTGTTAAGGTTTAAAACTTACATTTGGTATCAGAGCATTTTTGGGTTCAGAGGGACGCCTTTGTTTCCAAGGGTTTGGCTCGATCTTGGATTTGTGATAAACCTGGTTTCAGTGGGAGCTTTGCAGCGGTGATTTATTTCTTTAAAGAATGGCAAGCAGTTCTAGATTCGAGATTGAGAAATTTAATGGTCAGAGCTTTGAGCTATGGAAGCTCAAGATGGAAGATCTTCTGGTAGATAGAGAACAGTGGATCGCAGTAGATCCAGGTACCATGCCCTCTGGTATGGTAAAAGAAGAATGGGAAAAGCTGGAAAGAAAAGCAAGGAGCACCATTCGTCTTTGCCTCGCAGATTCGGTATTGGTGAACGTATCTGGAGAAGACAGTGCAAAGAAGCTATGGGACAAACTGGGAAATCTGTATCAGTCAATGTCCCTGGTAAATAAGTTATTTCTGCGAAAGAAATTGTACCTTCTGAGGATGACTGATGGAGACTCTGTATCAGAGCATCTAAACGCCTTCAATACTCTGGTAAGTCAGTTGACATCTGTTGGTATTGCACTTGATGATGATGAAAAGTGTATTAGTCTGTTGTGCTCTTTGCCAGATTCATGGGATAATCTGGTCATAGCTATTGGGAGTAATGCAACCACGCTAAACTTCGAGAATGTGGTTGCATCCCTACTATCGGAGGAAATGAGGCGGAGATCCATAGACAGTTCAGCCAAGGATGCCTTATTTGTAAGAGGTCGCCCTGGAGACAGATCAAAAAATAAGTCTTCAGGTGGTAGATCTAAATCTAGAGGGAGATCTAAATCTCCAGGACCTTCTGTAAGAAAATGCTGGAAGTGCGGAAAAGCTGGGCATTACAAGAAGGATTGTAAATCGAAAATTACTGATAAAAGTAGAGGACCTAATGACGCTCCATCCGCAGATGGGAAAGAATCTACAGAGGAAGGAGGAGATGTGTATCTGGCATCTTCAAGTACACATGCAGAGCATGATTCGTGGTTGATTGACTCAGGTGCGTCTTATCATATGACTCCTCACAGGGAGTGGTTTTCTGAATACGAAAAGTATGATGGAGGAGATGTATTTCTGGGAGACAACTCGGTAGCGAAAATCATAGGTCGAGGAAAGGTCAAGCTACTGCTCAAAGATGGAAGGGTTAAAACTCTTCCCGGGGTTCTGCACATTCCAAAGTTGGCTAGAAACCTTATATCTGTAAGTAAAATGGATGATGCAGGTGTGAAAACTCTATTTGAAAAGAACACATGCAAGATGGTTCGAGAGTCATTGGTGCTGATGAGGGGAGTTCGGATTGGAACTCTATACAAGTTGTTGGGAAGCACCTTCAAAAATGGATGTAACAGCACTATTGTTTCTGAGGGTAAAAATGAAGGAGACGGAGTCCTTACTGTCTCTAGTGAGAAGACATCGCTATGGCATCGAAGGCTGGGACATATTGGAGAAAAGGGTCTTCGACTATTACAAGGTAAAAGTATGGCTGAAGGCATGTCTGATTTCACATTAGATTTTGATTTCTGTGAACATTGCTTATATGGTAAACAGAATCGAGTAAGATTCTCATCTGGTGTTGTAAGAGCTAAAGGAATCTTAGAGTTAATACACAGTGATGTTTTTGGACCTGTGCCTGTTCCATCACTTGGTAAATCTGTGTATTATGTTTCATTTATAGATGATTTCTCAAGGAAAACTTGGATTTATTTCCTGCGTAAGAAATCTGAGGTTTTTAATAGATTCAAAGAATTTAAGGCTCTTGTAGAGAATCAAACTGAGAAGAAAATAAAAGTACTCAGAACAGATAATGGTGGAGAATTCTGTGAAAGTGAATTTGAGGAGTTCTGTAAAACGTGTGGAATAGCAAGGCAAAAGACTACTCCATACACACCTCAACAGAATGGGGTTGCAGAAAGGATGAACAGGACATTGATGGAAAAGGCAAGGAGTATGCTCAGTGGTGCAGGGCTAGCACAACAATTCTGGGCAGAAGCTGTTGACACTGCGTGTTACCTAGTGAATAGGACACCCACATCAGCATTGGTTGACAAGACACCTCATGAGGTTTGGACTGGTAAGAAACCCTCTCTCTCTCATCTCAGAGTGTTTGGGTGTGATGCTTTTGTACATGTTCCAAAGGAGAAAAGGAGCAAGTTGGATAATAAAGCAGAAAAATGTATCTTCATTGGTTACAAGGATGGAGTGAAAGGTTACAAGCTGTGGAACCCAGTAAAAAGGCAAACAGTTTACAGTCGAGATGTGATCTTCAGAGAAGTTGAAAGCACTTCCAAGATTGAGGATGTACCAAAGGAAAAGGATTCAGAGAAGCTACACTTTGATATCAAGGATGAAAGAGGTGACTCTTTTGAGGAACCAGATTCGTCTGAATCAGATGAGGAGGCAGAATCGTCTGAATCAGATGAAGAGGCGGATCCACAGACTCCGGTATTGAGGAGATCTGACCGAGAAAGAAGGCAAGTTGAAAGGTACAGTCCCCCTGATTTTCGTTCTAATTTTGTGTTATCTATTACTGATGATGATCCTAGAACTGCTAAAGAGGCAATGGATTCAGAAGATAGTAAACTATGGAAGAAGGCCATGATAGAAGAAATGGATGCCTTGGACAAAAATGAGGCATGGGATCTGGTTGAGTTGCCAGAAGGAAGAAAGCCTATTGGAAGCAAATGGGTATTCAAGAAGAAGTTAAATGCAGCAGGTAAAGTGGAGAAGTACAAGGCTCGACTAGTTGCGAAAGGTTACTCCCAAATTGAGGGCATCGATTTTGGTGAGATTTTTTCACCTGTTGCAAAATTGACTTCTATTAGATTTCTTTTATCTATTTCTGCTGCTTTTGATCTTGAAGTAGAACAGATGGATGTAAAGACGGCTTTCCTACATGGAAATCTTAATGAAGAGATCTATATGAAGCAACCAGAACGGTTTGTGGTGAAAGGAAGAAAGGAGCTTGTCTGTAAGCTGAAAAAGTCTCTCTATGGTTTGAAACAATCTCCCAGAATGTGGTATCAAAAATTTGATACTTATATACTGGGACTTGGTTTCTCAAGAAGCAAAGCTGATCACTGTGTTTATTTTAAGCCAATTGGTGATCATTTTATTTATGTAATATTGTATGTTGATGATATGTTGCTAATTGGAAACAACAAAGAAATCATCAAGGATGTCAAGAATCAGCTGTCATCTGAATTTGACATGAAAGATCTTGGTGCTGCAAATTTCATTTTGGGCATGGAAATAAAAAGAGATCGTGAAAACAGGAAACTCTGGTTAAATCAGAGGAAATATGTTGAAACGATATTGAAGAGATTTAATATGCAGGAAAGCAAACCAGTGAAGGTGCCCATTCCTGTAGGTGTAAGGTTATCTGCAGAACAGTGTCCCACTACACAAGAAGAGGTAG
This sequence comes from Larix kaempferi, assembly GCA_027924585.1. Classification (NCBI taxonomy): domain Eukaryota; kingdom Viridiplantae; phylum Streptophyta; class Pinopsida; order Pinales; family Pinaceae; genus Larix; species Larix kaempferi. The sequence continues at coordinate 3,135,829 of BSBM01000607.1, forward strand.
AGGACATGTCTCATGTTCCATATGCTAGTGCAGTTGGCAGTCTGATGTATGCCATGGTCTGTACTAGACCAGATATAGCCCATGCAGTGGGAGTTTTGAGTAGATACATGTCAAAACCAGGAAAGGAACATTGGACTGCAGTAAAAAGGGTCTTCAGGTATTTGCGTGGCACTACAGATTCTGCAATCTGCTACCAAGGAAGACCCGGTCTAAACAGAGAGATAGATATACAAGGATTTGCTGATGCTGACTGGGCTGGAGATCTTGATCACAGAAGATCTACAAGTGGCTACGTTTTTAATCTATTTGGAGGAGCAATCAGTTGGATGAGTAGAAGACAAGCTGTAGTTGCACTCTCAACTACAGAAGCTGAATACATGGCAGCTACCCATGCAAGTAAGGAAGCTGTATGGTTGCAAAGATTGTGTTCAGGTATTGGTTTTGTTCAGAATGCAGTAAAAAATTGGTTGTGATAGCTCAAGTGCAATATTTCTGGCAAAGAACCCTGCTTATCACTCGAGGACAAAGCACATTGATGTGCAGTACCATTTCGTCAGAGACATGGTTGAACAGAACAAAGTGTTGCTGGAAAAGGTTGACACTTTGGTAAATGTTGCAGACTCTTTGACAAAGTCTGTGAGTACTCAGAAGTTCTCTTGGTGCAAAGAGAACATGGGCATTGTTGCCCTGAATTGTTGAAGTCATAAATTTCTCCTGTATGTGAAGAGAACAACAAGTGGGAGAATGTTGGGTATGTTATATCTCTTCACATGGTCGCTGCGTGTACAACTCGATCCCTACGGCCTGCGCCGGGCGCGTCCGGAGGGGGGGGGTTTAGAGGGGGGGGTAGCTCGACAGGGCCCACCCCCTTCGTTTCGGACCGTTAGGTTCCGAAACGACACGGAGGGGGCCGTTAGGCCCCCGGAGTCCGCGCGGAGCGCAAAATTTTTTTGGGTTGCTTTTTGCTTTTTCGCGTTTTTCGACCCATTGTAGTCTAATCTAATTCCGGTAAAAGGAATTAGGGTTGTAACCTAATTCGGGTAAACGAATTAGGGTTTTAGATGCTGCAGAATACCATTTATTGTATTGTACATGTAAAAATAAACATATAATGAAAAAGGAGCTATGCGGCTCTAAGTTTTGCTGGTTTTTCCCGGTTAAGGGTTTCCAGGTGAAAATCTCTGTGTAATGTGTGTGCCATTGTGTATTGTCTGTAAATGCTTAAGAATCGATATATGTTTGTACTTCACTGTTAAGGTTTAAAACTTACATTTGGTATCAGAGCATTTTTGGGTTCAGAGGGACGCCTTTGTTTCCAAGGGTTTGGCTCGATCTTGGATTTGTGATAAACCTGGTTTCAGTGGGAGCTTTGCAGCGGTGATTATATAAGTATACTTGGTATGATTGATAATGATTATTCATGAAGTTATATGTTTGAGTAATCATGGGTTTAGGCATATTATGCTTCTTACTTTGATTGATGATATGACTAACCAGAAAAGTCCTATGGTCAAATAGGAATATGCATGAGTAAAAGAATTGTGATAAATTATCTGTGTATGAAATGATCTTGACCATACATGTTTAAGATTACTTAGAATCATAATGTTTTTGATAGTATTAAGATTATACTAATGAATGTATGTATGAGACCTCGAGGATAACACAATGATGATACTAGTAAGTATGCATAGTGATCGAGGATGGATATAAGTTCAAAGATAGGTAATCCAGTAAGCAAAGATCAAGAGGGAGCACATTCCAGTAGTTCCTGCAAGGAAGCAAATATTGAGAGGGAGTCCACCCTACAAACCAAACAAAGATAAGTATTTGAATGGTCATTTATTGTATATTTGATTGTTTAAATAATATTGTTCAATGATACATATACTTATGTTCCTAGACTTAGGTTGTGTATTATGCATATTAGAATAATTGCATTAATGAACAATATACTACTAATATGCATATAATGGGTAAGTGGCCTATGGCACTGTACAACATTCCATTGCTACTTATCTAGAATGAAACCTCTTTGATGACATGTTGGGAGTTGTGCACACTCTTAACAATGTTCTGGTAGAGATTGGAAGGCATCTAGAAAGTCACAGGATATGGATAAATGTTGTATTGAAGCATTGGCTAAAACAATTGCATGACTATATGACATATTTCTTTATGTGTTCTGAAAACTATGACATGTTTCTAATCATGCAATTTAACTTGTCTTGTAGGAAAGATCGTATACCATCACCTACAAAAGAAGGACTACAACATTTTTTCCACCAACAAAGCTATCTATTAAATATATTGAAGAATCTGAAGTTCCCATGATTCGGGATGCAGTAATGGAAGAATGCCATGATCAAGGAATACCAGTTGATCATGAAGAATGATGTTTGGGATGTGGTCCCAAGACCTGAAGGGAAGATTGTTGTGACTTCCAAGTGGATCTATAAGATCAAGCATGCTGCAGATGGTAGCATAGAGAAATACAAAGCGAGGTTGGTAGCTCGTGGCTTCTACCAGAAAGAGGGAATAGACTATGAAGAGACTTTTGCTCCTATAGCCAGATTCACTTCCATCAGATCAGTACTTGCTCTGGCTGCAGTGATGAAGTGGAAGATACACCAGATGGATGTCAAGACATCCTTCTTGAATGGTGTAGCCGAGGAGGAAGTGTATGTGGAGCAACCACTTGGTTTTGAGACACATGACAGGAAGTCATATGTGTGCAGGTTGAAGAAAGCCTTGTATGGCTTGAAGCAAGCTCCTAGGACTTGGTATGGTGTAGGATAGATAGCTTTCTATCCAGTTTGGGATTTACCAAGAGTAAAGCAGATTCCAACCTTTAATACAAGGTTGAGGAAGGAAATCCAGTGATGCTACTCTTGTATTTGGATGACTTGTTTGTTACAGGTGATGATAGATTGATTGTCGACACGAAGAGGAAGCTTGCTGCCAAGTTTGAGATGAAGGAATTAGGGATGATGCACTATTTCCTAAGCATGGAGGTGTGGCAGAGTGCAGATGGGATCTTCCTTGGACAAGGGAAGTATGCAATAGAGATCTTGAAGAGGTTCGGGATGATGGACTGCAAGGCCATGGCCACACCTATGGCATCAAACCTGAAGCTTCTGTGTGATGCTTCATCTGAGCCGGTTGATGTCACTATGTATCGTCAAATGATTGGGTCCTTGATGTACTTGACGAACACGAGACCAGATATTTGATTTACGGTGAACACATTGATCCAGTTCCTGACGGATCCGAGAGGTGTTCACCTGGTTGTTGTGAAGCATATTTTGAGGTACCTAAAGGGTATGGTTGATCATGGGCTCAAATATGATGCGAATCAAAAGTTTAACCTGCAGGGTTATGTTGATTCATATTGGGCAGGCAGTGGTGCAGATAGGAAGAGCACTTATGGGTGCTGCTTCAGTATGGGATCAGGTGTGATCTCTTGGTTTAGCAGGAAGCAGTCCTGTGTAGCACTGAGTACAGCCCAAGCAGAGTATGTTGCAGCTTGTTCGGCTAGTTGTGAGGCAATATGGCTTAGGAAGCTATTGTCTGAGTTATTTGATCTCCCGTTGGGTGCTACTGGTATTTTTTGTGACAACCAGAGTTGTGTGAAGCTGTCTGAGAACCCAGTGTTCCACGACAGGTCGAAGCACATTGAGATCAAATATCACTATATCAGGGATATGGTGCAAAGAGGATCAATGAAGCTCCTGTATGTTGCGACGGATGAGCAGGTTGCATATGTGTTGATGAAACCACTAGCCAGAGTGAAGTTTGAATACTTCAGAGAGAGACTTGGTGTTCTTCAGATTGACGACACTTCAAGGAAGAAGTGATGGACACATTTGCAGGAGCCATTCCAAGCTCCATTCCAAGCATGGTGAGAGGAGGATCCTTCCCATGGCTATGGATGTAAGCGCTGGATGATGAGCATCAGGACGATGCTCCAGTTACTGCTTTGTATATGCATCATGTTGGATGCTTGATATGATCAGTTGGATCATGTATATGTATATGCATCATGTTGGATGCTGGATATATTCAGTTGGATCATGCATCATGTTGGATGCTTGATATGATCAGGTAGATCATGTATGGTGATATGTATCAGGTAGATACTGTGTATGCATCAGGTGGATGCATTGTATGATCAGGATGATCATGGATGATGAGCTTTAGGATGTTTCTCCAGTTGACATGCATCAGGACGATGCAGTGACGATGATCAGGATGATCATGCGATGATGACATGCATCAAGACGATGTAGTGATGATGATCATGTACATGAGGATGATGTATGGTGAGTATCAAGACGATGCTCTTGACGATATAGTGACGATGATCAGGATGATCATGCGATGATGACATGCATCAGGACGATGCAGTGATGATGATCAGGATGATCATGTACATCAGGATGATGTATGGTGAGTATCGGGTTGATACTCTGTGGCCGTGGACATGTTGTACAGATGAGCATATAATCTTGCCCTGGGAGATTTGCATATACTCTTGCGAGGTTTTGCCTATGGCATGTAATAGTTCCCTGGGAGATCTAGCAAATGCTCTTTCGAGGTTTTGCTCTGGGAGGACATATAATATTTCCCTGGGAGATCTAGCAAATGCTCTTTCAAGGTTTTGCTCTAGGAGGACATATAATATTTCCCTGGGAGATCCAATAGGTTGAGCAGTACACTCGTAATCAGTCCTAGGATGCTCTTTCGAGGTTTTGTCCTATGGCATATAATACTGCCCTGGGAGATCCGATAGGTTGAGCTGTGTGCTCGTAATCAGTCATGGGATGCTCTTTCGAGGTTTTGCCATGACCACATGTAATATTGCCTTGGGAGATCTTGCCGGTTGTGCTTCGGCACATAAAGGATCCTGGGATACTCTTTCGAGGTTTTGTGGTGACCACATGTAATATTGCCTTGGGAGATCTTGTTGGTCGTGCTTCGGCACATAAAGGATCCTGGGATACTCTTTAGAGGTTTTGTGGTGGGGTCAACATATAATATTGCCCTGGGAGATCTTGCCGATCGTGCTTAGGCACATAAAGGATCCTGGGATACTCTTTCGAGGTTTTGTTGACGCATGTAATAAGTCCTGAGGATTCCACAATATGGCCAGTGATGATGAAGACCTGCAGGTGGTGGGCCTACATCCAGTATGAAAAAGGACTGGCTCTGTAGAACTTCCTATGATGAGTAGTTCAGAGATTGATTGAGATAGCAGCAGTAGTGACGATGACGATGATTCGATGTCGATGATCTAGTGACGATGATCCAAAGAAGAAGACATGTGCTAGAAGACCTGTGTCTAGAAATACCTTCCTAGTTAAGAGGGAGTGTTGATGTAATTGTAACTTCAAAATGTATTTCACCTATGTATATTGTATTCCTATAGAGATGTTGTTATTCTTCTATACGGAAGTGTTTGTATTCATATAGAGATGTTATTATTCCTCTATATGGAAGTGTTTGTATTCATATAGAGATGTTATTATTCCTCTATACGGAAGTGTTTGTATTCATATAGAGATGTTATTATTCCTCTATACGAAAGTGTCGTCATTTATATTGTAAGTGTCGTAACTTATACTTAATGGGTTATTAGACCACCTTGATGGGGTCGGCCCTGTATAAGTCACGTGGGTTAAAGGGTTAATAAACCACCCTATTGGGGGTCGGCCCTGTCAGCATTATGTTATGTGGTTAAGTTGAGGCCGACCTTGTAAGGTTATTAGGCAAGTCAAGTCAAGTATAAATAGAGTGTGGGAGGCACTCTATTTGATCATTCTATTATTTACTCACACACTCATTGGAGAGTGGGGCACTAGTGGAGGAGGAGAAGCTACTGCTAGGAGGACTATCTCTTGTACTTGGGTTGTATCATTGCTCTATCTATCTCTGAGGAAGTTGCGGGGTTTTTCACCTTCTTGATTTTTGTTGGGTATGTTATATCTCTTCACATGGTCGCTGCGTGTACAACACGATCCCTACGGCACCTTCGATTCGCCTGCGCCGGGCGCGTCCGGAGGGGGGGGTTTAGAGGGGGGGGTAGCTCGACAGGGCCCACCCCCTTCGTTTCGGACCGTTAGGCCCCCGGAGTCCGCGCGGAGCGCAAAATTTTTTTGGGTTGCTTTTTGCTTTTTCGCGTTTTTCGACCCATTGTAGTCTAATCTAATTCCGGTAAAAGGAATTAGGGTTGTAACCTAATTCGGGTAAACGAATTAGGGTTTTAGATGCTGCAGAATACCATTTATTGTATTGTACATGTAAAAATAAACATATAATGAAAAAGGAGCTATGCGGCTCTAAGTTTTGCTGGTTTTTCCCGGTTAAGGGTTTCCAGGTGAAAATCTCTGTGTAATGTGTGTGCCATTGTGTATTGTCTGTAAATGCTTAAGAATCGATATATGTTTGTACTTCACTGTTAAGGTTTAAAACTTACATTTGGTATCAGAGCATTTTTGGGTTCAGAGGGACGCCTTTGTTTCCAAGGGTTTGGCTCGATCTTGGATTTGTGATAAACCTGGTTTCAGTGGGAGCTTTGCAGCGGTGATTTATTTCTTTAAAGAATGGCAAGCAGTTCTAGATTCGAGATTGAGAAATTTAATGGTCAGAGCTTTGAGCTATGGAAGCTCAAGATGGAAGATCTTCTGGTAGATAGAGAACAGTGGATCGCAGTAGATCCAGGTACCATGCCCTCTGGTATGGTAAAAGAAGAATGGGAAAAGCTGGAAAGAAAAGCAAGGAGCACCATTCGTCTTTGCCTCGCAGATTCGGTATTGGTGAACGTATCTGGAGAAGACAGTGCAAAGAAGCTATGGGACAAACTGGGAAATCTGTATCAGTCAATGTCCCTGGTAAATAAGTTATTTCTGCGAAAGAAATTGTACCTTCTGAGGATGACTGATGGAGACTCTGTATCAGAGCATCTAAACGCCTTCAATACTCTGGTAAGTCAGTTGACATCTGTTGGTATTGCACTTGATGATGATGAAAAGTGTATTAGTCTGTTGTGCTCTTTGCCAGATTCATGGGATAATCTGGTCATAGCTATTGGGAGTAATGCAACCACGCTAAACTTCGAGAATGTGGTTGCATCCCTACTATCGGAGGAAATGAGGCGGAGATCCATAGACAGTTCAGCCAAGGATGCCTTATTTGTAAGAGGTCGCCCTGGAGACAGATCAAAAAATAAGTCTTCAGGTGGTAGATCTAAATCTAGAGGGAGATCTAAATCTCCAGGACCTTCTGTAAGAAAATGCTGGAAGTGCGGAAAAGCTGGGCATTACAAGAAGGATTGTAAATCGAAAATTACTGATAAAAGTAGAGGACCTAATGACGCTCCATCCGCAGATGGGAAAGAATCTACAGAGGAAGGAGGAGATGTGTATCTGGCATCTTCAAGTACACATGCAGAGCATGATTCGTGGTTGATTGACTCAGGTGCGTCTTATCATATGACTCCTCACAGGGAGTGGTTTTCTGAATACGAAAAGTATGATGGAGGAGATGTATTTCTGGGAGACAACTCGGTAGCGAAAATCATAGGTCGAGGAAAGGTCAAGCTACTGCTCAAAGATGGAAGGGTTAAAACTCTTCCCGGGGTTCTGCACATTCCAAAGTTGGCTAGAAACCTTATATCTGTAAGTAAAATGGATGATGCAGGTGTGAAAACTCTATTTGAAAAGAACACATGCAAGATGGTTCGAGAGTCATTGGTGCTGATGAGGGGAGTTCGGATTGGAACTCTATACAAGTTGTTGGGAAGCACCTTCAAAAATGGATGTAACAGCACTATTGTTTCTGAGGGTAAAAATGAAGGAGACGGAGTCCTTACTGTCTCTAGTGAGAAGACATCGCTATGGCATCGAAGGCTGGGACATATTGGAGAAAAGGGTCTTCGACTATTACAAGGTAAAAGTATGGCTGAAGGCATGTCTGATTTCACATTAGATTTTGATTTCTGTGAACATTGCTTATATGGTAAACAGAATCGAGTAAGATTCTCATCTGGTGTTGTAAGAGCTAAAGGAATCTTAGAGTTAATACACAGTGATGTTTTTGGACCTGTGCCTGTTCCATCACTTGGTAAATCTGTGTATTATGTTTCATTTATAGATGATTTCTCAAGGAAAACTTGGATTTATTTCCTGCGTAAGAAATCTGAGGTTTTTAATAGATTCAAAGAATTTAAGGCTCTTGTAGAGAATCAAACTGAGAAGAAAATAAAAGTACTCAGAACAGATAATGGTGGAGAATTCTGTGAAAGTGAATTTGAGGAGTTCTGTAAAACGTGTGGAATAGCAAGGCAAAAGACTACTCCATACACACCTCAACAGAATGGGGTTGCAGAAAGGATGAACAGGACATTGATGGAAAAGGCAAGGAGTATGCTCAGTGGTGCAGGGCTAGCACAACAATTCTGGGCAGAAGCTGTTGACACTGCGTGTTACCTAGTGAATAGGACACCCACATCAGCATTGGTTGACAAGACACCTCATGAGGTTTGGACTGGTAAGAAACCCTCTCTCTCTCATCTCAGAGTGTTTGGGTGTGATGCTTTTGTACATGTTCCAAAGGAGAAAAGGAGCAAGTTGGATAATAAAGCAGAAAAATGTATCTTCATTGGTTACAAGGATGGAGTGAAAGGTTACAAGCTGTGGAACCCAGTAAAAAGGCAAACAGTTTACAGTCGAGATGTGATCTTCAGAGAAGTTGAAAGCACTTCCAAGATTGAGGATGTACCAAAGGAAAAGGATTCAGAGAAGCTACACTTTGATATCAAGGATGAAAGAGGTGACTCTTTTGAGGAACCAGATTCGTCTGAATCAGATGAGGAGGCAGAATCGTCTGAATCAGATGAAGAGGCGGATCCACAGACTCCGGTATTGAGGAGATCTGACCGAGAAAGAAGGCAAGTTGAAAGGTACAGTCCCCCTGATTTTCGTTCTAATTTTGTGTTATCTATTACTGATGATGATCCTAGAACTGCTAAAGAGGCAATGGATTCAGAAGATAGTAAACTATGGAAGAAGGCCATGATAGAAGAAATGGATGCCTTGGACAAAAATGAGGCATGGGATCTGGTTGAGTTGCCAGAAGGAAGAAAGCCTATTGGAAGCAAATGGGTATTCAAGAAGAAGTTAAATGCAGCAGGTAAAGTGGAGAAGTACAAGGCTCGACTAGTTGCGAAAGGTTACTCCCAAATTGAGGGCATCGATTTTGGTGAGATTTTTTCACCTGTTGCAAAATTGACTTCTATTAGATTTCTTTTATCTATTTCTGCTGCTTTTGATCTTGAAGTAGAACAGATGGATGTAAAGACGGCTTTCCTACATGGAAATCTTAATGAAGAGATCTATATGAAGCAACCAGAACGGTTTGTGGTGAAAGGAAGAAAGGAGCTTGTCTGTAAGCTGAAAAAGTCTCTCTATGGTTTGAAACAATCTCCCAGAATGTGGTATCAAAAATTTGATACTTATATACTGGGACTTGGTTTCTCAAGAAGCAAAGCTGATCACTGTGTTTATTTTAAGCCAATTGGTGATCATTTTATTTATGTAATATTGTATGTTGATGATATGTTGCTAATTGGAAACAACAAAGAAATCATCAAGGATGTCAAGAATCAGCTGTCATCTGAATTTGACATGAAAGATCTTGGTGCTGCAAATTTCATTTTGGGCATGGAAATAAAAAGAGATCGTGAAAACAGGAAACTCTGGTTAAATCAGAGGAAATATGTTGAAACGATATTGAAGAGATTTAATATGCAGGAAAGCAAACCAGTGAAGGTGCCCATTCCTGTAGGTGTAAGGTTATCTGCAGAACAGTGTCCCACTACACAAGAAGAGGTAGAGGACATGTCTCATGTTCCATATGCTAGTGCAGTTGGCAGTCTGATGTATGCCATGGTCTGTACTAGACCAGATATAGCCCATGCAGTGGGAGTTTTGAGTAGATACATGTCAAAACCAGGAAAGGAACATTGGACTGCAGTAAAAAGGGTCTTCAGGTATTTGCGTGGCACTACAGATTCTGCAATCTGCTACCAAGGAAGACCCGGTCTAAACAGAGAGATAGATATACAAGGATTTGCTGATGCTGACTGGGCTGGAGATCTTGATCACAGAAGATCTACAAGTGGCTACGTTTTTAATCTATTTGGAGGAGCAATCAGTTGGATGAGTAGAAGACAAGCTGTAGTTGCACTCTCAACTACAGAAGCTGAATACATGGCAGCTACCCATGCAAGTAAGGAAGCTGTATGGTTGCAAAGATTGTGTTCAGGTATTGGTTTTGTTCAGAATGCAGTAAAAAATTGGTTGTGATAGCTCAAGTGCAATATTTCTGGCAAAGAACCCTGCTTATCACTCGAGGACAAAGCACATTGATGTGCAGTACCATTTCGTCAGAGACATGGTTGAACAGAACAAAGTGTTGCTGGAAAAGGTTGACACTTTGGTAAATGTTGCAGACTCTTTGACAAAGTCTGTGAGTACTCAGAAGTTCTCTTGGTGCAAAGAGAACATGGGCATTGTTGCCCTGAATTGTTGAAGTCATAAATTTCTCCTGTATGTGAAGAGAACAACAAGTGGGAGAATGTTGGGTATGTTATATCTCTTCACATGGTCGCTGCGTGTACAACTCGATCCCTACGGCCTGCGCCGGGCGCGTCCGGAGGGGGGGGGTTTAGAGGGGGGGGTAGCTCGACAGGGCCCACCCCCTTCGTTTCGGACCGTTAGGTTCCGAAACGACACGGAGGGGGCCGTTAGGCCCCCGGAGTCCGCGCGGAGCGCAAAATTTTTTTGGGTTGCTTTTTGCTTTTTCGCGTTTTTCGACCCATTGTAGTCTAATCTAATTCCGGTAAAAGGAATTAGGGTTGTAACCTAATTCGGGTAAACGAATTAGGGTTTTAGATGCTGCAGAATACCATTTATTGTATTGTACATGTAAAAATAAACATATAATGAAAAAGGAGCTATGCGGCTCTAAGTTTTGCTGGTTTTTCCCGGTTAAGGGTTTCCAGGTGAAAATCTCTGTGTAATGTGTGTGCCATTGTGTATTGTCTGTAAATGCTTAAGAATCGATATATGTTTGTACTTCACTGTTAAGGTTTAAAACTTACATTTGGTATCAGAGCATTTTTGGGTTCAGAGGGACGCCTTTGTTTCCAAGGGTTTGGCTCGATCTTGGATTTGTGATAAACCTGGTTTCAGTGGGAGCTTTGCAGCGGTGATTATATAAGTATACTTGGTATGATTGATAATGATTATTCATGAAGTTATATGTTTGAGTAATCATGGGTTTAGGCATATTATGCTTCTTACTTTGATTGATGATATGACTAACCAGAAAAGTCCTATGGTCAAATAGGAATATGCATGAGTAAAAGAATTGTGATAAATTATCTGTGTATGAAATGATCTTGACCATACATGTTTAAGATTACTTAGAATCATAATGTTTTTGATAGTATTAAGATTATACTAATGAATGTATGTATGAGACCTCGAGGATAACACAATGATGATACTAGTAAGTATGCATAGTGATCGAGGATGGATATAAGTTCAAAGATAGGTAATCCAGTAAGCAAAGATCAAGAGGGAGCACATTCCAGTAGTTCCTGCAAGGAAGCAAATATTGAGAGGGAGTCCACCCTACAAACCAAACAAAGATAAGTATTTGAATGGTCATTTATTGTATATTTGATTGTTTAAATAATATTGTTCAATGATACATATACTTATGTTCCTAGACTTAGGTTGTGTATTATGCATATTAGAATAATTGCATTAATGAACAATATACTACTAATATGCATATAATGGGTAAGTGGCCTATGGCACTGTACAACATTCCATTGCTACTTATCTAGAATGAAACCTCTTTGATGACATGTTGGGAGTTGTGCACACTCTTAACAATGTTCTGGTAGAGATTGGAAGGCATCTAGAAAGTCACAGGATATGGATAAATGTTGTATTGAAGCATTGGCTAAAACAATTGCATGACTATATGACATATTTCTTTATGTGTTCTGAAAACTATGACATGTTTCTAATCATGCAATTTAACTTGTCTTGTAGGAAAGATCGTATACCATCACCTACAAAAGAAGGACTACAACATTTTTTCCACCAACAAAGCTATCTATTAAATATATTGAAGAATCTGAAGTTCCCATGATTCGGGATGCAGTAATGGAAGAATGCCATGATCAAGGAATACCAGTTGATCATGAAGAATGATGTTTGGGATGTGGTCCCAAGACCTGAAGGGAAGATTGTTGTGACTTCCAAGTGGATCTATAAGATCAAGCATGCTGCAGATGGTAGCATAGAGAAATACAAAGCGAGGTTGGTAGCTCGTGGCTTCTACCAGAAAGAGGGAATAGACTATGAAGAGACTTTTGCTCCTATAGCCAGATTCACTTCCATCAGATCAGTACTTGCTCTGGCTGCAGTGATGAAGTGGAAGATACACCAGATGGATGTCAAGACATCCTTCTTGAATGGTGTAGCCGAGGAGGAAGTGTATGTGGAGCAACCACTTGGTTTTGAGACACATGACAGGAAGTCATATGTGTGCAGGTTGAAGAAAGCCTTGTATGGCTTGAAGCAAGCTCCTAGGACTTGGTATGGTGTAGGATAGATAGCTTTCTATCCAGTTTGGGATTTACCAAGAGTAAAGCAGATTCCAACCTTTAATACAAGGTTGAGGAAGGAAATCCAGTGATGCTACTCTTGTATTTGGATGACTTGTTTGTTACAGGTGATGATAGATTGATTGTCGACACGAAGAGGAAGCTTGCTGCCAAGTTTGAGATGAAGGAATTAGGGATGATGCACTATTTCCTAAGCATGGAGGTGTGGCAGAGTGCAGATGGGATCTTCCTTGGACAAGGGAAGTATGCAATAGAGATCTTGAAGAGGTTCGGGATGATGGACTGCAAGGCCATGGCCACACCTATGGCATCAAACCTGAAGCTTCTGTGTGATGCTTCATCTGAGCCGGTTGATGTCACTATGTATCGTCAAATGATTGGGTCCTTGATGTACTTGACGAACACGAGACCAGATATTTGATTTACGGTGAACACATTGATCCAGTTCCTGACGGATCCGAGAGGTGTTCACCTGGTTGTTGTGAAGCATATTTTGAGGTACCTAAAGGGTATGGTTGATCATGGGCTCAAATATGATGCGAATCAAAAGTTTAACCTGCAGGGTTATGTTGATTCATATTGGGCAGGCAGTGGTGCAGATAGGAAGAGCACTTATGGGTGCTGCTTCAGTATGGGATCAGGTGTGATCTCTTGGTTTAGCAGGAAGCAGTCCTGTGTAGCACTGAGTACAGCCCAAGCAGAGTATGTTGCAGCTTGTTCGGCTAGTTGTGAGGCAATATGGCTTAGGAAGCTATTGTCTGAGTTATTTGATCTCCCGTTGGGTGCTACTGGTATTTTTTGTGACAACCAGAGTTGTGTGAAGCTGTCTGAGAACCCAGTGTTCCACGACAGGTCGAAGCACATTGAGATCAAATATCACTATATCAGGGATATGGTGCAAAGAGGATCAATGAAGCTCCTGTATGTTGCGACGGATGAGCAGGTTGCATATGTGTTGATGAAACCACTAGCCAGAGTGAAGTTTGAATACTTCAGAGAGAGACTTGGTGTTCTTCAGATTGACGACACTTCAAGGAAGAAGTGATGGACACATTTGCAGGAGCCATTCCAAGCTCCATTCCAAGCATGGTGAGAGGAGGATCCTTCCCATGGCTATGGATGTAAGCGCTGGATGATGAGCATCAGGACGATGCTCCAGTTACTGCTTTGTATATGCATCATGTTGGATGCTTGATATGATCAGTTGGATCATGTATATGTATATGCATCATGTTGGATGCTGGATATATTCAGTTGGATCATGCATCATGTTGGATGCTTGATATGATCAGGTAGATCATGTATGGTGATATGTATCAGGTAGATACTGTGTATGCATCAGGTGGATGCATTGTATGATCAGGATGATCATGGATGATGAGCTTTAGGATGTTTCTCCAGTTGACATGCATCAGGACGATGCAGTGACGATGATCAGGATGATCATGCGATGATGACATGCATCAAGACGATGTAGTGATGATGATCATGTACATGAGGATGATGTATGGTGAGTATCAAGACGATGCTCTTGACGATATAGTGACGATGATCAGGATGATCATGCGATGATGACATGCATCAGGACGATGCAGTGATGATGATCAGGATGATCATGTACATCAGGATGATGTATGGTGAGTATCGGGTTGATACTCTGTGGCCGTGGACATGTTGTACAGATGAGCATATAATCTTGCCCTGGGAGATTTGCATATACTCTTGCGAGGTTTTGCCTATGGCATGTAATAGTTCCCTGGGAGATCTAGCAAATGCTCTTTCGAGGTTTTGCTCTGGGAGGACATATAATATTTCCCTGGGAGATCTAGCAAATGCTCTTTCAAGGTTTTGCTCTAGGAGGACATATAATATTTCCCTGGGAGATCCAATAGGTTGAGCAGTACACTCGTAATCAGTCCTAGGATGCTCTTTCGAGGTTTTGTCCTATGGCATATAATACTGCCCTGGGAGATCCGATAGGTTGAGCTGTGTGCTCGTAATCAGTCATGGGATGCTCTTTCGAGGTTTTGCCATGACCACATGTAATATTGCCTTGGGAGATCTTGCCGGTTGTGCTTCGGCACATAAAGGATCCTGGGATACTCTTTCGAGGTTTTGTGGTGACCACATGTAATATTGCCTTGGGAGATCTTGTTGGTCGTGCTTCGGCACATAAAGGATCCTGGGATACTCTTTAGAGGTTTTGTGGTGGGGTCAACATATAATATTGCCCTGGGAGATCTTGCCGATCGTGCTTAGGCACATAAAGGATCCTGGGATACTCTTTCGAGGTTTTGTTGACGCATGTAATAAGTCCTGAGGATTCCACAATATGGCCAGTGATGATGAAGACCTGCAGGTGGTGGGCCTACATCCAGTATGAAAAAGGACTGGCTCTGTAGAACTTCCTATGATGAGTAGTTCAGAGATTGATTGAGATAGCAGCAGTAGTGACGATGACGATGATTCGATGTCGATGATCTAGTGACGATGATCCAAAGAAGAAGACATGTGCTAGAAGACCTGTGTCTAGAAATACCTTCCTAGTTAAGAGGGAGTGTTGATGTAATTGTAACTTCAAAATGTATTTCACCTATGTATATTGTATTCCTATAGAGATGTTGTTATTCTTCTATACGGAAGTGTTTGTATTCATATAGAGATGTTATTATTCCTCTATATGGAAGTGTTTGTATTCATATAGAGATGTTATTATTCCTCTATACGGAAGTGTTTGTATTCATATAGAGATGTTATTATTCCTCTATACGAAAGTGTCGTCATTTATATTGTAAGTGTCGTAACTTATACTTAATGGGTTATTAGACCACCTTGATGGGGTCGGCCCTGTATAAGTCACGTGGGTTAAAGGGTTAATAAACCACCCTATTGGGGGTCGGCCCTGTCAGCATTATGTTATGTGGTTAAGTTGAGGCCGACCTTGTAAGGTTATTAGGCAAGTCAAGTCAAGTATAAATAGAGTGTGGGAGGCACTCTATTTGATCATTCTATTATTTACTCACACACTCATTGGAGAGTGGGGCACTAGTGGAGGAGGAGAAGCTACTGCTAGGAGGACTATCTCTTGTACTTGGGTTGTATCATTGCTCTATCTATCTCTGAGGAAGTTGCGGGGTTTTTCACCTTCTTGATTTTCCCCAGTGAAACTCTGTGTCTCTTGTGTGCTTGCATTATTGTGTCCATGATTGATATGTTGTAGATTTGCTATACATGTTATTCTCTCAGTTAAGATCCTAGATCAGATTGAAATTCTGAAAAACTAAAATGAACCATGAATTCAACCATGGAAATCATGGAAAGAGAGAATTCACCATCATCATTAATGTAGAAAGTTAACAAGCAACTCCTTGTTTGCTTGCTCACTCCAAGAATGATTATCATCTTGTGGGGCATATTGTGACGTGGAAATCCATGGTGAGCCCTCTTAAGGTATTTTCCTATGTGAAGAGGTTTGTAAGAAAAGAAAATTCATGAGGTGGATGTGGGCTTCAAGAAGGTCTCCTTTCATGTTATTTGTGACAATAATGATAATGTCAAGCTCAACTACCCTTCCACTAGTTTTTTTTTTTAACCAAAGATATCTATGTATAGAGATTTTTGGGAGTCTAATGACACATGTTGTAGCTTTATTTGCAATACACGATTAAGAGGAATGAAAAACACGAGTAGACATCAGCTATGAAGGGTGCATTTTAGACAGTGAAAGCTCATTCTCAAGTCCATGAGCAATCATTATACATTAGGATCATACGATCCAGTGTACCTTCAATAAGGTCATGCTCTACACTTATTTTAGCAATGATAAAATCTACTAATCTCGAGAAAATTACCTAGGGAATCTCTAATACCTTATAAAGTTCATGTAGTCCATAGGTGGATGGAGAGATTGATCAACATTCTAAACCAAGTCAGGGTTGTTGAGATAGATATTGCAGCCAAGTTGAAATTTAGGAGCCATGGTTTTAAGAAGATGTAGGTGTACCCCATATCCATGGTCCTTCATCCATGAAACCATTAGAGCAACTTTTATTGCATATGATGTGGTTCAGTTAGAGGCAATACATTTAGAAATAGTTAGTGATGATGGCCATAATCCATTGAATCTACATATCAAAACATTGTCATTGTAATGTTTGATGTACTCATTAATCATTAGATGATGGATATATCAATATGGGGTGTATTTTTATTACTCCATGATAAAGGCTCATGATTGAGGATTCCAGAATCTAAAAGGGAATACGATACAATATTGATTGTGTATTTGAAAGAACAAGGATTTAAAGATTTAGATTTTTTGTCCCATTTAGAGGGGAAGCTTACAAACTTTTGATGGGCACATTGTTCCTCCACTATGAACATCAATAGTGCTAAGAATAGGGTTGAGCCCTTTGTAATGTCATAATCTAACAGGGGATTACCATTTTTTAGTTACTTTCCTATAAATATCAACATGTAAAGATCAGAATAGAACCGCTCCTTATCTTGGATCTTAGCTTTTTGTGTTGCAAATGGTGTCCCAACTTTCCATCTCGAGGGTAAAATGGTTGTCACTAAAATTTTCAAGTTTCCTATTAATTGTAGATATATTGTCAAACGTATCATTGGCACCCTTTGTCCTTCCATGGATTCTTGTTATGAGCTCATTATTCCAAAACCCATGTTCAAAATATTGGAACTTGAACTCAATGTTTTCTTTATTGCATGTTTGAATCACTAATGTATAAAGCATCATGTGTAGATGGAAACGAGCCTTCACTATTTACAAATGCACCTTCCATAGCTAATATTTACTTGTGCTTTTCATTCCTCTTAATCATTTACTGTAGATAAAACAACAACATATCATTAGTCTCCTTAAAATGTTTATACATAAATCTCTTTGGTTTCAAAACAAATCCCAGTGGAAAGGTAGTTGAGCTTGACATTACCATTATTACCATTTATAATACGAAAGTTGGGACACCTTTTGCAATACAAAGGCTGAGATCCAAGATAAGGAGTGGTTATCTCATTACACACACACACACACACACACACACGCACACACTCTCACACATGCACACACACACAAGAATGTAACTAGAAAATGATAACCCCTTGTTAGATTTTGACATTACAAAGGGCTCAACCATGTTCTTAGTGCTGTGAATGTTTAGAGTGGAGGAACAACATGCTCAACAAAAGTTTGTAAGATTCCTCTCTAAATGGGACAAAAACACAAAATCTTTGAAGCCATTTTTCTTTCAAATAAATAGTTTGTATTAGATAATCTTCCCTCTCAATTCCAAACTTGTTAATCATGATCCTTTATCATGGAGAAATCAAAATACAACCCATATTTATACATCATTATCTAGTGATTAACAAATAGGTTGATTTTATAATTATTTTCAGATAATGATGATTACTATCTTATGATATAACATATATCATAGAATAACCATACACTAAAAATATCAACCACATATACAATAGGATCACATAAATATAGCCAAGCACTGTAGACATAATATTTATCCTAATATTAGAGCTGCATCCTTGTCACTTCATTGTGGTAGAGAGATAGATGAATTGATCACTTGGTAAATTATAAGTTCATGACTTTTACTTTATAGTGAATGAAGTGAAAGGACACATCCCTTTGTTGATGGCCGAAATGTCATTTCATAATAAATATTATTATTAAATATTAATAATAATATTATTAATGTCTTTAAATAATATTTCTTTTGTTGGGCCAACTTGTGAGGATACCTCACAAAGCTATAAACACCAACACTCCCTCTTAGCTAGGGAGGTATTATCACGCTAGAACACATATGGATATCATATGATCGTCATAGCTTGTCTCGTACATCTCCTCATCATAAGAAATGTCTCTTCTGATCAAGTCCTTCTGACCAGAAGAACTGTTCCCACTAGAACCTTGTTCCCTACTGGAACCATATCATCTTTTCAATGATAATATCTAATCTGCATGATCAACTTGGTCATCCTAGACAAAAGAGGATCACTTCCTCGTGCACTTTATTAGTCTAAAAACGAAAGGAGGTTACACTTCTCAGGAAGACTCTTCTTCCAATTTACCAGTCATTACAACTGGAAGGTGGTGATGACTGTAGCTAGTCCACCCCTCTAGGGCCATGATCCACACAGGAGCACTCTCCACACATGGATACACTCCACAAAAGAGTCTTCTCCGTAGTCAAAAGATCAGCTGGAGAATAGGCTCTATGCTAACATACACAATGTTTGCACTTCAAGTCTCTTCTCGAGACTTTACATGAGCTTCTCCTTAAAATACCAACCGGAGAATCTACTCCTATGCTAACATACACAGTGTTAGCACTTCAAGTCTCCTCTCGAGACTCTACTTGGAGATTTTTCTTAAAAGATCAAATTGTAACGCCTTGTTTTGACATTACTACCTGAACTACTATTATATGTTGTATTTGTTTGATTGTGAGACTTCGTCGGTTTGACGACACTGTGGACATATGGTTCTATTATTTTGCCGATATATATATATATGTGTGTGTGTGTGATGTTAGTATTATGATCGGTAGTCATGTTTAGATATGTATCATGTGTTAATTGTATATGCAAATTAATAAATGATGGGTACGTGGATACCGTTACAGTTATATGTTGAATAAATGAATGTTATGCCAGGTGCATGGCGAATAAATGAGTTTATTATTGTCATGTTATTCTAAAATGTATGTATATATGTTGAGGATTTATGCACGATACTCTATATTGTATGTCGAGGACTGACTTACAGGTTGAAACGGCTAAGTGATTGTTGGATCCTATGAGGTGGGAGAGCCTCGGGGACATGGACTTCGAAAGATAAATGGTATGTGAGTGATGCATTATTTACTTTCGCATGATTATTATTATGATGTATATTATGACATGAGTGGGGTAGGGTTTTAGGAAACTCAACCACCCAGATTGGTTATACGATGACAAACCGAGTACAAGTGCAACGCTGTTGTTATGTCGGGTAGACATAGTCCCTTGTTCCATTAGGGGGGTGGAGGCTTTACCCATCGTTTATCCCTGAAACCCAGAGTCATGGGAGGGTTGTGATACGGTGCGCTCCTCAAGGTGTGTGATGATGACTGGTGGTTGCCTGTTGGGGAAGCTTGGTCGATGTAGTCGACACTTCCGCTTACGGGTTCTAGCTGGAACCGGTCATGAGTTGACATTTCAAGGTAGTCCAGCAGAGGACAGGATAGGATGTAGAAGTTAGTGATGATGAAGTTAGATAGGTGTAGCGTGAAGTAGGGGTGAAAACACGATCTAACTGTATGTGTGTAAAACCCTTGATTGAGTATGTGTCGTAACTTAGTAATGTATGAATTGTCGTAACTTAATAAGATTTCAGTTAGTTAATGGATTGTACCTTGCAAACTATGTTAAAACACGTGTCAGTAAACAATAAGTTTCGTGATTATGATTGATGTGTGTGAATTATTACTGTTAGTGTACTTACGCGAGGTATGTAAGCAGTAGCTACGCTTACATAACTCGCCTACATATTTATAAATTGTGTAAAATATTGTTGAATAATGATGTTAATTATTGTCGTTTAGTAATTAACTATTGTTGATCAATGTTAATAATGTCGATTAAAGTTAATAATGATGATTAATGCTAACAATGTAGATTAATGTCAATTACTATGAAATAAGGTTATTAATATTGATTAATGTTAATTATTGTACATTAATGATTAATTATTGCTGATTAATAAACAAGTTACGGTTAAAATTAGGTAGTAAATAATGCAATCTGGTTAGGAATGCTTAATTGAATATATGAGTTATATATTGAAATATTGTGTGGATGTGTTGTGATTCTAAATGATCACTGTGTACATGTTTGTGCTTAATTAATAATTAACTTAATATTTATGTTAAGTTATTCAATTAATGGTTATTAAATCAGTAAATAGGTATTAATGAGGATTGGTTGTTGTTAACCACGTTATTATCAACTTGACTAATAAATGTTAATTAAATGATGAATTATAATAGCTCCATCCATGGTGATTATGATTAATTATAATTAATTAGGTTTAATTATGATTAATTAGGATGTGGTATTAAATTAATATGATAAAATATGCTTGAGAATTATAAATAAACATTATTAATTAAAATATGAAATTGGGTGTTGTATTAGTCAACGAACGAAGAATGGTATTAATGAGGATAAGTTCGTATTTAATATGAAACTTGTGGTTGCTGGGTGACCCCAACCCATACATTAAAATAAAATTTATTAATTATAAATTGATGGGGGCCCATACATTAAAATAATATTATTAATTATGAATTGATGGGGGATGGGCTCGAGGAAGGACCTTGAGGGAAAACATTAATTTTGGGATAAGGGTATTAATTGCAGGAAAAGAGTCGGCAAATAGGGGATAAGATGGAGAAGAGAGGAAGAAGAGGGGGATCTTTGGACCTTAGAGTTTTTTTGGAGAATTTGGAGAGCAGAGATAGAATTTTTAGAGCAGAGCTGAAAGGGAGTTTTTGCTGGAGATTTTTCTGAAGGGATATAACAGGTTGGCTTGTACTCGGTTTGGGCTCGGGGGTCCAAAGGGGTACCTTTGGAGCTGGGTGGTCGGCGAGACCTCGCCAGTTGGCAGGGTGGAAAAACTGTTTGGGTTGGTTGAGTTTCAGGGTTTTGGGGAAGGTTTTGGTTGTAGGGAAACAACAAGGCATTCAATAAAAGGGAACAGCAAAGGGGACATCAACAAGGGTGGATCTACTAGCTATTGTGAGGTAATTTTCAATCAGGTGTATAATCCATTTCTAACTCTGTTTAAATTTTTACTTTCAGTTAAGAAATATGATATGTTGTTACACCTACACAAACAGAAATGGTTAAAAATAGATAGTTAGAAATAGGTATAACAAAATATATATATATATATATATATATGCAACAAACTGTAAGAATAGATGTTATTGTTTTTACAGACCTGAAATTGAACACGAACAGATAGAATAGAAACAGAAAATGACACTGACACATAACAGAAACAAAAAAAATGACACAGAACAGAAATAGAAATAAATGATTAGTTTATTGATAAACTGAGATTATCTAGGATCGGGGTCCTACACAAATGCAGAATCTACTCCTATGTTCACATACACAATGTTAGCACTTCAAGTCTCCTCTTGAGACTCTACTTGGAGCTTCTCCTTAAAAGATCAACCGAATAATCTGCTCCTATGCTGACATACACAATGTTAACACTTAAAGTCTCCTCTCGAGACTCTACTTAGATCTTTTCCTTACCTATGCGATGTTATTCTCTCCTCACATGCACATCTATTCATGTATAGGGCTCTAATGTGTGTGCACCCACATTAGACTAGACATTGTTTATTCCACAAGGGGTAGCTAGTACCTATCAAATAAACAAGTCAAACCTGCTTTATAATGATATAGATCACTCCATCACGGAACACTCCTTCACATAGTATGCAATGTGACCTCAAGCCTTATTCACACTTAGCCTCAAAGAGGCTGTGCAAGCACCTGGAGCCCTAATCACACCTAGCCAAATCACATGGCTAAGCAAGGCTACACCAGGGCCATTCACCACTAGCCAAGTCACATGGCCAGTTCCTGTGAGTGAATGTATCATTCTCCTTGGTCAAATCACATGACCAATTTGATAGAATGTCTTCTCGATGATGCACCCTGGAGAAACATCAACATCTCATCCATAGAAGCCTTCCTCTTGATAATCAATCCTAGAGAATGTACAAGATCTGCAAATATGGGATACCTTCCCATTTATCACGGGATTATGATATTTGCTCCCTCTGTCATGAAAGCAATATGTGCATTGACTCCTCCCAAGTCATCTTAGGTACTAGTCCCCCCATCTCGTCACGGGGTGTCTGGGAGAAGGCATTGCCACATACTGATCATCTCGGGTTAATATCCCCATCTCATCACAAGATGTCCGGGAGAAGATGTCCGGGAGAAGGCACTGCCCCATACTAATCATCCTGAGACTATTCTCTCCATCCCGTCATAGGATGTTTGAGAGAAGTCACTGCCCCATACTGATTATATTGGGACTATTCTCCCCATCCTGTCATAGGATGTCCAAGAGATCTCTCCACTCCATCACAGAGTGTTTGGGAGAAAGCACTAATCTCCCCACCCTATCACAGGGTGTTCGGGAGAGGGCACTATTCCATCTTGAGTCATGAGTTGATGAGTGAGCAACTAGGGACTAATCTCTCCACCCCACTTGGTCTCGGAGAGAAGGCATTGTCCCACTTTGAGCATTTAGGGACTAATCTCTCCACCACACTTGGTGTCCGAGAGAAGGTACTGCCCCGTTTTGAGTCGTCCTAGGGACTAATCTCTCCACCCCACTTGGTGTCTGAGAGAAGGAACAGTCCCACTTGACCCACCCCTAGCCAAATCACATGGCTAATATTGGGGAAATGCTCGATGCTCAACCGCTAGGAGGATATTTTATGCAACTGAGTGCTAATCTTTCCATCGAGTCATAGGATGTCCAGAAGAAGGCACTGCCCCACTCTGATCCATTCAACCCTATCCAAGTCACATGGCTAATACTAGGGGAACACTTGCTTGATGCATCAACACTACTCATCAAGGGCAAGTCTCCCCACCCATTCATAGGGTGGCTGGGAGATGATACTTCCCTGCCTCTAGGCCATCTAAGCATCTTGCTTGCTCTGTATCTAAGCATCCTGCTCGTTTTGCATCTGAGCATCCTACTTGCTCTACATTTGAGCATCTTGCTCGCTCTGATACCATGTTGATTTTATAATTATTTTCAGATATTGATGATTACTACCTTATGATATAACATATATCATATAATAACAATACACTGAAAATATCAACCACGTATGCAATAGGAACACATAAATATAGGCAAGCACAATAAACATAAGATTTGTCTTAAGATTAGAGTAGCATCCTTATCACTTCGTCGTGGTAGAGAGATAGATGAATTTATCACTTGGTAAATTACAAGTTCATTACTTTTTTTTTTTTAACTGAAACGGATATTTTATATTAAAAAAAAGAAAAGAAGAATAGAGTTGTGGCTATAGCCAAATCCAGCTGGATACATTGATATGAGTAATAGTTAGAATTTTCTTTGATAATTGCTAGTTTGACAATATCATAAAGAATTTGACTTCTGAAATCCAACTTGCTCAGGAACCATTACTTCCTTTGAGAGTGCTCTTAACCGATGCTGAAGATAATTGACATATAGGCTGCGTGGACTTCAATCTAAATTTGTTCTTGAGTCCTTCAATTCTCGGGAAGATCCTTCATTAGTCTTAGCTTCCATTGCTACCTTTCAATAATCATATTCCAAAATTTTATCTGCACTGCTGTGTTATGATCCTTCCTTCCTTGTCTATCATCAAATGCTGGGTTTCCATTATCCATTGTTACTCAGGTTTTCCTGCTGTGTATTTTTATTTATTTTTAATTCCAAAAACAAGCTACAACTAAAAATCAAATATCTTCCACTGTCCCTTTAATTGGTAGGGTATTTGCTGGGAACGTTGAGCCATCGAAATTGGCAGGCCACTTAACATATTATTTGCAGGCAGCCATAATTTTGAATAGGTCATCGAAATTGCTGGGGATGTTGAGTACGTAGGGGATTCTCGAAGCAGGAAGCACTGTATTGTGCTTAGAAGCAAAATCAAGGAATTTGTTGTGTTTTACTCACATTGCTAATACTTAGAGTACCCTGGCCGAGCTTGGAGACAACATCAGCTTCCGTATCCTCTTCATTATTTAAAATTCTTAAGATGTGATAGGCCCTGAACTCCACAAATGTGCTCGCAATGCCCTGTATTCTCTGAATAATTCGATTTAGCTTAAGATTATTGAGGTTGTTGTTTGAGTTGATGGCTGTGATAATTATCATAGTCCCCAAACACTTGCAACTTTTCAATCTTATGCTCTTTGGCTATCTGGTACCCTTTCCAAAATGCTAATGCTTCCACTATGTTATTAGAGCAGATACCTAAGCCCCATCTATACTTCAATCTCAATGTTCCACTACTTAGCCATAAGACTCCTCTAGCTCCTGCTACACTAGGATTTCTCTTGGATGCACCATCAAAGTGAAGGCTATCTTTTGCTTGATTGTTTCTCCAAACCATAAATTCTTTGTTAGCTAATCTGATTTTCCATCCTGGAAGATGTCGTTGATGGATAATCTTGCTTGGGCTAGAGAGTGTAACTCCAATCCAATTCTTTTCGTCTCTGCTGAGGGTTGTGTCTGCCTTGTAATTGGTGTTCACAAGAGATTCAATCAGTAGGCCTTTGGCTTTACCTACGATTTGAAGTGGAGTGTAGTGCTTGTCCTGAAAGATGATATTGTTTCTAGCGATCCAGACTTTCCAGCATATGTATTTGGGGATGGAGATCCAAATATGATGCCAAGGTTCTTATTGGAAAGGGAAGAAGGATACAAGGATTTCCAGCCTTTAAAAAGTTGTGTGATGGAAGAGAAGGACGACATGGGGAAGTTAAGATCATGGATCATATGATTCCAGACAAGCTTGGTATACTTACAGTCAATAAAGAGATGATGAAGAGTTTCGTCATTGTTTCCGCATAATGGACACCAGAATGGCCTATGGAAACCTCTCTTGGTGAGATTATCTCCAGTGAGAACTTTGCAATGTATTGAAGTCCAAGTAAAGAAGTTGATTTTGGGGAGTCCAAGAGGGTCCCATACTAGTTTCCAAATATCATTTCTTTCATTTTCTTGAGTTTGCAAAGCTTTGTATCCAAGAACAGAGGTATAGGAACCAATGGGACCCCAGCCCCGATCATCTTTTTCCAGCAGGTGTAAGGGGGAGCAGCCTTTCAAGTTGTTAATGAGATTTTTCTTAGCAGACTCAAGGTGTCGGGGGATGGATCTAATGCTCCAGTTCTGCCAGTTGCCATGCCTGTCCCAGGCACTGAAATCATTCAAGGTAGTGATCGCATTGTGCTTGAGCCATGTTGCAATATTACATAATTCCTGAGTGATTTGTAGAGCATCATTGTTCATGATCCTATCCTTGAAGATTTCAATTTTAGTACCATTGCCGGGAACCCAGTAAAGGCCATTTGAAAAGGACTTCCATGTTGCCTTGCACAATGTCCATCTGCTGGAGCCTTTGGTTGTTGGCTTAAGGTCAAGACATCTTAACCTATTACCCTGTAAATATTTCTTTCTGAGCACAAGGCTAACTAGATGGCTTTTATTGTGAATGATTTGCCATAGGAGCTTGCCACCTAATGCAAAATTTTCATGGAATGGATCATGAAATTGAAGGCCTCCAGCGGATTTGGATAGCTTAATGATCTCCCACTTCACTAAATGTGTTTTTTTCCCATTGTTTTTCCCACCATACCAAAGGAAGTCTCTCAAAAGTTTACTTATCAATTCTGAAACTCCTTTTGGAGCGAGGAGGGCGGAGAATTGATAAATAGGCATCGCGGAAAGGACGAATTTTATAAGGATAAATTTTCCAGCCTTGCTGATCCAATACCCTCCCAGTCTTCTAATTCCGTTTTTTATTTTGTTTATCGTTCCTTCCCAATTTACAGCTTTTGAGAGACCTTGTGTGATTAGAAGGCCAAGATACATAAAATTGTCCCAATGGTTATGGACTTTGATGCCGAGTATGCTGCTGATTTTGGCTGCCACGCTGTTATTTAGGTTCCAACAATATACAACACTTTTATGCAGGTTGATCTTGCCTCTAGATGATTTGCAGTACCAATTCAGATTTCGATTGAATTTTTGAGCTATGATGGAGGAGGCACCACCCAATAAAAGGGAATCATCGGCGAAAAGGGTATGATTTAGGGGGTGGGAGTCAGGGGTTAAATGTAAGCCAGACAGGGCTCCTGAAATCAACTCATGGTTTAGATTTCGACTAAGAGAGTCTGCTAGGATGATGTACAGGAAGGGGGATAAGGGGTAGCCATGTCTAATGCCACACGTGGCTTGGAATAATTCAGCTGGGTGTCCGTTTATGAGAGGTGCGATCCAGGGTTTGTGGATGCAAGCTGAGATCCAGCTGATGAGAGTGTCTTCAAAACCGAAGCATTTCATAATTTTAAAAAGGAAAGAATGCTTTACCTAGTCAAATGCATTTGCCATATCTACCTTGATTAACATACCTTTTTCCTTTCGGGCCTTGTTGGAGTGGATTGCTTCTTGCTCAAGAATCACGTTGTCAAGTATTTGCCTTCCTTTCAGAAAGCCACCTTGGTTGTCCAAAATAATGTTGTTGAGTAGAGGCTTCACTCGAATTGCTAACATCTTGGATATAATTTTAGATGAGGAGTTACATAACGATATCGATCTGAATCTGCTGAATGTGCTGGGATTGATTTCTTTAGGGATGAGAGACAGGAACATTGAATTGGCGCAGCCACCGATTTTTTCCTTTGAGTGAAAGTTCCTAATCATTCTCATGAAATATTTTTTGATATACTTCCAGCAAGCTTTGTAAAAGTGGATCGAGTAACCATCGGGGCCGGGTGCTTTGTTCGATTCAAAGGAATTGATTGCTTTGAGCACTTCCTGTTCTGTGAACGGTGTATGCATGTTAAGATTATCCTCCATCGTGATCCTCTTAGGGATGTGTTCCAGTAAGATAAGCTCGTCCTCTCCACCAACGCTGTCGTCATCCATAAATAGCCTGGAGAAATTGGTATATCCTGCAGTTTTAATATTTGACTTCCCTCGTGCCATCTTCGATTTTGATCTCAGTGATGTAATTTAATGATTGTCTGACTTTAAACTGCTTGTGAAAATATGTGGTATTTTTATCCCCTGCTTTGAGCCAAGTGCTTCTCGACTTAAGCCTCCAATACTCTTCTTCAGTTCGAAATGCCTGAAATGCGTTGGTTTGAAGATTGACTTCTTCCTGCAGCGTGGTAGCTTCAATGGGCTGATCTTCCATCTCGAATTGGATATCTTCAAGATCGCTCACTGCATTTTTTCTGGGATTTGTAGGGGCTGGGAAATTGGATTTGGCCCAGATCTTGAGTGCATTTTTGGTATTAATGAGTTTCTTTTCCCAAATGTAGCAAGGGGATCCAGTGACGGGGATTTTCCAAGCCTTTTCCAATGTGCTCCAAAAACTATCATGAGCAAGCCACTGGGGGATGAACCTGAAGGGGATTGGACCTAGCTCCTCATTTTCCTGAAAGCAAAGTTGGATAGGCTTATGATCGGAGGATAGATTAGCCAAAATACTGGAGGAGATGTTATGATTATCAAACAGATGATTGTTGTGGACGAGGAACCTGTCCAATCTGGCCATAATATTTCCTTTGCCAATACGCTTGTTGGACCATGTATACTTCCCTTTATTGGGTTTTATATCGACGAGATCCCATTTTCGGAGAAGGGCTTCGACTTGAGCTTTGAAGCAGTCAATACCACTGTTACCACCCTTTTTTTCAGAGTTGGAAAGAGTAATGTTCATATCACCGGCCATAATGATATTCTGAGGGCCATATGCCTGCAGAAAGTCTTCAAGTAGGTTCCAGCATTCTTTTTTCTCAGAGTAAAGATTGGGAACGTACATGTTGAATAAGGCGAATTGCTTGTTGCTTTGAATATGAGTGAGATCCATATAAATCCAATGCTGCATAGCGAAAGAGTTGTGGAGATGGAAATTTTCAGGAGACCATAATGTTGCTAGGCAGCCCGAAGCTCCCCTAGCGCTAAGTGCATAATCGGTGCTTTTCTTCCAAATTTCTTTTCCGATATTTAAGACAGCATTGTCTTCGAGCTTGTCTCTTGGAGTAATAGGAAATCTGGCATATCAATTCTTTGAAGATCTTTTACTGCTTCAAGCTTGCTAGGGCTGCCCAGGCCTCTGCAATTCCAAGAGACCATCTTCATCATTTAGGATTATAGATGGAGGAGGGGGTTCCTCCTGCTAGGTCTCCATTTTTCTCTCCTGCTTGTCTGGCTCTAGTTTTTCTGTTGAAGACCATATCTATGGTGGCTTGGGAACCTTGGACTTTCTCACGCTCAGGTTCTTCTTCTCTCAGCTCTTTGATTGATTTCCGACCAGGCTTTTTGGCAGATTTATCTATTAATTCTTCCAAGGAAGAGGGTGAGATGGGAGTTTTAGCTTTAGTGATTTCAGCATAGGAGGGGGCATCTTTGATCGAGGTATATCTAGTGGGGCTGGAAGTATTTAGAGGCATGGGGATATTCAAATCTTCTAAGGCGAGGGAAATAACTCGAGAGTCTTGTTGTTCGCGTATTTATCCTTCTTCTTCGATCTCAGGGGTCTCTTGATTCTCCGATATTTCTAAAACTTTGAAGCTATTCCTATTGTTTGATGTCGTCGGATCTTGATGTTGATGATCAGATTTCTTGTTAGTTAGAATTTTTGGGTGGGATTTCATTCCCAATTTAGTATTTTTCTGGATGGTCGTCCATTGTTCTTTCTTTCCTTCTGATTCTAGATCCACAGGCTTCTTTTTGCAGGAACGGGCAAAGTGCCCGTACTCATGGCAGGATTTGCATTTAAAGGGTATTTGTTCATAGTCGAGTTCTTGAATATGGGACCAATCTGCCATAGTAAGGTTTATTGCTTCCGAAAGTCCATGTTCCAAGTCCACTTCAACGCAGATTCTCATGCATGCATATTGATCTTTCCGATCAGCTTTGTCGATATATTTGCTTAGGGCATTTCCAATAGCTTCTAGGGATTCATAATTCTAGCAGTGAAGGGGTAGATGAGGGAGTCTCACCCAGACGGGAACGGTAGAGGGGATGTCAAGGGTTGGGTGGAAGTTCGGGGTCCATTTATTCATGTAGAGTCCCTGCGGTCCCATGAAGTACGCTCCATTTCTAAAATAAGCTTGAGATGCTGTTTGCTTTTGAACACGAATGAAAAGTATCCTTTGCCCAGAAAGCAGGATTTCACATCTTCTGTGATTAAGGATCTCCAATTCTTTTGCACCCAGTGTTCGGTAGCCTTCGAAGAGGGCCATAGTCCTATGAACTGGCCGATCAATCCACGATCCGACAGATTGAGGGTTGTCCTGCAAGGTAGATCAACTGGTAAAGCTACCGTCAGGATCTCGTTAATCTTATTCATGAACTTCTACTGAGAAGAGGAAAGAGGCTTCTTGCCTCGATTGGCTATCAGATTCAAAAAGTTGGAAAGATTAGAAGAAGGGCTACTTTCTCCCAACGCCATTGGAGGCTGGGGCAAGCCCTGAAAGAGAGATCTGGGAGCAAGAAAGAAAAGATCCCGAAGGGATCCCTTCAAGCAGTCGAGTGCTCAGGAAGAACGGTCAGGAGGGCCAACAAGAACTATCCAGCACTACGCCTAGTCTATCAAATGCAACAAATCGTGATCAGGTGCAGAATTGGATGCACGCCAACTCTTAGGTGCACGCAGCCAGCACGCTCACCCATCAAGGAATCGTGATCCCTTCATCCTGCCAATTGCGTACAAGCTCCCTAAGTTCATGACTTTTACTTTATAGTGAAGGAAGTGAAAGGACACATCCCTTTGTTGTTGGCCGAAATGTCAATTCACAATAAATATTATTATTAAATAACAATAATAGTATTATTAATGTCTTTATATAATATTTCTTTTGCTGGGCTGACTTGTGAGGATACCTCACGAAGCTATAAACACCAATAGAATATACCGAAAACATTTTAATATGTAGATTTAGTGGATTATGGCCATCATCACCAACTATTGCCTCCAACTAGACCACATCATATGCAATAATTTTTTTTCCAATGATTTCATGGATGAAGGACCATGGTTATGAGCATACCCACATCTTCTTAAAACCATGGTTCCTAAATTTCAACATGGCTATAATATATATCTCAACAACCCCTACATGGGAAAGAATGTCGAATCTCTCCATCCACCTCTAGACTATGTAAAATTTAGAAGATATTAAAAATTCCTTTGGTAAATTTCTCAAGATTAACAAATATTTTATCTTTACTGAAATATGTGTAGAGCTTGACATTAGTGAAGATACACTAGATCGTATGCTTCCAGTGTATGATGATTGTAGATGGACTAGTGAAAATTAGACTATGAAAATATGATTATTAGAGGGGGGTCTATAGGTTGGAGATATGTTGAGACGAATCCCCGAGGGGATGTTCCCCAAAAATATGTATCTCAATTGAAGTTCGTAGTGACAACAAAGGTCCCCACCCCTCCCTTTAAAGAATGGAATGTGGACATGTATTTACTCATATAAAACAAGCCACCCCATCCTTTGCAAAGTATCATGACTATAAACCCCTAAAGGGGTGTGAAGAGGCATAATGAGTTGGGTAGTTCAAACTTGAAAAGGGAAACAACCCCTTCAACAAGCTAGGTTTCTATCTTTAATGGAGCATCAATCAACCTAAAATTCACCATCTAAATTGAAAATAAAAATTAAATACGAAAAGTCCCACAAGCACTACAACTAGTAGATTCAAAAGTACAATCTCCATATGAAGATATTGTAAAACAATGAAGTTAGATTATACCATGGCTTAACAAAGTTTGTCATTAGGACTATATACCTAGACAAAGGGTTACAAATTTAATATTTGACTTGAGATTTGAGGTTGTAGGGGTAAAAAATTGTATATCAATGATCCAAATGAATATCTATAACAAACGTTGAATGGACTTAATGCAATGAAGAAATCTCAACAAAATCACAGGATTTTCTATGAAAGTGAAGCTTGAGACCAGGAACTCGAACATGAGATCGAAGTAAGTGGGGATAGTTTGAAAGGCCCCACGCTTGTCCAATTCACTATCACTCCCCTCCAAAGTATTAAATTGCTGAAAGCATAAAATAATAAAATTAAACTAAAAGAGAAGAAGACAAAAAGCAAGGAATCTTGAACTAGAATACTACCAACAAAATGATAAAGGAGTTGGAGAGTTGGGGATTCATGTCCTTCCAAATACTCCCAACAAGCCAATTCTACCTTTAAAATTTTACACAACATTCGAGAAAGAGTTCTTTGGTAGAGAAAAGAGGTATTATCGAGAAAGCTTATGAGTTTATAATTTGTAATGCTCCGGAGAGCCAATACACCATTGTAATTTTACAATTGTCGAGATATAAATCTTGAGCAAGCCATTTGATGATGGAGTTTCCTATGGGTTTTCTCTAGGGTTATCTATGCGTCATTAGTGTATTATTGTTGTTTGATCATGTTTCTTATGTCTATTAGTTGTAACTTTGTTGTTATTAATCCCAATCATCAGTTTGTTTGATTGTTGGGTTAAAATATTGGTAGTATACATTGTTAACTCCCTACACAATCAATTAAATTCAGTTCCTTACTTAAATGAATCATTGACCATACATTCGAATTTATCTATTCCCTAGTTGGATTGTTGGTTTACAATTAGAAAACGTTTTGCAACATTGTTTGCCAGTTTAATCAATTGCTAGATGCGTGATATGGAACGTGGGTGTGCATCTCTAGAAGATGAAGGACACTCTCTCCAAGGAATAAAAATAGATATTTTAGATACATAAATGCACAACTCTCTCCAAGTTCCATGTAGGTTTTGTTTTAATAATTATTTGCATACTTTAAATTGACTTTTAGTCAACAAACTAAGAGGCATAACACTCTGTGTGAGCAATGAAGGGTAAGAACTTTGTCTTGGTTCCTATCATTGTATGTGTGTTATCTTATTAAGTACCTTTTCTGCCCACTACATAGATGTGTGGTCTTTGGTTTCCTATCAATTGGTATCAAATCAGTGGAACCAAACTTGTATTTTCTCTAGATATTGTTTCTTGGTTTAAGATGCCCACCTAGGTTCTTTGGTATTCATTTTGGTTTATTGGATAAGTGCCCACCTAGCTCAACCTCATCTATAACAATTTGGTTTCTTGGATATTTTCCCTCCCACCCAATACGTCATTGTTACCCTTATCTAGTTCTTTATAGGTTTGGTCCCTCACAATAAACTCATTTTCTTAATCTTTAAGGTTATCTGGAGTTACGCTCTCCCTCCTATTATACGAGGGTTTATCCCTCTCTTGCTTTAGCTTTCTTCTGCTTCATCAACTTCATTATTTCAAAGCAACATACCTCCATGTAGTGATCCATCTTTTAAATAATTTGAGGCCCCCAACACTAGACTAATGGAGGAGATTGTCCTTTCCTTCAAGGAGATTGTCACATTACAACCTTGACTATCCTCTTCTCCTTTCCAATTGGACACTCGCTTTTCTCTACCAAAATATGGCATGCAAATGCAAGGTGAGTTGTGGATTCATATATCCATAGTCTCACATCATATTTTAGAACATGTATGGATCTATCTAATGCCACTTAGTTTCAAATGATTAGGTCACCATTGGATCGTGTTGCACAAACTTTGTAGGAGGACCAATCTAAAGCTCCCAAAGTATACATCAAACTAAATTATGCCTAGTTTAATAGTTCCACCCCTTGATAGATCAAGGTGTGGGATGATGTTTGCCTAGATCTTTATCGATGGTTCTACCCCCCATGCTATTTATGAAACTTGATGTGTCGATAGTTGCAACTTTGCAAGGCCCTGTGATAGTTCATCTAGTAGTACACTAACATCTTTACCAAGCTTTGGATTTAGCTTCAGATCCATTAATCCGATGAGGTACTTATTTTGAAATTCAATTATTTGTGTCAGCAATTTTTAGACATGAGATAAACTTATTTGAGAGCACTTCCCTTTATCGAGACCTCATTCTTCGCCTTCCTATTGAGCGTAAACTTGACAAACATCCTCACTTAGCTTCCCCCCATTTTTCTACTCCATGCCCAAACCCTTCATTGTCACGAGTCATGTCCACAACTCCTCATGGTCTGTCTTCCTCTCCTAGATATGTGCATCAATGCCAGCACAATAAGGTGCTAATTCACTCCTTGATAGAGTGCCAATTTGTCTAGTGCTAGAATGCCATTAGGAAATTCTACGTTGAACCACGTACTATTGACCATGTCGACAACCCTTATTTCCTCTGTCTCATTTGTAATTTGAGCTTGTCACACTCCCAAATCCTATAAATTCCAATCCTACATTTTTGTTAATGACTAAAGCCTCATTTCAATGTCCTACATACCTTATTTTCCCACACAATTACCAAATAAAAACACAAATTGCCACTATGACCATGGACAATGGTAATAAGAAAATCCTTGTGTATTAGGAAGTTGTCACTTGGCTTAACCTTCCCATCACCAACCATCCCTCTCCTTTGTCATTTAGGGTGGATAAAAAATCATGCACCACATTTGCTTGTCAATAAATGTTGTGTTATTACATATGCTGCATTGGCCCCTTTTTTAATAAAATCAAATGTGATGTTTTTCCACTCAACTATGTTGATATACTTATGGGTCTCGCTTATCAGCACTAGCATAGTGCCTTGTATGACGCCTGGCATAACTTCTAAAAAAAAATTAAAGAAGGTAAAACATATAAAGCCACATATTTTACAATTATCCTCCCCCCTTGCTTTTGACAATGTCATCAGTCATCAAATCAATTTGACTAAATGCTTGTCATTCTTTGTGGTGTTCCCAATCAAATTTAGATAATGATTACCACCCACCCACATTATTTATGCCATCTTTACTTGATGAATTTGTAGACATATTCCTCCCTTTAGAGGGCCTTCCTCCCATTCGCCATATCCAAAATACCCGGTTGACTTACTTCCTAGGGTGTCTCTCTACCTTGGTCCTCCCAAGTGTTGGAATCAATTTAATACTGAGAGGAGGGGGGGGTGAATCAATATTAGCGCAATTATCAGTAGTTTTTACCTTCTTTAACAGGTTAGTCTTAACTCAATCTTAATGTTTAGTTATGCATCCAATATAAACAAAATCATTCATCCATATATGCACCAAGACAAATAACACAAAACACATGAATTTTTACGTGGAAACCCAATTGAGAGAAAACCACATAATGCTATTTTGTAATGAAAATAATACATTCAAGGAAGCATCAACTTCTTGTATTTACCAGGACCATTGGAAGGAGGCATCGACCCCCTGGTTTTACATGCACCGACTTGACGAAAGATCCAACTCCCTGTTTTCTCCAGCACCAACTAGAAGGAGTATACAACCCCCTACTCCTTGCCCCGTCCTGCCGCCCATATATCCAATATGTGATTCTGAATTACTAAACTTCCAACTCACGCACACCTCTGATTTGCTGATATTAGTTATATTATCAGCTATCTTTGTATTCAGATGATTTACTGTCACTGTGTTGCATACATCAATTGACTTCTCATTCCTCTCAATTCAACACTTCTGGTAATGTCTTACTTCATGTATTGTGTGCTTGTTGATTTTGTAGTATGCGCTAAGGTATGCTCCGTTGATCTGCTACTGCGCAATTGCATTCACCAACTGATATTGTGCTTTCAATTGATAGTTTGCTGCTATGAGATAATGCACCAGTAACAAATGGAACTTTGCAATAACTGATGTGTCCGTTCTGTTTAAGTGACACGGTCTTCGAGACAATCTACAACATGTCGTGCATCAATTTATTCATCCTTTCAGTTTAACACACCTATCTCAAATCATCCTCATCATAATGTGCTTAGTGGATCCTATTTCGGCTCTGTCGTCGCGCATCAGATGGAATTCTCAACTTCGCACACTTTATTTCAGTCTTTGTGCATCAACCAAACATCTACGCATCTTCTGATATACTTCGGTTTTGTTTATGCGCTAATTTCTTACTTACAACATCTGTGACTTAATTGTCTGCATGATGTCCGCAATCCTATCATTCAATCTTCACGCAGTTGCGCATACTTCTACGTTTCTGCCTTTCGGTATTTGCACATATGTCACAGATCTACAACATCAATCTGCGCACCATCATCTGTATCATTCCTCTGTATGTGTGCACTCGGTTCCTGGTTCTTTCTCTTTTCCTATGGCAACGCCACTTCATGTCACAACATTAATATGTGGATCTCTAGTCCTTATCTCTGCTGTGATCATCTGTATCTTCGGATTATGTGCTTCTTGCTTTCTTTTTTGCATTTCTGTTGCTAACACTGGGCATGCCTCAATGACATGGTCAAAAGATTTACAATAACTACAGGCAGTGCACGCATTGGTATAATCTCTGGATAAGTGACCTAGCTGGCCACAGTTATAACAGATCATCTGGCCTCTTCCTCTTCCTTGTGCTGGGCCAGTGTTTCTTCCCCTTCCGCGGAATCCTCCACGGGCTCTGTATGCGCCTTGGTTGTAATGCGCGTTATCCTTGTTCTGCAGTGTTTCTTCTTGAACTTTGTAAACTCCACCACACATATGATCTACATCTTGCTTTATTTCCATCATGAGCTCATATGCTCTACAGTTGGAATCATCATGTCCAACGGATTTACAGAATGTGCAATAAAAATTCTTAGGTGTTCGCACATATTTCTGGATTAAGTAACAATCTTCTGGCCGATGTCCTCTAGTTTTGCAGATCTCATATCATGGCCCTTGGTTTTGATTTAGTGGATTTGGTGCTCCACTGTCTAGGTAATATTGAAACAAAGGACAGCGTTCCTTCGGCTGTCCTTCTCCCTTACATCTGGTACACCAGATTTATTCTCTTTTTTCTTTTCCCTTCTTAATGTCCTGCAACTGTAATGTCAAGGTAGCTAGCTGATTCTGAATCTGGACCATCTGGTGCTAGTCTCTCCTATGGGTGAAGCTTCTAATTTCATCGCGACCTCCAAGGCTTCTTGCTGCGAGGCAACCTTCTGTTGCATCAACGGTAGTCTAATATGGGGCAACAACGCAGCTATGAACCATTCTTGGTGCTGTTGTGGTGCGATGTCAAAACTGACCTAGTCTAACAATGTTCTATACTTCTGGTCGAATTCCCAGACTATCTCATTAGGTTTTTGCTTAATCTCCTTTAATTCTGTTATACATTATGATTATGACTTTGGTTTCTTGAACTCTCTTAAGAGTGCAACCTTAATATCCTCTAAGGTTCTATTATGTCCTATAGAATACTTCATGAACCAATTCAAAGGCTCTATCTCTGAATGTAGTGATGGGTTGCTCTTGCTTCACAGCATCATCCTGAACTTGCTTGACTCTCCACATGACTTCACATAGAAACCAGTGCTGCTCAGGGTCTTCTAGACCCGTTCCTTTAAATATTGACAGCTTAATATCGTCAGTCATTCTCCTTCTTGGTGGTACAGTATTCTGTGCAGTGGTCTATGCGGTGTTAGGGATATTACTGCGCGGAATGTTATGAATCATAATGTTCTGAGTCAGTATGGTCTGAGTGCTACCTACGGTGTTACTGGTATTGACGCTCCGAGGATTAGGAATATTAACAACTGGAGGATTCTGAACAGACAGATTCTTTGCAATAGGGGGTGCAATATTCTCAACTGGTGGGTTCTGCGGAGTGATAGGTTGATAGGTAGCCGATGGAGGTGTTGTCTGGCTATCAGTCTCAACTTGGAACTCAGTCTCTACACGGAGTTCACGTTCTTTAAGGTTCTTTTCTGTATTAACCTTAAATCTTTTTCCTCTTCTCAATTTGTGTGTATCTTCGTCAGAGTCACTATAGATGCTATTGACCATGACAGACTCAAAAACTGCTAGGAATATTACTGCATTCTCAAAACTCTTTTCTCTGCTAAAAGCATTTTAATATATAAAATTAGACTGTTCAAGTACTTACCTCT
Organism: Larix kaempferi; assembly: GCA_027924585.1. Classification (NCBI taxonomy): domain Eukaryota; kingdom Viridiplantae; phylum Streptophyta; class Pinopsida; order Pinales; family Pinaceae; genus Larix; species Larix kaempferi. The sequence continues at coordinate 3,173,366 of BSBM01000607.1, forward strand.
GAATCCCTTGAAGAACTATGCCTCTGCTGCGTTCTAGGACTTCAGGGTGTCTACAACGAATTCTGTAACGAAACCTTCTAGTATACTGTCAACCCAAAAGTCGACTGCGCGCAAGAGTGGACTATCTACTTCTTTAAGCCTTTGAATAAGTTCTGGATTCCACTCGATAGGTGCCCCTTCTTGGAAACAATCCTTTTGCTCTGCGAGTCTTGATAACCACTCGTGCAACTCGTTTCCAAAACTTTCCCATAAAATTTCATGAATATCATTCCACGGGTATTTATTTAACCAATCTACATCAGAGAGACGCGGATGTCTATTCTACTTTCTTGCAAAATATCTTTATGTCTTGTCCACCCAATTCCAAATTTATGTTTTCTCAAGATTCCAATTTTCGGTACTCATCACCAGTTCAAGTGCGGCAACAGAACCATTTGTTGGCTGCTTATACTGTTATGGAGGTTTTCTAGAAAGACCCAGGTTCTGCGCGGTTCAAGGAACCAGCAAAACCCCCTTTTCACCGGCCCTTTCGGCAACAGTCTGCGAGCAAACTGAGGTCTCACCCGAGGCGAAGTTGATGGGGAGGTTGCGGAATTAGGTTTCCACAACCGCGTGATGAGCGCTTAACAGACTGGCAAGCAGCACACTACAGGACTCGTGCTGCGAACTGGGGACTGCGCGAAGTTCACCCCTTCGCGGATAATGCTTATACAATAGTGCATCCAAGGACCGTGCGTTCAAACTGACTACTTGACGATAGGACAGCGCCACAGAGACTGCGCTTCCTCTTCGGTATTAACCACTTTAATGGATTTTACTTAGTGTAAAAAGACGCATTCAACAGCATAATAGCCTGCAACCCTTGCAAACTTATACACTATAACAAACAACAATGTAACTACGCACTTCTGGTGCTGCGCTCAGGGGATCGCACTATACAGACTTTGCTGGCTAAGTGTTTACCCGATTGACTTATGCATTCAACTGACTTAGAAATACTTATGCAATTAACATTCATTCACATATGTTGATACTTAACATATTATTCCCATTATTATCCTTATGGTGAATACATATAAAAGAAAGAACACATGAGCTCATAACGAAGATCTTAACCATTAAACATAAGCAAATACACGGAGTCAAGCACATAATCAATCAGATAACACAAAATTTAACGTGGTTCACCCCCGAGATGGGATCTACGTCCACAGGAACTGTTGTTATATTATTTATGGGAAGGGTACAACAGTTCCAGTCTGTGCACTCAGCTGCAGACTCTCTCCTCTCTCTCTAGGTCTCTGGGCACACAGCTTGCAAATCCTTTTACAATCGTCTCTCAACAGAGATCTAGATTCAACAATAATCAACTATTCACGATCAGAGATTAACCCAACAACCCTTTCCCTTACAAGATATGGCCTTTATATAGAGATCGTGCCCATAGGTCACGTCCGTTACAATGCATAGGCCAAAAACCCTTATGTTACAAAATGGTGAGGTTATCGGCCGACTCGGCCTGTCACAGTTGACAACTGCTCCACACGCTTCTGGCCATTCTGTTGGACCACTCGTTGCTTGCATGCCCTTATGACATCCACAGTCTTCACAAAATGGTTATACTGCATCGTGGCGTGTCGCTTTCCGCCCCTCTGGCCTGCCTGTATCTGTCAGCTTCGTGGCTTAGCTTCTAATTGTTTTCCATCACTCTCTTGACAGGTCGCTTTCATTCACCTTCACGCTGCTCCATACCCATTCCTGGGAATCAAGGAGTCTCTTACCCAAACAGGTCGCTTTCGCAGCTCGACCCTTCCTTATATTCTTTACGTAAAATAAGTGCTCTACTGGCACTCCGCGGTGCTACTACTTCGCGGAGCTGGCACTTAGCTGCACGGTTCTTACCCTGTCGATACTGCACTGTGCTCAACTTCGCAGCTCCCCAAAACTGTCTTAAAACTGCCTTCAACTGAGATGTGTTGTAACTTCGCAGCTCCAAAACTGTCTTGCACAAAAATGCCTTACTTGGGCCAGGCCCAACATGCCCCTAACACTTATATGTGGCTCGTCCCCGAGCCACTTTCCACTTCTGGTTCCATGAGATGCTCTTCCTCTTGTAGAGCTATCTTAGCAGCAAGCTCTTGATACGTTGCGCTCAGCTTAGTAACTGTATCCTTGGAATCCTATTTAAATGCTTTGATGGTTTCCAACACATCCGATGCTAAGTCATCCTGACATTGCTCTTGTACTGACGCCTATGCGTCGCGAAGTTCCTGCTGTTTTCCTTCGATCTGTTGCATTAGGTCATGTGCTTCCTCTTGCAGGGGCTGTGACTTGTCTCCGCCTTCAGCCTCCCATTCTCTTAACACTTGAAGTTGTCTTTTTATTTCTTTGACTTCTAGAAATTTGCGAAGTTTGTCTATTGGTAGCAGGGTCTTCATCTCCGCGTTCAGAGCATCTAACGCTGCCTGCTTTTCCTACAAAGTGGTTTGGAATTGCAACAGGGTCCTCTTGCAGCGTACTAAATACTCTCGTAGCTTCGTCCAACAAGTGTCGACACTTATCCACTTCACTAGATATGCTTTCTACGGCAGCTTTCGCTTCAGTTTCTCTGAGCTCTGCCTGATCTGGTGGTGTCTTCGGTTGATTCTTTACTTCCAAGGCTGCAATCTTCGCCTTGTAGTCTATCTCCATGTCTGGCATTTCAGACTTAAGATCACTGACTACTGAGCCGATCTTCTTTATAGTATCTGCGAGTTCTGGCTGCTCGTCGCATTCTGGGATCTCTGCACAGACTGAAGCGACAGTCTGCTCTATCATTCTTTGTTGCTCATGTGCAGTATAAAGTGCTCTAGCCTTCTTTGCGGTTTCTTCCTACAGCTTTTTATAGTTTGCTTGTAAGTCGTGGTGACGGTTCAAAGTGACCATGTCTCTATCATGTATCTCCTCGACAACCTGTAGGTGTAGATTGTGCAAACCTTCTTGTGGCAGCATCGTGATGTCGATGTCCACATGCTCTACTCTTTGCGTGCCCGCAGCTAATGCATCGCGGGGTAAAATGACACTGAGTGGGTCAATGCGGACGATGCACGATTTTGGTGCCAGGGTTAGGGCTAAAGATTTTTTCTTTGGCTGCGATGTGTCCTTTGACCTTCCTTCCGACTCTGATTCTTGAGTCAAATCCAAGTCGCGCTGGACTTGCTCAAACTTCACTGCTATGCCTTGAAGCGCGGTGAGATTCTGCTGCAGACTTGCGTGAATCTCCTCATTATTACTATCTTTGAGGTTCAACACGTCTTCTAGATGCATGATGACTGTGGATGCGATCATCTCATAATCATCATCATGTAGCTTCGCGTCCAACTGGCCCTTTCAAGGCTTCTGCTTCTTTTTCTGGATTTTCTCTGGTATTGAGCTTCCGTGCTCCTTCCGTTTTCCTAATGGTGACTCTTCGACAATTGTTGTTGGAATTGGATTACTTTCTTCGGAGTCACTGTCGATGATCATAGGTCCTTCGACCTTCCATTCATCCAGCCATTCCTTCATGATGAGGTCGATATCTGCTTCATGCATGTGATAGTTCCCTTGGAACCATTCTGGGTTCTTTTTCTATGCCTTCGCTGAAATGTAGATAGAATGCATGTCAGCGTAAAAATTTAACGTGCGAATATATTTAGATGTTACCTCTTTGGAAATGCGCGATGTGCGAATGATGACATCGCACAACTGCTCATAGTATGTGTAGAAAACTTCATTCAACACGCGCTGTCTTTCTGGCATCAAATTTGCCTAGAGGTTTGCATACCTGGGTCCTCGATAGTCATTGTTGGGAGAGGTGAGGCCAACATAGTGCCTTGGGTCCTTCCAGCCTACAAATCCAATCCGTACCATTAACCAAGTAGAATGAAATGCGGCGCCCTTAACCTGAGTTTCGCGGACATCTTCCAGAAACTCGTTCAGTAAATATTGGCACTAGTTAAATCTTCCTCCCTGCGCTGCTTTCGCCCCAAGGAGCATTGCGCCGGCTAGTACTTTTGAAGGTCTGGCCTTCCGCAATATTTTCCCTGCTAGCAGTTGTACTACAAACCACATAGCATCATCTTTTATATCGTCCGTGATGAACCCTCTTTTTCCTTTTGGAATGTTGTGAGTTTCTTTCATCTGCGCGGCAATCTCCTTATCCTTGGTTTTGTCGACAAAGAACTTCTTTGGGTCGTCGCCTTGCTTGCTTAGCCCTATAATCCGATGGATCAGGTTGATGTTGAGGTTGACGTTTCTGTCCATCCAAAGGTAGCCTTGGTATGTGCGCGATATGAGTGTGCGCACCACCACGTTAAGTTCTGGGCTTCGGTCGAAGTGCGGGAGCCTCAATAGGTTCAACAACCCCGATTCGACAACTTCAGATAGCCAGCTCTGCGCAACCAACAATGGGTTGTTCTTCACATCCATCTTCCAGCACATATATCTATTTGGCTGAAATTGTGGGAATTTCGGCTCGTCTGGATCCTTCTCATACTTCGCGTTTCTAGAGAGTTTTATCGCCGGTGCATCTGCTGTTCACGGAGAGATATATTCTGGTGTCAAGGTTAATGGCAGCTCCTTATCCCCTGGTGGAACTACTAGTAGCTTGGAGCCCATTACTTTCAGCTTAGCTTTCTCAACTACGGGTTCCTTACCCTTACTCTGCATTTGTGTTGAGTGTCGTGGCGAACGGCGTGAACCTTGTCCTTGTTCTGTAACAACCTTCTTAGCAGGGGTTCTCATCAACACTTCAAGCCCAGTTTGCTTAAACACCCTCACAGCCTGCTCGATTGTGGACTCTTGTTCAACTATAGAATCGTCAGACATTCACTAGACTTTTCTCTGCAAACTCACGGAAATACTCAGCACAGACTATTAAAAGATTGAATCTATGGCTCACCGAAAAATTTCAGAGTTTCGGTAACGCCCGCGAGTCCAGACATAACGGTATTTATAAGCGTAGTTGAGCTTCGCCGCGCCATTCAAAAACTAGAAAAGCATTACATGGCATGTCCGTTGGCCAAATCCGCTGAGGATTCGAGTCCTTTCCTTCATTAACTCCTTCAGAACGACTATTTTTGCGTTAAATGCTTAAGCGATCGTCGACAAAATCATTGTATAACGGCTAGTTTTCCGACCAACATTGTAATGGCTAGTTTCTCAGAGTGCTGCATCGAACTGCGCAGCAGGTTGTCACTATCCCGATGCGGTTACTTCACGGTGTCCTGCGTCTTTGTTCTGAACTCTGTCTCTTTCTTGGTCTACTTGATCTGCGCAGCTACATTTTGAGCTTTGTATTGCGCAATATTTCTTTTCTTTTTCTTTCATCCATAGCTTCACTTCTCGACTAGCGCTGTGCGGTTGATGCATTCTTTTCATCAAACTTCGCGTATCGGACCAACACTGTGTACAGACTCTTTTGAATTTCTAGTGCCCAATTTCAACTGTACTTGACACTTAGAAACTCCCTTCTCTTCTGATCACTGAGGGTTCTGCGAAGTAGAACTATCCCTATAGGGTTTTAGTCTACTTCCTTTCACCAAACCTGGTGAGTTATCTTTGGCTAACGTGGCTAATTGAACTGTGCCACCGTTAGTAACATGTATAACAGTATATGGCCCAAGTCAATGCATTTTAAATTTGCCAGGAAATTTCATGAACTTGCTATCATACAGGAGGACTAGGTCACCTACCTGAAAGGACTTGTTTTTGATGTGGCGATCATGCCATGCTTTTTCTCTGTCTTTCTGCACTTGCTGGTGAAAGCCTGCAATGAAGCAATCCTCCTCCAATCCAACCAAGTGTAGAAGACTTTCTTCTATTGTTTGTTCATCATCCCGTGCCTGTGAATGCAACAATCCTTAAGCTTGGTACAATATACTCCATTGGAATCACAACTTCCTTTCCATAGGCCAATATGAAAGGTGTATGGCCTGTCAACTTCTTGCAAGTGGTTCTGTATGCCCATAATACAGCTAGAATGCGCAGATCCCAATCATCCTTGTTTACATTGCATACCTTTGTTAGCGCATTCTCCAGTACCTTGTTGAAAGATTCAATAGTTCCATTGGCTTCAAGATGGTACGGTGTACTCCTCTGATGATAAATGTGGAACTCTTCAGTAAGGGATTCAATAGTTTTGTTCAAAAATTGAGTCCCTTGATCACTCATTAAAAGAATTGGGGCATCCAAATCTGGTAAGGATGTTCTCAAAGATGAACTGCGCTACAGTCCTTCACTTGTTTAGCCTCTGCCCATCTAGTGAGATAATCAGTTGTGGTGATAATGTATCTCGCACCAGTCCTCTTTCCTAGTGGGTTAATAGGTCCCATGAAATCAATAACCTATTTGTCAAATGCTTGTAATGTCAACTGTGGTTTTAACGACATTTCGTCTCTTCGCGACGGCTTTCTAGTCCTCTGACAGACATCGCAACTCTGGAAATGTTCCTTTGAATCTTTATGGATTGTAGGCCACCATAGCCCTGCTCTCAATATCTTTTGCGCAGTAGCTCTTCCTGCGTAGTGACCTCCATATACACCTAAATGTACATCAACCAATATGAATGGCTTCTCGTGCTCCAACACAAATCTGCGCAACACTTCATCTGGTCCCAACCTGTATAGTTGTCCTGCTATGATAGTGAAGTCTACTGCTCTCACTACCAGCTTCTTCTTCTACTATGTAGTGAAATCTTTGGGTTCCAACCCCGTAGTAAAAAAGTCTACAATATCCTTGTAATAATCATCAGCAACTTGTATGGCAAATAAATGTGCGTCAAGCAGATTGTCTTCAAGATTGGTAAGTTCTTCTCCTGATTCAATCCTTGAGAGATGGTCAGGTCCTAGGTTCAATCTGCCTGGCTTAACAATGATTTCAAATTCATACTCTTGGAAGAGTAACGACCATTTGCAAATTCTCCCCCATAACACTAGTTTATTGACCAAATACTTTAAAGCATAATGGTCAGTAAACATTGAGAAGTGCACACCAAGCAAATAATGTCTGAATTTCTGCAATGCATACACCATAGCTAGAACCTCTCTTTCTATGGTTGTATAGTTCTTTTCAGCTGATGAGAGATTTCTGCTCGAGAATGCAATGGGATGGTCAATGTCTCCCTCTCTTGGCTGTGCTAGCACCACACAAAGTGCAATGATCGAAGCATCAATGTGTACATGAAATTGCTTGTCCCAATCCGGGAAGAGTAGAATAGGCGCAGTTACCATTTTCTCCTTTAGTGTGTCTAGGCCTTGCTCTCATTCTACATTCCATATGAACTGCGCTTCTTTTTTCAACAGCTTCTCCATTGGCGCGGTTATCTGCGCATAACCTTTGATGAATTTTCTATAGTATCCCGTATGTCCCAACGTGGTGCGAAGTTGTTTCACTGAATTCGGTGCAAGTAAATTCACAATAACCGCGATCTTTGCAGGATCAACCATCAAACCTTGTTTACAGACAATGTGTCCCAACAGAATTCCATAGGGCACATAAAAGATGCATTTTTTCAAATTCAAAGAAATCCGATGTTGTCTACATTCCGCTAACATCATTCTCAGGTTTTCATAGTGGTTGTTCAGTAAATCAATGACAGTCCAATCATCAAAATAGACTTCTAAGAACTTACGAAAAAAGTCCTTGAATGCAACCACAACAACTCTGGAAAATATGGAAGGTGCATTCTTCAACCCAAATGACATCACTATATATTGATATGATCCCCATTCAGTAGCAAATGTTGTCTTATGTATGTCTGCTTCATAAATCTTGATCCGATGGTATCCAGAAAATCCATCAGTGAAAGAATATGCCTCATTTCCTCCAACATTGTCCAATACTTCATCTGTAAATGGAGTAGGAAATGGGTCATGCAACGAAGCATCATTCATCTTAATTAGATCTACGCAGATTCTTATTTCACATTTTGTCTTCCCTTCCTGGATAACCATAGGGCTTATCCACTCAGATTCTTCAACTGGCTCAATGATCCCTACATCAAGCATCTTGTCAATCTCTGCCTTCACTCTCTCTTTATATCTGGGATTCAATCTATAAGGCCTCTGCTTTAAAGGATTCGTGCCTAGATTGAGAGGTATCTTCATAACTCCCAAGTCGCCCAAAATGCCTTTCATTTCGGTAAACTTCGTTGGAAACAAATCCTAATACTCATGCAGAAGGTCTGTGATCTGCGCTACCGTCTCATGATCCGAGTAGTCTCCAATGGATGAGAACTTCGGCTCTTCGCTGGTGCCAATGTTCACTTTTCTTGTCTTGACAGGTCCGCTCATATTTGGAATTTCTAGTGGAGGTCCCTCTACATCACGCGCTCGTTCGGATTCAAGTATATTGATGTTGCGCGGATCCTCCTCATCGCTTTCCTCCTGTTCTTCTTCATTTTCAACGAGATTATAACATTCAAGGGCATGCGTTATCATTTTTGCCCATACTGGTTGTAGGTTCATAGGTACTTTTACATATTCAAATATCTTTTCTTTGATTTCCTTTAGTGCCTCGTTTGTACTTGGGCATTCTTCTCTGAATATCCTCTCTTTGATCATTTGTAGAGCTTCGTTTATACTTGGAGATTCATCTTCAAAACTGAAGGTTTTCTGGAAATTCGCAGTCAACATAGACCAATCCGTGGTTCCTCTGCGAAGCTTGGCATATGTGCACCAATTCTCTGGAATCTGCTCTAACGTGTGCACAAACAAATGAACCCATTATGTCTGTGGTCTCTTTTCCCATGCTTGAGAACAAGTCTCTATGTGATCCCTCAGATCCGTTTGTCCATTATACTTTTCCATTGTCAGTGCGACTTTCTCTGTGAATTTGATTTGCATCATGTGTCTGCACTGATCCCATGTGGTCAAATTTTGCTTATGCGTGGCCCAGCATCTGGCAGGTGTAGCGCGCAGTGCTATATCCAATGCTGGTATGCGGTGTTCAGCTGCAACTGATACAGTATATTCTTAAATAAATGAATAGATTCTAGTTGAACCATCATAAGTGGGGATTGGACTTACCTCGGTTCCAATCCAATGGAGTGATTTGGTGATTTGCGCGCATCTTCTTGCAGATACTTCATGCATACGGCTTTTCCAATTCTCCAGTCTTGTGTCAGAGTCTGATAGGCAAGAACTCTCACATCACCAACTAAATGCTCCATCCGCTATAGGATTAATGTAGTCATCCTGATTCGTAGTCATCTTGTAGATGCGATCAAGATCTTGTGTGCTCTGGATTCTTCCTGAATCAGCTCACTATATCTTTCTCCTTGCGAAGGGTCCAACGGTGCAATGACCCTAATATCCTGCCCTTCGAAGATCATCTTCTTGGTCTTTAGATTTATGATCACGAGGTTATCCATCGTTCAGTCTATCCCCAATGATGTTGGATATGGGTTACTATCGTCAGTCATCTTGATAAATTCGAAGTCTACGGAGCTTCTGACTCCATCGATGTCCACAAGTACATTGGCTAATCTCCCAAAAGGTATCACTTTCTGCTGATTTGCTAACCTCAATTGTATGGGTGACCATGCTAACCTTGGTTTCCCCATCTGTTGCCATGTCTGCTTGCTCAAGACATTTACCTCGGATCCTAAATCATGGATTATCTCATCCATCTCATAATATCCAATCTGCGCACTGAGACTCATTTCTCGGCCTGTTCTTTTATGGCTCTTGATATAGTGAACTGCGCTCTAGGCAGTATTCGTGGAACCGCGCAGTTCATATTGATCTAGTAAATTCTGCAATTCCACTACAGCATCTGCGCTCTTCAATAATTTCATGCAGCTATGTAGGAACTGCGCGACAAAAGTGCCTGGTTCTGCTGCGGTAATGTTTTGATCATACGCTGCTGGCATATTCCCGTATGCGGTGTTTCACTTCGCAAAGGGATTCTTGGCAACATAGGTGCTGGCTCTTTGAAGATGTCCCGTGCTTCTTCGAAGACTTCCTTATTTCTCGCTAGATCGAAAACAGGTGTTTTCCCAGTCGCTTTTCTTATCCATACCGCTTCAGCAGGGGTCTGCTTAGATTGGTGATCTCCAGAAGTCAAAGTGTTTGAATAACAGGTACATACACAGAGATCGAACACCAAGGACACCGCTCACACACAAAGAACATAGATCAATACACCAGATGTTTGACGTGGTTAAAACCTCCTAGAGGGAAACAGTCCACAGCCTTGGCCAAATAGCTTCTACGGAGCAGTTTATTCTGCAGAAGAAAAATATTGCATGAGCTTCTCTCAACAATGGATCATTCAACAAGTGACCCTCCATGCTCTTTAAATAGAGATCATGGACTAATCAGGTGTTAAGCCACATATCAAGTGTCGTTAAGATCGAGAGAAGTTGAACCGTCGGATCACTTTATATTGTGACCATTGGATTACATATATACAAATGCATACCTAACGGATATATTAGACCAAGTTGAACTTGACTAACTCCTAAGTGTAAAAAATATCCTAACATACCCCCTTAAGAACAACTTGGGTTAGGATTGAAGGATTTACAAAGGTGACACAAAATTAGGAGAAGGAAGGAGGCATTAAATCCTATCCCCCCTTAATGACAACTTCCTATACTCCTAACATAGTTTGAAGTTTGGAAAACTTCGCTTTTGTAAGAGACTTGGTGAAAATGTCTGCAACTTGATCATTTGTTTGACAATAACGCACTTCAAGAACATGATCCTGGAGGAGCTTTCTAATGAAGTGCATGTGAAGTTCAATGTGTTTGTTGTGCTGATGTTGGACTGGATCTTTGGGTAACTGAATGGCACTCTGATTGTCACACCATAGTGTAGTCGGATGTTGCCGTTGGAACCCAAACTCTGAAAGGATCTAACGAAGCCACATAGCTTCCTGACTAGCATGAACAACTGCACGGTACTCGGCTTTGGTTGAAGAAAGAGCAAGTGCACTTTGTTTCTTAGAAGCCCAAGAAATAGGTCATGAGCCCAGAGTGAATACATATCCTGCAGTGGACTTCCGATCATTAGGGTGACTAGCCCAATCGGAATCAGTGTAACCAACTAAAGAAGGAGTCCCCCCCGAACTGTAATGTATCCCAAACTGAACTGTACCTCGAACATACCGAAGGATTCTTTTTGCTGCTTTCCAATGACTTTCATGAGGGCATTGCATATATCGGGAAACAAGACCAACATCAAAGGAAAGGTCAGGACGGGTGTGAGTTAAGTACAAGAGGCTACCAATAAGCTGACGGTACAAAGTAGCATCTACTTCAAGTGTTGAACAAGTGGTAGAAAGTTTGACTCCATACTGGAAAGGAGAGGGAATTGGTTTACAATCTTCCATATGAAAGCGGCGGAGAAGATCACAAGCATACTTAGACTGGGAAAGGGAGATACCTTTTTGGGTTTGCAATACTTGGAGTGATCTAGGTGGATATCGGTGGCCTCCCACCTTTCCAACTGGCTCAAAACAGTTTTCTGGCAATTTTGGTATTGTATTATTTTTAGCAGTTTTTCGGGTCCTGAACTTCCGGGGCCATTTTGAGGCCCTAAACGACCCTTTTTGGCAATTTGGGGGGCCAGATGGTTGCCTTTGACTTGCAATGTTTCCACTCGAAATTTGTAAATCTCGGATAGACCTTTCCAACGGGCTACCGAGCACCCCAAACGGAGATCATATGCAAAAGTTACGACCCCGGGAAGTTGATGTACTAACTTACCCAAACAGGGCCCACATGACTTTTGGCGCTTCATCTCCTAGGGTTAGGTTTTTGGATGTCTAGGGTTTTCGACATTCCTGTTTATTGTAAAAGGCCTTGAGAGCCTCATTGTAACCATCTTGTTGCGAAATGAGCGCAGCTGTCACATCTCTTCTCAGAGATAAGCCGCCACCATTCCAGCAAGCTTGTTTTCCGCTGAATTTTACAGTTTTAGCTTATTCCCTTATTGAATAGAAAACCAGTTTTATTGTATCTCTGTTATTTTGTGTTAAGCATCTGATAATAATCTGTATTCATTTCGTTCTTCTCATAGAGTCCGGATCAGTGGTATCAGAGTGGTCTACTCCTTGTCGTCTTAATGCATGTCCCCAACGAGGTCAGGGTATAAAGAATTGGATCTCGAGCTTGTTTCTCTTGAGGACAAAAGCTCTCGCACGCCCAAGCGACCTCTCATGGAAGGAGAAAAGAAAGATGACGGGACAGGAGATCCTATCAAAATGTTGCTTGAGGAAGCCCTCACGCAGCAGAGGAACGAGATGATGGATAGTTTCGTGCAAATCCTTCGGCGACTACCAACAAGCAACGCATCTTCCTCGAGCGAAGGCGCCGCCCCCTTCAAGGTATAAATCAACTTCGATATTCCTATATTTGAAGAATAGATAGACGCAGATGTTGTAGATAAGTGGTTGAATCTACTAGAAGGGTATTTTTCTGTCCATAACTTTTCGAATAGAGAAAAGATTACTTTTGCGCTCCTCAAAGCCGTTCCCCATGTCAAAGATTGGTGGGAAACATTATGCGAGCAAAAGGACACAGAAGAAGCCTCATTATTTTCAGTCACGGCCACCTGAGAATCCTTTAGGGATGCTATTAAAGAACAATACTACCCTGTTGGAAGTTATGACGACTTGTATACCAAATGGACCACACTGCGACAAGAAAGAGACCAAGCAGTGCCAGAGTTCACAAATATCTTCCATACCTTGCGCACCAAGCTGGGTATCAAAGATTCAGAGCGACATCTGGTGGTCAAGTATCGTGGTGGTCTGCATAGATACATCCAGACCGAAATGGAATTTCTGTACATCTCTTCCTTGGGCGCGGCCTACCGATATGCCGTCAAAATCGAGAAGAAGCTCAAACAAAAGACGCGGCAATATGGGCCTGGGAACCCCTCACAGCAAAAGACAGGAAAGGGCGGCCCCAACCCACAGAATAAAGGACAGAGCAAAGATGGACAGTATCAGGACAACTAGTCCAAGCCGCAAGAAAAGAAGGACACCGAAAAGACAAAGAAAGATACCGGGAAGTGGTGCGACTTCCATAAGAGCCCTTGGCATAACACTGCTAATTGTCGCTCAAAGTAGTCACTGGTGGCCGAAGTGAAAGCATCTGAATCAGATGTGGGTTCTGACTCTGAGTCCGAATCAGAAAGGGGAAGACGGATCATTGACGCGGAACCCAGTGCCACCATTACTACCACCAAGATCCAGCCTGATGAACCAGATGAGCCAGAAGAAGGAGAACGCCTCTTCCATTCACAGATGTGGGTAAAAGGCACCCCGCTGCATTTCATCGTTGATAGCAGTAGACAGAAGAACCTCATCTCAGCAGAGGTCGTCAAGCGCCTGGCCCTGCCGACAACGCCGCACCCACAACCCTACACCATTGGATGGCTCCGCAAAGGAAGCGATCTCCGCGTCAGCCAACAGTGCCGACTGTCATACAGCATCAAGCCCTTCAAGGACGAGGTATTGTGTGATGTTGCTCCTCTCAAAGTTTCAGATGTTCTTTTGGGCCAACCATATTTATGGAAACTTCATGCTATATATGAGTCTAGGCCTCGTAGTGTTATTATTTCTTTGAACAGGAAATTGTACAGGATACCCGAGGCAGTCCCTCCTAGTGCTATTTCCTTGATCTCAGATCGGGAAATTTGTCTTCTTCGTGATTCACTCTCAGAGTGAGAGAAAGATCGCAGCCACATCCAGGGCCTCCGCGACCAATCTCTCCACACAACAGAAGCAAGTGGATAAGGTGGTGGAAGGATACTTAGATATCTTCTCCTCTCCTACCGGGGTACCTCTGCACTGCCAGGTCAAGCATCCCATCAATCTGATCCCAGGCGCACCACTACCCAATGGGCTAGTCTATCGCTGGTCTCTGTTGGAAAACGAGGAGATCAAGAGGCAGATCCAAGAATTGCTCCACAAGGGGCACATCCGTCCCAGCTCATCACCTTGTGGGAGCCCAGTCGTGCTGGTGCAGAAGAAAGATGAGACCTGGCGACTCTGCATTGATTACCGGGCCCTGAATAAAATCACAGTCCACAATCGGTACCCAATTCCCGGAATCAACGACCTCCTTGATCAGCTCACGGGGTCCAAATAATTCAGTAAGATTGATCTGAAGTCTGGCTACCACCAAGTCCCAATAGAACAAACAGATGTATGGAAGACTACCTTCAAGTCAAAAGAAGGTCTTTTTGAATGGCTGGTCATGCCTTTTGGTTTGACAAATGCTCCAGCAACTTTTATGAGGATGATGGATGATATCCTATGACCTTTCACCAATAATTTTGTAGTGGTGTATCTGGATGACATCCTCATCTACAACAAGACTTGGGAGGAACACTTGCAGCATATTCAACAGGTTCTGCACACCCTGCGAAAGCACAAACTATATGCAAACTTGGAAAAATGCTCCTTCGGCATGGACAAGGTCCATTACTTAGGCTACATCGTTGATCGACATGGTGTGCATGTGGATCCAGCCAAGATCCAGGTCATCCATGACTGGCCAGCCCCAACCACACTCACTGAACTTTGGAGCTTCTTGGGCCGCGCCAATTTCTATCGCCGGTTCGTGCTGGGATTCTCTCATATCGCATGGGCCCTCAGCCAAGTGACCAGGGGTGGTGGTAAGGAAAAATTTGTGTGGGGCCTGTCCCAACAACAAGCCTTCGATGACTTGAAGAAGCGTTTTTGCTCATCGCCAGTACTCTCATTACCAGACCTGCAACATCCTTTTGAGATCGAGACAGATGCTTCAAATTATGCTGTGGGCCCTGTTCTCACTCAACACGGCCACCCCGTGGCATATCATAGTGAGACACTATCAGATGCTGTCCGTAAGTACCCTACCTACGGCAAAGAAATGTACTCTATTGTACAAGCCTGCCGCCAGTGGAGACATTACATTCTTGGGAAGGAGACAGTCATCCACACTGATCACAAGCCACTACAGTTCATGTAGACCCAAGGAAAGTTGCAGAATGACCGCCATCAAAAGTGGTCAACATATTTACAGCAGTTCCACCTCAACATCAAATATAAAACAGGGAGTACCAACCGAGTTTCTGACTGCCTCAGTCGACCTCTAGTCGCGACACTCACCACGATGCTAGACTCTTGCGGCAACGAGACCTCCGGATGGCCCTACCTCTATGAGACAGACCTTGACTTATCCACCACCTATCAAATGTTGGGCACCAACTCAGTGGTTGCTAATTTCCATCTTCAGGACGGGTTGTTGTGTCATCTGGGCCATCTCTGCGTTCCATCAAGTGAGCGCGCAAAGCTGATTTGGGAAGCTCACTACAGTCGGGTGGCAGGACACTTTGGCGTCGAAAAGACAGTGGCAGTGCTGCAGAAACATTTCTACTGGCTGAAACTTCGACAGGATGTCGGCAAGTATATCAGGTCCTTCACCGCTTGCGCTATTTCCAAACCGACCACTAAGAAACATGGCCTATACACCCCTCTGCCTACTCCTGACAGGCCGTGGGAATCCATCTCAATGGACTACATGTCGGGCCTCCCATCCACCAAGAGGTGAAACGACTATGTTTTTGTGGTTTTTGATCGCTTTTCCAAGATGGCGATTCTAGCCGCTTGCAAGAAGAACATCACAGCAGAAGCCACTGCCAAGCTCTTCCTTGAGCAAGTATGGGTACATTTTGGGATCCCACAGACCATTATCTCAGACCGTGATAGTCGGTTCCTTAGCTCATTTTGGTCGAGCCTCTGGTCACTGCTGGATACCAAGCTCACCAAATCCACTGCCTTCCACCCCCAGACCGATGGCCAAACCGAGGTCGTACATATCCTGCGCATGTACAATTCAACACACCCCTGCACATGGGATGAGAGTCTTCCCTATGTCCAACATAGCTACAACCGAGCCCTGCATAGCTCAACTGGCCACAACCCCTTTCAGGTGGGGTTGGGATTCCAACCATTGGGCCCCATGGATGTTGCACTTCCCCTTGGGACCACCTCGGCCGACTCGTCCCCAGAAGCTAACAAAGCCGCCCGGTTCATTGAACGGATCCAGCATATCCGCCAACAGGTTCAGGATATTCTACAAAAGTCTAATGCCAAGTACAAGCAGCGCCATGATCAACATTGGGTGCCACATAAGTTTCAGGTGGGCGACAAAGTTTGGTTGCATTTGTAGAAAGAAAGCCTTACAGGGCCCCATCGAAAGCTTCGCCCACTCCGTTATGGGCCGTACACCATCAACAAGGCGGTGGGTGACAATGCTTTTGAGCTCAACATTCCCCCCTTCCTTGGTCTGCATCCAGTCTTCAACGTGGCTCTCCTTTGGCCATATTTCCCACCATTATTAGACACCTCAGAGATAGCAGAGAAGTTGACACCAACAGAGCTCAACCCTGACTGCCTACAACAAGCATCTAGTGATCATATTGCAGACACACAGATCAAGGGCACTCGACATCAAAGGATCTAGCTTTATCGAGTTGTCAAAGCAGGGCAGCTCCTGCACCAAGGCAAGTGGCTCACCAAGGGCCAAATTCAGCATAAATTTCCTCATCAGATGGGGGAACTCAACGCAATGGAGACCATTGCTTCCTAAGGAGGGAGGATTGATCTAGGTGGATATCGGTGGCCACCCACCTTTCCAACTGGCTCAAAACAGTTTTATGGCAATTTTGGTATTTTACTATTTTTAACAGTTTTTCGGGTCCTGAACTTCCGGGCCATTTTGAGGCCCTAAACGACCTTTTTTGGCAATTTGGAAAGCCAAACTGATCTTCTTGACATGCATTGGTCCCAAGTTGAAAGTTGTAAATCTCGGATAGACCTTTCCAACGGGCTACCGAGCACCCCAAACGGAGATCGTATGCAAAAGTTACGACCCCGGGAAGTTGATGTACTAACTTACCCAAATGGGGCCCACATGACTTTTGGCGCTTCATCTCCTAGGGTTAGGTTTTTGGATGTCTAGGGTTTTTGACATTCCTGTTTATTGTAAAAGGCCTTGAGAGCCTCATTGTAACCATCTTCTTGTAAAATGAGCGCAGCCGTCACATCTCTTCTCAGAGATAAGCCCCCACCATTCCAGCAAGCTTGTTTTCCGCTGCATTTTACAATTTTAGCTTATTCCCTTATTGAATAGAAAATCAGTTTTACTGTATCTCTGTTATTTTGTGTTAAGCGTCTGATAATAATCTGTATTCATTTCGTTCTGCTCATAAAATCTGGATCATGGAGGCCAAGAAAATAGTGCAAGTGTCCAAGGTCTGTCATTTCAAACTGTTGTTTAAGACTTGACTTCACATGGTGGATAAGTTTGGGGACACTACCAGTAAGGATTAGGTCATCAACATAAAGGACTAGGATTATGAGATGGTCATTGACTTTCTTAGTATAGACATTTGAATTAGAATGGCATCTAGAAAAACCAATATCTAGAAGAAACATGTCCATTTTAGCATACCAGGACCGAGGGGCTTGCTTAAGGCCATGGAGAGATTTCTTGAGGCGGCAAACAAGGCTTGAGTTAGACTGAATGTAACCAGGAGGTTGTTCCATGAAGATTTCTTCTTGCAAATTCCCATGCAAGAAGGCAGATTTAACATCCATTTGATGGACTTCCCAATGAAAAGATGCGGCAAGGGCAAGAACAAGGTGGATGAAATTCATTTTGGCTACGGGTGCAAAGGTTTTGGTGTAGTCTATGCCTTCAACTTGAGAGAATCCTTTAGCAACTAGTCTTGCCTTATGTTGGTCAATACTTCCATCTGGTCCACATTTGGTTCTGTAAACTCACTTACATCTAACAAGTTTTCTGCCTTTGGGAAGAGGAACAAGATCCCAAGTGTTATTTGTCATTAAGGAGTTGTATTCTCCATCCATTGCTGCATCCCAATCTGGATGTCCAGAAGCTTATTTAAATGTCTCTGGATCACAATTTTCTAGAACTTAAGCCAGAAGTAATGAGGCTCGCTGAAACTGAGAGCGAGTACGACGCCGATCTGTAGGATCACCAACAAGATCACTTGCAGCTTCTCGAGTAGAACAGACCCATTTAGGAAGCTATGAAGTTGGTGGTGGAGGAGTTTGAGAAGGCAGAGGAGGATTTTCATCCTCGCTATCATCATCATCTGAAGAAGTAACTAGAGTAGGAGAAATATCAATAGGTGAAGAAGAGGAAGAAGATGATGGCACAAGCGCCGAATTAGGCTCGCAGGCCAATATATGTTCATCAAATTTGACGTCTCTTCTTATAATTATATCATGAGAATGTGGCAGAAGAATCCTATAGCCTTTGACATCTTCAGAATAACCAACAAATATACACTTTTCACTTTTAAGTTGTAAATCTTTCCGTTTTTCATCCGGAATATGAGCCCATGCTTCACTACTAAACAAACGGAAATGACTGACATCTGGTTTATTTTTACTCCATGCTTCTTCCGGTGTAATCCCTTGTAAAGCTTTAGTGGGGGTGCGATTAATGATGTAATTTGCACAATTTATAGCTTCAGCCCAATATGGAAGATTTAGTCCTTTAGCTTGGGGCATACAATTAGCCATTTCTTTTAGAGTGTGGTTTTTCCTTTCAGCTACACCATTTTGTTGTGGTGTATATGGAACAGTATGTTGTTGTTGGATTCCTTGTTCATTGAAGAAATTAGTGAACTTGTTGTTAACAAATTCTCCCCCATTATCAGATCTTAACTTAAGAATTTGATGACCAGATTGTTTCTCAACAAGGGCCTTGTAGGCCAAGAACATGCCAAAAACTTCACTCTTAAGTTTTAAGAAGTAAACCCAAGTGTGTATGGAGTAATCATCAATGAAAGTCAAGAAGTATTTGAAACCAGAGAAGGAAGCATAAGGTAGAGGACCACACAAGTCACTGTGCACAAGCTGCAAAGGAGCTGAGGCATGCCAAGAGGCACGTTTGTCAAAACTGTCCCGATGATGTTTTTTGAGTACACAACCGGAACAAACACCATCCTTGCAAGAGACCATAGGAAGACCTGTCACCATATTTTCTTTACATAGTTGTTGCAATGAGCGATAATTTAAGTGACCAAATCGCTCATGCCAAAGCTTGCTCAGTTCATCACTATGAGCAACAAAAACTGATGGAAGTGAAGATGACCCAAAGTTGTCAAACTTGTACAACCTGGTAATATAATCAATTGTTCCAGTAGCTAATACATGTCGTGGATATTTTAAATTTCCGATTACAACTTAGTGAGGTGAAAACTCTATGGTTTTACCTTCACCGGAATGAGTGATCTGGTATACTGATAAAAGATTACATGAAAGAGTAGGAACACACAATACATTATTAAATTGTCCATTGTCTAGATGAACAGTACCAGACCCTTCAACACTAAGTGATCTATCATCACCAACAAATATTTGTTTGGTGTTACAATTATTTAAATCAGAAAATATGTTTTTATCCTTAGCCATATGACAAGATGCTCCATAATCTATAAGCCATTCATTTGAAGAAGAACGAGAATATGCTGAAGTGCAAAACCAGAGGCTGAAAGTGCTTGTCCTGAAGATGAAGTTGAAGAAGAATCAAGCTAAATGTGATGCTTCTTCATTACCGCTTCCAGAGCTTCCATCCTCTTAAAACACCTTGACTCTTCATGCCCATCGCAATTACAAAAGTTGCAATGTCTTTGTGTCTTCTTTCCTTGAAATTTGGCAGCTTTAGCTTGTTGAGGATAATTTTGAGGCTGGGAAGATTTAGGACCCTTGTTATTTTGATTTTATTTCTTTGGATTCTTGTAATTCTTCGGACCATGCGACTGCTGAGCTACTAAAGCTTTTTTTGAAGTACTGGCAGTATTAATTAGTCCAGGATGTAATAGTTTTTCTTGTTCTCTTATTAAAGAATCACAAAAAACATCGAAAGACGGATCTTTGTATTGAGCTCCTGAAGAAAGAAGAGCTTCTCTAGTGGAATGAAAGGTTGAGACAAATAGAAAATATGCAGGCCCCAACATGGCAAGAATGGCGTAAATAAGGCCATCATCTACCTTTATGACTTTACATGCAGTCAACAAGACTCTAAGGGTCTTAAATTTTGTTATAAAATATTCCA
Organism: Larix kaempferi; assembly: GCA_027924585.1. Classification (NCBI taxonomy): domain Eukaryota; kingdom Viridiplantae; phylum Streptophyta; class Pinopsida; order Pinales; family Pinaceae; genus Larix; species Larix kaempferi. The sequence continues at coordinate 3,193,473 of BSBM01000607.1, forward strand.
TGCAAGAAAAATTATTAGGATCTAATGTAAGCAACTCATTCTAAAACTGATGAGCTCTAACCTCATTTTTAACACCAAAAATAGTATTTAGCTTTTGCCAAGCATCATCCGGTGCATGAATGCCTTAAAGATGAAACTGCATATCAGGAGAAATTGACAAACCAATTAAACCACGAGCTAAATCACTTCTATTTTCCTATTTTGATAGTTTATCAATATCAGAGGGAGGAGTTTCCATGCCAAGGGTAAGTCTATATAACCCTTTGCTTCTAAGAATATCTTCCATATAAAATACTTGGTACTGGTAAGAAGCATATCATTTGAAATTTTCATTTTGAAATAAATATGACTTCAAAGATAAAAACTAGCTCGAAAAAATAATAGAGCTCGAAAAAATAAGCGGTTTAAAAAAAGGCACTGAAATCAGCTTCCGGATGAAAAAGTTATGCCTTTTTGAAAACAAATTGAAAGAGCAGCCAAGGAACCATGTGGTGTGTGGAGATAAGTGCTCAGCAATAAAAAAAAATCCCCTTTAGTCCTAACTTAACTCCTAAGCTCACTAAAAAAAAAATTATGTGCCTTACTTCTATAAATAAGTGAAGGTCATTTTTACATAAAGTTGCTTAAAAAAAAGAAGAAAAAACAACTTAAAAATAAAAGGAAACTTTTGTTTTTGTTTATTTTATAAAGTTGCTTTAGTAAAGAAAAAAGGAAAGAAAGTAACTTATGTGAGCTTTTAAGTAACTTTCCTCTTTTTTTAATATATGAAATCAATGCAACAAATACTAGCATGATTTGAACTTAAGACCTCTTTAGTAAGTAACTTTAAACCAAGTGAGCTAGAGTAAAAGCATAGAAAATATTGTAAAGGAGGAAGTTTTTTTTTTAACTCTTCTTGCCTTGTTGTGCGTGCTTACCCCGCAGACCCCTGTTTCAACCTGCAAAACAACTTCACAAACCAAAAACAGAAAAACAAGACAAAAAAACTGAAGGGTTTCCCATTCTCTGTTAGTTTCATGTTAGTCGTTCCTGTAAGTGGAATGCCCTTCCTGCTGTTTGTGGTCGGCCGAGACCGCCAGTACGTGCAGACACGAGACTATCACTTCTAGAAAAAAAATAAAAAAAGGAACAAATCGAAATGAAACATAGATGGAGAAAAAAACGGAAAACAAAACAGTATACCTCAAATCTGTGAAAAAGGCCGCAGTTAGGGCAAACAGAAGCCTTTTCGTACAAAACAAAGGGCGATCCCTACTGAAACCAACGCTATGAACACAATGGAGCACTTAAAATAGTCAAAAAATGACCATAAATAGCAGATCTTGGCAGTAGATCCCACATGCACCCGCATCAGCTTCAGATCTAGATGGAATAAAACGGGGACAACCCTCAACAGTGCTTTGATACCATGTTTGAATAACAAGTACATACACAAAGATCGAACACCAAGGACACTGCTCACACACAAAGATCATAGATCAGTACACCAGATGTTTGACGTGGTCAAAACCCCCTAGAGGGAAACATTCCACGGCCCCGACCAAATAGCTTCTACGGAGCAGTTTATTATGCAGAAGAAAAATATTACATGAGCTTCTCTCCACAATGGATCATTCGGCAAGTGACCTGTCAGAACCCGAAATTTCTGAAAAATTTAAATTTTTTATTATAACAATAAATGTTAGTTAATAGCATTCCCGGTCCTGTTTAATTTCAGTAACTAAACATAATTTTGTTTAAAAGATTCTGTCTTACTACAATTGTGATTTCTGTGATTTTAAATGTTGACTGTTTTTGTTTCAACTGCAAAGGGAGAGCTAGCCATAGCTGACTGGCTTACTTAGCTTATGAGCTAATGCATAATTTGTCTTTCGTTCGCAGGTACACCGGTGTAGTATGGATCATCGTAATTTAATTTTCTTTTGTAAGTATCAAAACTTCTTTTCCCTGCACTGTATAAACTTAAAGAAGATCTATTTACTATTACTGGTTGTCGTGTAAGACAGTAAAGTTCTTTTCATGAAAATTGATACTTGGATTAAGATTGATAGTCTGCCTCGACATGATATCTCTTAACCGGGACAGTATCATCAGGTTTTTGCGATGAATTACAAAGCTTCCCGTCGTATCCATTGCGATATGATCATGACCCTATGTTAATGATGTAACTATCACTGTAACAAATTGTTTGTATCATGTTTACTGTCTGCATATAGTGACGTTTGCGTTATGTGATATAATGTCAACTATTACCGGTGATTACTGTTGTGTTCACGTGTTATTAGCATGAGTTGGAGTTGTGACGCCTCTAGTGATGTTCCATTATATTCATCTATGTTTCAAGGTCCAACGTCCACTTAGTATAATTGTTTAACTTATATAATCTAACTCTGTCTTGGTTTTAATCTATGTTCCTGGTATGGACCTGTAGATGAGTTTATATTTAGACATCATGACAATAAATATTGTTATTCTCATTGTTGATTGTTCACCATAGTAATGGGAGATTTATGGTAATTAGAACTTATATAAAAATATTGTATCCAATCATATAGTTATGGTAACATTTCAAGGTCTTAAGTGACATGAAGATTTTCATTTGAAAGTTGACTACATCATTGTTTAAATGATTGTAGGTCAAAACGTAATGGGCTCTTTACATTATCGATGGCTTGGTTTTTAATATATATATAATACAATGATTATCAATCATAGTGCTTCTCCATACGTTGAACAAGGTTTATATTCATGCAATGATTTGGAATCGGTGATCAATTAATCGAGCTGCAACTGAACTATAGAGACTCGACCCATAAGAAATTGATAAATTAACTGGCTACGTGTTTGATTCTCCTCCCTGCACTGGTTGATATATAAGCCAATGACGAAACCCTACCTGGTCATTGTCATTGCCTTCGGGCTCGGGTTGTTCTAAGGGAGAAACCCTCCATGTCTGAACTCGGAGCTGGGCACTGTAAAATGCTATTGTTTAGGTTCCGGTCACGTTGTTTTATTTCTCTGGTAGCATAGAAGTCCTCGGCTCTGCTATTTGCGTCTACTACAGTTTCTTTGTATCTTGGTCTCGTTGTTATCACCATTTTCAGTCACCTGCTACTTACAGCTTTCCACTGTCGCTGGTGTGAGTATGAGGCAGGGTTTCGCTGTTGTTTTTATCCATGAGGTGGTTGTGCATTTGGGTTTGGGAGTGTGCTTCTCGACTGGTTCATTCACAGCTTAAGGGTTTTGTTTAAATTTGTTGCCTGTCGTGGCTGTCAATAGAGGGGTACTGGAAGTCTCTCTTACTCATCCAACTGACGAATGTAATGGGGTTTCGTTACTTGTTTCCACTGGTGGCTACCAGGTTGTCCACGGCTCGCATTCCTCCATGACTCAGGTAAGATAATATCCATATTTTCACAGTTTTGGTTTTGCAAAAGAATGTTTAGATTTACAACAGTATTAACAACTCTCGGCATTCATAATGTGGTTAACATCTCTCGACATTTGATAATATGCAAGTCACGCTGTTCTGAAGGTGCACAGGGCTTCATCTCCAGCGCTGGCTCCTCCGGGTAAGCCTGGTTATCCACGGCTGTCTCTCCCTTTGTTGGTTTTGTTGCGTTAGGGTTAAGTCTTGGAGGGACCTTCTGTGTAACGGGTTGTTATGGTTCTTGTGACATGGATACAGTCACATGTATAAATTGTTTTATTTACAAAAGGGTTTGATACCTGGCATGTCTATGGAGAACCATCTACGGCTCAGACTGTATGAGGCCAAGGTTGTTATTGTCATTGTATTTTCTATATGTAGGGTTTTACCCACGCTGTAAAGTTAGTAGTTACTGTGATATCGGGCCTGTCATGTGGCCGTGTATCATTCTGTGTTTTTGTTAAATGAATAGAGTGTTTAAATTATATAAGGACTGTTTTGCGTTCTCAGATACTTGCAAGTATGATAATTCTGCTGTAGGTGAATCCATGTATCTGTCTCTCTGCGTTTTCTTGGATTTTGAGTGTTTAATAAAAGAATGTTGATGGTTTTCTACCATTCTGTAATGGTTAATTTAAAACCCTGGCGAGTTGGGGTTCTGTTCCTGGTTTCAAACATATATATGAAATTGTTTGAGTTCGGTGGTGACTGGAACGAGTTGTGAAATTTTGATGTTTTTGTTTTTATATCGAATGTAACTGTGGATAAAATATATATATATATATATATAGACTATGTATAAAACCTACTGTAGGTTCGACTTGTTATAGAAGGCATTTCTATTCTCTTGTTTCAACCTGTCGACTTAATGTAGTATGGCTACGGCCGTAATAGGTTTATTATCCACTAATAACTATGAGGGTTTGTAACAGCCAACAATGGCTAAGCTCGTTGATGGTTTTTCTGCGTTTAAAAATGTTTGACTATAGATATGATAACCTACGACAGAGCTGTGTATTTCATGTAATACAAGCTCGATAATGAACAGTGATTCTATGCTTATGAATTGGACAAAGAAACAATAAAGTCTCTGTGTACTAAGACTTGGCTTCGAGCCAGTCAAGATGTTTGTCTTGTATTAAAATAACTCTGTTAATCTGTGTTGTGACAACATGGCTATAAATACTATACTGTTAGGTTTAAAAGACAAAACAATTTACAGTTTATGTGTTTGCATTTTGACTATGATTATTTTATTGAAGGAGATTGTATGGAAATTTTTAAACAATGAAACATTGTTGAAACCACATCTTTGGATAATCAATAACAGTCAATTATGTTCTGAGTGTAGATAAATAAAATGATATAAATTTTGTTCTCCTTTAGCTCGAATACAGAGACTAACCTATATCTATAATTGACAGAAATATGAAACAGATATATATATATAGGTATATTGCTCTAGTAGAAACTATTCCTGTACATTTCTCTATTGGGAAAACATTTCACAGTAATTCTAAGATTTATCTATGTGTCTGTCTTATGATTGTTTTAATGAGTGTATTTTCTGAAATAACTATTATATAGTATTCTATATCTATTATTTAACTCTTAATAAAGATTCTAGAAATAAATAACCATGATATTTGATTACTGTAATAGTAACAAATATATTCTGCATAGAATAATTACTCTATTTAAGTGATAATAGGAAAAATTCTAAGACATACGAGTTCTGCAAATTCTATAAAAAGACAATTACAGAAAATAAACTGATCTACTGAAAATAAATACTGTTTAAAACACAGTTGAGATAGTCCATTCTACATTTAAATTTATTAGATAAATAACAGGAAGAGTGGCAGAACCTGTATCTCTGGTAGACAATAACAGCAATGGGAGGCTGTTCCTCCCTACCAATTCCTCGAGAGTGCCCAGACAGCACTTCTCAGGACCCCCGAGCTTGCTCTAGTCTAACTGGTTGGAACTAGGTACAGCCAACAATTCCCTCAGCCAAAACAGCTATACTGGAACCAAGTTACTGCAACTTCCTGACTCAAAACACTTCCTTACTGTTTTCCCACTACCTCAATGGGACTCCTGAATAGCATTCACCTGAATGTATTCTCCCTCTAGAACAAATGCTGAACCCCCAGCTCAGTTCATTGAGTAGTATTTAAAAGATTGCCTAGGTCTTAGTTGGGTTAACTGTCATTAATGAGCCACCTGCTCAGATTCCACTTTCTTGGGGAATCATGACCCCAAAATATAGGGAAGTTGCCACCTGCAACTCAGGAAGTGTTTGAGGATGCTGCCACTTGTCTTTTGTCCTTCCACCTAATTCCATCCACCAGTTAGACCAGTAACCTCTTTTAACAGCTCTCCCATGCTGTTGTCTCCATAATTTATTTATCAATAATAATTATTCAGAATTTACATTCCATTTCTGGAGACTCTGCTGAGTCATCCATTCCTACTTAGCATTAATTTTAACATAATGTCTCAGGAATATTAATAAAATAATTACATTATTTTAATAAAATTGGGGTATGTGACATACACACCCCCTTAAAATGTAACATCGTCCTCGATGTTACTTATTCTTCTTCTTCAGCCACCTGCTGGAATAGATGGGGATATGCTTCCCGCATCTTACTTTCCAGCTCCCATGTAGCTTCTTAAGGACTAAGGTGCTTCCATTGCACCTTCACTTGTCCAATTATGCGGTTCCGTAGAGTAATTTCCCTCCTCGCGAGGATACAATCCGGTTCCACCAGAACTTCCCCTTCTGGTTCTACCTGTACAATGTTCCAATCAATAACATGAGTAGCATCATGAACATACTTTTTCAAAACAGAGATATGAAAAACATTGTGTACTTTTAAATTTGGTGGTAATGCTAACTGATAAGCAACTTGACCGATTCTAGATAAAATTTCAAATGGACCACAGTAACGTGGTGCTAATTTTGCACAACTTCCTAATCTTAGGGAGCTCTTCTTTGGCCTTACCTTGATGAACACATGTTCACCTACCTGGAACTCTTTAGGAGTTCTTTTCAAATCTGCTTGACTCTTTTGCCGATCCTGGGCAATCTTCAAGTTCTCCTGCACTTGTTTCACAATCTGTTCCATTTCTTTCAATAAATCAGGTCCTAATACTAATCTATCTACTGGATTACTCCAAGAGATAGGAGTGTTGCATTTTCGTCCATACAAAATCTCAAAAGGACTAAACTTAGCTGATGATTGATAGCTGTTATTGTATGCAAATTCAGCTAAGTGTAAATAATGCTCCCACTTACCTGGTTGATCTTTAACATACATCCTTAACAGATCTTCTAATACTTGATTAACTCTTTCAGTTTGTCCGTCAGTCTGAGGATGGAAAGAGGTGCTGAAATTCAAAGTGGTGTTTAATCCTTTAAACAAGGATCTCCAAAAATTTCCTGTGAATTTAGGATCCATGTCTGATATAATAACTTTTGGAATACCGTGTAACCGAAAAATCTGTTTTAAAAAGATATCTGCTATGTTTGCAGCCTTGTATGTGGTTTTAACAGGAATAAAGTGTGCTGATTTACTTAATTTGTCTACCACTACCATAATTGAATCATTCTGATGTTGATTTTTGGGTAAACCCGTAATGAAATCCAGGCTGATTATTTCCCATTTCCAGCTAGGAATAGGTAAAGGTTGCAGCAATCCAGCTGGATGTTGGTGTTCTGTTTTTACTTGTTGGCAGTCCAAACACCTAGCTAAATACTCAGTTGTTTCAGATTTCATGTTAGGCCAAAAATATTCTTTTCTCAACAGGGTGACGGTCTTTTGATAGCCTGGATGCCCAGAGTAAGGGGTTTTATGAATTTCGTCTAAAATTAACAGCTTAACTTTAGGTGCATTAGGAATATACAACCTATCTTTAAACAATAAAAATCCGTTTTCATTTAAACTATACCCTTTTATCAAACTTTCGGTGGGTTGTTCTTTGGCTGCAGTTTGTAAATGCTGATAATTTTCGTCTAATTTTATCCCTTCAGCCAGCTGTTCATTTAAGTCAGAGGTGTAAGTGCTGCTAGCTGATATAAAATTTAGCTTTGCATTTCTGCTCAAGGCATCAACCACCTTGTTTTCCTTCCCTTTTATGTGTTGGATTTCAAAGTCGTATTCACTTAGGAATGCCAACCACCTGGCTTGTCTTGCATTTAAATTAGGCTGATCTAAAAAGTATTTCAGACCTTTGTTATCTGTTAGTAAAGTGAATTTTCTGCCTATTAGGTGGTGTCGCCACATTTTTAAAGCATGAATTACAGCAGCTAATTCTAGGTCATAAGTGGCATAATTCTTTTCATGGATTTTCAGCTTCCTAGATTCGTAAGCAATGACATGTCCTTCTTGAGTCAGCACTCCGCCTAAACCATCATTACAAGCGTCGGTGCAAACTACGAAATCTTTATTTGGGTCCGCTATTCTAAGAATAGGTGCAGTTGTCAATAAGGTCTTAAGTTTCTTGAAACTTTCTTCACACTTCGCATTCCAATCAAACTTCTTGCCTTTCTTTTCCAAAGAAGTGATTGGGTTGGCTATTTTTGAAAAGCCTTCAATAAACCTCCGGTAGTAACCGGTAATCCCCATGAAAGATCTAACGTCCGTCACATCTTTAGGTACTGGCCATTCTTCAATCGCCCGAATCTTTTCGGGATCCACTGAAATCCCTTCCTTAGTGACTACATGTCCTAAGTACTGGATTTCGTCTTTGAAGAAGTCACACTTACTGAATTTCGCAAAGAGCTGTTGTTCTCTCAGTTCTTGTAAGACTATTCGTAAGTGTTCTTTATGCTCCTCCTCACTCTTAGAATAGACTAAAATGTCGTCGATGAATACGACAACAAATTTATCCAAGTACTTATGCATTATGTTGTTCATTAAGCACATAAAAACAGCTGGGGCATTAGTAAGCCCAAATGGCATTACGACAAATTCGTAATGTCCGTACCTTGTTCTAAAAGCTGTTTTGAAAATGTCTTCTTCTTTAATTCTTACCTGATGATAACCCGATCTCAGATCGATCTTGGAGAATACCGTAGCTCCACGTAGCTGATCAAACAGATCATCAATACGAGGTAACAGATACCTGTTTTTGATTGTCATCTTGTTTAGTTGACGATAATCTATGCAAAGTCGCATAGTTCCGTCCTTCTTTTTAACGAAAATCACTGGTGCTCCCCAAGGGGATACACTGGGTCGAATATAGTTCTTGTCTATTAACTCCTTTAACTGAGTTTTCAACTCGTTAAGCTCCAAGATATTCATACGATACGGGGCTTTTGAACTGGGAACAGCACCTGGTACCAGCTCAATTGTAAAGTCTAGCTCCCTCTTGGGAGGCAATTCTGGGATTTCCTCAGTAAAAACGTCAATAAATTCATTGACTACAGGGATGTTCTCTACTGTTTTCTGGTTGCTTTCAGACTTATCTGTCTCATCTGTAATAGTTACAGCATAGGTCTTGCACCCTTTTCTGACTGCTCTTTTAAGTTGTAAGGCAGAAATCTGCCTAACTACTGTTTTCCTAGGGATACCCCTGACAGTTACAGGCTGTCCACTACTGTTTACACACCTAAAAGTTTTGTCGAAACAGTTTAAAACGACTCTATGTTGTTCCAACCAGTCCATTCCGATAAGTATGTCATAAGAGCCAAGTGGTAAGATGTTCAGTTTAACTGTAGTTCTAAAATCGTTCATGTTTAAGATGCATTCTTTTACATAACAGTTTACTTTCCTCTTTGCCCCAGTAGCTAGTTGTACAGACCAAGAATTATCAAATCTTTCAACAGTCAAATTACATTTTTCTACCAGCTGAGGTGAAATATAACTAAGACTAGCACCTGGATCTATTAAAATAGTAACAGGGGTTTTGTTAATCATACCTCCTACTTCCACCATGGAAGTTTGGTAGTCAGCCTGGCGGTTTTCCAACGCTGCATTGATTCGGGGCATAGTTCCTGCAAAATCCCCAACTGTCATTTCATCTTGCACAGTATGAATATTGCTGATTTGTTTCTTTCTGTTTGGGCAGACTGAAGCATAATGTGGCCCATTACACTCCCAGCACTTGACAGGTTCTTTTCGCTCAAAGTTTTTAGTGTAGTTTCCATGGTTATTAGGAGTCTCCTTGCTGTTTTTGTAATTGTTGGAATGGCTGACAGCTCCGTTTTTGTTTCCCTGGAAGCTTTTACCATTGAAGTGGTTTCCGTTTTTGCCATTCTTGAAACTTTTATGAGAGACAAACTCCTTTTTCTTGTACTCCATCTGATTGCTGTTCTTTTTGGCTTTCCAGCTGGCTATCCCCTCTTTCTTTTTATTCTGTTCATAACAGAAATTGGCCTTGCGCATAGCTTCTTCCAGTGTTTTGGGGTTATCATATTCAATTCTGTCCTTGATATGATAGGGCAGACAACTAAGAAACCGCTGTATTTTTGGTTTCTCTTCAACAAAATACGGTACATACCGCAACAGACTTAAGAATTTACTGTTTAAGTCCTTCATCGTCATAGATCCGAGCTTTAGTTCATAAAATTCCTTGGCCCTCTCCTCATAATACTGTTCGGACATGAATTTCTTCTTGAAGTATCTTTTAAAGGTACTCCAATTAACTTCTCTTTCTTTAATCCCCTTGACCCTTTTCAGATCTTGCCACCATATGTCCGCCTTTCCCGAGAGGTTGTAGATGGCCATTCGTGCCTTCAGCTGATTTGAGTAGTTATAGATCTGAAAATATTTTCTCATCCCAGATAACCAAGATTCCGCCTCTTCTCCAGTTTCAGATTCTCCATTGAAAGTTGGGGGCTTTATCTTCTTAAACTCCCCGGAAATCTCTTCATAAGGCCTGTACTTTTTCCTTCGGTTATGCAGCTCAGTTTCACTGCTGTCACTGCTAGTGTGATAACGGGGTTGTCCCTTTCTTTCTTCAGATGATGAACTGCTGTCGGATTTAGCTGGCTTTGTCCTTTTTGACCCTTTTTGATGACTAAATTCTTCTGAGTCAGCTCGTTTGCTCCTTCCTTCAGTCTGAAATTTTTCTATCAATAGCTGATTTAACTGCTCCTGGGTCTTTAGAATCCTTTCATTATCCTTCTTGACTGTTTCCATCTCTGTCTTTAATCCTCTTATGGTCTGCATCAGCTCAGTTGTGTGAGCAATTACTTCTTCTATCTCAGGTTCTCTTGACATCTGTCTTGTCACTGCATTTGGAGATTCCTCCTCAGTGTATTCTCCCAGTTTTTCCATACCTGTCTGAAAAATTCAGAAAAAAGGAAATTTTCTATTCTGTTCATGAAACCGAAATATATGTTAGTACTTTATATATTTAAAAATTTTCTTTTATGGTCACTGTTTTGCGGAAGTTAGTGGAGTCACATCCAAGCCTAGTGTCTGAACCATGCTCTGATACCACATGTCAGAACCCGAAATTTCTGAAAAATTTAAAATTTTTATTATAACAATAAATGTTAGTTAATAGCATTCCCGGTCCTGTTTAATTTCAGTAACTAAACATAATTTTGTTTAAAAGATTCTGTCTTACTACAATTGTGATTTCTGTGATTTTAAATGTTGACTGTTTTTGTTTCAACTGCAAAGGGAGAGCTAGCCATAGCTGACTGGCTTACTTAGCTTATGAGCTAATGCATAATTTGTCTTTCGTTCGCAGGTACACCGGTGTAGTATGGATCATCGTAATTTAATTTAATTTTGTAAGTATCAAAACTTCTTTTCCCTGCACTGTATAAACTTAAAGAAGATCTATTTACTATTACTGGTTGTCGTGTAAGACAGTAAAGTTCTTTTCATGAAAATTGATACTTGGATTAAGATTGATAGTCTGCCTCGACATGATATCTCTTAACCGGGACAGTATCATCAGGTTTTTGCGATGAATTACAAAGCTTCCCGTCGTATCCATTGCGATATGATCATGACCCTATGTTAATGATGTAACTATCACTGTAACAAATTGTTTGTATCATGTTTACTGTCTGCATATAGTGACGTTTGCGTTATGTGATATAATGTCAACTATTACCGGTGATTACTGCCGTGTTCACGTGTTATTAGCATGAGTTGGATTTGTGACGCCTCTAGTGATGTTCCATTATATTCATCTATGTTTCAAGGTCCAACGTCCACTTAGTATTATTGTTTAACTTATATAATCTAACTCTGTCTTGGTTTTAATCTATGTTCCTGGTATGGACCTGTAGATGAGTTTATATTTAGACATCATGACAATAAATATTGTTATTCTCATTGTTGATTGTTCACCATAGTAATGGGAGATTTATGGTAATTAGAACTTATATAAAAATATTGTATCCAATCATATAGTTATGGTAACATTTCAAGGTCTTAAGTGACATGAAGATTTTCATTTGAAAGTTGACTACATCATTGTTTAAATGATTGTAGGTCAAAACGTAATGGGCTCTTTACATTATCGATGGCTTGGTTTTTAATATATATATAATACAATGATTATCAATCATAGTGCTTCTCCATACGTTGAACAAGGTTTATATTCATGCAATGATTTGGAATCGGTGATCAATTAATCGAGCTGCAACTGAACTATAGAGACTCGACCCATAAGAAATTGATAAATTAACTGGCTACGTGTTTGATTCTCCTCCCTGCGCTGGTTGATATATAAGCCAATGACGAAACCCTACCTGGTCATTGTCATTGCCTTCGGGCTCGGGTTGTTCTAAGGGAGAAACCCTCCATGTCTGAACTCGGAGCTGGGCACTGTAAAATGCTATTGTTTAGGTTCCGGTCACGTTGTTTTATTTCTCTGGTAGCATAGAAGTCCTCGGCTCTGCTATTTGCGTCTACTACAGTTTCTTTGTATCTTGGTCTCGTTGTTATCACCATTTTCAGTCACCTGCTACTTACAGCTTTCCACTGTCGCTGGTGTGAGTATGAGGCAGGGTTTCGCTGTTGTTTTTATCCATGAGGTGGTTGTGCATTTGGGTTTGGGAGTGTGCTTCTCGACTGGTTCATTCACAGCTTAAGGGTTTTGTTTAAATTTGTTGCCTGTCGTGGCTGTCAATAGAGGGGTACTGGAAGTCTCTCTTACTCATCCAACTGACGAATGTAATGGGGTTTCGTTACTTGTTTCCACTGGTGGCTACCAGGTTGTCCACGGCTCGCATTCCTCCATGACTCAGGTAAGATAATATCCATATTTTCACAGTTTTGGTTTTGCAAAAGAATGTTTAGATTTACAACAGTATTAACAACTCTCGGCATTCATAATGTGGTTAACATCTCTCGACATTTGATAATATGCAGGTCACGCTGTTCTGAAAGTGCACAGGGCTTCATCTCCAGCGCTGGCTCCTCCGGGTAAGCCTGGTTATCCACGGCTGTCTCTCCCTTTGTTGGTTTTGTTGCGTTAGGGTTAAGTCTTGGAGGGACCTTCTGTGTAACGGGTTGTTATGGTTCTTGTGACATGGATACAGTCACATGTATAAATTGTTTTATTTACAAAAGGGTTTGATACCTGGCATGTCTATGGAGAACCATCTACGGCTCAGACTGTATGAGGCCAAGGTTGTTATTGTCATTGTATTTTCTATATGTAGGGTTTTACCCACGCTGTAAAGTTAGTAGTTACTGTGATATCGGGCCTGTCATGTGGCCGTGTATCATTCTGTGTTTTTGTTAAATGAATAGAGTGTTTAAATTATATAAGGACTGTTTTGCGTTCTCAGATACTTGCAAGTATGATAATTCTGCTGTATGTGAATCCATGTATCTGTCTCTCTGCGTTTTCTTGGATTTTGAGTGTTTAATGAAAGAATGTTGATGGTTTTCTACCATTCTGTAATGGTTAATTTAAAACCCTGGCGAGTTGGGGTTCTGTTCCTGGTTTCAAACATATATATGAAATTGTTTGAGTTCGGTGGTGACTGGAACGAGTTGTGAAATTTTGATGTTTTTGTTTTTATATCGAATGTAACTGTGGATAAAAAATATATATATATATATATATAGACTATGTATAAAACCTACTGTAGGTTCGACTTGTTATAGAAGGCATTTCTATTCTCTTGTTTCAACCTGTCGACTTAATGTAGTATGGCTACGACCGTAATAGGTTTATTATCCACTAATAACTATGAGGGTTTGTAACAGCCAACAATGGCTAAGCTCGTTGATGGTTTTTCTGCGTTTAAAAATGTTTGACTATAGATATGATAACCTACGACAGAGCTGTGTATTTCATGTAATACAAGCTCGATAATGAACAGTGATTCTATGCTTATGAATTGGACAAAGAAACAATAAAGTCTCTGTGTACTAAGACTTGGCTTCGAGCCAGTCAAGATGTTTGTCTTGTATTAAAATAACTCTGTTAATCTGTGTTGTGACAACATGGCTATAAATACTATACTGTTAGGTTTAAAAGACAAAACAATTTACAGTTTATGTGTTTGCATTTTGACTATGATTATTTTATTGAAGGAGATTGTATGGAAATTTTTAAACAATGAAACATTGTTGAAACCACATCTTTGGATAATCAATAACAGTCAATTATGTTCTGAGTGTAGATAAATAAAATGATATAAATTTTGTTCTCCTTTAGCTCGAATACAGAGACTAACCTATATCTATAATTGACAGAAATATGAAACAGATATATATATATAGGTATATTGCTCTAGTAGAAACTATTCCTGTACATTTCTCTATTGGGAAAACATTTCACAGTAATTCTAAGATTTATCTATGTGTCTGTCTTATGATTGTTTTAATGAGTGTATTTTCTGAAATAACTATTATATAGTATTCTATATCTATTATTTAACTCTTAATAAAGATTCTAGAAATAAATAACCATGATATTTGATTACTGTAATAGTAACAAATATATTCTGCATAGAATAATTACTCTATTTAAGTGATAATAGGAAAAATTCTAAGACATACGAGTTCTGCAAATTCTATCAAAAGACAATTACAGAAAATAAACTGATCTACTGAAAATAAATACTGTTTAAAACACAGTTGAGATAGTCCATTCTACATTTAAATTTATTAGATAAATAACAGGAAGAGTGGCAGAACCTGTATCTCTGGTAGACAATAACAGCAATGGGAGGCTGTTCCTCCCTACCAATTCCTCGAGAGTGCCCAGACATCACTTCTCAGGACCCCCGAGCTTGCTCTGGTCTAACTGGCTGGAACTAGGTACAGCCAACAATTCCCTCAGCCAAAACAGCTATACTGGAACCAAGTTACTGCAACTTCCTGACTCAAAACACTTCCTTACTGTTTTCCCACTACCTCAATGGGACTCCTGAATAGCATTCACCTGAATGTATTCTCCCTCTAGAACAAATGCTGAACCCCCAGCTCAGTTCATTGAGTAGTATTTAAAAGATTACCTAGGTCTTAGTTGGGTTAACTGTCATTAATGAGCCACCTGCTCAGATTCCACTTTCTTGGGGAATCATGACCCCAAAATATAGGGAAGTTGCCACCTGCAACTCAGGAAGTGTTTGAGGATGCTGCCACTTGTCTTTTGTCCTTCCACCTAATTCCATCCACCAGTTAGACCAGTAACCTCTTTTAACAGCTCTCCCATGCTGTTGTCTCCATAATTTATTTATCAATAATAATTATTCAGAATTTACATTCCATTTCTGGAGACTCTGCTGAGTCATCCATTCCTACTTAGCATTAATTTTAACATAATGTCTCAGGAATATTAATAAAATAATTACATTATTTTAATAAAATTGGGGTATGTGACATGACCCTCCATGATCTTTAAATAGAGATCATGCACCAACCGAGTGTTAAGCCACGGATCAAGTGCTGTTAAGATCAAGAGAAGTTGAAACGTCGGATCACTTTATATCGTGACCGTCGGATTACGTATATACAAATGCGTACCTAACGGATATATTAGACCAAGTTGAACTTAACTAACTCGTAAGTGTCAAAAATATCCTAACACAAAGCTTTTGGTTCTTTGTATTTTCCTGTGGCAACGCCACTTCGCATCACAGCATTAATATGTGGATCTCTAGTCCTTTTCTCTGCTGCGATCATCTGTATGTTTGGATTAGGTGCTTCTTGCTTTCTTTTTTGCATTTCTGCTGCTAACACTAGGCATGCCTCAATGACATGGTCAAAAGACCTACAATAACTACAAGTAGTGCACGCATTGGTACAATCTCTAGATAAGTGACCTAGTTGGCCACAGTTATAACAGATCATCTGGCCTCTTCCTCTTCCTTGTCTTGGGCTAGTGTTTCTTCCCCTTCCACGGAATCCTCCACGACCTCTGTATGCGCCTTGGTCGTACTGTGCGTTATCCTTGTTCTGCGGTGTTTCTTCTTGAACTTTGTAAACTCCACCACGCATCTGCTCTACATATTGCTTTCTTTCCATCATGAGCTCATATGCTCTGCAGTTAGAATCATCATGTCCAATGAATTTACAGAATGTGCAATATAAATTCTTAGGTGTTCGCACATATTTCTGGATTAAGTAACAATCTTATGGCCGGTGTCCTCTAGTTCTGCAGATCTCACACCATGGCCCTTGGTTATGATTCAGTGGATTTGGTGCTCCATTGTCTAGGTAATCTTGAAACAAAGGACATCGTTCCTTCGGGTGTCCTTCTCCCTTACATCTGGTACACCAGATTTCTTCTCTTTGTTCTTTTCCCTTCTTAATGTCCTGCAACTGTAATGTCAAGGTAACTAGTTGATTATGAATTTGGACCATTCTAGTGCTACTCTCTCCTATGGGTGAAGCTTCTAATTTCATCGCGATCTCCAAGGCTTCTGCCTGTGAGGCAACCTTCTGTTGCATTAGCGGTAGTCTAATATGGGGCAACAACGCAGGTATGAACCATTCTTGGTTCTGTTGCAGTGCAATGTCAAAACTGACCTGGTCTAACAATGTTTTAAACTTTTGGTCGAATTCCCAGACTGTCTCATTAGGTTTTTTATTAATCTCCTTTAATTTTGTTATACACTGTGATTCTGACTTTGGTTTCTTGAACTCTCTTAAGAGTGCAGCCTTAATATCCGCTAAGGTTCTATTATGTCCTATAGAATACTTCATGAACCAGTTCAAGGCTCTATATCTGAATGTAGTGAAGAGTTGCGCTTGCTTCACAACATCATCTTGAACTTTCTTGACGCTCCACACGGCTTCACATAGAAACCAGTGTTGCTCAAGGTCTTCTAGACCCGTTCCTTTAAATATCGGTAGCTTAATATCGTCATCCATTCTCCTTCTTGGTGGTACAGTATTCTGCGCAGTGGTCTGTGTGGTGTTAGGGATATTACTACGCGGAATGTTCTGAATCAGAATGTTTCTAGTCGGGATGGTCTGAGTGCTCACTCCTGCGGTGTTATTGGTATTGACGCTCTAAGGATTAGGAATATTAACTTCTAGAGGATTCTGAATTGACGGATTCTGTGAAATAGGGGGTGTAGTATTCTCAACTGGTGGGTTCTGCGGAGTGATAGGCTGACAGGTAGCTGATGGAGGTGGTTTCTGGCCATCAGGCTCAGCTTGAAACTCAGTCTCTATGCGGAATTCAGATTCTTTAAGGTTCTTTTATGTATTAACCTTATATCTTTTTCCACTCATCAAATTGTGTGTATCTTCGTCAGAGTCACTATAGATGCTATTGACCATGACAGACTAAAAAAACTCTAGGAATCTTACTGCATTCTTAAAAGTCATTTCTCAGCTAAAATCATTTTAATATTTAAACTCAGACTGTTTAGGTACTTAACTCTGAATCCCTTGAAGAACTCTGCCTCTGTTGCGCTGTAGGACTTCAGGGTTTCTACAGCGAATTCTGTAACAAAACCTTCTAGTATACTGTCAACCCAAAAGTCGACTGCTCGCGAGAGTGGACTATCTACTTCTTTATGCCTTTGAATAAGTTCTGGATTCCACTCGGTAGGTGCTCCTTCTTGGAAACAGTTCTTTCGCTCTTCGAGTCTTGATAACCACTTGTGCAACTCTTTTCCAAAACTTGCCCAAAAAATTTCGCGAATATCCTTCCACAGGTATTTATTTAGCCAATCTACATCAGAGAGACGCATATGTCTATTCTCCTTTCTTGCAAAATCTCTTTCTGTCTTGTCCACCCAGTTCTAAATTTTTGTTTTCTCAGGATTCCAATTTTCGGTACTCATCACCAGTTCAAGCGCAGCAACAGAACCATTTGTTGGTTGTTTATACTGTTCTGGAGGTTTTCTATAAAGACCCAGGTTCTGCGCGGTTCAGGGAACCAACAAAACCCCCTTTTGACAGGCCCTTTCTGCAACAGTCTACAAGCAGATTGAGGTCTCACCCGAGGCGAAGTTGATGTGGAGGTTGCAGAATCCGTTTTCCACAACCAGGTGATGAGCGCTTAACAGACTGGCGAGCAACGCGCTATAGGACTCCCGCTGCAAACTGGGGGACTGCGCGAAGTTGACCCCTTGATAGATAATGCTTATACAATAGCGCATCCAAGGATTGCGCATTCAAACTGACTACTTGACGATAGGACAACGCCACATAGACTGCGCTTCCTCTTCGGTACTTAACCACTTTAATGGATTTTACTTAGTGTAAAAAGACGCATTCAACAGCATAATAGCCTGCAACCCTTGCGAACTTATACACTATAACAAACAACAACGCAACTGCGCACTTCCGGTGCTGTGCTGAGGGGGATCGCACTATACAGACTTCGTTGGCTAAGTGTTTACCCAATTGACTTATGCATTCAACTAACTTAGAAATACTTATGCAATTAACATTCATTCACATATGTTGATACTTAACATATTATTCCCATCATTATCCTTATGGAGAATACATATAAAAGCAAGAACACATGAGCTCATAATGAAGATCTTAACCATTCAACATAAGCAAATACACAGATTCAAGCACATAATCAATCAGATAACACAGAATTTAACGTGGTTCAACCCCCAGGATGTGAGCTACATCTACAAGAACCGTTGTTATATTATTTATGGGAATGGTACAACAGTTCTAGTCTGCTCCACACGCTTATGGCCGTTTTACTGGACCAACTCGCTGCTCGCACGCCCTTCTGACATCCGCAGTCTTCACAAAGTGGTTATACTGCATCCTTGCGTGTCGCTTTCCGCCCCTCTGGCCTGCCTGTCGCTATCGGCTTCGTGGCTTAGCTTCTTACTGTTTTCCGCCACTCTCTTAACAGGTCGCTTTCATCCACCTTCACGCTGCTCCATACCCATTCCCAGGAATCAAGGAGTCTCTTACCCAAACAGGTCACTTTCGCAACTCGACCTTTCCTTATATTCTTTACCCAAAATAGGTGCTCTACTGGCACTGCGCGGTGCTACCACTTCTCGGAGCTGGCACTTAGCCGCGTGGTTCTTACCCTACCGATACTTCCCTGCGCTCAACTTCGCATCTCCCCAAAACTGTCTTGCCAAAACTGCCTTCAACTGAGCTGCGCTGTAACTTCGCAGCTCCAAAATTGTCTTGCATAAAAATGCCTTACTTGGGCCAGGCCCAACACCTTGAAAAATCTATGGTTTACCCTGAGTACCATCCTTGAAATGAGGGGGAGTACTCGGGGACTTTCCCCAAGCATTGTTACTTGATAAAAATATATACCTTAAAATCAAATATGGAAATTGCACAAGATATGAATAGTTGGAAAATTCACATATAAGCTCAAGGTGAAGTACAAGTACGTACCATAGCCTTCTCTCAATGCTAGTACCATAACTCCAACTATCCAAAAAGATCTAGCTAGTGTAATTTAACAAACCTTGGCACAACCAAGAAGATCCAATTGCAATAATATCTTCTACACAACCTCCAAGGAAAGATGTTCTCCTCTTCTCTTCTTCACCAATCCACTCTAGGGTTTTCTCTCAAAACCCAATATCTAATCTCCAAGGGATAAACCCTTATCACCAATGTATTCTTCTTCACAAGATATATACTAGACAGAAAATTCAAGCTTCAACAAAGACGTCTCTTCTGGAATTCATTATTGCTCCTAGGGTTCATGAGGGAACCACAACGACCTCTTCCAAGAACCTAAGTATAAATTATGATATGAATGGAAATACTCTCTTCTTCCTCTATTTATAAGAGAGGCAGGGGAGGCCAACAATAATAAGTGGGAACAATCCATTACACGTAATGTGCATCATCCTTGTAGGTCGATAAAAGTGAGACGTCCACTATAAAGTACATGTGTCATACTCCAAGGTGATGTCATACACAATAGTAGCTAAACACGGTAAGACCACATATCTCCATCACAAGGCTTTGCAAACTGCATTGATCATCTTTAGTGTACTCCACTGGGTTAACTACCCTATGCAAGAACACTATTGCAGGCCCAGACATCCCTAAGACACATTCAATCCTCCAAAAGGGAATTCAAGTTACCACACGTGATATAGGGCCAAAATCCCTCCTCCATGATGCAAAACGTTCATCATCCCATGTAGGTTGATCTCCAAGGAAGTGGTTCTTCTATGTGGCTATCATGAAGTACATATCCCAAATTGTCAAGAGATCTCTAATTCTTAAGGGAAGAACATTGCACCTCCAATCAAGTGAGATCATGCATCTAATAACACTACAAGGAAAAGGCCTTGTAGCAAAGTTTATAATGGAAGTTTTTAGTGTCACAAGATTGACCAAAATTGTCGAAAACCTCCACTACAATCTTCACCAATGGTACTTGATGGTTTGGCGTAGGTTTTTATGGAAAATTATTATAACTAAAAAAAACTCGGTGGTTGGAGGCTTTAGTGGAGGATTTTTTTCGGTGCGCTTTACTGGAATGAATGCATTGGTGCGTACAATAACAAAAGGCACAGATCCACATTAACTTAAAAACCAATTGTGTGTTTTAATACAAACAAGCACCAGTGCGTACAACTATCTTAATGGAACCAATCCTCTATAACTTTATGTGCACCGGTTCTCTATAAGAAACACCACACTCGTGCTTATGCCCTTATATAACTCACTAGAGTTGACAGGGAAGGAAAGCACACCGGTGAAGTTGAGTGGGACATTGAAGTTCATTGCCTTTTTACATTACGGTGTGATTACAATATTTTGTAGCTTGACGCATTGATATACTTAAAGCATCATTGCATACAAACAATGAAACTACTCTGGGGCATATAACTACCACTTTGTTGCATCGGTGCGATTGTATTTCAAAAGCACCAATGCTTACATTCCATCATTAACCGCACTAGTGCTACTTTTGCTTAAACGCACAGGGGTGATTAAAACGATTAAAAACATTGGTAATCATTTTCTCATTGGTCACCAATGACCGGTGACTATAATACAAATTACAATGCATTGATATATGTATGTTTTGTTTTTATTTTTTAAATTTCATTATTCATCAGAAAAATGAAATAATTTGTATAATACTATTCATATAATTTGAAATTTAATTATTACATTGGGATATGATGTTTGGATTAATTTGTTATATCATCAAATTTCGCATATGTTCATTATAATATTTAATCATCCATATATTTAATCAACGATGTGACATTTCACAATGACATTGGACATTGCAATAGAATAAGAAACTTATTTTCTTATATATGAACAAGAGGCCCTTTGTCACACAACATGGGACAACATAAAGGTCCACAATGATAAAACAAAAGTCAATATGTAATTGTTACACTTATTGGTAACCCGTTGTCTTCCTATTGGGAAACTATGTCCAATACATTATACAAAATGTCTAATTTTCAAACAATTATTTTGAAGCATACAATAGCTTGCATAAACATCCAATTATATTGAACGTCGTTCTTCATTGGAACTATTTTCAGTTCTCGGGCTACTTGCATGACTTGGGTTATTTGGCTGAATGTTTTGTTGATTGCCTTGATTGTGTCCCTCCTCTTCAACTTCCATCTACAAACATAAAAATAAAGTGTAATGAGTGTATCTACAATGGTGGGCATAAGGCAAGAATAGACAATATACATGATTATGTAAATCGAAAAGCATATCATAGCAAGAATTGAGTCATAAACATAACACATTCTCTCAAAGTCATGTTTCATACCTCCTCTCAACAACTCTTACGTTGGCTCCACTCCATATTTTGTTTTCTGCAAGTTTTATACCCCATCACAAATCACAAATTTAATATAAAGGTTTTTTGTTGTTTCATTAATTATAAAATACGAGAAGTAAAACAACATAGATACTTACAAATTCCACACTTAATTTTTGATAGGCCAACGTACACTCACAACCCATGCTTAACCCAATGTGAAACAATTCTTTTGATGATTCTTCTTTGTATGTAAGAACCTGTTTGAAGTCAACCAAGGATGGGTGTAAAAAAATAAAAATATAAAGATCACAACCAACATGAAATCTTAAGTTGTAAGGATAATTCACAACTAGTCACAAACTTTGCTATCAACCCTTTTCTTCCTTTTCGTCTTGTCTTATGTGTTGAATGGGTTCCATTTTTTTTTCTACAACAAAACAATTGAAAATGAATATCGAATGCTAAACTAATTAATTATATGTACATAAAAAAAATAACGATTAAATACATTTGAAGCACATTGTTATTGAGATGGCTCCTCTTACGATCCAATTATGTCCATTTCTTTGACCATCTCCTTGTACACTTTTTTGGACATCCATACTGGCATTTTTTGGATATCAACTCGTTTGTCCTTTGATATTTTCATAATATTCATGACAAATTAAAATGACAGTAAACTATTTTTATATTGATATGAAAATTAAATATAGCATAATTAATATTAATAAATGAATGCTTTGTAATAATATTTACATATTCTAGAAAACCATGTTTAAGAATATTACTTTTTCAATGATTATTTTTTGTTATTGTACATGTTTTTGCTATTGCAAATTTGGTAGGTCTCATTGACCGTTACTCTAGAAATGCTTCTTGTAGTTTAAAAATAACATGACTCTTGGAGTCATTGGATTGATTTTTGTATTGTAAATGGAAAGTACGCCTATACATTCTTTACACTATATCCTTCGTAGTTTTATAAAAGTTTTTCCTCCGTTCATTAAATTTCAACACCACTCCATATGAGCTAAGGACCAATTCATCATCATTTATATCTTCCATAATTTTTATTTTCCTAGGACGACATTCCCTTCCCTTGTTGTCAATCCCTACAAAACATTCCACATATGTAAAATAGATTGTTTGAAACATGTCAGCGAATATTTTTAAGTGCATTATTACTAAAAATTCAAAGAAAGAATTCATATTGATTACTTTTTTATTCACCCGATTCATCCATCTGCAAATTTTTTATCAAGGTTTTACCTTATTATACACTTAGATTAAAAAGAATCTTATTGAGTTTCCTCATTTTTTGGCTCTGCATGAAACACTTTAGTTAAAGTTACATATAATTCAAACATATTAATATTATACTGAAATTACAAAGAATTTGCCTTGTTCACTTTTATGGATGCGTTCCCACCACGTCGACCATAATTATTCTTCCTTGAACTATAATCACACATTTTCCATCAATAAACAACCTGGACCAATGAATATACAAGCTATTAAATATATTATACAAGTAAATTACATAACTTCCAATTAAAAAAATAGTCTAGCATATTGATGCGATTTATGAATAAAAAAGCCTCGATGCGTCTACAGTATATACGCACTGGTGCATCAGATATATTTAAGCATCATTAACAAAAAAATAATTAAAAAAAAAGCTATAACTATATTGATGCGATATCTTTATTCAATAACACATGTGCGACTTATGATCCATAATGTACTGGAAATTTCTTAAAACTTTTTTCAATATAGTTAAATAGTGTGCTTTGTGCTTTCTATAGAACTATCTGCATCGAAAACTGCGTAAGCATTTTTTTAGAAACACTGACACAGACAAAGTTTGGGATCTGACGCAACAAGTGGTCCCATTGCATCAAATGCCCAACACCTTATATATAGAAACACAAACCCATTAAATCTAAAGTGCCTAAAAAGAAAAACCCTAATTGTGAAATAATAGAGGGAGTTAAACCCTGATGTTAAATTTTGCAGCCACATAAAACAAAAGGAAGCTACAAGAAAGAAAGGGTTCCAACATTGAAGGTAACTATGAAAATATTTTATTTTTCATAATTTACTATAAATCTTAATAAGAACATAAATAAATCATGCATTGAGATCAATAGTAAGATTTTACATACTTGAAGGTCGAGCTCTGCAATGACGTATCCCGACAGGTTTTATGCAGCGACTGCCTACGCAGGCCTCAGATCATCTCAAAATTCTTCGAAAGTTGTGATTTCCCGCCTTCAAAATGAGAACGCATTGCTTATGTATGGACTTGACCAGCAACAAGGAAGTGCGGCGATGGGGCGAAGAATGGAGGCTAGGGTTTGCGCGGTAACTTCTTGGGATGCTCTCCTCTTGGATTTACAACGACAGTCGAGGGCTCTTCCAGTCGAAGGATCTGGACTTGGCTCATCCTCTCTCCATTTGGTCTCCCCTTCGACGGTCGTTTTACTGACACAGTTCGTGCCTGTTGTTGCCTCGTCGGTTCCCTTATGGCAACTTTGGACTTCTCGACTCACGAGCCCCAAACACCGCCCTATCCATCCGCCTCAACAGATCTTGCAAGCTTTGGATATACCAAAGTTTTCCGATTTTTTTAAGGTCTTTGAAGGGAGTCTCTCTTTGTTTTCGAGTGACCCCTCGAACCTCTGTACTGGAGTTGAAATCTATGATTCAACAGATACTGAAATCTATGATTCAACAGATAGAAGGAATCCCTTCAAGCCTGCAGGGGCTTATCTTTGCAGGACGACAACTCTCAGACCACCGACAACTCCACAGCCTTGGGATCTCTAAGGATGAGTGCATTTCCTTGGTGGCCAACTTACCGGGAGGAAACAATTGGCCCTCCTCTTCTCAGAATAAGTATTTTAAGGATGCAACGCAAGCGGAGCTCTCTCCTGCTTAGAGTCCGGCCCCGATTCCAAGCCCTGTCTTCAAAGTGGACAAATCCGAGGAGGTTCCCACATTGGAGATTATTTAGCCGGAATTTAATCATAATGTTCTGCAGCACAGGGGGGGGGGGGGGCTTTTAATATGCAGATTCAATGGATTGTGGCAAAAAACAAACGATCTCCTCCAGTGGATGGAATCAAATTGGCCCATGGACTATCGGGTATTACTCTACTCTAAAGGGTTTTTTATAGTGATTTTTAATTCTCGCGAAGATCTTCAATCAGTTATGATCAAGGGGACTTGGTTTTGGGGTTCCGCGGGACTCTTCCTAACCCCCTGGTTCCTTGAATTTGATCCTTTAACAATGGTAGTGACAAAGGTTCCCATATGGGTACATCTTCCAAACCTACCAATCCACTTCTGGACTCACTCAGTTTTTAAAGGAATAGGTAAAGCTCTTGGTAGCTTCATATCTTCCGATGGCACTCGCTCAGAACAGGGTCTTTTCACCTATGCATGCATATGTGCCAACACTGATATCGGTTCAGGTCTTCCCGACAAGATCAACCTAAAACTAGGCAGCTCAAGCAATGGATTATGAAAACACAGCTTTCCGGTGTCAGATTTGTCGCCATACGAGCCACCTCCTTAGTGCATGTCCGCAAATAAAACTCCAACAACAACGGACAACGAAGGAAAACAGAGCCAAAAGATGGCAACTGGAGATGCCCCTGCCTGAAGAAGACACTCAAGAAGACCAGCTTGATGAAGACATCCCCTCGGCAAAGCAGGAACAGAGCTCCGCTCCACCTCTACTTGAGGTGAATATGCCACTTCAAGAAGACGGAGTTACGAATTTCGGACAAAAACGATATCACGTGTCTTCCTCTTTAGACTCTGATAAGGAGATCCTCCATGAATCCAATGACTCGCTACAACTGGCCTTAGTGTCCCCAGCTTTAGTGTCCCCAACTTCAGGGGGATGGATACAAGTCAAGAAAAAACAGGGCAAAAAAGGAAAAACCCGAGACTGAGCCCATGTTCAGGAGTTTGATTCTCTTCTTTGTACTGTCCTTGTCACAACCTTTCTTTCAGCTGCTCTCCGCCATGATCCTTTATTGAACCTGGCTTTAGTTTTCAGTTTCTCCAATCTGGTTGAGTGTTTAAGATCTACTTTTGGAAGATAGCCACTCCCTTCCGTCCTACTTGGCCCCACGGGCAGGTAACGGAAAGTCATTTGTAATAGTATGTTTATTAAGGCAATACAAGGTTCTACCCTAACTTACAAAAAAACAAAGATTTTACATACTTGAAATTTATACTATGAAGAGTTTTGTGTGATTCAACATACTTTACAAATTTCGATCTTCAAAATAATCTAGTTGCTCCAAAGTCCTCCTCGGTAAATATCTCTTGCAAAACTCTCCCCTCGAAATTTTGGCAAAATAATGAAATAATGATTAGGTTTCTTTTTAAAAACACTTTATCAAACTAGTTATTTAAAAAATAAATTCTCGCTCCTTTTTCAACTCATGGGAACACGTTTTCCGCATACCGGTATGCTTTAATATAGAAGCGCACTGGTGCGACTTGATAGACAACACACCGTTCATATATAACTTCGTAATACTTTTTCGCATAAACGGTGTGTCTTTAAGATATGATTGCACCAATGTACTATAGGTTTTAAAGTGCACGATTTGGGCCTAAAATAGGAAAATAAAATGTAAACAAGGTATTTTCATGTTGGGGCATGTGATAACATGTGCGCTTATAATATATGTGTGCACCAATGCACCTATTGTATATGGGAGCATCACTATGATATTATTTGCAAAGAACACCCGGTAGACATAAAATACTCAAAATCGTTAATTTAGTATTATGCTTTCCAATATCTGGTGTGTTTTAAATATATTAGTGCACCGAGGAGCTATAATGTAAAAACACATAGATGGTGATAATATTAAAAAATGCATGTATAAGTATCCATTATCAAATATAGTGAAATTTACTTTTGTGGATATTTTTTGTGGATGTTTAGTGTTGTTGTGTATGTGTTTTGTATGCACTGGTGTGCTATGTTTATTTAAGTGCATTGAATGCGTTAAAAATCCATATGACTATATGCTTGAAGTTAAAATGGTATATTTATATGAAATGCTCAAAATTTATTTTAGGAATGTAGACATGTATTGAATGTTAATTTAGCTCAAATGTAGAGAGAAAAATTTATCATATCAAATGACCAATTCTTCAATTTTCAGCTCATTCCATATTCTTAAAAGTTCATAAATTCCTCCCTCTTCATTTCCAATAAGTCCATATTTTATTTATGTTTTGATTATCTAAATGAATTTATGTCATTTATCCATGTGAATATGAATACCAATGAATTTAATTTTGCAGGATCTTGATTCAGGATCGAGTTCGGATGCACAAGATATTTCACCAGTTGAAAACAACGCAAGCTCTCATTAGTAGCAAGCCTCTGGTGACCTTAAAGGTATCAAAATTGTTAGAGGAGTTAGACCTGTCAACCACTCCCAGTTTGTTGATGATACTATCCTCCTTGGAGGAGCCTCTGCTAGTATTGCTAATAAGTTCAACCTTGTTCTCACGTCCTTCCTCAAAGCCTAGGATGGCAAAGTGAACTTCGAAAAATCCAAAATTTACAGCTGGAATTGCACTCATAGAACTCTCGCAAGAATAGCTAGGATCTTTGGTTTTGAAGGATTAAAATACTGGAGCTCTTTTACCTATCTCGGTGTGCCAATCTTCAAAGGCAGGAAAAAAGTGGCTGACTGGCAAGGGCTAGTTGTCAAAATTAAAAATAAAATAAGTTCTTGGGGCTCTCATTGGCTTAATCCTGCAGGCAAGTTGGTTCTCATCAACTCCATACTTTCTGCCTATCCTCTCTATACCTGCTCCATTTCCCTTACCCCCAATACTGTGATTTCTGAAATACCCAAAGCCCTTCGCAACTTCCTTTAGCATGGTGGGAAAACCAATGGCACTAAAAAGTTTCATCTCATAAGCTGGGATACTGTGTGTAGACCAAAAGCTTATGGTGGAGTTGGGATAAAAGACCTTTCATATATGAATCTTGCTCTTGGTGCCAAGATCCTCTGGAGGATCATATTTGGAAAGAAAGCGTGGTGGAAAGATATTTTCTACAAAAAATATATGCAGGGAAGCAGAAACGGGTGTGTGGAAAACATTGACCAAGAGAAGAAAGGAACAACGATATGGAATCTCTACAAGAAAGCAACCTTCATCATTCAAAATAATCTCTCTTGGGCCATAGGCAACCGTAAGAAAATTAAAATTTGGAAAGACCAATTCGGGGCTTTCCCTCCTGCCAACTCGCTCCACTCTTTCCGAGATCTGAAATGCTGGATGGAGCAGGCTAACATTAATACCCTTTGTGACTTATCTACGTGGTCTACTCAAGGTAAATGGATGGGGTGGAAAAAACTCAACCTTCTGGAGCATCTTCAGTCTGACTACAATGCACTCCTCTCCCGGCTTCATGGTCCGATCCCCATCCACCTTTCATTACAGGATAAGCACAGTTGGGGGAATGGTGGCCATTATACTGTCAAGGAAGGCTATATTTATTTGGATACTCTAAACAACAGAAGCAGCAAAGACAAAAAATGGAAGAGAGTGTGGGATAGAGATGGTATCCCCAAAGTGATGTTTTCACTTGGGCTCTCACTCATAGGAAGATCCTCACTACGGGAAATCTAAAGAGAAGAGGAATTGAAGGACTGACCAGATGCATCTTCTGTAAAAAAGAGGAGGATACTATTAATCATCTTTTTCTTGACTGTGAGTTTTCCCAAGAAGTGTGGCATAGAGATTTCCAAGACATCCACCCTAAAATTGTCCTCCCTACCATTTGGTCTGACCTCTTTGCTAACTGGCACTTATACTATCCCAACTCCTTCTCTGGAAAATCAAACTTCAAAAGAGCCTGGATCGCTTTTCCAAAAGTCCTGTGTTGGAAACTTTGGATTGCCAGGAATCAAGAAATTTTTGGAAACTTCAAAGCTTCCCCTGGGAAAATCATCTCCTCTGCCAAGGCCCTATGAATTGACTCCCTCTCCTCAAGAAGCACGAAAAATCTCTGTAATGAACCTTTAAGTGTTGAAGAAAAAATTTGGGTGGCTGACCTGCTAATTCCCCATCCCCCCTTTGTATCCCAAACTCTTAGGATAAAAAAACCTCAGAGATGGCATATCAAAATGGATCCTAAAGATCTCCAATCATGGATTCGAACTCTTAGAAGCCACATCCTCTTTTTCGATGGTGCCTCCAAAGGCAATCCCGGGTTGGCAGGTGCGGGGGGAGTCCTTATTGACTCCGATGGAAACAAAGTGGATGACTTCGCATGGGGAATTGGAAAAAGAACTAATAATGAAGCAGAGTGGCTAGCTGCGATAAAAGGGATGGACATTGCTAGAAGCAAAGATGTTAAGGACCTAGTGGTTTTTGGAGATTTTATGTTGGTGATCAGAAAAGCTAGGGATTTAGTCAATCTGCGTCGAAAACCACTCTCCATGATGCACCAACGCCTCCTTTTTTTGGCCAAAGATTTTAATTCCCTATCCTTTCTTCACATCCTTAGACAAAGCAATCAATGCGCTGGCATTATGGCTAATCTTGGCGTGGGTTTGAATTGTGGCCATGTTATTCTCAATGGTCTCCTTAAGGTGGATGTTTGGGTGCCTTAATTCCATGTCTTACCCCTTGCTCCACCCCCTTATCTTCTCCATCCCTATCCACTTGAGGACCTCATTAACTCCCCATATCTCCTCCAGATCCTTCCGTTCCCATCAAATGTCTTCTCGCTTGTTTTGGCGGCCACCCCTGGCAGGCACCACCTGTCTTGCATGCGGGGTTTTATTGCGGACGATTCCCAAGGTGATGAGTGGCTATTTCATGCAAGGTGGTGGATCTCTTAGCGCCCTGTGTCCTCTCCTGTTTTCTTGCTCCTCGTCTTTTGCTCCCGTCTGTGTCGTTCCATTCAGCTTTGTTCCTGGAAGCCTGTTAGTTTGGCTAAATATGGATGAGTGCAACCAGTGCCCCCCTGCTTTGCGTTGTAGAAGATGTAGGAAGAATGAACATGGAACTCTTGGGGGGAATGGAAATGGAGGTAAGAAACGATACCTGTTTGATATTTTTCAGGGTAATGGCGGCAATGATTCTTCTAAGGGAGGTGCGCCAAAATTGGCCTGCTACAACCATCCTAAAGTGAATGATCTAGGAAGTGGTGGTGGATGGGTGCCCCTTGAGGTTGGTCATGGCCAGGGAAATAGGGGCACGATGCTATTTCCCAGCTGCGGTTTCGTCTCTGGAATGAATCCGGTCTCGGGCTTTCAATCGAATCCTTGTGAAATTGGTAATGGTGCAATTCGACAGAAGTTTAGTGGTAGTCCTGGTGATTTGGGCAACAAAAATTGGAAGCAGGTTGTCAGCGACATTGGGAGCCTGGGAAATATGGTTTCTCCTCAGGGGCAGGGAAGCCCATCCCCTGAACTCCATTCGCAAGTTCTGGACCTAGAAGACCAAGTCCGTTGGTTGATGGGAGACCTCTTGGACATGAGGAAAGCAATCTCCCATTTGGCTACTTTTGTTCAAATCTCCAACTCAGAAGTTCGGGAAAGCACTGGTAAGATGAAAGACTATTTTGAAAAGCTAATGGGTAAACATGACACTTTCTACAGTTGTCTGCGAATTGTAGAGGCCAAAGTGGACTGTGTTAGGACCAACAGCAGCAGCAGTCCCTCGATCATCCTGAATATTGACGACGACAATGTTGGCACAGCTCCTGGCAGCAAGGATAAAATGGATCGTAACCACCATGACAACTGATTCTCATCTGTGCAACGCTCCTTTTGGTCAGAAGGCTATATTTTCAGTTATATGTTTTACTCCTGTTGTTTCTTGTTAGGACAGTATGTCAATATTTACAATTGTAATAGCCATATCAATACCTTCAGTTGTAACAGGCATAATGCCTTTTTTGAATTTCAGAGGCTGGTAGGTGCAGAGTCTGTCTCGGCAGCTCTGGAATTTTGGGAACAGCCTCCCCTACTCTTTGTATATTGCTCCTCCTTTTTAATATAAAGATTGTTACTCGTTTGTGTAAAAAAAAAGATATTGCAAACAATTAGTAGATGAAAATGGACAACCTCTTTACGCCAACAATTGTAGCATGCCATCTTCCAGTCACAATCCTAGGTCATCGATGGTGATTCATGATGAGTTGGATCAATTTTATAACTCCCTAGAAGTATGTGGTTGTTCAAAATGTCAAGGGTTGAAGGAGAACCCTAGTGTTTCACACTCACCCACTATATTACTTATTTTCTACCTAATGTTGATGGTCTTATACCTCTTACTACAGTAAAAAATCCAATAGGTAATATAGGAAAGACACGTAGGAACACTTCCTTGTGTTCATTTCTTAAAAAGTTGGAAACCAAAACAACTATGTTTCATCCTAAATTGAGCAACCCCTCTACTTATGTTTTTTGTTGTTGTAGCCGCGCGAGGTATCCTCACACAAATCAGCTCAGTAGAAAGAAAACAACAAAACAATTATTCTTGTGCACCTAGTCAAGTCGGCCCGGGCTAGATCAACAAGTCGGCCCCACGGTGGAAAAAATCAGCCACCAAATCAGTATAAATAAAGGTGATGTCTACCTCATTTACAGACCAAGCAAGTTCGCTCAAGTTATCTAATCTAGTGTGCATGAGAGAGAAGAAGCAGCATCAGAGGAAGTCTATCTTTGGGTTTTGAGATTGCTCTTGTATTTGATATATTTGGTGTACTTGTATTATGTTATGATTCTCTGAGTAAGAAAGGCTTGCTGTGTTTTTCCCGAGTTTGGGTTTTCCCAGGGTCAACTATTGTGTCTCTTGTGTTTATGTGCATGATTATGTGTAGTTAAAGTTGAAAGAGATGAAAATTATACTACTATACCACTAAAATCCAACAGGTTATGGGCCCACACCACACTCTTGCTGTGCAACTATCAGAAACTAGGGTTTCTTGTTTTCTCGTCTTCCATCCATAGATTAGGCTCACCTTCAACATTATTGAGCTCGCCCTAGGAAGGCACATCTTCACGTGCAAGCATATTGTCATTTTGAGAATTTTCAATTTTTGACCTAATTATTATAGGAGTCAAGAATTAGGGTTTGCAATTTTAAATTGTTCTAGACACAAGTGAGGAAGAAAAGGAGGCTCATTCAACTTGACTTGGAAGGGCGCATTCATCGATGGAAGCAATTTTTTGAAAATCCAAAGTTCAATTTTGATCTAGCTTTTGCTAGGGTTTCTGATCAAGTTCCTACTTGCATTCAAGATGGTGACTAGTGTTAGAGTAGAGGATAGATTAGATGGAGCCTCTAACTTCAAATCGTGGAAGACCAAGTTACTTCTTGTCCTGGATGAAAATGAGATCAAGAATTATGTAAAGGAAAACATCTCTGAACCAACAAATGATATAGATAAATCTAAATATAAGAAAAATGAAGCAATGGCCAAGAGAATCTTGACAGATTCTGTGAAAGACCACTTGATACCTCTCATCTCAGAGTTAAAGACTGCTAAGGCCGTGTTTGATGCACTAGTTTGACTATTTTAGAGCAAGGACACCAACAGGAAATTGGCCCTGAATAATCAACTCCGCGGCACCAAGATGACCAAATCAGATTCTTTAGTTGGATATCTTATGAATATCTCTCAACTAGAGGAACAACTACATGCTATTGTGGACCTTATTGATGATGAAGAACTTGTCACAATAGCTCTTAATGGGTTTCACTCCTCATGGGAATCATTTATTCAAAGCATATGTGGTTGTGAGACAGTACCCAAATTTGATTGTCTCTAGTGTGACTGTGTTCGAGAAGAAACCAGGATGTTGTCAAGAAATAAACCAGAAGAACCTCAAGACGGGAATACTCTAGCTCTTGTAGCTCATGCAAGAAAAGGCAAAGAGAAAATGAACTTTCAGAATAATAATTCAGATCGAGGACCAACGAAGAAGAAGGACATTTCACGCATCCACTGTTACAGGTGTGACAAGTTTGGCCACTATGCTTCAGATTGTCCTCAGAGAAAGAGAGGGCAACAACATGCATCAACAACCCATGTTGATGAGGACCCTTCATCGAAAAAGGAAAAACTTGACGAGATGCCAACATAATATTTCTTTTGATTATAAATTGGACCATTTTTCCTTGTATGGGAGTCCAATAGAATTTCTTATTCATAAGATTAGTCATTATTGTAAGTTGGACCATTTTCCCTGATACAGAAGTTCAACATAATTTCTTATTCATTAGATTAGTCATTATTGTAGTTGGACTATTTTTCCTGGTACGGGAGTCCAACGGAATTTGTTTTATTATTCATTAGTTACGATCATTATTGTAATTGGGTCATTTTCCCTGGTACGGGAGCCCAAAAGATTTCTTTTTGTTTCTTTTGATTCATGAAAAAGTGTCAAGACTCAGTAGGAGTCGAAATACATAAAAGGCAGGAAGGATTGCTTCCATGATAAAGAGGGAACAATCTCAAAGCCTCGTGATAAATGGGAAGACATCCCATATTTGCAGATAATATACATACTCTAAGATTGATGATTGACAAAAGGATTCCATTACTCCAGGATTGATGATTGTTAAGGGAAGCTAGCTTCAGGTCCCAGAGCGAGCAAGATGCTCAGGTGTAGAGAAAACAAGATGCTCAGATGCAGAGGGAGTAAGATGCTCAGGTGTAGAGCAAACAAGATGCTCAGGTGCAGAGCAAACAAGATGCTCAGGTTAGAGAAAACAAGATGCTCAGATGCAGAGTGAGCAAGATGCTCAGGTGCAGAGCAAACAAGATGCTCAGATGCAGAGGGAGAAAGATGCTCAAGTTAGAGAAAACAAGATGCTCAGATGCAGAGGGAGCAAGATGTTCAGGTGCAGAGAAAGCAGAGGCAAAGGGAGAAGGATGCTTGGATTCAAAACAAGTAAGATGCTCGAATGTAGAGGGAGCAAGATGCATAGGTGTAGAGCAAGCAAAGGAAAAGGGAGCAGGATGCAAAGCGAGTAAGATGCTCAGATGCAGAGGGAGAAAGATGCTCAGGTGTAGAGCGAGCAAGATGCTTAGATGCAGAGGGAGCAAGATGCTAAGATGCAGAGGGAGTAAGATGCTCAAATGCAGAGGGAGCAAGATGCTTAGATGCAAAGGGAGTAAGATGCTCAGATGCAGAGGGAGAAAGATGCTCAAATGCAGAGGGAGCAGGGCGCTCTACCACAGAGGGAGATGTGATGAGATTGAAGGCAGATGTTTGCAGCATTGAGCAGACATTTCCCCCAGGTGAATGGTCTGGAGGCAGGGTAGTATCGGCTCCCAGCCACCCTATGACGGGGTGGGGAGACTGGCCCTTGATGAGTAGTGTTTATGCATCGAGTATTCCCTCAGTATTATCCATGTGACCTGGCTAGAGGTGAATAGCTCAGAGTAGGACAGTGCCTTCTTCTAGACATCCTATGACGGGGTGAGAAGATTAGTCCACAATTACAAATGTTATCCTTCTAGAGATTGAGCATCGAGCATTTCCCTAGTATTAGCCATATGACTTGGCTAGGGGTGGGTCAATTGGGACAGTTCCTTCTCTCGGAAACCAAGTAGGGTGGAGAGATTATTCCCTAAGACAACTCATAATAGGGTAGTTCCTTCTCTCGGACACCAAGTGGGGTGAAGATATTAGCCCCTAAATGCTCAGAACGGGGTGGTGCCTTCTCCCAGCCATCCTGTGAGGGGATGGGGAGATTAGTCCCTAATTGCTCACTCATCAACTCATGAATCAGAATGGGGCAGTGACTTCTCCCAACCGTCCTGTGATGGGATGGGGAGAATAGTCCCTAGATGCTTGTGCAAGCTTATGATCAACCTATCCAGTGCAATAAGAATATGTTGATACTTCATATGTATTCATGAGAATGCCTCCCTCATTGAGAAGGAGTGTTGATGATTGCGGCATCGATGATAAATTGACGCGACTCTCTCTTGAGAGGGAGAGAGAGGGAGACTGATACTTCTTGATAGACTATGTTGTGTTGAATACCTTTCTTGTGGTGATGATATGTACGAGACAAGCAATGGATATCAGATGATGCTCATATGTGTTCTAGTGTGATGATACCTCTATAGATAAGAGGGAGTGTTGTTGTTGTAGCTGCGTGAGGTATCCTCACACAAGTCGGCCCAACAGAGAGAAAAAAACAAAACCGTTATTCTTGTGCACCCAGGAAAGTCGGCCCCACAGTGGAAAAAATCAGCCACCAAATCAGTATAAATAAAGGTGACATTTACCTCATTTACACACCAAGCAAGTTCACTCAAGCAATCTGATCTAGTGCACAGGAGAGAGAAGCAACAACTGCAAAGGAAGTCTATCTCTGGGTTTTGAGATTGCTCTTGTATCTGATATATTTGGTGTACTTGTATTATGTACTGATTCTCTGAGTAAGAAAGGCTTGCTAGGTTTTTCCCAAGTTTGGGTTTTTTCCGGGGTAAATATTGTGTCTCTTGTGTTTTCGTGCATGATTATGTGTAGATAAAGTTGAAAGAGATGAAAATTATATTGCTATACCACTAAAATCCAACACTGTTCAGTCAACCAAAAGTTCTAGTGATCCGAAGTATGATATCGATACCACCCAAAACATCTCTACTGGGAGATCCAAAAAGTTGTATGAGTTGATAGAAAAAATGTCCAAATACACACCAAGGTTGGTCCAATTGTTGGAGGGTAGCGACGACTTCTCTCTTCCTGTGCATTTGCAACGTAAATACCAAACTTGTTACAACCACACTTTGTATTTTGGTCATCTTCTCTATTGTGCTCAATGTTGGAAACAAATTCTCCTTTTGTGGCAATAATTTTATGATTTCCAAGTCTAAGATAGATGTTGCAAATATTGGGTTTTTTATCCTTTCACATGTACTCGTTCCTCCCAAACAGTTAGTGGCACTTATGCCATTTTGCGGTCCTCTTTATTGTTGATCTGATTAATTGAATGTTGTTAAATACAAACATAGCATTTCCATGTATAGTATGTGCATGAATGGTTATGCTTCTGGAAAATTTTAGAGGAAGAACCTGTTATATATCGATGGTTGTCCACGCACTCATGGGAACATTGTAGGGCTCATAAATAGTTCCAAGTGATCGTTATTTTCTGCAAATTGCTTATTCGAGGAACACTCCAATGACCAGTAGTTCTTTATGAAAAGGAAAGTGTCCAGATTTTTTGTTCTTTGTGAAAAGGAAAGCGTACCATGCTTCTATAATAATTGTTAGGTATAATGTTTGAACAAACCAATTTCATTTTGCTTATTAATATCATCGATGTAATGTTCAATATTTTTGAAATAGGGATTTTGAAAATGAGTGACCTGTTTACCATCTTCCGCAGCACCCCACTACAATGTCAAATCTAGAGAAGCTTGCCAAAAGAGCGCAACTTGGAGAGGAAGCATACCAAGCATGGTTGAATCAACCAACTATTCAATTCTCATTATGTCCATATTCACCAAATAGGGATGTCTACAGTAGCATTAGTTCTTCACATGTTGGTAATGAAGATAATGAAATAGGTTGGTATGGATGATTTCTTATGAGATACGGGTGCCATGGATGCAATGTTGTTAAATGCATTCTAGGATGATGAGCTAGGGAATGATGCTCATATCATTGTTACCTTCTTTGAAATATTGAAATCTACTTCAACCACCCCTCTCTTTGGATCTGGTCGGTCAAACTCTACCCATCTAGGGACAACAATGTTATTCTACAACTTGAAAGCAATGTATGGCATGTTAAATGCGTGTTTCTCGGCACTTTTAAGGTAATTGACCTTAAAGTCCCTTGTATTTTGAGGAATCTTGCCACACAATTAACTTTGAAAATGGTTGAGTTTATGAAAGTTAAATGACATTGTACATTTCTATTTCCTAGTAATTGTAGGTTATTCAAAGATAAGGTACTTTCGAGTGATAATGTCTTGCCCGACAGCTGCGAAGAGGCAAAGCAAATGTTGAAAATGTTGGGTGTTGAGTATACATCATATCATGTGTGTCCTAAAGATTGTATTCAATATAGAAGCAAATACATAGACAAAGAGAAATTTCCAAAATGTGGGCATGATAGGTACCACAAATCAAGAAACAAGGGTAAAGCACATGGTCCTCCTCACAAGATATTGAGGCACATGCCTATAATCCCAATGATTCAAAGGCTATTTCGTTGCTAAGAATTAGCTATGTTGTATGGCATGCCTCGCATAGAAGTGAGGCAGGAGTTATGTGAATCCCAACATATTCAATAGCCATGAGGCATATATAGGATACGTGCCTTGATAAATTCAAGGATGAAGTACATGGCCTTTGATTGAGCATAGCCATGGATGCCGTTAACCCATATTCCCTCTAAAACTTCAACTATTATGTTTGGTCTGTAATAGTGATCAATAACAATATCCCCCCATGGTTTTCTACGAATAGTGAACATTTTATGCTAGCTCTTATAATCTCTAGTAGAAGACAAGTGAAGAATATAAATTTTTACCTACAACCATTGATGGATGAATTGAAGGAATTAAGGGAAGGTATAAAAGTATACGATGTATCAAGACCCATCCCATCATAGAGGAGGTTTACATTGTATGGCATATGTGCATACACCACACATGATTATCCGGGATTAGGAGTTTTCTTTAGTCCACATGTTGATTGATTTGTTTATATTCGTAACAATTTTTTTAGCATTGTTAATTCAGTGCGAATATCTTGATCTTCAACACTAACATGTTATGTATACAATAACATTGCAAGTCTTATAACAAAAGGGTATCATAGATGTAAATGTTGTGGACCTTCTGTGAAGGCTAGGTGGTCCATCCACCTACGAAAATCAATGTATGACTGCTCTAGGGTATATAAAATTATTATGTAATCATAGATATTTGAGTGTGTCTATGGTATATAAAATTATTATGTAATCATGGATTTTATATCTACATGTTTTAGATACATTTTTTTAACTCCAATCACCATTTTGTTTGATTGTTGGTTTACAATATTGCTTGCGTACTTTGTTAACTCCCTATACAATGCATATAGTTCAATTCCTTCCTTGACTGAATCATTGTTTATGCCGTTAGTTTAATTCTTCCTCTAATTGGATCATTGGCTTATAACTACGACACCTTGAGTTGGTTTAAGCAATTGCTAGTTATGCTCACAATTTCTAATTCATTGGTGTAATTTCTCATGATATAAATCACGGGCAATAGCCTAGGATTGCATCATATTCTCCACAAAAATCACATGTAATACCCCCTTTAGTTGTTCCTTTGACTTGCTCAATCCATTTGCATAAAAAACATAGCTACAACCATCCTCTTCATTTTTTGCAAGCAAAAAACAACCATACATCCCCAAATATGCGTGTTTTGGCCGCTAAAGCCATCCTTGTAACTATACAAAAAAGTATATCTCAATGATTTATCTTGTCTCGGATATGACGATAAATGATGGGTAGAAGGTGTGTCATCAATCATGTACAAACTTGTATGGATGTTAAGAAGTAGTTGTATGATTAATCAAAGTACGACATTAAAAAAATGATATATAGAGTGTGGTTCAATATTGTAAACAATAAGTGCTCAAAATACATATATATACTCGAAGCAAATCTCATATTAATAGCACAACATTGTACTTTTGAAGAAAATGGAAGTTTTGGAAGCAACAATGAAGAGAATAACATCAGTCTTGATTCTTTTTCTCAATGTGGTTCAATATTGTAAACAATAAGTGCTCAAAATATATATATATATATATATATATACTCGAAGCAAATCTCATATTAATAGCACAACATTGTACTTTTTAAGAAAATGGAAGTTTTAGAAGCAATAATGAAGAGAATAACATCAGTCTTGATTCTTCTTCTTCTAACTCTTCTTGTCATG
Organism: Larix kaempferi; assembly: GCA_027924585.1. Taxonomy (NCBI): domain Eukaryota; kingdom Viridiplantae; phylum Streptophyta; class Pinopsida; order Pinales; family Pinaceae; genus Larix; species Larix kaempferi. The sequence goes on from BSBM01000607.1 coordinate 3,232,030, forward strand.
GACATGCACTTTCTACTTCTAGGTTTTCCTTTGATGCATCATATATATATATGAGAGAGAGAGAGAGAGAGAGAGAGAGAGAGAGAGGTTTCCCCCGCAAAGCACTAGTGCACAAATATACACACACACACACACATACTCAATGCAAATCTCATATTAATATCACAACACTGCACTTTTTTCTCTTTACATTGTGTACAACATTCCAAATATAAATACACGCACACACATATATATATTGTGGGTTTGAGAGAAGCAATGGGCAACCAAATGTGTTGTTGTTGAAAGTGTTGGGTGTGCCATTTACAATGTAGAGTCTTCTCTTTAGTTGGCATTACATAATTGTAGAGTGACGATGTTTATGTTGGCATCTCAAAATTGAGAAAACAGAATTATAGGGACAAAATTTGACTTGCTTCCATTGTGCATTGTCCTTGGCACGCCAGGTAAAAGAACAAGCATTTAAACCAAATATGAACAAAGATCGAGAAGCTTTGAACTCGTCTTTACAAAGAATCATAGATACATTACACTTTAATTTTAGATTGACGATATGTGTTGGCAAGATAGATGGGCCCTAGGTCTCCCATTACAAATCATCAATTAAACCCCCAAAATGGTGAATATGGTTTTAGTTTTATCTATTAGCAATACAACTCAATTGAGAAAGAGGCTTTGCTTTATTTATACATAGGAATTTCTAGTTAGGACTTGTAATGATCCCTAGCACATAAAATGTATACAAACTAGATATCCATGAAAACACTTATACATTAATAAAAAACCTGAAGGTAGGGAAACACTATAAAAATGATATTTTTATGGAAGGATCTACTTTTATTCAGTTTCCTCTTCAACCTCTTAATGAGCCAAGTTCCAATACATGATTCATAAGAAGGACTTCATCCTTATTTATATCTAGCTAGCAAACGTCAACCATGGCGAAATGATAACTATCTAGTGGACCTTCTTTAATGAGGCCACATTGCATTTATTCAATGCTAACTACCTAATGTTCCTTATCTAATAATAATTAACGTCATGGACCAAGCTTGGTGGGTTAGATTGAGTGGTCAAGTGTTATGAATTACAAGTAGGAGGTTGCAGGGTCAAGTCCTCGGGTTGGTTTCCTCAGTGAATTTTTTGGGCCTCACTTGATGTCCCCACCATGTTAGATTGCCAAACTGCAACCTACCATTGGAAGCAAGTGGAAGTGCGTGTTGGGTTTCCTTAGGACGTGCATTTCTTAAAAAAAAAAAAAAAAAAAAAAAAAGGTAAATAAAAGAACAACATTGTGGACTTGGTCAACATTACATTAAATGAACACCATACTTATCACATTATTAGCTCTAATGAGCCCAAGGTCCATATTACACCCCTAGGGAGGATCCCACCCTTCCATCTAGAAGCATTGTCCTCAATGCTTGTAGAGATGATGCACAACCATAAACTAGTGCCCCATGTACAGGTGTTGACCGCAATGCTGAAGACGCCGAGGAAATTAGGGTCCCATGTAAAAGTGTTAACCTCAATGTTGAAGTAGTCATATAATCCCATCCATAAACTTGGGTCCCATGTTTAAGTGCTCCTGTTGATTCCTAACTGATGACACCTGAGCTCGATGAATGGTCAAGTATCATGCTCCAAACACCCAGCGTGATCATGTGGACCCAAATAAATAAAACCTTTGATAGCAAGGATAACTGTATCATCACAAAAGGGTGCTCGTGGACGAAATACTAGAATTGTAGAAGAATTGTATTGGACATCGGTAGGCACTCCATGTTAATGTCTTCCCTTAATGACGTTCTCTTCATTTGGTGTAGTATAGCCGCTGATTAGAAGTTGGAAGTAACTGTCTTCCCATAACTGACAATTATTCATATATTACTTGTCACAAGGCTCCTCTATATAATAGTAGGACTATATGTCCCTTGTATAATCTCGGTTGGTGAAAGTATATGTCTCACCAGTGATAACTACCTCCTTAATTTGTTGCAAAGATGCCATCACTCGATTCACTACCTCTTGCATATTTTTGCACTGTTGGATCACATTCTTCATGTTTCCCAAAATCGCCATTCTCTAGTTCTGCTAGGGTTTTGATGTCATGAATTTTAAATGGCCCTAACTTCCATAACATTCATTAGAATTGCTATTATGACCCTAATTTGGAAATGACACAACCAATCTACTTCAATTAGTGGTGGTCATGTTGCGATCGGGGTTCATAAATATTGAGATAACCACGTTGCAACAATTACCCATGAAGATTTTAAGGCCCCAACTTGAAATGGGTGTAACTTCTGCTACTTCTCAAAATCTCTATGATTCCCTCAATTCAGAACCGACACATCCACTTTGCTTATAATGACACCGGTCTATTGCAATGTGGTTCCTAAATAGAGAGATAATTGTGCCACAAGAAATTTTCACAAGGGTTTTGAACTCCCAACTTGAAATGCATATAATTATCACGACACTTCCTTGATTTTTTATTATGACCCCAATTATGAAATGCCATGGCCACTTTGCTTCCAACGATATCTATCTAGCTACAATATGGTGAATAATTCGAGGGAAAAACCAACCACAAGAAACTTCGGAATAAATAAATAAAAGAAAATACTTAACACATAAAATGTTCACAATCTATATATTCAAGAAAACTTTATACTTCATTAAGAAAAGACAATTAAGGCAGGGAAACACCATACAATGATCATCTTATGAAAGGATAAACTCCAATTCACTTGCCTCTTCAGTGGGGCAACCTCCCAATGAGATAAGCTTCAATAGAATACATTATAATACTTTTTTTTTTTGTAAGTAAGTACCCGCGGTGATTTGAAATTGTGACCTTCCATTTACAACTTCTCATCTCAATTACTCATTATCAATTGCTCTACCCCCGTGGGATTAATACATTATAATACATGATTAATAAAGAACTCCATCCTTATTTATAGCTAGCTAAAAAACCCTAATTCTAACGAAATGCTAACTACCTAATGGGCCTTCTGCAATGAGACCACATGACATTTATTTTATGCCAACAACCTAATCATCCTTATTTACTAGTAACTAACATTGTGGCCCTAGTCCACATTACCCTAAATGATCACCATACTTACCATGTTCTTAGATCTAATAGATCCATAGGCCCTTCTTCCACCCCTAGGGAGGATCCCAGAAGGAATTCATAATGAAAAATTCTAATGTTAAGGGGTCAACAACTTGAATGGTAGGGAGGTAAGTTTCACTCTCTCACTATTTGGGTTCAACTCCCCTCATTGTGATAAGGATAAAAGGGTAGATGTTCCCTGGATAAAGGCCCCCTGTAGTGTGCGTCAACCCTTTCTATGTCACGAGTTATTGGTATATATGACTTGCAAGTTGTTGGATTACTCTCGGGTTATAGTGACAACTAGGTGGATTCATCTTGGGCATAGCCTAGGTCACTCCATTCAGTTATAAATTATGATGGTTAAAAAATGAAGAAGTCTAAATTTACGTTTTGACCTTTTTTTAGATTGCTATCATTGGAACCAGACGAGAGACAATCTCTGCCAAAATAACACTTTTGTATAGATAAAATTACTATTTTTGATGCAAAAATGGATCCAACACCCCCAAATACCCTTACAACAACTTACTTTGTAATGTTAATATTTAGTATTTGTAATTATATCAATCCAAAATCACTCTTACCAGATTTCAAACCAAACACACTAATTTCATTTCCCATTATTTTTAACAATTGAAAAAAACTATTTATAACACGTTTAGATTACAACTTTGATAACACCTTACATTATAATTAACCAAGTTTGCAACATATAAATAATTCGATATTGCATTAACCGCATATATTATTTATTTGAAAACGACGAAGATTATACTTTTAACTCAAAAAAGCATGCATAAAACTTAGAATAAAATGCTTTGAAAACCATGCAAGGAATAATACAATCTACCAAGGTCCTTGCTCCTCTGGGCAGGGGCTATAAAGTAACCGATTATACATTACAATATATAACCATGTTACTCAAATGTATTAGCAAAAGTTAGATTTTTGCGTTGAGAAGGCACATTTCTATAGCCTGGGTGGGGAGAAATGTCCGTCTGTCCAATAAAAAAGATAAAAATAAAATAAGAAATAAGAAATAAGAATGCATGCATCGGTGTGTGTTGTAGCATAGTGGAGCCCGGGTGGGGGGAAGTGTTCGTTTGTCCCATAAATTAAAATTAAAAATAAATAATAAAAAATAAAAAATAAAAATGCATGCATCAATGTGCTACGGTGAGAGGGATGTGTATTGTAATTTAGTGGTAAAAGGTTTACATATTTGATTCCTCTCAACACTTTATAAAATTAGATGGATTAACAAAATGATTCTTATATATTATTTTATCTCACAACTAACACATAAATAAATAGTTGAAAATTTGAAAATGATGAAATTTATAAAAACACATTAAATATGAAGAATAAACATATTTCGCCCCTACATATGTTGTTTTTCTTTTATTACAAATCCGCTTAAAACAAAGGCTAGAATCCACAGGTTTAATAACCCATAATTTATGAGCAAATATTTGCCATGAATAATGAGTCGTGGCGTTTGAAAAGTCGGGCCATATGGATCAAAGCGGGCGACCAAAACACCAAAATTTTCCATAAATTTATAGATTGTAGATGAATCCAAAATGCTATATGGGACCTAAACGATAGGGAAGGAAAAAAAATTTATGGGACTAAGGATCTTCACAGGGAGGCTTTTGAACATTTCCAATATATATATCAGGATCCAAAAACCATGTCCCTAGTGGAACAGTTCAAATTTATCAGAGAATTCTCACGTTTCTTTACTGATGAGGAAGGGGAAAACATTTTTGCCCCGGTTTCTCTCATAGACATTGAGGCCATTCTAAAAGGTTTTGCGAAGGACAAAAATCCCGGTTCGGATGGATGGACCGTGGAACTATTTCTCTTTTTTCTTTCTTTTTTTTATATCATGGGACCAGATATCCTAGCGGCAGTGGAAGGATCCAAAACCAAGGGTTTGGTGTCAGGTGCTATAAACTCAACTTTCCTGGCTCTTATCCCTAAGTGTTCTCACCTGATTGGTTTTAACGATTTCCGACCTATATCTTTATGCAATTTAATTTACAAAGTCATATAAAAAATCATTGCTGTGAGATTGAAGCCATGTCTTTCAAAATTTACATCAGAGGAACAATTTGTTTTTTTGGAGGACATGCAAATACTTGACGCTGTGGGTTTTGTTGAGGAGGTTTTTCATAGTACAAAATCCAAGCACTTAAAAGCTCTTATCTTAAAGCTGGATCTTGTCAAGGCTTATGATCGTGTGGACTTGACCTTCCTTCGGTTGATATTAATTCAAATTGGTTTGCCGTGGGCTGTTAGCAAATGGATCATGGCTTGTGTGACATCAATAAACTATGTGGTTCTTGTAAATGGGGCTCCCACTGAGTTTTTTAAAGGATATAGGGGACTTCGTCAGGGTTGTCCCCTATCTCCTTTACTGTTCCTACTTACAATTGAAGGTTTGAGTAGGATTATTATTAAAGCTAAAATGGATGGCTCCATACAAGGAATAAAAGTGACTGCTTAATCTGTTGTGACTCATACTTTATTTGTGGACGATGTTATGCTTTTTGGGAAGGCTTCAGTTGCGAAATGGCAATGGTATGAATCTATCTTAGATCTTTTTTGTAATGTTTCGAGCATGTTGGTCAGCAAGGAAAAATTGTTATTCCTGGAGAATGATATGGAGGATAACGCCAAATTGCAGATTAGGGAGTTTCTCCCTTTCAATTTTGATCCTTTGTCAAATGGTACAAAATATCTGGGATTTCACATTTAGCCAAACAATTATCTGTCAAATGATTGGCATTGGTTACTAAAGAGATTTGATAAGAGGATTAACCATTGGTGCTGGCATTGGTTGATACTGGGTGGTAGGCTCGCTTTGGCCAAATCAATACTTCCGAACTTATCAGTCTATTGGTTCTCTTTATGTAAAATTCCAAAATCCATCATGGTGGGGATCCGCAAATGTATATTCAATTTTATATGGTCTGGGGGTAACGAGAAGAAGAGGTTTCATCTTGTGAATTGGCAAAAGATTGCTAGACCATATCATCGCGAAGGCTGGGATTTAAAAACATTACTCTATTTGCAAAGGCTTTATCTGCAAAAAGTATTTGGAGAGCTCTTTTTTCAGATTCGTCTTGGAGTAAGCTGATTAGAGAAAAACACCTTCAAAATGATTCACTGGCCCAATGGTTCAGGAATGGCTGCTTAAATACCAAGGGGATCTCCAACTTCTGGAGTGAGCTTCTCGGATCATTCCATTCTATTGCTTATTGGTTGTCCCGGGTGCTTAGAAATGGTAAAGAGATTAGATTGGGGGAAGATCCGATCTTTGGGGGTCCATTGCCTTTCAGACTTTTCCAAGAGCTTATACATTTTATGAGGACAAATGGATACTACACTTTAAACCATATCTCTACTTTCCATTCCTCTAGATCGGGTTGTCACTCATGGTTGTCCTCTCAACAATTGGGTCTATATGGTTTACTGAAGAATGAATGGTCGACCTATTTACTAGGTCTTAAAAGAAGCAATTTTCAGTTGTTTGATAGATCGGATTATTTCGCTTGGTCATGGAATGAATCCACAGGCACTGTGATAACAAGATTGGCATATGAGTATTTTTTCTTTGATGATGATGCCCAATATCAATGGTGGTACAAATCTCTTTGGCAACAAAACATGCCTTTCAAAATCATTTGTTTTATTTGGATTTCCTTGGAATAATATCTTGACTCGGGACAACTTTATTCGGAGAGGTGGTTGTAGACCTAACAAATGTCCCATGTGCGTCCAGGATGAGGAAGCGGTAGATCATCTATTTACTCGATGTTCTTTCACAATCAATTTATGGTAGGCTCTGATATATGCAACAGGTTTGAGAATGAGGTGGCGTTCGGTTTCTTTTCATGACAGCCTTTGGCATTGGTCACAATGCGAGGATTATTGTGAATCTTTGCCTTGTTTTGCTACTTGGAGCTATGGAAAGCTCATAATTCACTATTGTTTGATGGTAAAAGGCCTTTCATTGCTGCGATCTGTAGCAGAGTGGTGGCATCCTTTAGGGATTACAATAATCCACAGTCTAGTGTGCCATGCCAACCTACTTAGCTTCCTCAGCAGCGTCCAGTTATGGCGGATCGTTTCCCTTGTGGTTTCTTTGATGGGGCCTCTCGGAATGGAGCATCCATTTGTGGTGTGGGTACGATCTTGCAAATTAATGATCATCAATATTTCAGAGTATGGATGAATTGTGGGCAGGGTTCCAACACTAGAAGTGAACTGATAGCACTTTGGTTGTTGCTCTTTTTTGCTAAGTTGCATGGTCTTTCTACTCTCCATGTAACGGGGGATTCCAGGGTGATCATCAATTGGTGAAGGGGATTTCATCCCTAAAGGTTTTGTTGTTGTCCTCTTGGTCGGAGGAGACCAGGAGCCTTATTAATGGTTTTGAGCACATCTCGTTTCTTCACGTCTTCAGGAAATACAATCAACTGGCAGACGAGTTATCAAAGATGGCCCTGATGGTTCCCGAGGGCATCATTTTCTCGGAAGAGTGGTTGACGAATCAACTTATATCCCAGGATTCAATAGATACTTTGAAATTTTATTTTTTTTATATTTCTTTGCAGTTATTTACAGGCACATTTTTGCGGCCATTACTTACCATCTTTTTTGCAGGCTAATATTTCAGATGGTTTCCAACATCCTGTTGGGTTTTTGTCATCTTTTTTCATCTTTTCTCACTGAAGGAACTTGCTACGGCTCCTTCTTTTTTCTTGGTTGGCCGATTGGTGTGTCTCGACTGGGTTTCCTCTTTGCCTTGTTTTTTCCTTTGGTTCGTGCAGCGCCATAGGTTGCCTGTTTTCTTGCCACTTTGTTATTGTTCTCTTGTCTTGCATATCCCTGGGGATGTTGTTTTTGTGTTAGATTCAGATCTAGTGGTTGTTTAGTGATACACTATTGGGACAATTTTTATGTTATTGGCCTTACCTCCAACATCCTATATACTTATTGGACTATTTTTGATATTTGGCCAAAGATGTTGGTGTTTTGTTTTGGGCTATGGAGCTATCACTATACTATTTCCAATATTAATAGTATGCTATTTTTTTTCTATGAGAAAAAAAAGAAGAATTAATTTCCCGGTCAAAGTAGTAACCAAAATTAAGAAAGCTTAATGCGTTTATATCACGCATATGATATACTATAATACCATACGAGAATTATTCTAATGGTTACTTGCTATTGCGAATCATGACTCTAGTGTTGCAAATCATTTGTCCTATTTATAGCAATACAATTAATGCGATTCGATCACCACGTTGGAGGCACGCATTTTCACAACAAATCTCAATTCGCAAGAGGGGGAATCTTGCGAATACTCCATCTTTCTGTTCCTTTCATATTCACAATTCTAGGACCATCTCAATGGTATCTGCTACTCATCAGAAAGATACCGATTTAACGAGGTATGCAATGATGTGGAGGATACCCACTTTGTTGGATCACAATATAATCTAATATAAGAAATCCCTGTCTGCGGATCTCAAATTTCACCTTTACCAGTGATGGTTTAAATAAATACTAAGTTTGGGTGATTGTAACGATGACAATGTGAGGAGCTTGGTATACAATTTTTTCATAACATTGTATTCATTTAACGTTGGATCGCGAGAAGAAATTCCTGTCCGGGGTCTCACATTTCACCTTTACCCGTAGATTGTCTGGTTTGAATGAATATTGAGCCCGGGTGATTACAATGCGACTATCTTGGTATACACAATTTTCACTAACATAGTATTTCTTTAATGTTGGATTGCGTGTGACAGAACATCATCTATGGAGAAGGATGAAAGAAATTCCAAGGAACATACGGTGGGAAGCTGGTACTCCGTGCCAGAATTGAGCCTTCGTGATCATAGGTTTACTGTACCTCTGGATTACAAGTCTCCTGCAGGTTCTGTAATATCAGTTTTTGCAAGGGAAGTTGTTGGTGGTATGTTTCATTTCCCTTTTTCTTATCAAAATTTTTGATTATTTTTTTAAGTGCTTCAAGAAACTTGCTTAGAGGGCTGCACTGCAAAGAGTGGACTTCCTTGGGCTTAGGTGTAAGTGGTAACTATTTTACCAAATTACCTGGGACTTGCACCCGGCCTCGTCCCTTTTGAAATTCATGGCATTTGGTTGGGAGACCATAGGGAAAATGAACTTTGGTGGATGGATTAACACTTGGCAAACCTCACCAGTGAACCAATGTCCAGCAGGCAAAAGTTTCCATGTTTGGATACTACAGGTATATCATTCAGATTATTTCAGATTACAATTCACAGCTTGTGTAGCAAGCCCATGCTCTCAGAGTAAGCATTTTTGAAAGGGATGGGTTATATGCGTTTGACTGACTGTCTCAACTATATAGTCTATAGGGTTCGGCTTGTAGTTGATTCTTGTTCAATTCACAAAGTAGTTACTAGGACCTTGCCATGATCATGATCTTTTGAGTTGGTGGCTTCATACTGCCATGCAAATTGAAGTTGGAATCAGTAGCATTGCCTTAGGGTCTAGGCCCAATAGAACTGGTACAAGATGAGGTTGTTAGGTATCTATGATCACAATTTCTGTAATTAGATTCCCTAGAATATACTGATTTTAGCGAATCCAAGTAATATGATCATCATTGGTCACACTCTATTCTCTGTTATAAAACTATACAATTTTTTAAACTAGAACAAGTTTAGGAGATAACTCCCCTTCACAGTTTGATCCAAACTATTGACAAGCCTTGAATAAGTCCAAAACTTGAATAAATTTAATTAACATGAGTCACATATACATACATTGAGATAACCTTTGGTTTCATTTTTGAAGAGGTCCAATGACTATTCCTATTCACCTATGACTCTTCATATTACTCCTAAATGAATAATGATAATAATATTTAACATAAGGTATCCCTAATCCTTCACGATTAGCTATCTAACATTCCCCCCTTAATCCGAGGGAGTGTTTGTGAGTCCAAGCTGAACTTTGCAAACCTTTCTCTTCCAAGCGCTTTGGTGAAGATGTCTGTAGTTTGCTCACTTGTGTAACAATGTATCAAATGAATGGTCTTGGCCTCTACATGATGTTGGATCAGATGATACTTTGTGTTGATGTGCTTTGTTCCATCATGGAATTTTGGATTATTGGCCAACTTAATTGCAGAAGTGTTGTCAATCAATATTGGAGTAGCATTCACCTATTTCTCTTGCAACCCTCTAGTATCTTCCCGAGCCATACAATCTCCTTTGTTTCTTCTGCAGCAACCACATACTCTGCCTCTATAGTGGAATCTGCCAGAATGAATTATTTGCGTGATATCCAAGAGATAGCTGCTGATCCAAGACTCATGAGGTATCCTGAAGTAGACACTCCATTCCCCTTATCCCCATCAAAGTTTGAATTGTATATCCAACTAGTTTGAAGTTCTCCACCTCAGAGTATTTGAGCCTAAAGTCTTGAGTTCCTTTCAAGTACCTTAGAACTCTCTTTGCAGCACATCAATGTTCTTCACAAGGTTTTTGCATGAACCTAGAAAGGATCTTGTTATCACACAACTTGTAGTTGCCCCTAATGGTGATCCTATCCGGGATGGTAGAGGGGACGGGCAACTAAAGAGGTGACCCAAGAGGGCCTCGATTTCCAAGATGGATTGGTTGTCATGCCAATTGAGGCACTTTTTGCTTCTTGCTATCCAAGCCCTAGATAACAAAGGGGAGACCCTGATCTACCCTCATAGAGAGAGATCCAAATCAATCACTAGATCAAGATATTCAATAGGGGATCTATGGTGAAGGATGATGATCCCTAGATTTAAGGAAAAGAGCTATTGCAGAGGCTTAGGAGAGATGAGATATGGAAGTTGATTTATATAATTACAGTAACTCAGAAATAGGAATGAATCTAGGATGTAGGTGGTAGGGTAAATGATCAAAATCAGCTGCCTTGGGAAACGTGTACTTAGAATAGGGAAAATGGTCCCAGAGAGCAGATATGACAGAATTCGGGCTTCCTAGCACAACTTGATGATAGATCTGATAGTATCACAACACACAAGCTCGAAAAGAGGAGTTAACCACTCAGAAGACCAATAGACCAAGGAGGGCGCAAGCATGAGAGGATCAATGCTTAGGGAATGGGGTTGATGGAGTCCCTAGAGGAAGACGCCCTTGAGGACCCACCTGAGGCTAGGCCTAAGGATAAAAACCCAGAAATGGTTTGCTAGTAAACCAAATAATTAATCCTAGAGAATTTTTAGAAGATTTAGCAGTTAGGGTTTTGAAGCAAATGACAAATGGGTAAGTTAAAGGAACAAAATACGTACCTTGTGAGCGTACCTGGATGATGAGAATGAATGTCGGAATGACAAGGATTACTCCCACAAAGATCAAATGAAAATTTGATGTCTTCTCTTTCTCCCACGATTTGCCCAAGTCCACAAGTGCGCCTCTCTCTTCCTGCAAAACCAAGGAGACAAGCTCAATCAGTAAACATAAATGAAGGTAGATGCAAATAAAAATAATATGCAGAGAATAATTGGTACAAAGACAAAACTACTCCCTAAATAAACCGGATCTGAAAAGAGAGAGACAAGGAGGGCCTCCCTAGCCAGTGCGCCCCTCTTCCAAATCGCCTTCTTCACTTGCAAATCAAATTGTGGATCCAAAATATGCAAGAGAGCTACCAAGATCTTTCAGTGCAATGGAAAAGTAGTTTCAATCACCACAACCAAGTATTCAACCCAAGATCATAAGAATTTCTCACAAAATATTTCTCTATATTCCAATAGCCAAGGGCCAAAAGTCCCCTTTACAATGAGGGGGGTCTCTCCTTTAAATAGGAGTGAGAGAGACCAAAACCCTAACCACTTTTCAAATGAGTGGTTGAGATCAAAAGATATAACACTGATAATCAACGGCGAAGATGAGCCGGAATAAGATATACATGGATCGCCCAAAATAGAGGGGACATCCTCCCTCAATGATGCCCTAGGGGGGGCGTGAGACATAAAAGGTGACTAGGGACACAATGTAACATCATAACATGGTGGGGGGGTCTAGGAGATCCAATCTTCACTAGACTAATGCCCCACCTACATCAATAAGAACATGACATGTGATATAGTGTCTAAGGACACTAGGATGTGTGCCCTAAAATACATAATAAAACCCCCGAAATAATAAATGAGAGGACGTGTGGACCCCACTGATGCCGGAACAAATGCTGAAAGGTGTGGAAAACATCATCAAAATATCCCGGACCAACCTCATTCCATTTCCTTGCCCCACTAAGCCAAGTTGATTTCCTTTGCTAGCCATTCCTCTACCGGAAAACCACCTCTGGAAACAAAAAATGCCTATATCTCTCTGCCAAGTGTTCCGGACACAAATTTGACTAGACCAAAATGTCTGGGGATGGGGTAATATGGTAATAACGACTGGTTGGACCCCCTATCCCCTCTGTAGCGCCCTAGGAGAATAAAAATAATCTCAAAATGTGTTGACAAGCCATTTTATATGGCAAATATGCAATAAAGTGATAAATTGACCATAACCTCATTTGTAAGTGCTTGAAACTGATATCTGAGTGTACCAATGAACTCAGAAGGTCCAAATCTAGTAAGGATGAGTACTCATACGTCATATGACCATCTGGATAATCATCTGTAAGCTCAACCATCCCCGGACAATAAAAATAATGGTCTGTAAATAGTGATAATAAAAAAAAATCCATAAAACAATCACATGAAAACTTTGTTTGATGCATGGAACCATTAAATGACATCAAATGGGCATCATAGAACCACAAATAATCGATCTCGAACATCATCGGTCCAACTCATCCCGAATCCTGTGGTTGACTTGGTCAAACTAGGTTGACCAGGTCAGAATTGATCAAAATAATGACCCAGGCTCAAACTAACTGATGCTGCAAATGCAAATGGATAAGATATGCTCCTTTAATTATTTCAATAGCAAGACTAAAGTATAAAATGACACTTACTAGTGATTAAGCAAATAAAACATCAAATACAAGTCTAGATTAAAGCAATCAATTACTAAGAAGAAGACCCTCAGGTGTATACTCAGTTTATGGACGTGACCATTTTGTTAGAAATTGGTGAAGGTGGAAAAGGCAAGGCTAGGACAAGGGGATGACTTTACAACTTCAACACTATGACACTTTGGATAAAGGGAAAGGGAAAACCACATAGGCATATGTTGGACAGAAAACACACAAGGAATGGCAATGTCTCACAAATGGAATAAGTTGTTTTTGAGGAGTGCCCATTCAACTTTAACAAATGTCTACAGCTCACATCCAAGCTTGAATCAAGCTCCATGAGGATCTTTTCTAGAACCACCGTGACTAGGTGCACAGTAAACCATAACTTGAGGTTCTAGGGGACACTTAGAATTAGTTGTCCCTTACTCCATCTCACATCCCAACCCGTAGGCTCCGTGAGGAATTAATCATTACATTTCAATCATGGCCAACAGTCTTTAGATTTAACATTTATTTACCCACTGCTTTTTAGGCCTCTGACCCTTCGGATTTTACATGTGCTTAGAGGCACAACTAATTACAGCTTTCATCCAGGGTGCTTTACATTTCATTTCATAGCCCTCTTTATTTGTGCTTAGAAGCACAGTTTATTTTCATTTTTACCATGGGCTTGCATTTTTAGAAGATATAACAATGAATCACATAATGCATGTAATGATGGTAGAGCAATTTGCTTCAAGTTTTAGCTGACACAACTCAGGCAACTAGGGGGAATCATCCACAATCAGGACCAAACATCGGGGGCAACCGACTAGAGAGGTCAAGGCTTCAGAAACCAACTCACCTAAGCTCAGGAACCAACACCAGCGGGTTCTCCTGGCCCAGAAGGATTAAGGCTTCGGCAGGTTCTGTTGCACAACTCAAAGCCGAGACACATAACAATAGGGAGTATATCCAACATAGAGGCATAAGTGGGGGAAGTCCTCAGTATCACAGGCTAAAGTGTAAGTTAGGACATAACCAATAGCATATGATAATGGATGGATGGGGAAAGTGACAGGTGATGCCATAACTAGCAAGCCATAACTGGTGGGAATGACCAAGTCTATAACTACTAAGAGGGTGAGACCAATGAGTATACACGAGAAATTCTAATTCCAAGCAATCAAATCACTTCTACTCGAAATAGTCAACCAATAACACATAAATATATCACCAGATCATGACCACTAAATACCCAGTGTTGCTACCAAGATAAGTAAAAGAGCATAACATAGGTATCCAATGCACAACCATATACCTGCTGGGTCATATACCTGTATCCATCTCCTGAACCATCAACTGTCACTGGAACACTGCTGCTGCATAACTCTGGGCACTATCATCACCCTGCTCTATGTAGAAGAAAATGGCCACCTCACTCATCAAATCTGGGGTCACGAGGCTCAGTCATGGCATAAGGCTGACAATATCTGCTCTGGGTCTGCTGAGAATATGAGTGATCATAGAATAGCTTCTCATCATCTGCCGATCTCATGCATCTCATAGCAAAGGACTGGCTCAGAAAAATACTGGAATCTGGTTTGAAGACATGGTAGCCTCGGGTACTATGGATGTGATAACAGATCCCAACCGCAAATGAAATATTTGGTCTAGTAGTGGTATGGTAGATGACTAAGATGAGACTTCCCACAAGTTGTCTATATTTAGTTACATCCTCAAATTCATTCCTTTCATTTGATGTTAGCTTCAAATTTTGTTCCATTGGAGTAGAAAGAGGATTACAATCAACCAATGCCAAATCTACTCAACAATTCTCCAATGTACTTCTTTTGGGAGATGAATATATACCTTGGATTTTGAGTCACTTCAATATCCGAGTAGTAGTGAAGATGCCCCATATCTATCATCTCAAAACCCTTCTTCATTTTTTTCTTTATGGATGCAATATATGCTTCATTGTTCCTTGTTATCAAAAGATCATCTACATACAACACAAGATATACAACAAATTTGCCAACATTTTTGACAAACAAAGTTGCATCATCAAAATTAAAGTGCTTGAAATTGATCTTCAAAAGATGAAATTGATCTTCGAAAGATGCTCAGTTAGCTTTTCATACCATGCGCAAGGTGGATGCTTTAGGCCATACAAAAACTTGATGACCTTGCATACCATATGTTCTTGACCCTTCACAACAAATCCTTTTGGTTGAGACATGTAGACATTCTCTTTCAAATCTCCATTCACGAAGGTTTTATTCACATCCATTTGATGAATCTTTCACCCATTCTCTGCTGCCAAAACCATCAAAAGTACAAATGGTGGCCCATTTTGCTGTGGGGGTAAAAGTCTCGTCATAGTCTATGGCTTCTTTTTGTGCAAATCCTTTCGCCACAAGCCTTGCCTTATGCTTGTCAAGTGAGCCATTTGATTTGTACTTGTTCTTGTAGACCCACTTGTAGCCACCTGGTTTGGTTCCAAATGGAGGATCCACCAACTACCATGTCCCATTCTTTATGAGAGCATCATGATCCATACTCCTTCTGCATAGCTTCTTTCCACTCATCATGAGAAACAACTTTTTTGAAGGAAGTTGGTTAAAAGTTAGTAGATAAATTCAATTCACATTCATATGAAACTTCCATTGAATTTACATCACCTGAATTTAAATCATCTACGTCACCTCCATCTTCTTGTCCTGCTAAAATTCTAATTCCAGTCTTTCCAACCTCATCATGACAAACACTTTCAAGTGTACTCATGGCCCATTTTGGAAATTTCTATAATGGTCCAGGTTGCTCAACTGATTGAGATGGTGCTGGATTCCCATCAAGACTCAACCTTTCAATCCTCTTAATCACATCATCCAATTGAACCTCTTGTTCTAATGAAGTTGCTAGATCTTCTACATGAGGGGGGATGGCACTTCAAAAGGAGATTCCAAAGATTGATTCAAGATAGGGATTCCCCCCTTCAAGGTGTAGGATCTTATTATCAAACTCATGATATGCCTTTACAAGGGTAAATCTATTAAGATGATCAAGTTGCCACTCAAAAATCTTGTTATTTTTAGAGATTAAGAAAAATCACGTCTCTAGAAAAATTGAACTTTTTATTTACCTCATCGTAAAGATGATATGCTTTGGTGGTATGAGTACCCCAAGAAGATGCACTTGTGACTCCTTGCACCTAGTTTGTTGCTTTGCTCCTTAGGAATTAAGGCATAACAAATGGAACCAAAAACCTTGAGATGCCTCATCGAAGGAATGTGGCCATGCCACATTTCATAGGGAGTCTTCTTTCCAAGAGGATGAGGTGGAATTTTGTTCTTCAAATACACTACACATATAACTTCTGTTATCACACAACTTGTAGTTGTCCCTAATGGTATCCCATCCGGGATGGTAGAGGAGATGGACAACTAAAGAGGTGATCCAAGATATGCCACGGTTCCCAAGGCAAGTTGGGAGTCACGTCAACCGAGGCACTCTTCACTTCAGATCAAGATGAATCAAGACCAAGGGGGAGACCCTATAACCAATCAAGGGTGATTGGACCTGTTGTCTCTCAAAACTGGCATGCGTGTGTTGAAGCCCAAAATGTAACACACCAGCTGGATGACAACTCTCAGGAGAGAGGTCAATATCACCAAACTCCTCTCCTCTTCGCTTCAGGTTGGCTCTTCTCCAACTCAAGGGGGGTATCCCTAAGGTAGGATCGCTAAGGCAGGTGCAACGAAGGGCAAGGTGAAATGAAGAGGCTGCCTTAGAGAAACAAATGTAACAGAAAATTGAGTTTTTAATAGGTGATGGGAAAAAGTTGGGAGGATCAGTCCTCGAGGAAAGGCCAGTGCCAGTATATCAGAGGGGCAAATGGAGTCAAAAGAGAGATCAAAAGGCCTTGTGTCATATGTGACTGAGGGGGAAAGATTGCATCATTGAGCAAGCCCTGCTCAGTCTAGTGTTTGACAATCAGAAAGAGTACTTTTTCTTCTCTAGCTGCGGGAGGTGCGCTATGCAAACCAAAGATCAATATTGCACAATCAAACTAGATAGAATGCAAAAATCAATACTTGTGTATGCACGCTCTCAAAGGGAAAAAGAAAGTAGACGCCAAGAGTTCTTCGCCAAAGGGAAGAAGAAGGCAGGCTGCTAAGAATTCTTCACCTTCCAACGTGGTGGATTGTCACCCTTCTATGGCCTCTTACACAAATGCCGAAAAGAAAACGCAGAATCTTAAAAGTATTCACACTCATGTAAAACATCACAAGATCATGCCACAAAAAACGCTCAGTTTATCCAGAAAAGCCCATAATATTTTTCATTAAAGCTCACGGGAGGAAAAGCTCCCATGTTTTTCCATGATTACAAATGAAACCCTGCTGGTTTAAATAGAGCAAGAGAGGCAATATCTCGCCTTGATTTAGGGCTTGACAGGATGCTGGAGACGTGAAGTATGTGTTGTAAATAAACTGTCACTTCTCCATAGAACACAAAGTTTAACTCCAGCTCTTATATACAGCCAAAGAGGTCGCCCAGAATTCAGGCTCGTGTCTGCCAGTTCTAAAAAAAAAAAGAAGAGTTAAGTATGCTAAGTGTAAACGCCAGCTCTGGGTGACATGTACGAGAACAGCTCGAGTTAACTCCAACCGCCAATGGATAATTCTCATGCTAAGTGAATGTGTTATATGCCAGCCAAAACTTTGGATCAATCCTAATCGCCCAGGTGGCCGGATTTCTCAATTCGTAGCTCTCTCAAACGGGCTGTTGGATAATTCAACTCTGTCACACCTCCGAGAGGGTCGGTGATTGCCAACACGTTTTTAATGAGTGAAGTGGCGGTTTAAACGTACCCCACAGCTGCCCATTGGCTCATCTAAAGCATGAAACCCGTGCTTCTCCTTCTAAACAGCTGCTCGTGAAGACGACCCAATCATTCAGCTGTCAAAAAATGCGAATCAAGAGGTAGATGGTCTAGCCCGATCACTATTTCTGTGGCTTAGAGATTCACGCCAATTTTCAATATATTTGATTCACGGGCTGACTGAAAAAACTGACTCTTATCAGCTGTCAAACGCTGGATCTGACCAACAACGCAAATTGGCTGCCATCAAAGGTATGGTCTGGTCCCCAAATTTATGCTGTGACGTAAACTCCGAACAAAAATTGCCGTGTGCTGATCCATGTCGAACCCCGAGCTTTGCATCAAAACTTTGGCTGTCTCTTTGAAATGTTTTAACTTCATGAGATCGTGAAGCCGACACTGAGCATTTTGCATCAAACATTCGGCGCCAAAAGTGTGAACCACCGATTAAGCTGCTGTGTGCTGATGCGTTTGATTTTAACCCTGCATTAAGCATCTGGACGCCGATGCAAATAGGTGAAAATATAACCAATGATCATGACTTCAACATTTGATGTAAAAGAAAATCGTGATTTTTGGCACAACTGTCAAAAATTGACTTTGTTCAGAGTTAAATTTTTATGCACACAACTGCTAGCAACACAGTTCTATGCTCGATGGTTCCTCATCACTGATCTTCCTTGCTTCTTAGTATTTGCAGGCGCTCAATCTCGACAAGTGACGATCGGTGGACATAGTCTCATAATCGCATCCTTTAACACCGGAACCCAGCGGACTTTCCTCTGTCCTCCATTATTTATCTCTGAATTTACTGCAGAAAGCAAAAATCTTCATAACTCTGTTCCATCAGGTGATATTGCATACCCAACATCGGCAGTTGATACTACCCTTGACCCACGAATAATTATTATCCCTTACTTCAAGATTCCAAAGACAAAGAAATTCAAAGTAATCCTGAGGATGATATGTCTTTTCAAGACCAGCTTTCTTCTAAAGCCCTGAGAATAGTCTGATACATCATCTGCATTTCCTGCCATTTCGACATCTGAGGAATTCAGGATTTAAACAAATCATTGCAATGGATGAATCTTCTCGACGTCGTGGCTTTGGAAGTTGTAAAATACTCGAACCCACCATTCTCATTCTCAGAGTGGAAGAACAACAAAACGAAACCTTGTGAAAATTTCCAAAGAATGAATTCTGAAAAATGCAATGTTGCACGACTCGGACTCGGCAAATACTCGGCTGGCATATGACTCGTAGACTCGGGAAAGACTCGGGACAGACTCGGCAAGACTCGGTGAAAATTAAAATAACTTAAAATATTGTACATTTTGGGCATAAAAAAGAGTTTAGAAGCATTTCCAATCCATATAAGCTATAAAACTACAATTTATGCAATAAGTCATAACATTGTCTCATAAACTATGAATATACGACATAACACAATCAATTTTTGTATGCAAAAATTTGAATAGTGATCATAAACCATAGTGTTCATAAAACATAAAGTGACCATAAACCATAGTGTTCATAAACCATAAATCATAGATTCATAACCATAAACATAAACCATAAAGTGATCATAAACCATAGTGTTCATAAACAATAAAGTGATCATAAACCATAGTGCTCATAAACCATAAATCATAACCATAAACATAAACCATAAACTGATCATAAACCATAGTGTCATAAACCATATAGTCTCATAACAGAAATAGGAAACCAAAATAGACAATGTCTCCATGTACTCGAGTCTCATGCCTAGCCACGAGTACGCCTACAATAAGTCATCGAGGAGCTAGTGCCAACATCAATAGACTGAAGCAACTGTGAAGCAGGTGTATTTGGAGTTTCCATTTGAGATGGCAGACTAGAGGGATCCTGAGTCTCCTCATCAAGCCAAGCCAAATCATCAGGGAACTCCTCCTCCACAACCCACTTAGACTCTAAATCAATATCATCCAATAAAATTGGATCTAGGTCCTTCGGTTGCATTTGCTTTGTGAGCATCCGAAGGTTGTAGTAGATGAAAACCAACTTTTCCAACCTCTCAAGCTCCAGCCTGTTCCTCTTTTTGCTGTGGATGTGCTCAAATACCGACCAATTGCGCTCACATCCTGAAGCGCTGCAGGGTTGACTCAGAACTCTGATGGCGAATTCTTGTAATTGTGGTGCTTCAAAGCCACAATCTATCCACCAATGGGCTGTAAAAGTTAAAAACAACAATGATTACAAGTTTTGCAACGCCAAAATTGGAAAAGAGAACTAACAAATTTACAAGCTAAGTTCTAAGTCTAACAATTTAGTTTTTACAAATTGAATCTTACATGGCATTTTCTTGTCCTTGAGTCGTTGGGTTGAGCTGAATCCAAACATGCCAGCTGCTTCTTTGTACATATCACGTTGCATGTTGATTTTGTCCTGAATTTCTGGATTCGGGAACATCTTCTCAATGCACATCATGACACCTCGCATCACCTCCTGATCTCTTTGAATGTTAGAATCTGGATGATAGAATAAGCTTGGATTGAGATATGCTCCAGTTGCATGCAATGGTGAATGTAGCTGCCTGTCCCACCTGGAATCAATAATTTGCCATATAGGGAGATATTTTGATGAATTCCCCTTGTAGAAAATCTTGATGGCCTCTTTGGCCCTATCCATGCCCTCGTAGATGTATCCCATTGCAGGTTTTTCTCCATCCATGATCCTCAAGACTTTTACAAGTGGCTCAGTGAAGCTGACAATCTCAGTGACTTTCTCCCACAAACCATCTCCTAAGAGAGACAATTTCACAGCAACTGCATCTGGCTTTGTGCTATCTTTCCAAAATATCCATTCCTGGCTACAAACCATCCGTCTCAAAGCTTGGTACTCATTCAGAAGGCTTTGGAGGGAAAGAAAGGTTGTGGCAAACCGTGTGATAGCAGGGCGACTCAGTTCACCCTGTGCGTATCCCCTCATAAGGCTCAACACCCAAGCATGGTTATAAATGAATTTGGTTATTTGTTTGCACTCTTGCACAACTGCTTGCACCCATTCCATCTTCCCAATGTCCTCCAGCATCAAGTCTATGCAATGGGCAACACATGGAGTCCAAAAAATGGTGGGGTATTTTGCAGAAAGCAACCTTCCAGTTGCCACATAATTTGCAGCGTTGTCCGTGACTACTTGGACAACATTTGTTACCCCAATTTCCTCCACAACATCAGACAACAGTGATAAAATTAGATTTGCATCCTTTACCTGCGAGGATGCATCAATGGATCTTAGGAACATGGTTCCTTTAGGGCAAGCTATAACAAAATTGATGATTGTTCTGCCCCTTTGATCTGTCCACCCATCAGACAAAATTGTGCAACCTGTGAACTTCCATGAGTTTTTAATGCTCTCCAATTGTTCCTTAACACACTCGAGCTCCTCATCTAGCTCTTTCCCCCTAAGTGCATTATAGGAGGGGGCTTTGTATCCAGGGCCAGCAGCTGCAATGGCATCTACCATGGGCTGATAAAAATAAGACTTTGCATAGTTGAATGAAAGGCTATTATGGTACCAAAACCTCCTCACTGCCATATCTGCCTCTTTCCTCTTCTTTTCATTGAAGCTCTCCAAGGATGGCTGAGATCCTGGAGTTGTGCGAGGAAGGATGAAAGAGGAAGTTACACTTCTATTTACTGCAGCACCTGAAGTGGACCCTCCTGTACTTGGACTTGCATTCGGTGGTCCCATGGTAGATCTACCTATCATGGAAGTTTCAAACTTGTATCTTGCCCTCTTTTCACTTTGTTCTCTAATGGCATCCAAAGTAGCTGCCATTTCTGCTGTGACTTCATCGGGGCATTTGTCACAAACTGCCACATCTTTGCAAACAATTCTTGCTAGATGATATTTCATCCTGTTTATGCCCCCAGACATTTGAGAGGTGCAGAAGTTGCAAATGACCCTGTGGTCTTCATTGGGATTCACCCTGACACAATATTTCCATGCCGGATCAAGAGGCCTTTTACCCTTAGGTGCCATGGATCTGGATTGCAAAACAAATATGTGGGGTGAATACTGAATTTTTTTATGGGCAAATGGCTGAATTTTTAAAAGTTTAAAAACTAAATAGTAAATTTAATTTAAATTTTAAATTGTTGAATAGCTACTGAATTTTTTTATGGGAAAATGGCTAAGTATCTCAGCCCACAGTCCATTGTGTGGCTGAGATACTCACCCATTTGCCCATAAAAAAATTCAGTAGCTATTCAACAATTTAAAATTTAAATTTAAAAGTTTAAAAACTAAATAGTAAATTTAATTTTAATTTTAAACTAAAAGCAAACTAAAAAATAACTGCTTTATTATTTAAACATTTCTTAGTTTACAACATTAAAATTATTTTTTATTGTTTAACCAAATTTATAAAAAAAATGGCCCTGTGGCCCATGGCTGAGATACTATGTGGCTGAGTATCTCAGCCCACGCGCCACAGGGCCATTTTTTTTATAAATTTCATTAAACAATATAAAAAAAATCATTAAAGTTTTAAATTTAAACAATAAAAAAAATGAATTTTGATACTTACATTTTTAAAATCAGGGCCATTTTTTTAAAATTTCATTTAACAGTAAAAAAAATCATTACAGTTTTGATACATAATTAATGATTTTTAAAATTTTGATACATAAATTACAGTTTTAAAAATTTAAAATTTCATTTAACAATATAAACTGTAATGATTTTTTTTATACATAAATTACAGTTTTAAAATTTTATAAAAAAAAAAAAGAATTTTGATACATAATTGTTTTTAAATTTAAATTTTTAGTTTATAACTAATAAATTTTTATTTGATACATAATAAATTTTTTTTAATGGGCAAATGCCCGTGGCTGAGATACTCAGCCACACAGTCGACTGTGGGCTGAGTATCTCAGCCACGGGCATTTGCCCATTAAAAAAAAATTATTATGTATCAATTTTTTTAATGGGCAAATGCCCGTGGCTGAGATACTCAGCCCACAGTCGACTGTGGGCTGAGTATCTCAGCCACGGGCATGCACAAATGCTTGCACAAATGCATGCCTGTGGCTGAGATACTCAGCCCACAGTCGACTGTGTGGCTGAGTATCTCAGCCACGGGCATTTGCCCATTAAAAAAAAACCACGTAAAATTTAAAAACAAACTATTTAACAAACTATAAACTAAAAAAAAAACGAATAAGTTGTATGGGGACCAACCTGGGAGTTGAAGTCCTGACTGCGAGCAGAACGACGAAGGCAGAATGAGAACTGAGAACGGTGAAGTCTGAACCACGAGCAACAGAAAACGCCGCTGCAAAACCACGACCAGCAGAGATGCTCGAACACGAACTAACACAGGCAGAGATGACTCGACCAGCTCGACCACCACCGGAGAGATGCGTTACTGTCTGAAGGTCGACCGCTTTAATAATTAGCTGGCGGCATTTTTTCCCGCCCTTCCGGCGTCTATTTTTCCCGCGGGTTTATCTCTGAGTCCGCGGGGTCCATTACGGCCGAGTTTGCAGACGAGTCCGGCGAGTGGGCCGAGTTGGAGGCGAGTACGGCGAGTCGAACGAGTAACCGGCACGTGGCGAGTCTATGGCCGAGTATTCCGCGATTATGCGGATTGGGGTTCCACTCGCCCAGACTCGCGAGTATTCAGCGAGTGGTGCTTCATTGGAAAAATGCATGTTGTAGATCATCTTCATCAGTTCTGATTTTGCATTAGATCTGCCTATTTGTACATTTCCTGCATTTAAATGAGCAGAAAGTGGCCTAACATCATCCTTTCTTTGGTAGAGAAGAGGTGTCTGCTATATATAACCTTTGAAAATATTGAATCAGCTAGCTCTGTTTCAGATGTCTGCTTTCCAGAGATTTAGAAGGTGCATCAAGACTCTTCTTTAAAAGATTCCTGATGGAACTAGGATTCTCATCCTTCTTGAGTTGTTTTTGCTTTATCACACCTTTTTTTCCAGAATTCAATCTCCCAAGCACGACGTTTTCCATTTCCAGTACCATATAATTTCTTTGCCAGGTTCTCCCGTATCTTCCCTCTCCTGAGTGGTTGGTGATTCACTCTGAGATGAGATCTATTAGTTCTATCATTGTTGTTGTTCCCATGTGTTCTTAACCATTGCAGCCTTGAATGCTGCAAGAAGTCTTTCATCAGAAGCATCACTCTTGCCAGGGCCATCTGTGGTGTCATGATCAGATGCTAGGACTAAACAGGATGTCTTGTTTCCATGCTGCTACTGATTTAACAAGGCTGTGATAGGGCCAACCTGCCCTTGGAAAAGATGCCTTGGATACTCAAAAATGCAGATGCATTTTTGAGGGGTAACAGGACCAAAGCAAAGGTTCCTAGGGAAGTGTGAAAGACAAGTTACGGAAACCAATGCAAGGTTAGGTGGACCTAGAAGTTTAAGTATGGTTGAAAGAGGCTTAAGGGATGACTAGTGTTTCAACCAATGAATGATTTAGGCCACATAATGAGATCAAATGACAAGATCTAGTACCATGAAATACACAAGTGGGGCCCACTTCCTTAGAATATGGAAATGGTCCAAATGGGACCCACAAGGTGAGATTAGGGGTGCAAATGGTACCAAGGGGTATGCAAGGAGTAGATCTATGGATCTAGGATGAAATGGAAGATACCCACATATGGGATCTAGCACATGACACTAATCCCAAGAAGTGCGATTTGCCTTAGCTGGACTAGTGCCTTAAGATGGATGGGTAAATGGAGTCCAAAGTATGCCAAATTATAGATTGGGGTAGTTTAGGCAATTATCAAAGTGGGTTATGAAAATCAAAGGCATCCAATGGCTAGATCTCCATAGATCTGAGATTTAAAATGCATCACAAAATTGACCCAAATGGGGCACAACCCTCAAAATGAGGAATGGGGTCCACAAGGTGAAAATCAATGAAGTGAAGCACTAGGGGTAGGTTATCAAGTGAAAGGAGTGTGAATCAAGTGGGATCTCATCTACCCATGTGTTGGAACTAGCTCAACTCACCTACCCAAGGAGGGCAACCTCACTCAAGGAAGGCTAAGTGCTTTGGGGGAAGGGTCAAATGAAGTCCAAATGCCACCAAACTATAGATCCGAATTGCCGTGGATACTATAGAGGTGGGTTCTTTTTATTATACCCAAAGCCAAGCTAGATCTTAGTAGATCTAAGAAAAAGTGAAAACAAGGGTTTTGATTTTAAGGGTTTGTTGACCAATGAAGAAGAATGGATGGATCTAGGCACATACCTTGTAGAACTTACCTCAATTGCTTATGGCCACCTTGCAAATTGATAGCATTCACCTATGTGTATATTCAAGAGTGAGATTTTGTTGCTCCCAGCCAAAACGTCCTCCTCCAAGATGCCAAATCGTCCTCCTCCTACAAGACAAGATCAAGTGAAACAAGCCAAGTAAGAAAATTATGAAAATGATGGAAAGATGTAATAGAAAGCATCAACTATGTCACAAAGATACAATAATGATACTCCCTGTCACCAAGATCAACCCAAGAGAGAATATGTGGATCCCTCCAACAATAACCCTCTTCAAATCGTCCTCCTCTCCACCAATTCGGCCTCCCTGCAAGAAAACAACGTGTAGCTCCAAGATCCACAATGATACATAGAAGAGATACTGTATATTCAAAGTGCAAGAGAATCCACAAGACAAGAGAAATATGCTCCACAAAGAAGTATTCTATTCCAATATTCCAGAGCTCCAAAGGTGAGCTATACAATAGGGGGTCTCCTCCTTGTATAGGATAATAAAGACCAAAACCCTAGATCTCAAAACCACTTTATGAAATGAGTGGTTGAGATTAAAAGATCTCAATACATAATCAATGGCTAAGATGAATCATAACATAACATCACATGGATCACTCAAAATAGAGGTGACGTCATAGCTAGGAAGCACAAAGTGAGGGTGACGTCATCCTCTAGAGGGGGCAAAAGTACATGGGCCCACCTCATATGACTAGGACATGACACATGAAGCTCATGGTGGGGCTAGGAGGCATCAATCCTTGCTAGCTCATCCCCATGGCACAATAATATAAAATAATATGTCCAAATAATACAAATGATCAAAATCTGTCCTCAAAATCTGTGAGAGACATGCAGTAAAAGGCCTCCTGTGGCCTCTGTGGACCCCATTGACTGATGAAAACTAGCTGGAAGATGGGGGGTTCACCCTGGAAGACCTCTGTGAAGACCAAGTGCCAAAACCTTGCCTCAATTTCCCAAATCGAATTCCTTATTGACCCTTTTATTCCATTTTTAACCTGCCTCAGTAACTGTGAAGCTGTTGAAACTACCTCCTAGGGCACCTGCGCTGTCAAACTGAGCCTACCAGGCTCTCCAGAAGGGGGGGTAAATGGTAATATCAAGTGACTAGACCACCCCCTCCTCATACAACGCCCTAGGTGAACTAGCCTATCATGGCCCCTGCTGGTCAGGCTAGGAAATCAACCCCAAATCTGGTCAACAAGTGGAAAACTGCTATCACTGTCAGAAGTGCCCGGAACTGAATGATAAGTGTCTCATTGGATCCAGAAGACCCAAAACTACTAAGAATGTGTATTCATACACCATGGGTTGCCCTGATGGGTCAATTGTAGGGTCCACCATATATGGACAGTGCATAATCTGATGATCTGAAGTAATAATAAAATCTGCTGAACTGCATCAATCACCATCTGAACTATATGTCCATCATATAGCATCATCATCAAGAGTACGTGGGACCATCAATCATCATCAATAAGCATACATGGCCCACATCATCACGGATCCTAAGAAATGACTATAGTCAAACTAGGTTTGACTAGGTCAATATACAACCAAGGATAAATCATATCAATAGACTAAGACATGTTCCTCTAATCATACTCACAGCTTAACTTAAAGTATAACATCATTTAGTGGCATTAATCATGTTTACATATTCCATTGTTATTTATAATTACTTGCACAATAGCTTAAATGACAAGCTCACCCATTGGACATGGTCTAACTGCTAGCTAAGGATGAAGGCTAGGAACAAGGCTGGGCAAAGGGGTGACTTGTCTAAACTCAACTAAAAGACACTTTGGACTGGGATAAAGGGGAAGCTACACTCTGTGCTGGACAAAATAACACGGGGAAGGGTTGTGCCTCATAAATGGGTAAGTTGTTTAGGGAGTGCTTATTCAACTTAGGCATCATGTCGACATCAAGTTGATCCAAGTTCATTAGGATCATTCAATTTCATTTCATGGCCTTTTTGGCCTACATAACCCTTCGGATCTCAGGTGCGCTAAAAAGCACAACTAATTGCAGCTTGCATCCAGGGCATGTTCATATATATACAAGGTCAACAATCGTTTAGATATAGAATTTAAGAACCATTGCTTTTTTGGACCTTTCTTGTAGTCTTCGAGGAGTATTTATAGCAGTTCATCGCTCTTGCCCTTTACTCACGTGTGTTAATAAACACATTCTAGAGTTTATAATTTCCATGGGCGAATTTACACAAGTTTCCATAAGTAATACATGAGCTTTCAGTTTTAGCCAACAACATCTCAAGTGACTAGGGGGAGTTCGTGTCAGTGCCAAACATCGTGACAACCGACCAGAATGATTTAGGCCTACAATCCAACTCACCAAAGGCAAATTTTGTCACCACCTCAGAGCCGAGACACTAAACAAACATGGATGCGATCCAACACAAAGGTAGTAAAAAGGAAAGTCCTCAATATCAGAAAGTCAAGCAAGACAAGTCAAGGGTAAAAGCCAAATTGGGAAGGTCATGGATGGATGGAGTCAAGTGAAAGTGGAGCCTAAGCTAGCAGACAAATGATGTCAAGAAAGACCATATCTATGCAAGGTAGTGAACCAGTGAGTTTTGTCAAGAAACCTAAATGTGCAAGTAATACGTCCATTTTATAATTCATTTTCATTTTACAAAGTTAGCCACATCATGAATCATATGCCAAGCCAATGTTGTGAACATGACTAAAGCAACAAGATAATAATCCATAGTCAATGATCAGGAATCCATAGGTCATAACACATCATGAGAATAATCATCATAAATCATCTGAAACATTGCTGCAATAATATCTCTGGGCACTGAACTGAAACTGTATGGAATAAAGGGTCACATCGGTCATCAAATCTGAACTCTCAAGGCTCAACCTTGACACAAGGTCTAACATAAGTCTGATAAAATACACTGCTCTGATCATGAGTGATTTAAAAATATAAACTCATCATAGCCAAGCTCTGAAAAAAATCCAAGCTCTGAAATGTGCAGATATCTGCTAAGCAAGAATAGTAGCCCTGCTACTATGGTGTGATAACAACTTCATCACCCCGAAAATTCAACTTCACATTCTTGAAAAATAACATGGAATGTACCATATTCAAGAGTGTCCTGTTCATTCTTTTTGCTACACCATTCAACTGAGGATTGTACAAAAGCGTGGTTTGATGCTTAATCCGGAATCCCATGCTGATGCAAACAACTTTCAAATTCAATAGAAGTATATTTCCCTCCATTATTAGTACAAAGAGTACCAATATGAGATTGTGCTTTATTTTCAATCCATACACGAATTTTTTTATAAGTTTCAAATGCTTGAGATTTATAATTCAACAAATAAACCCAACACATCTTGGTGTAATAATTAATAAAAGCCATGATATATTCATTACCAAAATTAGATGCAACGGGCATGGGGACACACAATAAAGAGTGTATCAACTCTAGCTTTCTACATGCTCTCGAAGTGGAATCATGAAAAGGTTGCTTGCTATGTTTACCAAGGATACATGCATCACATTGCTTCAAATTTCTTGGAATGGTAGGCAAACCAGAAACACCATTTTTCTTCAACATAAGAAGACTATCATAATTGATGTGCCCAAATCTAGCATGCCACAAGAGACTAGATGAGAATATACCTTCATCATGGCGAGAGAGGTGTTAGCCCCATTTTATATGGGTGTCCACGTGTGACTTTGATCACACTCTTGAAGAGGGGGTGGCATTGTTCTTGTTATCACACAACTTGTAGTTGCCCCTAGTGGTATCCCATCCGGGACGGTAGAGGAGATGGGAAACTAAAGAGGTGACCCAAGAGATGCCATGGTTCCCAATGCAAGGTGGGAGTCACGTCAACCAAGGCACTCTTCGCTTTAGATCAAGGTAAAACAAGACCTAGGGGGAGACCCTATAACCAATCAAAGATGATTGGACCCAAACAAAGGTTCCTAGGGATGAGTAAATGGTAAGTTACAGGAACCAATGCAAGGTAAAGGGGACCTAGAAATTAAAGTATGGTTGAAGATGGTTTGAGAGATGATTAGTGTTTCAACCAATGTATGATTTAGGCCACATGATTAGTTATAATGACAAGGTATAGTACCATGTGTTACACAAGTGGGTCCTACTTTCTTGGGATATGTGAAATGGCTCAATGTGGACCCACAAGGTGGACTTCAGGGATGCAATTGGCACTAAAGGATGTGCAATGAGTAGATCTATGGATCTAAGTTGAAATTAGGAATACCCATGTACCGGATCTAAGGTTTGACACAATTCCCAAGGAGTGCGACTTGCTTTGAGGAGGACTAGTGCCTTGTTGGATGGGCTAATGGGGTCAAAAGGTATGTCAAAGTGTAGATCGGGACACCTAGAGGTCAAGTCAAGTGGGCTAATTGAGATAGAATGGTTGGATCTAGCTAGATCTAGGGTTTCATGAAATGACCCTAAGTGGACCACAATCCCTTAAAACGAGGAATGCTACCCCCAAGGCAGATCGTCACAAAATGATACTCTAGACATAGGTTTCAAGGTATGGCCGTTCCAACTCCACAAAAATCTCAACCACCCACTTCCTCAAAGTGGACAAACTCACTCACCCAAGGGAGTGCGACCTTGCTCAAGGAGGGCTAAAAGATGGATGAGGTGGACCAAATCAAGTCCAATGGCCACCAAACTGTAGATCCAAGTAGCTTATGCACCGATCTATGTGGATCTAGAAAATCAAGTCAATCCAAGGGTTAGATCTTACTAGATCTGAGTTTTAAGATGCCAAGTAGTTCAAAAGGGGGTTTTAATCCCTTAAAATGTGGAATGATGCCCACAAGGTAGAAATCACCAAAGTAACAGTCTGGGGGTAGGTTATCAAGTGTGTAGATTGTAAATCAAGTGGGATCTCACCTACCCATGTGCTAGATCTAACCAAACAAGCCTCTCCAAGGAAGTGCGATTTGGTTCAAGAGGGCTTTTTGCCTTGAAAAGTGTGTCAATTTTAACCCAATCACCACCAAACTATAGATCCAACAAGGGGTGGATGCTATAGAGGTGGGTTCTTAAGATCTTTTCAAAAGCAAGGCTAGATCTAAGTAGATCTAAGAAAAACCAAAATTGGGGTTTTAATTAATTAGGGTTTGTGACCAATGAAGATAGAATGGATGAAAGAGGCACATACCTTGTAGATCTTACCTCAATTGCTTGTGGCCACCTTGCAAATTGATAGCATTCCCCTATGTGTATATTCAAGAGTGAGATCCAAGAGCTCCAACCAAAACGTCCTCCTCCAAGATAGCCAAATCGTCCTCCTCCTACAAGACAAGATCAAAGAAACAAGTCAAGCAAGATGATTATGAAAATGATAGAAAGATGTAATAGAAAGCATCAACTATGTCACAAAGATACAATAATGATACTCCCCGTCACAAGATCAACCCAAGAGAGAATATGTGGATCCCTCCAACAATAACCCTCAAGAAATCGCCCTCCTCTCCATCAATTCGACTTTCCTGCAAGAAAACTAGTAGAAGCACCAAAATCCACAATGATACATAGAAGAGATACTGTATACTCAATATGCAAGAGAATCCACAAGACAAGAGAGATATGCTCCACAAAGAAGTGTTCTATTCCAATATTCCAGAGCTCCAAAGGTGAGCTATACAATAGGGGGTCTCCTCCTTATATAGGATAATAAAGACCAAAACCCTATACCACTCTACAATACTACATCAAATGAGTGGTTGAGATTAAAAGATCTCATCATACAATCAATGGCTAAGATGAGCCATAACAATATATCACATGGATCACCCAATATAATGATGACGTCATAGTCTAAAATAGTCATGGAGGGTGACGTCATCCACTAGAGGGGGAAAAAAGTACCAAAGCCCACCTCATACTGACTAAGACATGACATAAGAAGCACATGGTGGGGCCAGGAGGCATCAATTCTTACTAGCTCATCCCCAAGGCACAATAAAATAATAAAATATGTCCAATATAATATAAATGATCAATTCTGTCCTCAAAATTTGTGACAGACAAGCAGTAAAAGACCTCCTGTGATCGCTGTGGGCCTACCCACATGGTGAAAACTGGCTGGAAGATAGTTGGATCACCCTGGAAGACCTCTGTGAAAACCAAATGCCAAAACCTTGCCTCAATTGCCCAAATCGAATTCCTCAGTGACCACTTTATCCCATTTTTTAACTGCCTTGGTAATTGTGAAAGTGCCAAAACTACCTCCTAGGGCATCTGCGCTGTCCATCTGAGCCCACCAGGCTCTCCAGAAGGGGGGTAAATGGTAAAAACAAGTGGCTGGACCACCCCCTCCTCATACAGCGCCCTAGGTGAACTGGCCTCTCATGGCCCCTGCTGCTCAGGCTGGGAAATCAGCCCCAAATCTGGTCAACAAGTGTAAAACTGCATCAATCACTGTCAGAAGTGCCCGTAACTGAAAGATAAATGTCTCATTGGATCCAGAAGACCCAAATCCACTAGGAATGTGTACTCATACACCATGGGTTTCCCTAATGGGTCAGCTGTAGGGTCCACCATATATGGACAATGCATAATCTGTTGATCTGAAGTAATAATAAAACTTGCTGAAATTCATCAATCATCATCTGAACCATATGTCCATCATATGATATCATCATCAAGTATGTGGGACCATCAATCATCATCAATAGGTATATATATGGCCCACATCATCACGGATCCCAATAATATACAACCAAGGATAAATCACATCAGTAGACTAAGACATGCTTCTCTAATCATTCTCACAGCCAAGCTCAAAGTATAACATCCATTCAGTGGCATTAATCAAGTTATCATATTCCTTTGTTATATAAAATTATTTGCACAATAGTTCAAATGACAAACTCACCCATTGGACATGGTCAAACTGCTAGTGAAGGATGAAGGCTAGGAACAAGGTTGGGCCAAGGGGTTGACTTATCTATCTTAACTAAAAAATACTTTGGACTGGGAGAAGGGGGAAAGCTACAAACTCCGTGTTGGACAAAATAACACGGGGGATGGCTGTGCCTCACAAATGGATAAGTTGTTCATAGAGTGCTTATTCAACTTAGGCATCATGTCTACATCAAGTTGATCCAGGTTCATTAGGATCATTCAATTTCATTTCATGGCCTTTTTGGCCTACATAACCCTTCGGATCTCAGGTGTGCTGATAAGCACAACTAGTTGCAGCTTGCATCCAGGGCATGTTTTCAAATACATATAAGGTCAGCAATTGTTTAGATATAGCTTTTAAGAACCATTGCTTTTTGGACCTTTCTTATACTCTTCGAGGAGTATTTTTAGCTGTTCATTTCTCTTGCCCTTTTTAGTTTCCATGGGCGAATTTATAAGTTTCCATAAGTAGAACATGAGCTTTCAGTTTTAGCCAAAAATATCTCAAGTGACTAGGGGGAGTTCGAGGCAATGCCAAACATCGGGACAACCGACCAGAATGATTTAGGCCTACAATCCAACTCACCAAAGGCAAGTTTTGTCACCAACTTAGAGCCGAGACACTGAACATACAGGGATGCGGTCCAAACACAGAGGTAGAAAAATGGGGAAGTCCTCAGTATCAGAAAGTCAAATGAGACAGGTCAAGGTTTAAAGTCAAATAGGAAAGTCATGTATGGATGGAGTCAAGTGAGTATGGAGCCTACACTAGCAGACAACTGGTGTCAGGAAAGACCATATCTATGTAAGGTGGAAAACCAGTGGGTTTTGTTAAATGACCAAAATGTGCAAGCAATTGTCCATTTTATGATTTATAGTTCATTTTAAACAGTTTGCCACATCAGGAATAATATACCAAGCAGATGCTGTGATCACGACTAAATCAACAAGATAATAATCCACAGTCAATGATAAAACATCCATAGATCATACAACATCATCATAGTAAGAAACATCATATACCATCTGAAACACTGCTGCAATACATCTCTAAGCACTGAACTGAAACTGTATGGGATAAAGGGTCACATCGGTCATCAAATCTGAACTCTCAAGGCTCGGCCTTGACACAAGGTCCAACATAAGTTTGAATGATACACTGCTCTGATCATGAGTGATCACAAAATATACAATCATCATAGCCATGCTCTGAATAATGGAAGCTCTGGAATGTGCAGATATCTGCTGAACAAGAATAGTAGCCCTGCTACTATGGTGTGATAACAGTTCTTTTTGATGATGCCCTAGAATTTTTGGATATTGTTGGAAATTCTAAGACGCTGAAGTGAGGATAAATGAGGATTCTAAGAACATCCTAGGGTTTTAGGCTATCACAATGCTATTTCAGGAGTTAGTTAGCATGACTTTAGTAGCTTGCACATTTTATGGAGTTGGTTAAGCTAATGCTACCTTGGAGAGTGCCTATCATAACCATTCTTTGAGTTTGTTTTGAGCGTTGATTATAATTCATCATTACTTTATTATTTGTTAGGGTGACATAAGTGGATCTAACCACTTTTTTTGAAAACGTTTGATAAGGAGTATTTATTTTATTAGAAATGGACCTTATGTAACTTGGAGACCATGTAATTGTGGCTTCGATCACCACTTTTGGGATGTTTTATGGATTTGTGAGGGGTTTGCTAGTCTAGTGGGGTTTTTTGTCATTTGCTTACCCCACCCTAGGCTAGATCTAGGAAATTAATATTATTTTATTTTAAGATGAGATTGAGCTACAACCTATACAAGGGTTGGCCTTCTCATTCATTTGGCATGGTTGGATTTTTGGAGTTTGCTCTCACTTGAACCTAATTGACATATCTTTCTTGGAGTAAATTTTTCTAAGGGTTTCTCTCTTGTTAATGTGTGGCATTTTTTCTTGCTATTGTGCTTATCTATTGGAGGATCATATTGCTAGAATTATCCATGTTATTTCTTCTTGGGCCATTTGGAAAGATATTATCTCATTGGATTTGATCTTGGGTAATGTTTTATCTTGGATTATGTTGAAATTCTTGCACAGAAAGTAGTTTTTCTTTGCATTAGTCCTCATTAAGATGGTGTGAATCTATTTCGAGAACCAATAAATGAGAAACCCTAGATAGGGTTACGTCACCGAACACATGAGCTCAATAAAGCACAACACAATATTATTATGAGACGTTACAACATTACATTGAGGGTCCTCGCTCTACCAAAACCCTAATACGAAAACCTAAAATCATTAAGGTGACTTTATTACATTTGTAGCCTTATATCTTAACACCCCCCCATAAGGCGTACAATGCTGAAATCAAATGCATATACTGAAAACAAAACAAAGGTAGACACTCTTCAAAGGCTTGTGTTAGACACAATGGCTCACTGAGAGGGGGGGTGAATCAGTGAGTCTTCACTTATTCAAATTTCAACTTCTTCAACCCCTAAAACTTATATCATCATTTCACATTTACTTCAATATTATATCATCAATGAACTATCAACACATCAACACATTGCACAAGAGACACAAGATATAATTGTTGTAATATTTTTATATTTATTTCAAACGGTTGCAATCGTGAGGCAATTCAGCACCAATTGATACAAAGAGCACCAACTCCTTATTTAGGACCCAACCTAGGTTTCTTGGTCCCTACCAAGAAGGGTTTGAGGTATCCTAACCTAAGATGCAAGAATTACTTGCATTTACATTACAGTATACACTTCACATCATCAAGATTAATCATTCTGTCCACAACTTTATCAATATCATACATACATCTTCATGACTGTTCATAAACCATTTCATTCTTTACTACTGTACATCTCACTATATTATCATATCAGAGATACTATTGTATCATGACATATCATCCCTAAGTTTATCCAAACTTTATCAACATCACCAGTATATCAAGCATATCATTACTGTCTTCAGCATAATGTCATCAGCATCTCAGGTAAACCCAATAGTAAAGATAAAAAGGTAAAGATCATCTTCTGCTCCTCATATCTTTTGTTGCTCCAGAACTGTCCTCTTCTTCTATCTCGAAATCAGAGCTTCCTGAACCATACAAATTCACATCATAAAGCACACTTCTTCCTCACGAATTTCTCTTGTATTTATACTTTTTCTTTTCCATATTCTAAGGAGGTCGGCATGTCATCAATATATTAAATTTTATTTTATTTCCTCAACCTCTGGGGGCCGACATGGCACTTGTATTTTATCAATTCATTAAAATAATAGATCAATTTATCTTTGGGATGGCCAACCCCATCCAGATTGATCTTACATCATTATTATTTTATTTTATGCCATCACGACTTTCTCTCATGCCCGCAAGGGCCATTTTAACCCTCCAAAAATGTGCCCGCAGGCCCTCACAAAGGTGCCCACAATGTGCCATAAGGGATGCCCGCAGGTATCCTCCTTAGTGGAATTTTTGTGCCCACAACTGTCCTTCTTCATGCCCGCACATATGCTTCAGGATGCCCGCAGTACCACTTTACTCATGCCCGCAAGCCTTCATTTGTGATGCCCGCAGTTCCTTGTTTAAGATGCCCGCAGCTTCATTTTGGTGATGCCCGCATTGGTCTTCATGGCCTCAAAGAGGATGCCCGCAGTGCCTACCTTGAGATGCCCGCAGCTACCAACAAAACCTTCTAACCTATGCCCGCAGCACACAAAGGGATGCCCGCAACCTCTTCATTGTCCACCATTTCATCTTGCTCGCAGCCATCAAGTTTGCTTGTCTTGTCTATTGCCATGTCACCATCTCTTTGTCATCTTTGCCATGTGTTCTCCTTGTCCAATGCCAAGTCATTGCTTTGTTATGTCTTCGTCCTTGTCTTGTCCAAATCATCTTCAAATGACCACCACAGTCTTTCTTGCCATGTCATCTTGCTTGTTTACTTGCTTTGGCTTCATGTCATGTCATCTTGCTTGACCTTTGTCATTAATGTTGTCATCAATGACAATCGTATTCATCAATCTCCCCCTTTGTCATTGATGGCAACCTACATTTCTCTCCCCCTTTGACATTAAATGACAAAAGGGTCAAGTAGCCATTAAAGGCTTCACAATGCCCAAATTTTTTCCTTGAAAGCTATTATGAAGTCATTCTCTGAGTTTGCCATCTTCAGATTTCACATGAATGCTCCCCCTGACTGATATGCTGATGTCCAGTAAATTCATAAAAGGTAAGCATGCATCATCATCATTCTTCAAGCCTTTAACTTGTCCACTAGCTTGTCATCTTACTGCTCATGTAAGTTTGTTCATCTTCAAGTTTTTCATAAAAACACTCCACCTATCATGTAGCTTCTCTTTGCCATCTTCATCAAAATTTTACTGCTGGTTTGGATGCTCTCGAAGAGTTCATACTTAGTCTTTTCTACTCATCAGCTTCTCAACCTGTCACCTCTGCTTATCAACTCAAGACAGTGTTTGTCAATACTGTAGATTCCAAAGACATTACTACCATCCAAGCTCAGACAGTTTGAGGAAGACTCCTTAGAATTGTAATCCTCAAAAAATATCTTCTGCTGTAGAAGTTCGTGAGGCAACCTCAAACAGTCTCCACAAATTTTAGAACTTACACTTCATTACAAATCTCCATTTCAGGCTTTCATCATATTAGGATAGAAAGGATAACTCCTATTCGGATGCTTTCAAATCTTCAATTAAAGATCAGATCGCTTGACAATTTGAAGAAGTAGTCCATCGAAACTTTGACTTCTTATTGAGCTGGCTGCTCCCCCTATTAATATGCCACTGTTACCTTCAAAGAGTTTGTCAAACTGAGTATGTCTCCAGGATGCCGAAATCACCATCAAGGTCATTATTATCAATACAAGTATGTCATCAAACCATCATCAACCTCTGCTGTGTGTGGAAAGTCATCATCACTCATGTAGATATATACCAAGATACTGGTATACTTCACTGTGTATGTACATCATCATAAGGTTTGAATCTGGTTCATCCTCTACATACCTCAAACTTTATACCAATTGTCAATGTCAACAATCCGATCCTAGGACCTGTTTGATCTTGGAGAGTCATCATTTACCACTTGAGTTCATTCTCCAATGATAAACTCATGGCATACTCAAAGTCTTTGGAAGACTTCAAGTATGGCTTGCCATATGGCAGCCATCATCACTGCTGTGGTCAATCTCATTTTTCTTCACCCATACTTTCTTCTTGATCTCTGTCTTTTCATTATTTGTTCCATTTTCCTCATTGGCTTTGCTTGCTAAGCTGTACGTTAATCTTCTCATGAATTGTCTTCTTGGACTTGCACATACTTGAGCTTTATGCCCAACACCTCCACAAGTGAAGCACCTTAATGTGTGACAGTTGGAAGCAAGATGTCCAATTTGATCACATGTCCAACATCTCACTGAATTCTTTGGACCTCCAGCACTTCTTCTTTCATAGGTTCTACACTCCATAGCCTTATGACCAAAATTAAAACAAGAAAAACAATAACCATTGAACTTGTTCTCATACCTTGGACTTTGATTCCATCTTGGAGTTATTTCTCTTCTTGCCTTGAGTACTGGGCCTAGGTCCTTAATGCATACTTGATCTTCCAACTTCTTTGTCATGTGCAGGTACATGAGGAGCTTTGCTATCTTCTTTGGAGGATGTGGATCCAACTTCAGGATTCTTGGGGGACCAAGTGCCATCTTCATGTTTCTCTTCTTCTTTCTTGTACCCAAAGCCAGATTTGTCAAATGGGGACCTTTGACAATCTAAAATTTCATCTAGGATAGTTGAGTTGTGTTTGAACTTGCCATATGCATCAAACTTTTCATTTTTCTTTCTTAATTCAACTACCTCCATTTCAAGCTTTTGATTTACCTTCTCATTTTCATCCAAATGATTCTTCAATACTCTTCTATCCTTTTGGCTTCTTCGAGTTGGGTCTTCAAGCCAATATTATTTCTTTTTCTCTTCAAGCTTGTTAGGATCTTCACCAATCTTTTTTTGTTCTTTTCTTAGTTCAGCTTTTAATCTTCTACCCTCAAGATTTTGATCATCTAGCTCACCTTGTAAGCTTGTCTTGAGTAGGTCCATGGTCTTCTCTTTTTCTTCTAGTTGGATCTTCATAGTTTTAGCTGAGTCTTGAAGTCTTATCATCTTATAAATGAGTTTACAAGACAGCTCCATTGACTTCTCATGGTATTCTTCAATGAACTTCTCAATCTTCCTTTTAAGCATCCGATCATGCTTGACATCTTGCACCTTAAAAAGGTTTGCTAGAAGATTCTTCTTAGCATCTTCAAGAATGT
This sequence comes from Larix kaempferi, assembly GCA_027924585.1. NCBI lineage: Eukaryota > Viridiplantae > Streptophyta > Pinopsida > Pinales > Pinaceae > Larix > Larix kaempferi. The sequence continues at coordinate 3,270,663 of BSBM01000607.1, forward strand.
TTTCAAAGTTATCACAACCAAGATTACTGAGATTAGTAAGATTCTTACCTTCATTAATATCTGAACCCTTTTCTTCCATTTCTTCTTGCTTTATATCTTCAGTGGGTTTAGTCTCCATTTCCTGATCATGTGCCTTTTGGTATTCACCTTCTAGCTTGAACCACAGATTCTTGGTTGATGTGTGTTCTCCTAAACTCTTTTTGATCGAGCTTGAGAGTCCATCCAAAAGAAACTTCAATGCAATGGAGTTGTTCTTCTCAGCATATTTTTGAGTAGCTGACTTTGTCTTCTTGTTGGAATGAATAGGTGGATTGATCACAATCTCCCATACCCCAAATTTCTTCAAGTAAGCCTTCATCTTGCTCCTCCAACCAAAATAATCTTTCATATCAAAAACTGGAACCTCATTGTTTGTACTTCCATTGTGTCTTCTGATTTCCTTCAAGCTTGTTAGGCTTATGCTGAAGGCCCGCTCTGATACCAATTGTTAGACACAATGGCTCACTGAAGGGGGGGGGGTGAATCAGTGAGCCTTCACTTATTCAAATTTCAACTTCTTCAACCTCTAAAACTGATATCATCATTTCACATTTACTTCAATATTATATTCATCAATGAACTATCAACACATTGCACAAGAGACACAAGATATAATTGTTGTAATCTTTTTGTATTTATTTCAAACGGCTGCAACCGTGAGGCAATTCAACACCAACTGATACAAAGAGCACCAACTCCTTATCTAGGACCCAACCTAGGTTTCTTGGTCCTTGCCAAGAAGGGTTTGAGGTATCGTAACCTTAGATACAAGAATTACTTGCATTTACATTACAGTATACACTTCACATCATCAATATTAATCATTTTGTCCACAGCTTTATCAATATCATACATACATCTTCATGACTGTTCATAAACCATTTCATTCTTTACTACTGTACATCTCACTTTATTATCATATCAGAGATACTATTGTATCATGACATATCATCCCTAAGTTTATCCAAACTTTATCAACATCACCAGTATATCAAGCATTTCATTACTGTCTTCAGCATAATGTCATCAGCATCTCAGGTAAACCCAGAAGTAAAGATAAAAAGGTAAACATCATCTTCTGCTCCTCATATCTGCTGCTGCTCCAGAACTGTCCTCTTCTTCTATCCCGAAATCAGAGCTTCCTGAACCATACAAATTCACATCACAAAGCTCACTTCTTCCTCACGAATTTCTCATGTATTTATACTTTTTCTTTTCCATATTCTAAGGAGGCCTGCATGTCATCAATATATTAAATTTTATTTTATTTCCTTAACCTCTAGGGGCCGACATGGCACTTGTATTTTATCAATTCATTAAAATAATAGATCAATTTATCTTTCGGATGGCCGACCCCATCCAGATTGATCTCTCATCATCATTATTTTATTTTATGCCATCATGACTTTCTCTCATGCCCGCAAGGGCCATTTTAACCCTCCAAAAATGTGCCCGCAGGCCCTCACAAAGGTGGCCACAATGTGCCATAAGGGATGCCCGCATGTATCCTCCTTAGTGGCATTTTTGTGCCCACAACTGTCCTTCTTCATGCCCGCACATATGCTTCAGGATGCCCGCAATACCACTTTACTCATGCCCGCAAGCATTCGTTTGTGATGCCCGCAGTTCGTTGTTTAAGATGCCCGCAGCTTCATTTTGGTGATGCCTGCACTGGTCTTCATGGCCTCAAAGAGGATGCCCAAAGTGCCCACCTTGAGATGCCCACAGGAGTGTTTTGTGGATGCCCGCAGTTGCCAATAAAACCTTCTAACCCATGCCCGCAGCCTCTTCATTGTCCACCATTTCATCATGCCCACAGCCATCAAGTTTGCTTGTCTTGTCTATTGCCATGTCACCATCTCTTTGTCATCTTTGCCATGTATTCTCCTTGTCCAATGCCAAGTCATTGCTTTGTTATGTCTTCATCCTTGTCTTGTCCAAATCATCTTCAAATGACCATAGTATGGGTCATTTGACTCATTAGGTGTCCTAATGCCTAGATCATCTTCAAATGACCACCACAGTCTTTCTTGCCATGTCATCTTGCTTGTTTACTTGCTTTGGCTTCATGTCATGTCATCTTGCTTGACCTTTGTCATTGATGTTGTCATCAATGACAATCCTATTCATCAGCTTGTTCTCTAAAGATAGTTCCCGAATCAGGTTGAGCTCCATCAAGCTACCTCGTAACCCCAAGAAAGGTGTAGCTCCTGAGTTGAATTCCCAAGTTCCTGGATTCCACTTCCCCGAATTTCCGTATCACGGATCTCCCGAACTCAATTACTGAACAACAATCCACATGCATGTTGTGTAACCTCACTAGTAGACTGCAATCCACATGCATATCTCAACCAATGAGGGATTATTCCCTAGATCCACAACTGCTGAACTAACTGGGCATCCGTCCATATTGAGCTGTTAACTACTCCCTTCCTGTCTTCAAAGCACTGGCTTCCTAAAAGGCATAGAAGGTCCTTTCTTCAGCAATTTCTTCACCACTGCCAGCATCAGGTGGTTCTTCAATCAGAGCTGAACTAGCTATATATTGTTTGTCTTTGAACTTTCCCTTCAGAACGTCATTGGCTTGTTGTCTACAATTGCAAGATGTATGACCCAATTTCTTGCAATAATGACATTCTATTTCTTCTTTGTCTTTTCCTTATCTATGGCGATTGTTTCTTGCATAGAATGCAAGTTTTGGTGAAGTATCTCCTTTTGTTTCACTTGAAGTAGTTCTCTTTTCTTCTGCTAGCAATGTTGCAGTCATTTCGTCCAGGCTTTGCGAAGGTAGCTGACCCAGGGTAAAAATAGCACTACTATACTTAGGCGACAGATTGTTTAAGAGAATAGCCTTGGCATCCTCCGTATCAAATACTGCCTAAGTTGTCTGATTATAGATCTTAGATTGTTGACGTGGCTTGACATGGTGGCTTCTGCTAGCATCTTAATGTTGAACAACTGTAATTTTAGGGAAAATTTTGCATTTACCGCTTGTCCCCTAAACAATTTATTCAGATTGTTCCATATATCCTTGGAAGATTTATCTAGTTCTACATGATGTAGCTTTGAATCTGAGAGGGCAAGGCCAATAATGGCTTTTGCCTTATCATCTCTACTTTGCCATTCTATTAATTTGTTCGGATCTTTCGGTGCTAGCTCCGTTCCTTTGACAATACCTCAAATATTTTTATTCATAACTGTATCTGGATCTTCACTTTGCACGTGTGGAAGTTGAAACCATAGTATTTCTCTAATGGCATCTCCATGGCTTAGTCAGATCTGATCTCTTTGGATTCGACTGCTTAAAAATTGTCTGTTGAAAAGTAATTTTTTTGAAAATTAAACAAACAGATAATTGCTGAAAAAAAATACCATTTGTAGATGCTATATTGTACGGTATGTGTGATGACTGCGAGAGAAAAAATTGAAGACTAGCTCATGGGAAAGAAAACAGTGGATGGCAACAGACTAAATGGTGGCTAACAAAAAATCGTAGACGACGAATGGTAGCAGACTAAATGATGACTAAAAAATCGAAGATGGCAGCTAAAAGCGACGGGTGTCTGAGAGGAAAAAAACAGAAGGCGGGTGGCTTCTCTTTTAATTCGATCGTTGGCTCAAATCCGTGCAAAAGACGACATCTCCCTCTATTTTGGAAACGGTGGTGGCTCACTCAATTCTAGAAAAGGCGGCTAGTTTACTCGATTTTGAAAATGACGACTCTATTAAAAATCAATAGATGACGCTTCTAATCCCTTGACAGTTGAGCACGACATCATGATATAGCGGTTGCATGCATCTAATTGGCTGGACTATGATGATAAGGGCACACAAGTATAGCTTCTTCCCATATGACAACATGGACGTGATTCAAAAACTCGCTCTAATACCATATTCCGAGAACCAATAAACGAGAAACCCTAGATAGGGTTACGTCACCGAACACGAGCTTAATAAAGCACAACACAATATTATTATGAGATGGTACAACATTACATTGAGGGTCCTCGCTCTTGTAAAGAGCTTGAGAGACCAAAACCGAAATGATTAAAACCTTAATACAAACCCTAATTATTTAACCTAAAATCACTAAGGTGACTTTATTACATTTGTAGCTTTATATCTTAACATAATCTAACCCCCTTATGTGTAGGATTTCACCTAAGAAAGAAGTAAAGGAGGAATTAGTCCTTCCCCTTGTGATTGCAAGTTGAACTCTCCAATATATCCATTGAGGCTAGGGTTTCCTAAACCTCTTTCATTTCTTGGATGATCTTTCTAGCAAGGCCCTCTAAGTTAGTGACTCCATTTTCCCTAGGTTGGATTGGCGCTGGTCCTTTGGAGAGGGTTCTCTTATCCTCCCATCATCATATTGTATATCTCTATAGTACAAATCTTTACTAGGGAAACCCTTTTGGAATCACCTTACTCCTCATTGCTTTTGCCCTAGTAAATGCTAACCTTAGGGAAGACTCCCCCTTGAGTTGGAGATGAGCCAACCTAAAGTGAGAGGGTATAGGTGTAGTGACATTGGCCTTTTCCCCTTGGTTCCCCTCCAGTTAGTGTGCATCTTTGGGACTTTATTCACACATGTTAGTTTTGGAGGTAACACTTTTGGTGCGATTACCGGGGAGAAAGTCCACTTCCCTAAAATTTGAAGACTAAGCTTTATCATTTTTGTGAGAAACTCTTATTGCAGACTTTTCTTTTCACATGGCGATTCCATGAGGGGACAAAGTCCTTGTTACTTGAAGATTTGAAGATTTTGTTGGGTGTAGAGGTGAGCACACTCATCAAATTGAAGGCTTTGAAGCTTATCTTGGCAACTCCATTCATCTTATTCTGGTATGAGGTATGGTTATGGTCCATTTTCAGATTTATAACCTCATATTGAAGATTTTGAAGTGAAGAAATGGATTATGATAATGGTTCTAGGCTTGAGTATACCTTTCCTCCACTTAATTTTTCAAGCATTCATGGTTTTCCTAATGAGTGCTATGACAAAGAGGAATTGTATGAGGTTGCTCAATCTTTCTATGGAAATGGTGATTCGGCTACTCATCACATTACATATTTCATCAAGTTGGTGGTTGATTTCAATGTTTTTCATGAAGATAATTTGACGACTATATTTGCTAGCACTCTAGAGGATGATGTGTTTGAATGGTTTCATGGTCTTTGTAGCAAGTCCATATCTTCCATTGCAGATTTCTTGTATGCAAAATTTTGTGCTCATGTAGATGTCCCTTTCAGCTGCAACAATCTTTCATCCTCTGATCCTATCATGACGACAATGTTGTTGAAAGACCTCCTTATTTCAACTTTTTCATCAAACATGTGAATAGAATGACCTTGGTATCAAATGCACACGAGAGATAACAAGCTTCTCTGCAACCTAGGAAGATAGATAATAAGATAAGGTAAGATAATTATATTAATCTCCGACTAATGACCACAAAAGTAGGTCAATGGAATTGCTGAGTACAATGATGTCGTTACAAAGCAGGAGTACCAAAAGGTCTCCTATAAAAGGCCATATGCAGAAAAGAAAGTAAAGTAGGGAAGAGAAGAGAGGAGAGGAGAAATCTATGCCGAGGCATGAAAATCCCTCGACCTCGAGTACTGGAGACCACATGAGGGTGGAGAAATACATGGAGAAAGGATCCAGGAGCAAAGAAATCCAAAAGAAACGAGGTAGGTCTATCAAGGGATAGACCCATCTCTTCTAACATCCGAGGTCGAATGAAGGAAACTAAGAATAGTATGTTATCTCGAGGAAGAGCTAGTGGAAGGTCTAGGCCACCCTATGCGTTGTTGTCTGGAGGAGGTATCCCACCATTGCCTATGGGATCTCGTCTGCCTCCTAGGTAGAGGTCTAGCCTAGTCATGCCGCTGAGATCTCGAGGGGCAGGGGAAGGCTCCACGGGTCCGCACTAATCTAAAGTCTGAAGTTGCGCTGATGTCGGTTTGTCTCTTAGTGCCCCTCCCCGAGGGTAGCACTGTGAAAAAGTAAGTGATCTGCTAGGTAGAATTTGGTCTGGTAGGAGGATAAAGAATATGTGCTTGGAACCTAATGGCCTCGTGCATGTATAAGGCCACACATCTCTGATTGGGGTATCTGAAGAAGCTGCTGAGGGTCTGGGTCCCTCTGAATAGGCAATGGAACCTCCCTTTGATCTTGTAGTATATGGGGCAGCTGAAGATGAAGTTCTCCTTTGTCTCAACCTCATGGAGATGGCATAGGTGTTAGGTCCTTTCTGATTGGTCAACTTGGTGGTTAGTCTCTACCTGAAGTCTATGAGATCCCACTATGAACTATCCTAAAGGAATGTGAAGAGCATTCATCCAGTGCGAGAGAGTATACTGAGGCCGAACAATGAGTCTGTCACTTAGCTCCAAGAAGTGCTTTGTGTAGAAGGCCATCTTTGGGTGTAACCTGCCCTGAGGGTTAACCCAAGTGATCTGGATAAAGTGTTTGTATATGTCATCCCTGATGATCCCGTTCAACTCCTGTCTATGGGGTAGGAGGTGGCTAGGTGCGTCTAAAGGAATATCTAAATAGAGGGAGTCGGTCCTGTTATCACATATATAGTAGCCGGGCTACCATACATTATTTTTTTGATCCCAGTACACTATTCAGCTAGTTCCCTTACATTTGAGATGCTGAGATGAGCATCTATATTGGATCATTATAAGATTTTGGACAGCAATTGTATTCCCCATGCCATGACTAAGTCTCAAGACACTCAAAGAGATGACCGATGTAGCCATTATACCATTTGTACAGAGTAGTTAGTAGTGCCCAAAGTTACAGCAGCAGTTTCAGAGGACGGATGATGGTACAGGTTGATGAGCATTTAGGTATATGACTCAGCAAGTATATCATTGTGTTATGGTTATATTGCTTTTATACTTATTCTTATAGCATGTCTTATCACTTAGTGTCATGATCTGGCGAACATATAGATATGTGGACCTGGTTGATCTTATTATATATACTATATTGTCCCTACTCAGACTTAGAAGTTCACTATTCATACTCATTGGTCTTACCCTCCTTAGGGAGAATAGAGGTGATCATTCCACCATACCTTGGCTTGCTAGTGTTGGCTCCATTATTCATTGTCTTCATCCATCCATTGCCTACCTTTTAGTTTATCACCCTGACTTACTACTTGACTAGTGGCATGGAGGACTTTTCCCCACTGTAGCCTCTGTATTGGATGAGCTTCCCTGTTTACTGTGTCTCGGCTCTGAGTTGGTGACAAAACTTACCTTTGGTGAGTTGGATTGTAGGCCTAAATCATTCTGGTCGATTGTCCCGATGTTTGGCATTGGCTCGAACTCCCCTAGTCACTTGAGATGTTGTTGGCTAAAACTGAAAGCTCATGTACTACTTATGGAAACTGATAAATTTGCCCATGGAAACTAAAAAGGGCAAGAGCGATGAACTGCTGAAAAATACTCCTCGAAGAGTATAAGAAAGGTCCAAAAAAGCAATGATTCTTAAAAGCTATATCTAAACAATTGCTGACCTTATATATGTATAAAAAACATGCCCTGGATGTAAGCTGCAACTAGTTGTGCTTATTAGCACACTTGAGATTCGAAGGGTTATGTAGGCCAAAAAGGCCATGAGATGAAATTGAATGATCCTAATGAACCTGGATCAACTTGATGTAGACATGATGCCTAAGTTGAATAAGCACTCTCTAAACAACTTATCCATTTGTGAGACACCGCCATTCCCTGTGTTGTTGCTCATTCAGTATATACTATGGTGTGTATTCCCTTTCCCATTGCCAAAGTGTCACAAAGTTAAGTCGGTCAAGTCATCCCTTAGCCTAGCCAGTTATTTTAGCCTTCACCCTTCACTAGCAAATTGATCACAGCTATGAAGTGAGTATGGTCTTGAAAGTCTAGTCTGAGTAATAAAAATAATTAATGACATTATATATTTGGATTTAGATCGCCAGTAATGATTACTTTGTGTTATAATTGTTATTTGAATAAGTTGTAGAGCATGCATTAACCTTTGACACTTTGCAGCAGCTTCCGATGATGGTCTGAGTTATATTTGGTCATGTTGACTTGGTCAAACCTAGTTTGACCAAGCTCAACCATAGGACATGAGATGGTTAGACGTTGTGATGATATGGATAGATGATATATGGTCTATGTACATGTACATGATGGTTCTATGCATTAGATACAGGTTTATGATGATGATTCATGGTTTACAGCATTATTTGATCATTTACAGATTATTATTATTTCACCTGTTCCGGTATATTGGATATATTTTATGATCATGCAGAGACACATATGGTGTATGAGTACACATCTTGGATGGATTTGGACCTTCTGAGTCCAATGAGACGGTCTGTTTTCAGTTCTGGGCAATTACAGTGATGATTGAGCCTCAACAAGCTAACCCAGTGCAGTTTTGGTCTGTCGGAGACCCTGTCTGAGCAGATGTGATTTTTATCCGGTTGACCTAGGGCGCTGTGCTTGGAGGGGGTGGTCCAGCCACTTGTTTTTACCATATTACCCCCCTCCCGAACACACTGGTGCCCTCACCTTGACAACGCAGGCACTCCAGGAGGCAGTTTGGGGCAGTTTCACGCTTCCCGAGGCATTTCAGGATTGGTAGAAATGGCTATTGAGGAATTCGATTTGGGCTACTGAGGCAATGTCTTGGCATGGGATGATCAGTGATGATGGGTGGATGTCTTCCGCACCTCCTCCAGCAGTTTTAGCTTCATCGGGGCCCGCATCCATCACTTATGGCATTTTCTGATGATTTCTGAGGTCTTTTGAGGCCTACAATTTGACCATAGAGGCACGATTTGGTATATTGATGACTATTTTATTATTATTGTGCTATGGGGATTGACCAAGGGTGGCTAAAATTACCCCTTGGACCCACCATAAGCTTCTTATTATATTTTGTCATCATGATTTGGTGGGATTCCCCTCTTCTAGGGCGATTTTGTCCACTTATGTTATATTTTATGAGTGATCCATGTATTTTATTGTTGAGCTCATCTCAACCATTGATTAGACATTTGTATCTTTTAATCTTAGCCGCTCATTCAAAAAGTGGTTAGGATTTTGATGCCTCTCCTTCCTATTTAAAGGAGAGAGCCTTGTTGCCAGCTAAGTTGTACTTAGTTGGATTATCAAGCCAGCGGGCAAAGTTGAACATGTTACATGTTCATTTTTGATGATTTGATGTCCAGCCGGCCTTTTAAAGGCCCCCTTTTTTAATTTTTTCCACATGTCCATGGCCCTGCGGGGTTTGTAATAAAATGTACTAGCATGGTGTTTTGTAAAGGACTTGGTTCCCTAGGACTTTCTGGCTAAGTCAGGTATTCCAAGGAGTTTTTTCACCTATTAATTATGTCTTGCACTAGTGCATAACATAATTTTTGGGTTTTTCTCTTGCTCCTCCAAAGCTGGAATGCTTGGGGAGGCTGACGGGTCTTAGGGGATTGTTAAAGTCTATGGGTCAATGTATATGAACATGCTAGACATTGTTTTTGAGTCAAATGGACATGTGCTAAGTCCCCCTAGGTAGTGTTTTAATTTTCGGCGAAGTTTATTTTTTCCGTAAATTTGGCTATTTTTTAATGGTTCAATTAAAAAATTTGTAATTGGCCTAGAAGTGGCGTTTGGAGGTCTTTTCTGCCTTAGGGGTGCTCGTTCTCTAACTCAGAGCACCCCCTTAACCCCTAAACTCACATTTCCTAATGTTTGGGTGCTTAAATTTTTACCTATGGCCAAAAAACCCAAAAAAGTGAAAAATGACTTAAAAAATATTTCCAATTTTGGAGGAGTTAGAGGTCTGAAATATTTCAGCTATGTTTTTGGAGTTGTAAGAGTTGATTTTGGAAAGATTCCGGGCAGCTATATGAGTGGGATTACTTCCCCATTTAAGGGGGGCATATTTCCCAAAATTGAGCACCTTCAATCATGGAATTTGCAGCTATATTTATGGGTTGTCACATGGCTGATTTTTCGCTGATTTGGGGCTGATTTTGGCAGCCCATTACATGGGAGTGGGTAGCCCCATTTGCTCCACGAGTTATGCCACTCACTCCACCCATTTCTCCTCAACTTGGGCACCCCCTCTCCTTGAGTTTTTCTATATAAGCAAGTTCACTCTCATTGTTTTTTCATGAGAAGGTGGAACCTCTGCTCTTACCATTGTAATATCTTTGCATTTGTTTATGAATAAAAGGCTTTGGAGGCAATTCTATGTGTGGATTCTCATGGTGTGGATGATCATGTTCTATTTTTACATATGAGGTAATCTGTGTCTTTACATGTTTATTGATCAATCACCAGCTTTTGAAGGAGATGTTGAGCTTAGTAAGGTAAAGATAGTGTAATCTATTTCATTATTTTTACTGTTGGTTATCATAGAGTGCTTAGAGTTCAATGTCATTTTTGTTTAAATGTTTGAATCTAGTTCTCTATTTTAGTCTACACTAGCGCATTTGATCTTGCTTGTGTGAGTTGTCTTTTGTGTCTACAGGTTGCTGATCCGAAGAGTTGGTGGAGCTTGCTTGCATCCATTGGTCTTCAAGATTGATCCAAGGAGAACTAGTCCCATTGATCCCCACGGTGGAGGACTCCATAGCCCAAATTCGAGATATTCCTTCTTCTTTTCATCAACACAAAAAATCTTCAAATCTTTCTTAGTTACTTTGGTTTGCATATTTCAGACCCAATTCTTATTTAAATATCATGAGTAGGTCTGATTTTTGTATTAGATCTTGAGTTCATCTTTAAGAAAAATCTTTGTCTAGGTCTAATTGATGCATGCTTCTTGTTTAAGTGCATTTTTTTTGAATATTTTAAGGGCTGAAACAAGTAGTTTGTTTTATTGTACTTTATGTTTATCTGGCTGTCCTAGAGCTTATAATTTGCAGCCATTAAAAGCTAGCAAAGATCCCAAGTAAACAAGCCCCATTGCTTGTCTTCCTTGGTTAATTTCTGTCATTTTAACTTAGAATTTTGACTTAGATTTTTCTGGGTTTTTAGCAGGTGTCCCAAATACACTCTTTAAGTGTTTTTGGGCGTCTTTTACTGATGTTTGCTTGTTGGTTTGCAGCATTTGACGAACAGGTAGAGAGAAGTGCTGGCCAAATTTCAAGGATCCAGGCCATCTGGAGCACCTAGATTTTGAATTTTATGAACCGGTTACTTTTTCTCTCCTATTTTGTAAGCCACTAAGTTGATTTAAGACTGGGGCATTTCTTTCGCATTGTAACTAAAGTATCAAACGAGAGCAAGTGGGCTAAACAAGCGCCCACACTCCATCCCCCCAGGGGGGAAAATTGTGTCGACTCAATTTTCGTGGTTTGCAATTTTTTTTAGTTTAGATTTCATTTCTGCACTTAATAAAATCAAACTAGGCTTAAAATTAACCTCGTTGGTCCGTTCCACTGGCGGGCCACAAGTTCACTCAAAACATAGTTTTATCATTTTTTCTTACAAACTCAAACGCCCCCTTTGCTTTCCCGAAGTAGGATTTCTGTACAAGGGCTTGCCCGAGTACGTGCCTGAAAATAGACTCTTGGGGTTTAAAAAGATAAAATTTTGGTTCATAAAATTTTCTAAAAATACCAAGGTCTTCTCCCGTATGCTCTGTGGCCAACTTGCAGCTCAGTCTGATATAGTTGGTACGCATCAGAAAGGGGGAGATGGCTACTAATAGGATCTAACACCGCCCCGAATAAAAAAACCTTTATGTGAAAATCCGGCACATCGCGAGCATTTTGTTGTCGTGGGGAAATTTTTCAGAAGGCTTGGGACAAAACTGAGTAGTGACCTCTTGGAAACCGTTAGGCTTGCCCTCGTTGGTACAGCATCTGAACACCTCCTTGAGACTCCGATTCAGCCCAAGTCTGAGAGGGAAGCCACACATCAAAATTCCGGACATGTTCCCCGTACCTTTGCGTATATTGGGAATCCACTAGCCATAATAAAAACATTACTTTTACATTAATTCTAAAATAAACCAAGAACACTTGCACAACATTTACTTTTCTGCTCATGCATCTATTTCGACTCCATTATAAGGCACTGGTCTATATTGATATTATTTCATGTTATTGACAAATGTTGCAAATGAATGATGATAATAGTGAATGGGAGCAAATAATGTATTGATGAATGATTGTCTTGCTTTATATACGTATATGCTGCTTTTATCTTGGTTATCAAAAATATTTTTCTAACTCTTAGATTAGACACAGTTTTTTATTTTTAGGGTCCACCCCCCTTGGCTTCGCTAGGAAATCCTAGACGGAGGAGTCGAGTCCCAAAGTGACAGCACTTGACTCTGACTTGCCCCCAAGGCCACACCAGCAGCTTGAAGACTTCTGCTGCGTTTTCCCCAGGTGTGGAACCAGGCGGCAACATTTTGGCGCCGTTGCCGGGGATAAGTCTTTTTATTCCCGGAATACGACTTTTGAGTTTTCATTTTTGTTTTTGCTTTGTTTGATGAATCTTTAGATTAGATTTTTTAATTTTTCATCTGGCGACTCCACTAACCTTTTTTCCTTTTATAAAATTTCAAAGAAAAGCAAAAATAGAATTCTTTGTTAGATTATTTAATATGCATATTTTTATTCTCACATGGCGACTCCATTGAAGGGATAAAACCCTTGTTTCTCATACAGTTTGTTGAGACTGTTTGTGTGTAGATGAGCCTGATGCATTACAGTAAAATCTATAAAGCTCACCTTTTGACAACTCCATTGATTCAGTACCATATTTTCTCCATGATTACTTCAGAATAACATTGATTGATTCCTGATATGGATGATGAAAGAAAAGAGTATGGTATTCAAGTTTCCAGTGCATTTCCTCCCATCGACTTCTCACACATTCTGGGTTTCCCTAACTCTGAGCCATATCTCCCAATTGATGGATACGTTGAGGCTCCGATTTTTCATGGAAATGGTGATTCACCTGTATTTCACATCATATCTTTTGTTTCACTGTTGGGTGAGGTCAATATTTGTCACGAGGATAATAAGATGTTGATGTTTGCTAAGTCCCTAAAAGGAGATGCATGGAGGTGGTATTTTGGTCTTCCTAATGGATGCATTACCTCCCTAGCAAATTTCTTTGCTATGTTTTTCCAGAGATGGTATGATGGTGGTGGTGATATGATAAGTGTCATGGAAAGAACTTTCACATACCTAAATAACTTGGCAAGGCTGGATGAGTCCATGATTTTCACTACTGAGCAGCCCATCCCAGGTGATTCTTTTGAAGAAGTTCATGAAGCTCCCTCGACTGGAGATTTTGTTGTAAACCATCCTCTTGTCAACATAACTGAAAATATAGAAGATATAGGGTGTTCCCAAACCTATGAAGATGATCACATATGTATTCCTGATTTACCTAAAGAGGAAGCCATTATAGAAGTTGACAAAGAAATTCATGAAGGGTCTCCATTTCCAATTGAATATTTTTCAAAAGAGCTCCCTCAATTTGCCATTAAAGATTTGGGATCTCGAGATTACTTCAGTGTAAATGATGATGCTAGTACTTCAGATTCACCTCAGGAAGAAACCATTACAAAAGCCTCTAAAGAAACTTGTAATGAATTTTGTATGGTTTATGATGACACTCCTCCATTTTCTCCACATAATGGTGAAGTCTTGGACATCTTTACACCTTGTAATATCTTTCAAACCAAGCCTTTTGAGGATGAGTATCATGCTCATGAAAATTGTGAAAGTTGGCTTCCTTGTGATATCTTTGAAAGCACTCTTTTCGAAGATGAGGATGGGTATGGCCAGGATTGTGATGCAATAGACAAAGACTCCCCTTTCATTTACAAGGATGGGTATGATGATTATTGGACGGATTTAGAAAAACCCATCTTTGATATATCAAGAGAGGGGAGTGTTGATTTTGAGACCTTGGGGAATCTTGACATGGAAGAGGAACATACAGATACTTCTCATGATCAATCAGAGCCATGCATAAGTATTAGTAATGAAGACTTGGATCAGTAGTATAACGAAGAGTTGGATAGGATGAAATCAGTGAAATGTCAGTTTCAACCTTCATCAGCACATTCTGAGGTTCCTTATGATTTGGAGCAGCTTGGGGCTTATACTTTCACATAAATAAACTATCAGAAGATTCTTTCAGACCAATATGATGAGGTAGTTGGTCTGCCTTATCATTCCAAGTTTTTTCTCAGCCCTATCCAGTCATGGGTAGAAGAGGCCTGCATGAGGACTTACCATTTGGGCAAGCACTTCAAAGATTTATCGTACACCTATGATCTACCATCCAATCTTTCAATTCAGAATTATCATGCAGGTTTGCATTTTCCAAACAAGGTACCCTTGTTTTGGCTGGTAACCAAACACAAGGTTAAAAGTTTTTATATTGATAAAATGTTAAGATGGTTGCATTGGATTTATCATTTTACTTAGCATTTATTTTGTTATGCTTAGAGTAGGAAAATAAGCTCATCAAGTGAGCATCTACTTTCAACATTTCTTTTTCCACACTTTCTTTTTATGTACTTAGAATTTTTCATTAGTCAATTTTTAGTTTTTGAATAATGCAACTTATGGTTCATTTGCCTCTTATAAGAACTTGTGCTACTGAAAGGTTTTCTTGTCAAGCTGAGATGTTTTTTACAGGTCATAGAAACCGAAGATTCTGGTGTTCTCGTATGCTCTCCTTGCCTGAGGACTAGATTGAGCACACATCCCGCAGTTGGAGCCAGATGTTGCCAGCTAAGTTGTACTTAGTTGGATTATCAAGCGAGTGGGCAAAGTTGAACATGTTACATGTTCATTTTTGATGATTTGATGTCCAGCCGGCCTTTTAAAGGCCCCATTTTTTAATTTTTTCCACATGTCCATGGCCCTGTGGGGTTTGTAATAAAATGTCCTAGCATGGTGTTTTGTAAAGGACTTGGTTCCCTAGGACTTTCTGGCTAAGTCAGGTATTTCAAGGAGTTTTTTCACCTATTAATTATGTCTTGCACTAGTGCATAACACAATTTTTGGGATTTTCTCTTGCTCCTCCAAAGCTGGAATGCCTGGGGAGGCTGACGGGCCTTAGGGGATTGTTAAAGTCTATGGGTCAATGTATATGAACATGCTAGACATTGTTTTTGAGTCATATGGACTATGTGCTAAGTCCCCCTAGGTAGTTTTTTAATTTTCAGCGAAGTTTATTTTTTTCCGTAATTTGGCCATTTTTTAATGGTTCAATTAAAAAATTTGTAATTGGCCTAGAAGTGGCGTCTGGAGGTCTTTTCTGCCTTAGGGGTGCTTGTTTTCTAACTCAGAGCACCCCCTTAACCCCTAAACCCACATTTCCTAATGTTTGGGTGCTTAAATTTTTACCTATGGCCAAAAAACCCCAAAAAGTGAAAAATGACTTAAAAAATATTTCCAATTTTGGAGGAGTTAGAGGTCTGAAATATTTCAGCTATGTTTTAGGAGTTGTAAGAGTTGATTTTGGAAAGATTCCGGGCAGCTATATTAGTGGGATTACTTCCCCATTTAAGGGGGGCATATTTCCCAAAATTGGGCACCTTCAATCATGGAATTTGCAGCTATGTTTATGGGTTGTCACATGGCTGATTTTTCATTGATTTGGGGCTGATTTTGGCAGCCCATTACATGGGAGTGGGTAGCTCCATTTGCTCCACGAGTTATGCCATTCACTCCACCCCATTCCTCCTCAACTTGGGCACCCCCTCTCCTTGAGTTTTTCTATATAAGCAAGTTCACTCTCATTGTTTTCTCATGAGAAGGTGGAACCTCTGCTCTTACCATTGTAATATCTTTGCATTTGTTTATGAATAAAAGGCTTTGGAGACAATTCTATGTGTGGATTCTCATGGTGTGGATGATCATGTTCTATTTTTACATATGAGGTAATCTGTGTCTTTACATGTTTATTGATCAATCACTAGCTTTTGAAGGAGATGTTGAGCTTAGTAAGGTAAAGATAGTGTAATCTATTTCATTATTTTTACTGTTGGTTATCATAGAGTGCTTAGAGTTCAATGTCATTTTTGTTTAAATGTTTTGAATCTAGTTCTCTATTTTAGTCTACACTAGCGCATTTGATCTTGCTTGTGTGAGTTGTCTTTTGTGTCTACAGGTTGCTGATCCGAAGAGTTGGTGGAGCTTGCTTGCATCCATTAGTCTTCAAGATTGATCCAAGGAGAACTAGTCCCATTGATCCCCATGGTGGAGGACTCCATAGCCCAAATTCGAGATATTCCTTCTTCTTCTCATCAACACAAAAAATTTTCAAATCTTTCTTGGTTACTTTGGTTTGCATATTTCAGACCCAATTCTTATTTAAATATCATGAGTAGGTCTGATTTTTGTATTAGATCTTGAGTTCATCTTTAAGAAAAATCTTTGTCTAGGTCTAATTGATGCATGCTTCTTGTTTAAGTGCATTTTTTTTGAATATTTTAAGGGCTGAAACAAGTAGTTTGCTGAAACAAGTAGTTTGTTTTATTGTACTTTATGTTTATCTGGCTGTCCTAGAGCTTATAATTTGCAGCCATTAAAAGCTAGCAAAGATCCCAAGTAAACAAGCCCCATTGCTTGTCTTACTTGGTTAATTTCTGTCATTTTAACTTAGAATTTTGACTTAGATTTTTCTGGGTTTTTAGCAGGTGTCCCAAATACACTCTTAAAGTGTTTTTGGGCATTTTTTACTGATGTTTGCTTGCTGGTTTGCAGCATTTGACAAACAGGTAGAGAGAAGTGCTGGCCAAATTTCGAAGATCCAGGCCATCCGGAGCACCTAGATTTTGAATTTTATGAACCGGTTACTTTTTCTCTCCTATTTTGTAAGCCACTAAGTTGATTTAAGACTGGGGCATTTCTTTCGCATTGTAACTAAAGTATCAAACAAGAGCAAGTGGGCTAAACAAACGCCCACACCACATCCCCCCAGGGGGGAAAGCTGTGTCGACTCAATTTTCGTGGTTTGCAATTTTTTTTAGTTTAGATTTCATTTCTGCACTTAATAAAATCAAACTAAGCTTAAAATTAACCTCGTTGGTCCGTTCCACTGGCGGGCCACAAGTTCACTCAAAACATAGTTTTATCATTTTTTCTTACAAACTCAAACTCCCCCTTTGCTTTCCCGAAGTAGGGTTTCTGTACAAGGGCTTGCCCGAGTACGTGCCTGAAAAGAGACTCTTGGGGTTTAAAAAGATAAAATTTTGGTTCATAAAATTTTCTAAAAATACCAAGGTCTTCTCCCGTATGCTCTGTGGCCAACTTGCAGCTCAGTTTGATCCAGTTGGTACGCATCAGAAAGGGGGAGATGGCTACTAATAGGATCTAACACCGCCTCGAATAAAAAAACCTTTATGTGAAAATCCGACACATCGCGAGCATTTTGTTCTCGTGGGGAAATTTCTCAGAAGGCTTAGGACAAAATTGAGTAGTGACCTCTTGGAAACCGTTAGGCTTGCCCTCGTTGGTACAACATCTGAACACCTCCTTGAGACTCCGATTCAGCCCAAGTATGAGAGGGAAGCCACACATCAAAATTCCGGACATGTTCCCCGTACCTTTGTGTATATTGGGAATCCACCAGCCATAATAAAAAGATCACTTTTACATTAATTATAAAATAAACCAAGAACACTTGCACAACATTTACTTTTCTGCTCATGCATCTATTTTGACTCCATTATAAGGGACTGGTCTATATTGATATTATTTCATGTTATTGACAAATGTTGCAAATGAATGATGATAATAGTGAATGGGAGCAAATGATGTATTGATGAATGATTGTCTTGCTTTATATAAGTATATGCTGCTTTTATCTTGGTTATCAAAAATATTTTTCTAACTCCTAGATTAGACACCTTATTTTTTTATTTTTAGGGTCCACCCCCCTTGGCTTTGCTAGGAAAGCCTAGACGGAGGAGTCGAGTCCCAAAGTGACAACACTTGACTTAGACTTGCCCCCAAGGCCACACCAGCAGCTTGAAGACTTCTGCTGCGTTTTCCCCAGGTGTGGAACCAGGCGGCAATAAGCCTCTCATTGTAAGGGGTCTTTGGCTCTTGGATTATTGGTATAGAAAAACTTTCTTGTGGAAATTCTTGTGGTCTCCTTTGCATCTGGTGTTCTTAGATGGTGATTGGAAAGTCTATTGCAACCTAGCATTTGGAATTTGTGGTAAGATCTATCTATTTTGGAAATCATTGTCTTGTCTACAGGAGGGCGACTTCAACAAGGGCGATTTTGCAAGGCTTCTTCAAATCGACTTTCTTGGCATTTGCTTGTATGGGGGGGTTATCATTAGTATCATTGTGATCTATGCTATCTTTCTGTTACTTCTCTTGTGGCATCAGTCTTATCTCTTGATTACATCAAATCTGATATTGTTGACGTTTGTTGTGCAGGAGGGAGGGCGCATTGGCTTCTTGGACTAAATTGATTGCATAGAAAACTACCTCAAAGCTTCTCAAATTGATCAGGTTTGCATGGATCATCATCATCAAGGCATCTACAAGGTTACCCTGGTAAGATCCACAGGTTTGTTTCTCTTATCTTGATCCAATCCATTGACATAACTCATAAATTGATCAAACCCTTATTTCTTCAAACCCTCATTTTTACATTTTTTCAGATCTACTAAGATCTAGTGGCTTCTTGGGTAAGATATTTAAAACCCACCTCTATAGTATCCACGGCATCCCGGATCTATAGTTTGGTGAGGATTGGCCTCCATTTGACCCTCTTCCCAAGGCATTTAGCCTCTCCAAGCAAGGGTGCACTTCCTAGTTTGGTGGGTTGACCTAGATCTAGTACGTGGGTAGTTGAGATCTCGCTTGTTTCATGATCTACACATCCAATAACCTACCCCCAGATTGTCACTTTTCTGATTTCTGCCTTGTGGGCCCTATTCCACATTTTAAGGGATTTAATCCCCATTTTGGACCACTTGATATCTTCAAACTCAGATGTAGTAAGATCTAGCCATTGGATTTCCTTGAAATTGTAGATCCATACTCTCATTTGCTTAAACTGCTTGGATCTAAAGTTTGGATGCCATTGGACTTGTCTTGATCCATTTATCACCCTTTTTAGCCTCCTTGGGTAAAGTCGCACCACCTTGGAGAAGTGAGTTGTCCCACTTCCAGGACATGGGTACATGAGATCTTTGTGGATTTGGAATGGGCATAATTCAAAACCTAGGTCTAGTAGGTGACCTTGTCAAATCTTGCCTTGGGGATAGCATTCCTTGTTTTAAGGGATTGTGGTCCACTTAGGTCAAAACATTAAATCTCTAGATCTAGACCTATTCATCCATCAAGTCTTTAATTGCCCACTTGTCTCATGCAATAGGAGTCCTTAACCACAAGTTAACCTTACTTTGACTCCATTATCCCAATTCCCAAGGCACTGGTTTCTCTCCAAGTCAATTCGACTTTCGTAGATTGTTGGATTAACTTGTGGTTTGACCTTTGTGTGGTGAACTAAACCCTTTGATGTCATCATGTATCATGATCAAGCTTGTCACTTGTACTAGTTAGCCCCAATTCAACCCTTAAACTACCCTGCATTGGACACGGTTCCCAAGGCGGTGGATTTTCTCACATTGAACTAGTACTTTAATCCTGGATCTTATTTCACAAATCATAAGTCAATCTCACATCAACAATGAACCAAAGCTATACTCATTAAACTCCTCACTTGTCTTGTGACTTCATCCTAAGGTCTAGGATAAACCATACACCTTACTTCACCTAGAATTAATTTGATTTGGTGTCTTGGTTTTGATCTCTCCTGTCGGGAGTAGATCGGGTCTCCCCCTTTGTTGTCTAGGCTAGATAACATAAAGTGAAGGTTTCCTCGACTGGCGTGACAACCATCTATTGGAGGTCGAGGTGATCGTGGTTGCATCTTTTGAGTTGCCCTTCCCTATTGCCATCCATGAGTGGATACATCCATAGGGGTAACTACAGTTTAGGTGATAACAGGTCCATTTGAATGCCCACTGACTCCAAAAGATCCGAGACCCTCGCAAACCATCCTCAAGCTCGACTGGAGGGGCTAGATGAAGCTAAAGTCTTTGAAGAACAATATGCTAAGTATGGGTAATAGTCCTGCTCTTTCGCCGAGGCGACGAAGCTTCGAATGTGATGTAGATAAGAGACCAGACTAAACACCGTCTCCATTCAGAAGGGCCGGGCTGCAAACTCTGCTAGCATGATGTGTTGAAGTCTGCTAGAGAACACCATGTAAAGAAAATTTGGGAACCCAAGCAATTTGAGCCTAATGGTACCAATTCTTGAAGGTTTGAGACTGGATCTATTTGCAAAGTATATTGCACCCTCTACATTGCCATTCAATTCCTCAAAGAAGTCTCTCAGAAAAGTCATGTGGCAAGTAGCACCAGTGTCAAGCAACTATGCATCTCTCCAAGAAGCAAATCAAGTTTTGAACAAATCTTCATTTATGCCAATATTGCAATGAGCAATAACAAAATGAGCGAATTCAAGAGCTTTTCCTTTTTATTCTTTTTGTTCATGCTTTTCTTTGATCTTCTCCCATGGGATCCTACATGTCTTTGAACCATGTCCATTCTTGCCACAACAAACATAGTGAAGATCAGATCTCTCACCTTTATTATGCCTACCCCTCTCCGGCCTTTGTTCTTCTTTCCACGTCCTCTCTTACTACATTCTCCTCTAGAAGAATCACGTGATTGATTCTTCCCTTTTTGAGCAAGGCACACAGCCTATCTAGTGAGCTGAATTGTCTTCTTCTCGAAAGCTTTCTCATGTTTGCAACTTTCTCCACCAAAGAGTCAATTGAGGGACTTCAATTGGTCACTAGCTTGAAGTGATTCGAGATAATAAGAATATGTGGGTAGAGGACCTTGTTGAAGGCGGTGAGAGCAATGTCTACCTTCACATCAGTACCATCAATGTCGTGCTTGATGGCTTTAATTTCAGATGCTAAAGCCACAGGATCATTATCCTTCAACTTTAGGTTGAAGAGCTTCAACAACAATTGAATTAGCTCCAACAACAATTGAATTAGCTCCAACTCTGAATGTGAATCATACAAATCTTTCAACTTCTCCAAAGCACCCCAAGAATCTTTGATAGATCTGATGTGATGATTGATCACTTCACTTACAAAAGCAACAATCAAGGCATATGTTTTCATATCTTTATTTGTCCACATTGAAAGCTTTTAATCTCTTGTAGGTTTGGTAGGTGAAGTATCTCCATCACAAATGGCATCCCAAAGATCATTGAAGATAAGAGTGCTCGATCTTTCTTGACCATTCCGGGTAATTATCTTTGCCATTAAGCACCATACCAACAATTAAGACAAGAAATGCATTTTCATAAACAAAATCACTTCAAGCTATAATTTGTATGGTTGAGCAAACTGGAATATAAATCTCTCCAGCATTAAACAAGACAACCAATGCTTTGCTACCTGGCATTGTTATACAGAATCTATGGAAGTTGGTGAAGAGAGATAGCAATTCTGGACAGATAGTTGTAGAGTAGGATAGCTATGAAGCAGGCCAAGGACGATCATGGAGTTATCTATAAACACCAAGGATCTGATAGTATGATACCAATCACAGGCCTTGAATAACTCCAAAACTTGAATAAATTTCATTAACGTGAGTCACATATAAATACATTGAGATAAGACCTTTGGTTTTGTCTTCCAAGAGGTTTGATGCCTATTCCTATTCACCTATGAATCTTCATATTACTCCTAAATGAATAATAATAATAGTATTTACAATACACCATAATCCCTAAGGACTAGATATCTAACAACAATTTCATAATTTTACAGCTTAAAGAAATTGTTTTATAATAATTCAAGTGTTTTCAATGCATGTTCACAGCTGGGAATGAAGAAAAACCACTTCCATACCTTCTTTACTTGCAAGGAGGGCCAGGCTTTGAGAGTCCACGTCCACAGGAAGCTAGTGGATGGATGAAGAAAGCTTGTGAAGAATACCGCGTGATTCTATTAGACCAGGTAGGGTAGTGTAGTTATGCTTCCAAAGCTTATTTAGTGCAAGTTTGTTTTGGATTTGAAGATGATATCTATTTTTGAGGCGAATGACTATTTTTCTGTTGTGGCAGCGGGGAACGGGCTTGTCAACACGTTTAACAGTCTCTTCACTTTCTCAGTTCTCGTCCGCAATACAGCAGGCAGATTACATGAAACATTTTCGTGCTGATAACATAATAAATGATGCAGAGTATATCCGAGTTTGTATAGTTCCAAATGAAGAACCTTGGACAGTTCTTGGACAGGTTAGAATCTTGACCATACACTTTTTTACTTCCCATTTTCATTTTGATTTGCTATATATTTATTATTTTCACATACAAAAATGAAAAGTACGACACATTGGAAGTTGGGTGGAGAATCATTTTCTATAAATTGCTGCTAGAACTGTGAAGAGATTTGGGTTTTCTTTTCCCATGCCAATGACTGATAATGAAGAAAAGAGGAATCAATAAAATATTGCAGCTAGAACTGTGAAGCAATCTTTGTAACCCATTAAAGCAAAACTTATTTGGTATATTGCTTGCAAGAACAGGAAAATTTGAAGCATTTGAGGATGGTCCTTGCTGGGTCATGTATACAAAAAATGAAGAACTTTTTTGATAATGCCGAACCCCCTTAGTTTGAAAGTGTAAGTCAAAGCCAAAAGGAACACTAGTGTATTGTTTTTCACATCCGTCTATTGTTTCTCAACGATATTATTGCAAATAGCCTGTTACCGGGCAAACTAGCAGGGCTGGTTCCCGATAAGCACAAATAAGAAAAGTGATTCAATGTCACCTCGATCACGATTCTAACTTCTTCGGAGCGTCATAACCTCCAAGGAGAAGTATCCTTATGGATCCTGTAGAACACTTGTACAACCAACAGACTATATTCTCTATGCAATTTGTAGTTAGACCAGTGCCTAGATGGAGTCAATATAAAACGGAGATTTAAACCTTAGTGTAAGTGAGTGCAAGATAAGGTTAGCGTGTGATCAAAAGAATAACCAATTTGGCTTTGACTCATCCGAAACGACAATCCACATATACCAAAAAGCGCATAAGCATGTATTGTAGCAATGTATAACCAATGACGGATAAGATAGTCACAACACTTCAATAGATCATCCAACAATATTCACTAATGAAAACAAAGTCATCCTACACTCACTCACCAATACTTGTCATGTAACTCATTAACAAAGTCTAAAAGTTAACAACATCAACAATCATGCACCGATAATTAGCATTAGCCAAATAGATAACCAAAACACCTTTACCATCAACACTTAATAGATCATTCACTAATAACCATCCACCAATAATTATTATGCAAATAAGTGTCAACAAAGTGAAATGTCAAATATCATGCAATAAACATCAATCATCAATAATCAGCATTAACCATTTAAGTGTTCCAATTCCAATGACTCAAATGCAACTCTTCAGATCTGTATGTAATTATATCATCAGTAGTAATCAAACCCTTTGAAATACAAACACTTAACATATACAATCAACTACTCTGAAACATCAATGGTAACCCTTATCTGTTATCAAGGTAAATTTCTGTATGTAGAATAGTTTTCAGACCTGCTATATAATCTCAGAGCTTTCTAATCACCTAGTGACATAATTTTGCAAAAATTACTAACCAACATCAAAGTTCTAACCTCTCCTTTACTCTTTTCTGTTTACTGTGTGTGTGCAGATCAGTGGGGGTTTTTACAAGGAGAAAGAGCAGGGGTCTGCAATATTGCAGACCTGCTGCAATATTAACAAAGGAGAGGCCGTGAGAAGGTGGCTAGGGTAGGGAGGAAGAGGAAGAAGGAAGGAGGAAGGAGTGGGAAGAAAGGAGGGAAAGAGGGGTGGAAGGATGGAGCAGAAAGGAGAGGAGTGGACAGGACTGTGGTCAGCAAAAAGGGACAGATCCGAGCTTTTGGAAGGGGCAGCGAGAGGGTTTAGAGGGGGTCCGAGAAAGAGACAAGGGAGGCCGAGGGTATAGGATAGGATAGGGAGTGAGGGAGAGGAGGTATGGAGGTAGAGCGAAGGTAAAAGAGAGGGGGAAGGGTAGGTTGCTAGGGTTAACAAGTTCTGCAGTTAGGGCTAAAATCAGAATTCAGGGTTTAAAAAAATAAAAATTTACAAAAATTGCATTAAGATAAAATGATCAAAATCTAACTGAAATAATATTTACAAACATACAAACTCAGAAAATTAGGTTTAAAATGTAGAAGAACAACCTAGGGTTTGCAATATCTATCTACCCAACCCTAGAGCATCAATGAAAGAAGCTACCCTCCTTGAGATGGTACTTGGCAAGTTTGACAACTAGGACTGACCTCAATCACCTCTAGAGTTCGTTGAGGAAACCTAGCTTTAGCAATACTCGAAGACCTAAAGCTCAAGCCCTAGTTGGATTCCAGCTACATGGCACTGATGAGTGACATCATTGATACAAAACCTTCTAGCTATGAAGAAGTTGCAGATCGACAAGTATGGAAGGAAGCCATGATGAAGGAGTACCAGTCCATCATGAAGAATGATGTATGGGAGGTGGTTCCGAGACCAGAAGGGAAGTCAGTAGTAACTTTCAAGTGGATCTACAAAATCGAACATCCTGCAGATGGCAACATAGATAAGTACAAAGCAAGATTTGTGGCTAGAGGATTCTCTCAGAAAGAGGGAATAGATTATGACGAGATGTTTGCTCCAGTGGCCAGACACACTTCCATTAATGCTGTTTGTTAGAAATATATAATTTGATAGCAGTAACAGACTGTAAAATAAAATAGTGTAGAGATAGCTAGCAATAAACACACATTCACAAAAATTGAACACAGTATTTTTCACGGGGAAACCTTTCAGTTTGGGCAGTTTGGTTCCCAGACTCATTGGTGAGCTCACCTTGACAGCGCAAGCACTCCAGGAGGCAGTTTGGGCAGTTTCATGTTTCCCGAGGCAGTTCATAAATGGTAGAAATGGCTACAGAGGAATTCGATTTGGGCTATTGAGACAATGTTATGGCATGGGATGATCAGTGATGATGAGTGGGATGTCTTCCACACCTTCTCCTGCAGTTTCAGCTTCATCGAGACCCACATCCATCACTGATGGCACTTTCTGATGATTTTTGGAGCCTCCCAAGGCTCACGATTTGTCCATAGAGGCACGATTTGGTAATTTGATGATTATTTTATTGATATTGTGCTATGGGGATGGACCAAGGGTGTCCAAAATTACCCCTTGGACCCACCATAAGCTAGATCTATTATTTTGTCATCATGATTTGGTGGGATCCCCTCTTCTAGGGTGAGTTTGTCCACATATCGTATTATTTTATTAGTGATCCATGTATTGTATTGTTGAGCTCATCTCAACCATTGATTAGACATTTTGATCTTTTAATCTTAGCCACTCATTCAAAAAGTGGTTAGGGTTTTGGTGCCTCTCCTTCCTATTTAAAGGAGAGAGCTTCTCATTGTAAATGGCTCTTTGGCTCTTGGAATCTTGATATAGAAAAACTTTCTTGTGGAAATTCTTGTGGTCTCCTTTGAATCTGGTGTTCTTCGATGGTGATTGGAAAGTCTATTGCATCCTAGCATTTGGGTATTTTTGGTAAGATCTATCTTTCTTGGGAACTTTTGTCTTGTCTACAGGAGGGCGACTTCACTTGGGCATTTTTGTAAGGATTTTTTCAACTCGCTCCACTTGGCATTCGCTTGTATCAGGGGGTTATCATTAGTATCATTGTGATCTATGCTATCTTTCTGTTATTTCTCTTGTGGCATTAGTCTTATCTCTTGTTCGCAGTAAATCTGATATTGTTGACGTTTATTGTGCAGGAGAGAGGGCGCATTGGCTTCCTTGGGCAATTCGACTTCATAGAAAACTACCTCAAATCGCTCCAAATTGATCGGGTTTGCATAGATCATCATCATCAAGGCATCTACAAGGTTATCCAGGTAAGATCCACAGGTTTGTTCTTCTTGTCTTGGCTCCAATCCATTGACATAGCTACTTCATTGATAAAACCCTTAATTTACAAACCCTCATTTTACATTTTCTCAGATCTAGTAAGATCCACTTGGCTTTTGGGTATAAAATTTAAAACCCACCTCTACAGTATCCACGACAATTCGGATCTGTAGTTTGGTGAGGATTGGCCATCATTTGACCCACTTTCCAAGGCAAAGAAGCCTCTCCAAGGGAGGTCGCACTTCCTGGGAGAGGTGAGTTTGCAGGGATCTAGCACCTGGGTAGGTGAGATTCCACTTGATCTGTAATCTACACATTCAATAACCTACCCCTAGTGTGTCACTTCAGTGATTTTGACCTTGTGGGCCCCATTCCTCATTTGGAGGGTTGTGTCCCACTTGGGTCACTTTGTGGCATACTTCAATCTCAGATCTACTGAGATCCCGCCATTGGATGACCCTAATCTCTTAGATCCACCTACCTCAATACCCCAACATTCCAGATCTGTAATTTGGTGGACATCCGACTCCATTTGGCCCACTTCCCATGGCACTGATCTTTCTCCAAGCCCATTCGACTTTCCTGGATTGTTGGGTTAGCGTGTGGTTTGATCCTTGTTTTGGTTGCTTGAACCCCTTGACATTGTCATATCACTCAATCAAGCTCATCTCTGGTACTGGTTAGCCCCAATTCAGTTTTTAACTACCCTGCATTGGACACGGTTCCCAAGGCAGTGGATTCTCTCACAATTGACTAGTACCCTAATCTTGGATCTTATTTTAAACATCATAAGTCACTATTCCACCCATAATGGACCAAAGATACACTATTTAAACACCTTGATCCAAACTATTATTCATCTTGTGACTTCTTCCATAGATCTAGGGTTCAGCATACACCTTACGTACTTCAACTATACTTGACTTGATCTGGTGTTTTGGTTTGATCTCTCCTGTCAAGAGTAGATATGGGTCTCCCCCTTTGTTGTCTTGGGCTAGATAACATAAAGTGAAGATTGCCTCGATTGGCGTGACAACCATCCATTGGGAGTCGAGGCCATCTTGGTTGCACCTCTTTGGTTGCCCTTCCCTTCTGCCATCCATCTTGGATTCATCTCTAGGGGCACCTACAAGTTTGGTGATAACAGGTAGGCTTTTGAATTTTCACTGTACCCAACAAATGTGCCTTTCTTTCCGGAAGGCTCCAGCTTTAATCTCTTTTCTTTTGGCACATGGATGTAGACTGGAGTGCCAAAGATCCTCATGTGGTCAACTGCAGGTTTCTTACCTGTAAAGACTTCTTCTCGAGTCTTTTCTTCCAAAATGGCATGAGGACTTCTGTTTTGAATGTGGACAGTAGTACCAGTAGCCTCATCCCACAGAGACAGAGGAAGATCTAGATCACACAACATGGCTTTAGCAGCCTCACAGACTGTTATGTTCTTCCTTTCTGCAACCCCATTTTGTTGGGGGTTGTAAGGTACAGTCAACTCCCTCTTAATTCCTGCTTCTTGGCAAAAGTCATCAAAATCATTAGATTCAAACTCACCTCCATTGTTTGACCTCAAGATACGGATGTGTCTTCCTGTCTGATTTTCAATTAGCGCCTTGAACTCCTTAAACTTATCAAAAGTTTCACTTTTAGCCTTTAGAAAGTAAATCCAAGATTTACGATAGTAATAATCAATGAACAGTACATAGTATAAACAACCACTTAAAGAAGGTGAAGACATGGGTCCACAAATGTCAGAATGAATCAAATCCAAAATCCCTTTTGATCTGTTGTTACTTTTTGAATAAGACTTATTGGTATTTTTACCAAGGGCACAACCTTTGCAAATACCACTATGTTCATTAGAGAACTCAGGCATACCTGTAACCATCTTTTGAAGACCAGGGAGAGCTGTATAATGAAGGTGCCCAAACCTTTGGTGCCATAACTCACAAGGGTTGATTGTACTGTGAACCAATGCTTGAGTAGAATGCCCAGATGCCTTGTAAAGGCCTCCCTCTCGAACCCCAATCAATTCTGCTACACTCAACCTTTCATTCTTTGACCACAGCATAACCTTTTTGTCCATGAATATAACTCTGTAGCCTTTATCTTCTAAGCCAGCAACAGAAAGGAGATTTTTCTTCAAGCCTGGAACATACAGTATCTCTTCAATGTGCAACATGGTCCCTGAATCAAGTTGAAATGAGACTGAACCCACTCCCTCAATTTTGTAGGTGGAGTCATCTCCAAGTTCTACTTGAGTGGCAAACTTCTTCTTTCTGTAACTTGTAAGAAATTCACGAGAACCTGTCATATGTTTTGATGCTCCACTGTCCACCAACCAAGAATTTGAACTATTGGTGATGGATCCTGCTAGAGCAGAAATCAAGTAGTATTCTCTTGACTCTTCTTGCTTGGAAGACTTAGCATTCTTCTTCTTCTTTGGTTCTTCTTCTTCAGCTGTAGATGCTTGGAACCTTCTTTTGAACGTTCTCTGTGGCTGCCTGCAGTCTCTGGCATAATGTCCCTTTTTGTGACAGTTAAAACATTCAATTTGTGACACATCAATTTGCTTACCTTGTGGCTTGTTCTCCTTCTTCTTGGGAGGGAAGGGTTTCTTGAACTTCTTCTTAGTCTTGGCTGTTAGTGCAAGATTCCCTTCCTTAGGACCCCTAGTTATGCTTTGAACTCTGCCTTCCTCTTCCAAACAGTCATGCCAAAGTCTCTCACAATCTGGCTGAGTCTCACGTCCACTCACAGAAGCCAAGAAGGTTTCCCAAGAATTTGGAAGGCCATCAAAAACAGTTTGTACAAGGTCATCATCGTCTACTGTAACCCCAATAGCAGAAAGTTGATCTCTTACCTGAGCAATGTTTGTAAAGGAGGCCACTCCTTCATCTTTTTCCATCTTCAATGTACGAAGTCTGTTTTTCAAGACTCTCTTTTGACTGGGTGCTTTCTTCTCGTACAGATTTGTCAAAGTGTCAAAACACTCCTTGGCTGTCTTCAGTGGTGTTATAGCAGGCATTATGGTCTCCTTGACTGAGTCATAGATAATCCTTCTTGCCTTGGCTTGCTTCTTCTTGAACGCTGCCCTTCCTGCATTTGATGTGGGCTCTTCTACAACACTGATGACCAAGTCATCAAGGTCATTTTCTTCCAAGGTGGCCATAAGCCTTGCTTTCCATGAATTGAAGTTTGCTGAACCCTCAACCCTATCCTTTGGTCTGAAAGTGGCAGAATAAGCCATCTCTGATCCACTGAGGGTCTGCTATCTCAGTCTGTACTGTCCCAAGGTCTATGGAGGTATAGTCACCTGCTCAAATGCTGTATACTTCACAAGCAGAGCTCTGATACCATGTTAGAAATATATAATTTGATAGCAGTAACAGACTGTAAAATAAAATAGTGTAGAGATAGCTAGCAATAAACACACATTCACAAAAATTGAACACAGTATTTTTCACGGGGAAACCTTTCAAGGACAAAAACCCCAAAGCAATTAATAATAGTTTATCTCCTGAATGAGATGACTGAGTTTTTACAACAATAGGCTAAGAACAAGCCTTTTCAACAGATTAGAATTTGTTTCACTGATCAAGAAGAACCCTGTACAATGTCTGCTGTCCCCAATCTGTCACTGAATGTCTGAAGGTGTTGCTAGATGCCTGGGGCAACTTCAGTCTAACACAGTCAACCTGTACATGCCTGTAACTGCCAACAGTTGCTGGGGTATACTTTACTGAGGGGACCGAGATCTTCTGCTGGGCTGTAGTGACTTGTCCACACCCCTTTTTAGGGCTGCCGAATTTCTGTTCGAACTTCTTCAGTGCACAGTGACCCACTGTAGGTTGTGGGTGCCCTAATAGGGCTGCTGAAATACACAGAACAGAACTGAGTAGAGCCCTAGCAGAGCTGATGTATCCCAACAAATTCGGGTGGCAGTTTAGACCATAAAAAAAGTTTGGAACTTTTATTTCTCCAGAGAAAAGACACCAGTAGACAGACCCCCACGAGCTGAGCAGAGAAGAGAGAAAATACTCACGAGTTGAGCAGAGATAACACTCACTAATTCGATGGGTTCAAATGTGAAATCCTTCCTTCTTTTATAGTGAGTCGAATAGCAAAGAAAAAAATTATGTTGGGGCTGACCTGACTTTATATATATATATATTTTTTTCTTTTTAATAATGAGCTGAGCCGACCCATGAATATATATATATATATATATATTTTCTTTTTAATAATGAGCCGAGCCGACCCATGAATATATATATATTTTTTTTTTCTTTTCTTCAAAAGGTGGGTACACGGACCAAGCCAAGTTATGCTTGGGTTTCATGGTTCTTCCAGGAGTTCTTCAAGGTCTTCAATGATCCATTCATGTCCACTCCAAGTACATCATCATTAGGAGAATTATTAATTGCTTTTACTTCACCCTCCTTGTTGCCACCAAGATCAAGTGCTAGGTATCATAGCCCATAAATCAAGGGAAGGAGTTCACCACTTGCCTAGACCCAGTCTAGGGCTTATAGTGGAATCCTGGTAACTGACCAGGTGCCTCCATTCTCCCAAAGAATGGCTCTCAGCCCCAGACTGAGTTCCGAGTCCCAGACTGGGTCAATATCCTGGTAACTGACCAGGTGCCTCCATTCTCCCAGAGAATGGCTCTCAGCCCCAGGCTGAGTTCCCAGTCCCAGACTGGTTCAATATCCTGGTAATTGACCAGGTGCCTCCATTCTCCCAGAGAATGGCACTCGATGCTGCTTAGAAAAGTCAACACTATATCTCCATAGCTTCTGTGATGGGATGGAAATTACACCAAATGGATGTCAAGACCACTTTCTTGAATGGTGTAATAGAGGAAGAATTGTACATCGAGCAACCTCCAGGATTTGAGATTCATGACAGAGAGTCACATGTGTGTAAATTGAAGAAAGCTTTGTATGGACTTAAGCAGGCACCGAGGACATGGTATGCCAAGATGGACAGATTTCTTATGAGCTTGGGTTTTAGCAAAAGTGAAGCTGACCCCAACCTTTACTACAAGGTTGTGGATGGCTGGCCAGTGATATTGCTATTGTATGTAGATGAGTTGTTTTGTACAGGGGACTAGAAGTTCATAAGTAGGTGCAAGATGGAGCTTGCAGCAGAATTTGAGATGAAGGATCTAGGAATGATGCATTACTTCTTGGGAGTAGAAGTGTGGCAGAGACGAAATAGGATTTTCCTCAGTTAAGGATAATACATAGTAGAGATCCTGAAGAGATTCGAGATGATGGACTATAAGTCCGTGGCCACTCCAATAGTGACGAATTTGAAGCTGTTGAGTGACACTTCAGATTTGGTTGATCCCACGATGTGCAGATAGATGATCGGATCCTTGATGTATCTGGTTAACACCAGACTGGATATATGCTCTGCAGTGAACACCTTGAGTCAACACATGGTTGAGCCCAACCATGTACATGTGATAGCAATAAAGCATGTGTTGAGATACCTGAAGGGTACATTTAGATATAGACTCAGATATGCCTCAGACAGTGAAGTGAAATTGCAAGGGTATGTAGACTCTGATTGGGCAGGTAGTGCAATGGACAGGAAAAGCACATCAGGATGTTGCTTCAACTTGGGATCAACCAGGATCTCATGGTTTAGCAGTAAACAGACATCCGTTGCACTTAGTACTACAGAGGCAGAGTACATAGCAGCTAGTGCTGCCAGTTGTGAAGTAGCGTGGCTTCAAAAATTACTTGCAAGGTTATTTGATCAAGAGCTAGAGGCAACTTGGATCTATTGTGATAACCAAAGCTGTGTGAAGCTTTCAGATAATCCAGTATTTCATGAAAAGTCGAAGCATATAGAGATCAAATACCATTATATTCGAGACATGGTGCAAAGGGGAGCAGTGAAGCTCCAGTACATATCCACGGAGGAGCAGATTGCAGATATACTTACCAAGACTCTATCTAAAGTAAAGTTTGAGTACTTCTGGGACAAGCTTGGTGTAGTATAGAATGACTCCTCTCGTTGAGAGGGAATGTTGATGGTTCTCCATGGGCAGCAACGGTAGTCTCCCCCCCACCAGTTAGTCATGTGGGACATGACTCAGTTATCTTCTCCATCGGTAAGCCATGCAGAGGTACATGGCTCAGACACCCATTAGTCATGCAGTGATACATGACTCAGATTAGTCATGCAGTGATACATGACTCAGATTAGTCATGCAATGGTACATGGCTCAGAAAGCCAGGGCCTGCAGTATCTCATGTGGTGTGCACCCACATGAGTAGAGATAGAGTCAAGACCTCATATGACTATTAGATAATAGTCAAGGTCTCCAAGACTATTGGTGACTATCAGATACTCGAGTTATAGTCAGGACTGTTGGGGAACAGTCAAACCTCTTGGAGAGGTTAGATAGCCATATACTTGGCTAGTGGGGTACAATGGGACAGTGAAGAAGAAAGAAGCCAGTGGCCAGGCCTTGGAGAACATCACAGAGGATGACAGGCTCACAAAGAAATTCTCTAGACCGCAAAAGATGTTGGATTTTGTGCAACTTCGGAAGATATTATTATTGTACTTTCATAGTACTTGATTGTACCTCCTAAGGGAGATGAATTTGATGTAATTATTTATGTAAACACATGAAATAATCAATGTAATCCTTGGGGTGAAAAGAAGCAAAAGAAAAATATTAAAATTAAATTATAAATTGCCCCCAAGTGAAGTCGGCCCAGTTAGGGAATTTTTCATGTTAGCAATTGTATAAATAGAGGTAAAGTGCACCTCATTATTCACTCACTCATTCAAGTGAAGTTCGCATCACCCAGAGAGAGAGAAGTTCGCACTTGCTGGAGAAGGAAGTTGTTTTGGGGTTTCTACTTGTGGAAAGCATTTCCACCTTTTTCTCTTTTATCTTTGTACTCTGATCTCAGGATTATCATCTCTGTACGAAGGTTGCTGGGTTTTCTCCCGTTTGGGTTTCCCAGGATAAACTCTGTGTTATTGTTTTGTGCTTTGTCTTTCTTCTAGTGATCTTGTTTATGCATTTGAATTATTATGCTATGAATGTATGAATTCTAACATGGTATTATAGTAGTTCTAGAAGAAGCCATTGCCGAAACATTGTCGAAACCCTGTCGGAACTAGGGTTTCATCTTGTGAAGTCTTCACTCATCATTTTGGAGAAAAAGAACCTTAGGAATTTCGTTTTTGGCAAGGCACATCTTTTGGTGAAGACGGAATTCAATTCCGAGAATTTTCAATTTTTGACTTAACTTTGTGGCTGCTTCAGAATTAGGGTTTCAGTTTTAACCCACTTCTCTTCACAGATTTGGATCAGCCCTACCTCAATTCAACTCGCCTTGGCAAGGCGCATCTACCCGTGGTTTCAGTTTTTCAAATGATCAACTTTCATTTTTGACCTAGCTCCTGCTAGGGTTTTTGAACCAGATCTGTAGTCAAGATGATTGGTACGAAGGTTGAAGATCGTTTGGAAGGAGCTTCCAACTTTATCTCTTGGAAGTCTAGGGTTCTTCTACTACTAGAAGAAAATGACCTATTACAAATTGTAAATGGCAAGGTCCCTGAACTAGAAGCCGAAGAAGACAAACCCTGATGGAAGAAGAATGATGCCAGAGCAAGAAGGATTCTAGTGGACTCAGTAAGAGATAATTTGGTTCCACAAATTTCAGGAAAGAAGTCTGATAGGAAAATGTTCAAGACCATAAAGAAGTTTGAACACACTAGCCTCAATGTATCCATGACATTGAGAAACCAGCTCTCAAATATGAAGATATCCACATCAGAATCCATTGCCTCATATTTCATGAGGATCACAGAACTAAGGGACAAGCTTAGTACCAGTGGAGATCCCATTGATGAACAGGAGCTTGTCATCACCACTTCTGAATGGTCTTCCACCGTCTTGGGAGTCCTTTATCCAAAGCATAAGTGTAGATCCAAACTACCAAAGTTTGATAAGCTTTGGGCAGATTGCACTCAAGAGGAGACAAGGATTGCAGCATGTCAAAGACTCCATGGCACTCAACCTGAGGAGAACCAAGCTTTTGTTTCCCATGCCAAGAAGGGTAAGGGAAAAGGTAGGAAGTTCCATAAACACAAGCACCAAGATAGGAGATCAAGTCCTTGCCCAGATCAAAAAGAGAAGAGGGACATATCTCAAGTTCAATGCTATAGGTGCATAAAATATGGACACTACGCCAGTAGCTGTCGAAGTTCAAGTAAAAGGAAGCATGAAGCATCCACTGCTGATGTTGAAGAAGATACTCCTCACAAGAAGTCAAGGAATGATGATCATTCAGAGTTCCTCTTCTAGAAGATATGAAGATCCAGATTGCAAGAACAAAGATCTCTCTTGGTTCCCACAAGAACGCAGTGGGAGTCCACACACAAAAACAATAAGAGATAAGTACTCTCTTGGTTCCATCTTTTTCTCTTTTATCTTTGTATTATGATCTCGGGATTACCATTTCTATACGAAGGTTGCTGGGTTTTGTCCCATTTGGGTTTCCCAGGATAAACTCTGTGTTATTGTTTTGTGATTTGTCTTTCTTCTAGTGATCTTGTTTATGCATTTGAATTATTATGCTATGAATGTATGAATTCTAACAAAAGATTCCAAAACTCAACAAGTAGAAAGCCAGGGCTGAAGAATGTGCCAGAAGAATACCTTCCTCGCTAAGAGGGAGTGTTGATGTTTCTAGTAGCATTGGAAGATATTCCACAAGAAAGAATAATAACAAGCCCATAACAAGTCGACCCAGTTAAATGACCCACTCAAAAGGTCAAGTTAGCCCAATTAAGTAAAAATGACCCAGTAACTAGGTCAAGTCGGCCCAGATAGGAAAAATGACTTTACCAGTATAAATACAAGTGAGGTGGCCTCATTTGCAACACACCAATTTGCTCAAGCAAGGAGAAAGGTGCGTAGATCCAAGGAGGCATAGTCAAGGGTTCAAGAGGCATCAAAAGACAATCTTTTGGGTTTTATTATTTCTCTCTCTCTCTCTCTCTCTACTTCGTTCTCAGAAGGGCTCAGAGGTTATTCTGTATCTTTCTTGTATATCATTATTCTGTTTGTGTAACTAGTGCTGGGCACTAGGGTAAACATTGTATCTTGTTGAAGAATCTTATCTAGAGAAGTTTGTTAGGTTTTTCCCGTGAGAGGGTTTTCCTAGGGTAAACATTGTGTCTATTGTGAATGTGTTTCTTTCAGTGATCCTTTATATGCATGCAGTTTATGTTTATCTGATAGATAAGTTATAAAAAGTTAAAAAAACATCTAACTGCTAAGAAAAATCAACAGCCTTCACTTCCTTCTTGTTGTAAGCTCCTAGCTACTGCAGATATAGGCGGAGTTACAACATCTTTGACAATATCTAATAGATCATTCTTCTGCAATAAGAAAGTTACCCTAACTTTCTACAACAAGAAGTTTGAGGCGCCTTCCAATTTGTCCTCAAATCTAAGGCTAACTGATGCCATCTTAGAGATTTAGTACACAAACTCCTAGATCAAAAAGTAGATAATCACAACCTCTAAAACCCTCTAACTGCTGGTCCTTGTTTCTGGTAGTTGCTTTCGCAGTCACTTTTCACACGATTATCTCTGGCAGTTGTTTTCGGTAGTTGATTAACTATTGTAAACCTTTGAAAATTTCAATAAGAGAGGCTTGTAAATATATCAGATCCAGAGTTCACTACTTCCTCTGGATCGCCCTGAGATCTCAAGTGGTATGAGTCTCTAAATCAATATATGCTCATAAAGAAATAAACTCAAACAACTAGATCTGCATTTACCAACTGAACATAAATGCAATCAACCACATAAACAACAGATGTACCCTGGAACCCTTGCGGGAAAAACCAGCTAAATATGGGGCTATCTTCTCTCTCGAGCCCAGAGCATATAGATGTATAAATGACAGTACAATACAGAATTACCTCAGCCGGTAACTCAATCCCTCTGAATATGACATACTTCAATTTTGCATGCATCCAGCTGATGCATGCACTGAAGAAGTAAGCCCTAACTGCCAAACTGGATCTGAGTTCTCTGACAGTGCCTCTGACTGATCTTCCCTCTCTAGATCTCTCTGCTTTGATTTGCTCGCTCTGAAGATTGCCCTATGATGAAATCAGCCTCCTCTGCATGCACAAGTGCGCCCTCCCCTCTGGATGTCAAATGCTCGTACTGCTCCGGATCTCAACAGATCTGAGCTTGGATCGTCCCTAACCTTCCTCCAATGGTGAGGCAAGGCTATCCTGGAAGTCTCAGACTCCGAATCAGTCAATCCAGCTCACAACGAGCTTCTCCTCCCTCAGGAAAAACGTCCTCCTCGAAGAGAACTCGGCCTCCTCCAATCTAATCAGAAATCACACTGCGGAGCTCTCTCAGCTCACAGTAATGGGTGTCTAGTCTCACTGGAACTGAAGGTCACTAATCTAGCTCAGATCTGACCTTCCTAGCTCCTGCAGCAACTCCTCTCTATCTCAGAAAGTCGCCCTACATGGACAGCTACGCCCTCCTCACTCTAATAGTATCTCTCTCTGACAATGGAACTGAGTAACCTCATCTGGGGACCCCCTGCCTCTATAAATAATCTCACCGATGAATTAGGTTTGCCAAAACCCTAATTCCCGGTGCATGCAAAAAGTCATTTTTGCATGCAGTCACTGAATGCTGACAGGTCATGCAAAACTCATGCATGCATGCAAAAGGTCACTTTTGCATGCAGTCACTGAAGGCTGACAGGTCATGTAAAACTCATGCATGCAAAGGTCAATCTCCCTTGAAGCTCTGCATGCAACCCCCACTGGACTCATGCCACTGAGTAGAGTGCCTCTACTCCATCCTGATGCCTATGTAGCTAATGTACCTCCATGTAAGGCATCTAAACCATGGAGGACATCCCGAACTTACCATAATCTAATACTCCCTCTTAACGAGGAAAGTCTCGACACTAAACTAACAGATTTTCCTGTCATTGCTCTCTGACCTGAGGAACTCTGATCAATCTCCATATGGGTGGCTTAAGAAGAAGCCCTCCTGTCAACCACTGCTGACTCCGTCACTGCACTCTGAATCAGACTCCCTTTGAGTCTCTGTTGCTGTAACCAACTCTGAAAACCTCTGTCAAGTGGATCTACTGCTTTGTAGGTCCTCTGCCTATGACCCTGGGTTGACTCAGCTCTGTAAGTCAACTCCCTCTGTCTCTGAACTGACTGAACTGACTGAGCTCTCTCCCGAGCCAAGTCCATCTCAACCATGTCATACCAACTCACTCTCTGACTGGTGCATGCATGAGCAGCATGCTCATCCCTCTGATATGAGCCCAAGGGCTCAATCTCCATATCTCCATCACTGTCAAGAGCATCTCGCTTATCCAACTGGACTCCATAATCACTGCCCTAATCCTCATCATGGTGAGCATCTCACCCACCCATCTGCTGAATAGGCTCACTCCTCCTGGTCTCATCTCTGCTATGAGCATCCAACTCATCATCCTCCTCTATATCTGAAGAGGATGCACTCAGCCATCCTGATGTGCCCGAGGTAGGCTGTCCATGAAACAAGTAGTCACCATCAATCCTGTGACCAAAAAACACTGGGTCTACTCCTCTAGGATAGGTGAAGAACTGATCCCTATGAAATACAACAGGGAAGCCTGTTGCGGCCAAGGCTGCTACTGAGAGGACAATCCCTCTCAGTCCTGAAACAAAGAGCACTCCTGAAACCTCCAGGAGCTCCCCACGATCAAGCATAAATCTCACTCTGCCCACTCCAGCAACCAAATGGTCAACCCCTAGCTCATCTCGAGTCAACTACATGGAAGTATGCTCTAGGGTAAAAAATGCATCTTGCAATCCTGTCATATGTCTGCTGAGAGTGCTGTCCACTCTCCAACTCTGATCATCCTGAGCCTCTGGTAGGCTACTATCATGTCCTGACTGAACTGTGGCCAGTGAGAGCTCCTTCTCAAACCGAGAAGAGAACTCATCAACCTCCTCCGCTGCTGCTACCTGCTCATCCTTTGCCTGCTTCCCCTTCTTATGCGAACACTGTCTCGCATAATGTCCATACTCATTGCAGGTGAAACATTTGATCTTGCTCAGATCCTTCTTTTGTCTGCCTCTCTGCTTCTCGCCTGCTACGAGGGCCACATCCTCCTCTGGAATGCCAGAAGTTGAACCCTGAATGTACCCTCTCCAAGTATCCTCCTGTGTGAAATCATCCCACAGTCGATCCCACTTGGGAAGGTTCTCACGACCTATGATAGACTGAACAAACACTGCCCATGACACAGTCATGCCATTCAAGGCCTGTCGAACCAGCTCACTATCCTCTACCTTCTCACCGACTGCTCCCAACTCATCTCTCACTTGAGTTATCTTGGTGAGATAGGTAACCATGCTCTCATCCTTTCCCATCTTGATGCTCCTCAGCTTCTCCCTGAGAACCATCTTTATATTCTCATTGGAGCTCCGGTATAGACTAGTCAATGCATCCCACATCTCAAACACGTTGTCTTTGGTAGAGACATGTGGGATGAGGTGATCCTTGATCGCATCAAGAAGGATCTTCTGAGCCTTCACATTCTTCTTGTCATACACTGCTTTGGTAGTGGCATCAGACATAACAGGAACGGGATTTGCTGTCGTGCTGTTCACAACATCCCATAGCTCACTCTCTTTCAGCAAGAGAGTAATACGTGCCCTTCATGCACTGTAGTTGGAGGCACCATCCAACCGGTCCTCCACCCTCAAACCAGTAGCCATACTCACCCAACTGAAGAAACTGTAACCCACAGTGAACAAGAGTCTCTCCTGATCATAGATCTGGCAGATTTGTCTCAGATCTGACCACAACCCAACTGAACTGACAGATTTGACCTCTACAACCACAGATCTGAACGGGGATGTTCAGATCTGGTAGATCTGGTCTCTATCTCCACAGATCTACTAGATCTATCTCAGGTCTAGTCACCAACACTGCAGATCTATGTGTGACTGCTCACCCTGACCCTCAACAGGGCTTTGATACCATGTAAATATATTAGATCCAGAGTTCACTACTCCCTCTCGATCGCCCTGAGATCTCAAGTGGTATGAGTCTCTAAATCAATATATGCTCATAAAGAAATAAACTCAAACAACTAGATCTGCATTTACCAACTGAACATAAATGCAATCAACCACATAAACAACAGATGTACCCTGGAACCCTTGCGGGAAAAACCAGCTAACTATGGGGTTATCTTCTCTCTCAAGCCCAGAGAATATAGATGTATAAATGACAGTACAATACAGAATTACCTCAGCCGGTAACTCAATCCCTTTGAATAGGACAGACTTCAAATTTGCATGCATCCAGCTGATGCATCCACTGAAGAAGTAAGCCCTAACTGCCAAACTGGATCTGAGTGCTCTAACGGTGCCTTTGACTGATCTGCCCTCTCTAGATCTCTTTGCTCTGATCTGCTCGCTCTGAAGACTGCCCTCTGATGAAATCGGCCTCCTCTGCATGCACAAGTGTGCCCTCCCCTCTGGATGTCAAATGCTCGTACTGTTCCGAATCTCAACAGATCCGAGCTCCGATCGTCCCTAATTTTCCTCCAATGCTGAGGCAAGGCTATCCTGGAATTCTCAGACTCCGAATCAGTCAATCCAGCTCACAACGAGCTTCTCCTCCCTCAGGAAAAACGTCCTCCTCCAAGAGAACTCGGCCTCCTCCAATCTAATCAGAAATCACACTGTGGAGCTCTCTCAACTCACAGTAATGGGTGTCTAGTCTCCCTGGAACTGAAGGTCACTGATCTAGCTCAGATCTGACCTTCCTAGCTCCTGCAGCAACTCCTCTCTATCTCAGAAAGTCGCCCCACATGGACAGCTATGCTCTCCTCACTCTAGCAGTATCTCTCTCTGACAATGCAACTGAGTAACCTCATCTGGGGACCCCCTGCCTCTATAAATAATCTCACCGATGAATTAGGTTTGCCAAAACCCTAATTCCCGGTGCATGCAAAAAGTCACTTTTGAATGCATGCATGCAAAAGGTCACTTTTGCATGTAGTCACTGAATGCTGACAGGTCATGCAAAACTCATGCATGCAAAGGTCAATCTCCCTTGAAGCTCCGCATGCAACTCCCACTGGACTCATGCCACTGAGTAGAGTGCCTCTACTCCATCCTGATGTCTATGCAGCTAATGTACCTCCATGTAAGGCATCTGAACCATGGAGGACATCTCGGAGTTACCATAATCTAACAAGGCTCTATTGCCATGATAAAATTTCCTGTGAAGAACCTGCAATAATTAATTAATGCAAATACACGAGATATCAGAAATAACAGAACTCAGAATCACTTTTATATTGATCACGGGCCACTTCGAGGGGGAAACCTCCTTTGAGCAAGCTCAATACAATTAACTTCATTGTCCTTCATAGGCCTCAACACACACTTATATACTAAGTCTAGGCGCCAATACCATGGGTCAATACTATGTGTCAATACAAACCATGGGCTAAGTCTAGGTGCCAATACTATGAGTCAAAACCATGGGACATATAATACTATGGGACGACTTACAAAGCATATGCATCCAATACTATGGGTCAATACTATGGGCTAATATAAACTATGGATCAACAAATACTATGGGACGACTTACAAAGCATATGCGTCCAACAACAATATACTAACAAAGTAAAGACATGGGTTCTTAACATTTCCTAACCCTAGGTGACTCACGTGACTGCTGTCCTTATGTTGTCAAGTTAAATGAATCAATTACACAATATACTTAACTGCAGAAATTAATTTATGAACATAGCATCAACCACACAATAGTTGGAAAAGTAAATAGTGGAATCATAAAGGAATTACACGCATACACAGAGGATTTCTCCTTCAAATCAACTTATCATTAAGTGATCAAAGCTTACAAGGCAACCTCCACAGTTTGCTAAAATCATTAGATGTATGACTAGTCAAATCATCCTTGGACACAGGTGTATGGCTGCACATAAAGAGAAAAATAGCAGCAACTGCTGTACGGCCTGCTGCTATACTTGCTGATTGCTTCAACAAGTCACCCTTCTTCTCCCTGATGCACTTTGGTTTCACTCTTGCTCTGCTCAATTGAGTCGACCTCTCTATCTTGTCTATCTTTATGCTTTTCCAGAATCCTAATCTGCCAAAACCCTAATCTCATCTTGAGATGGGCGACCTAGATTAAATCTACTCTAAGTCATTAATGTATGAAATACACTTGATTAGACTCAACTTCAAAACATAAGATTTCACTTTTTCTAAGTGAACTACAAATAGAAATATCACCCCTTTTTCCTAAATGTCTTGAACCAATTCCTGCATGTTCACACTAAAACCTATGCAAGAAGTTCTTGTCCAAGCTACATTTCTCAACACTAGATTCATTTTATATGTAGATGTTGATTATTTACATGTGAATGCATTTAGCTTTTAATTTTGCATGTTTGAATCATTGGGTTTCATCCATTTCCATTGTGAAAAAGAATTGGTGTCAAAGAATTTTATTCCATGGCTATGATTTAAATCTGAATGAAGAACATTAGGATCTGCACCTAGTATCAAAGGAAGGGTAATGGGTAATATTTTACGTAAGGCCAACTTTAAGGATCATCACGATGCATTTATGAAAACAATTATTTTTTCTTGCACAAGAGAAAAATAAATCAATCATGCTGAATTATTCTATTTCAAAAGTAACAATACAAATATGATGATGTACCTCAACAAGATGTAGTATGTGTATTTTGCAATAGATATGCTAGCATTGAATCATGCTTGTGCCAATGTTTAGATCTTTTTGCCGGACTCCAAAATTATGGATCATATGACTTACTTTCAATTTGGTATGTGAAAGCTATAGCCATTCATAGTTATGGGTTGAAAACATTAACAAATTATCAATTTCTTTAAGAATGAAGGAGAAGTGTGCAATAGAGGAGGAAGGGAATGTTGGAATATTCACACCATCATTTTTGTATTTTGCATGCTGCATGCATTTGCATGCATTAGGTCATCATCATGGTTGTCTCCCTAGCACCTACAGCTTGCTTCTAGCTCTCCAGAGCCTGTCTTTAGCCCTCATTTGGCCTCCTACCTACCTAATGCACCCTCCTTGACTTATGTTAGATTATGGTAACTTCGGGAAGTCCTCCTTGGTTCAGATGCCTTACATGGAGGTACAGTAGCTGCATAGGCATCAGGATGGAGTAGAGAGTGAGATGCACTCTACTCAGTGGCATGAGCCCAGTGGGGGCCGCATGCGGAGCTTCAGGGGAGATTGACCTTTGCATGCATGAGTATTGCATGACCTATCAACATTCAGTGACTGCATGCAAAACTGACCTTTTGCATGCATGCATGCAAAAATGACTTTTTGCATGCACCGGGAATTAGGGTTTTGGCAAACCTAATTCATCGGTGAGATTATTTATAGAGGCAGGGGGTCCCCAGATGGGGTTACTCAGTTGTATCATTAGAGAGAGATACTGCCAGAGTGAGGAGGACGAATCTGTCCATGTGGGGCGACTTTCTGAGATAGAGAGGAGTTGCTGCAGGAGCTAGGAAGGTCAGATCTGAGCTAGATCAGTGACCTTCAGTTCTAGAGAGGCTAGATACCCATTCTTGTGAGCTGAGAGAGCTCAATAATGAGATTACTATGGAGATTGGAGGAGGCCGAGTTCTCTTGGAGGAGGACGTTTTTCCCGAGGGAGGAGAAGCTCGTTGTGAGCTAGATTGACCGATTCGGAGTCTGTGACTTCCAGGATAGCCTTGCCTTGAGATTTGAGGAAGGTTAGGGACGATCGGAGCTCAAATTTGTTGAGATCTGGACCAGTACGAGCATTTGACATCCAGTGGGGAGGGCGCACTTGTGCATGCAGAGAGGGCCGATTTCATCAGTGGGCAGTCTTCAGAGCGAGC
Source organism: Larix kaempferi (assembly GCA_027924585.1). Classification (NCBI taxonomy): domain Eukaryota; kingdom Viridiplantae; phylum Streptophyta; class Pinopsida; order Pinales; family Pinaceae; genus Larix; species Larix kaempferi. The sequence continues at coordinate 3,313,759 of BSBM01000607.1, forward strand.
AGCTCAGAGCAGATAGATCTAGAGAGGGCAGATCTATCAGAGGCATCGCCAGAGCACTCAGATCCAGATTGGCAGTTAGGGCATACTTCTTCAGCGCATGCATTAACTGGATGCATGCAAATTAGAGTTTGTCCTCTTCAAAGGGATTGAGTTATTAGCTGAGGTAATTCTGTTTTGTACTGTCTTTTATACTTCTATATTCTCTGGGCTCGAGTTATTAGCTGAGGTAATTCTGTATTGTACTGTCTTTTATACTTCTATATTCTCTGCGCTCGAGAGAGAAGATAACCCCCTAGTTAGCTGGTTTTTCCCGAAAGGATTCCAGGGTATATTTGTTGTTTATGTGGTTGATTGCATTTATGTTCAGTTGGTAAATGCAAATCTAGTTGTTTGAGTTTATTTCTTTATGAGCATATATTGATTTAGAGATTCATACCACTTGAGATTTCAGGGCGATCCAGAGGGAGTAGTGAACTTTGGATATATATATATATTTACAATCTGCTTAGTAAGTGTGCCTTTCCCACCTACCACTATCAGTTAGAGCACCTTCACTCACCTACCTTCAGTTATCACTCAGTTAGGGCGCCTTATCTCACCTACCGGGAGTTATCATTCAGTTAGTGCATTGATTGAGTAGTTCTTCCACTGATTGTTCATTCTGACTGCTTGTAGCTTCTAGTTAGCTAGTTCTGGAGTTCCACTTGACTATTTGATGTTAATTTTTCAGAATTTACTTCAATCTGATCTAGGATCTTAACTGAGAGAACAACATGTACAACATATCTACAACATATCAATCATGGACACAATAATGCAAGCACACAAGAGACATAGAGTTTACTTGGGGAAAGCCATAAAGGTGAAAATCCCCAATAACTTCCTCAGAGATAGATAGAGCAATGATACAACCCAAGCATAAGAGATAGACATCTCCTAGCAGCAGCTTCTCCTCCTCCACAAGTGCGCCACTCTCCAAAGAGTGTGTGAGAGAATAGAATGATGAAATAGAGTGCCTCCCGCACTTTGTTTATACTTGACTTGACTTGCCTAATAACCTTTACTAGGTTGGCCTCAACTTAACCACATAACACAATGCTGACTGGGCCGACACCCAATAGGGTGGTCTTATAACCCTTTGACCCACATGGCTGACCCCCAATAGGGTGGTCTAATAACCCTTTGACCCACATGACTTATACATGGCCGACCCCAACAAGGTGGTCTAATAACCCATCAAGTATAAGTTACGACACTTACAATATAAATGACGACACTTCCGTATAGAGGAATAATAACATCTCTATAGGAATACAAACACTTCCGTATATAGGAATACAAACACTTCCGTATGAAATACATTCCGAAGTTACATATACATCAACACTCCCTCTTAACTAGGAAGGTATTTCTCGACACAGGTCTTCTAGCACAAGTCTTCTTCTCTGGATCATCGTCACTGGATAATCGTCATCGAGTCATCGTCATCATCACTGCTGCTGCTATCTCAATCAATCTCTGAATCTACTCGTCATAGGAAGTTCTACAGAGCCAGTCCTTTTTCATACTGGATGTGGGCCCACCACTTGTAGGTCTTCATCATCACTGGCCATAATGTGGAAATGTCAGGACTTATTACGTGCGTCACAAAACCTCGCAAGAGCGTCCAGGCTATTACGAGCGCACGGCTGTACCTGTCGGATCTTCCAGGGCGCTATTATATGTGACCCCACCACAAAACCTCGAAAGAGAATCCCAGGACTGATTACGAGCACATGGCTCAACCTATCGGATCTCCCAGGGTACAAATTACATGTGGTCACCACAAAACCTCGAAAGAGCATCCCAGGACTGATTACGAGCACACGGCTCAACCTATCGGATCTCCTAGGGCACAAATTACATGTGGTCATGGCAAAACCTCGAAAGAGCATCCCAGGACTGATTACGAGCACACGGCTCAACCTATTGGATCTCCCAGGGCACAAATTACATGCCATAGGACAAAACCTCGAAAGAGCATTTGCCAGATATCCCAGGGCACAAATTACATGCCATAGGCAAAACCTCGAAAGAGTATCTGCAAATCTCCCAGGGCACAAATTATATGTCCTCCTAAGCAAAACCTCGAAAGAGCATTTGCCAGATATCCCAGGGCACAAATTACATGCCATAGGCAAAACCTCTAAAGAGTATCTGCAAATCTCCCAGGGCACAAATTATATGCTTATCTGCACAACCTGTTCCACGACCACAGAGTATCAACCTGATACTCACCATACATCTTCCTGATGTACACATGATCATCCTGATCATCAACACTGCATCATCCTGATGCATGTCATCTGGAGCAACATCCTGAAGCTCGTCATCCATGATCATCCTGATCATACAATGCATCTACCTGATGCATACACAGTATCTGCCTGATACATACCATCATACATGATCTACCTGATCATACAATGTATCCACCTGATACACATACAAATACATGATCCACCTGATCATACCTGATACATATCAACATACATGATCTACCTGATCATACCATGTATCCACCTGATACATCTGCAGATACATACACATGATCCAACTGATCATATCCGGCATCCAACATGATGTGTACATACATATACATATAAATGATACAACTGATCATATCCAGCATCCAACATGATGCATACATACATATAAATGATCCACTGATCATATCCAGCATCCAACATGATGCATACATACATAGAGCAGTAACTGGAGCATCGTCCTGATGCTCATCATCCAATGCTTACATCCACAGCCATGGAAAGGATCCTCCTCTCATCATGCTTGGAATGGCTCCAGCAAATGTCTCCATCACTTCTTCTTCGAAGTGTCATCAATCTGAAGAACACCAAGCTTCTCTCAGAAGTACTCGAACTTCACTCTGGCTAGTGGTTTCGTCAGTACATTTGCAACCTGCTCATCCGTCGCCAACATACAGGAGCTTCACTGCTCCTCTCTGCACCATATCCCTGATATAGTGATATTTGATCTCAGTGTGTTTCGACCTGTCGTGGAACACCGGATTCTCAGACAGCTTCACACAACTTTGGTTGTCACAAAGGATACCAGTAGTCTCCAGCGGGAGATCAAATAACTCAGACAGTAGCTTCTGAAGCCATACTGCCTCACAACTAGCTGAACAAGCAACAACATACTCTGCTTCAGCTGTACTCAGTGCTACGTAGGACTGCTTCCTGCTAAACCAAGAGATCACACCTGATCCCATACTGAAGCAACACCCAGATGTGCTCTTCCTATCTGCAGCACTGCCTGCCCAATCCGAATCAACATAACCCTGCAGGTTAAACTTTTGATTCGCATCATACTTGAGCCCATAGTCAACCGTACCCTTCAGGTACCTCAGAATATGCTTTACAGCAACCAGGTGAACACCTCTGGGATCCGTCAGGAGTTGGCTCAATGTGTTCACCGCAAAGCAAATATCTGGCCTCGTGTTCGTCAGGTACATCAAGGATCCAATCATCTGACGATACATAGTGACATCAACCGGATCAGATGAAGCATCACACAGAAGCTTCAGGTTCGATGCCATAGATGTGGCCATGGCCTTGCAGTCCATCATCCCGAACCTCTTTAGGATCTCCACTGCATACTTCCCTTGTCCAAGGAAGATTCCATCTGTACTCTGCCACACCTCCATGCCTAGAAAATAGTGCATCATCCCCAAGTCCTTCTTGGTATCGGCAATCAAGCTATCATTTCCTGTTACAAATAGTTCATCTACATACAATAATAGTATCACAGGATTGCCTTTCTCAACCTTGTAGTAAAGGTTGGAATCCGCTTTACTCTTGGTAAAGCCCAAACTGGATAGAAAGCTGTCTATCCTACCATACCAAGTCTTAGGAGCTTGCTTCAAGCCATACAAGGCTTTCTTCAACCTGCACACATATGACTCCCTGTCATGTGTCTCAAAACCAAGTGGCTGCTCCACATACACTTCCTCCTTGACTACACCATTCAAGAAAGCTGTCTTGACATCCATCTGGTGTATCTTCCATTTCATCACTGCAGCCAGGGCAAGTACTGATCTGATGGAAGTGTATCTGGCTACAGGAGCAAAAATCTATTCCTTCTTTCTGAGAGAAGCCATGAGCTACAAACCTTTTGTATTTTTCTATGCTACCATCTGCAGCATACTTGATCTTATAGATCCACTTGGAAGTAACAACAGACTTCCCTTCTGGTTTTGGGACTGCATCCCAACCATCATTCTTCATGATCGACTGGTACTCCTTGATCATGGCATTCTTCCCGAATCCTGGGAACTTCAATATTTTTAATATCTTCAATAGATAACTTTGTTGTTGAACAAATGTTGTAGTCCTTCTTTTGTAGGTGATAGTATACGATCTTTCCTACAAAACAAGTTAAATTGCATGATTAGAAAACATCTCATAGTTTTCAGAACAAATTTTTATACATAAATAAATATGTCATACAGTCATGCAATTATCTTAGCCAATGCTTCAATACAACATTTATCCATATCCCGTAACTTTCTAGATGCCTTCCAATCTCTACCAGAACATTGTTAAGAGTGTGCACAACTCCCAACATGTCAGCAAAGAGGTTTCATTCTAGATAAGTAGCAATGGAATGTTGTACAGTGCCATAGGCCACTTACCCATGTATATTAGTAGTATACTGTTCATCAATGCAACTATTCTAATATGCACAACCTAATTCTAGGAACATCAGTATACACATTATTGAACAGTATTATTTAAACAATCAAATATGCAAGAAATGATAATTCAAATACTTATCTTTGTTTGTTTGTTGGGTTGACTCCCTCTCAGACTTTGCTTCCTTTCTGTAACTCCATTCTGATGTGGATTGTGAGAAGTGGTCAACTCTCTCTGAATATCTGCATCCTTGCAGAAACTACTGAAGTGTGCTTCCTCTTGATCTTTGCTTCCTGGATTACCTGTCCTTGAACTCCATCCTTAATCACTATGCATGCTTATTAGTATTATCATTTGTGTTATCCTCGAGATCTCATACATAATCACACATTCATTAGTACAATCTTAATACTATCAAAATACAGTAATCCTAAACATGTATAGTCATGATCATTTCAAACACAGATAATAAACATTAGTATTCAAGGTTTTAGGGAAGACTTCTTTTACTCATGCATATTTTTATTTGATCATAGGACTCTTCTGGTTAGTCAAATCATCAATCAAGATAAGAGACATAATATGCATAAACCCTTGATTACTTACATTTCTAACTTTATGAATAATCATAACCAATCATACCAAGTATACTTATATGAGGGATCCTAACACAAGGTAAGATTCTAACTTGATATAGGAAAAACATACCTGGATTACTATGTTAGCTAGTTATGTCTAACATACCTGCATGATGTCTTCTGGTTCTCTTCAATGACTTGTGCTAGTAACCTGCATGTCTCATAAGTTAACCGTTGTAGAACTAAGGTATACATACCTCGTAAGTAGATCTTCTATGTGATCCATGACAATGGATGAATCTTTGTCTTCATGTCACCATGATCATATGTTCTTGAAGTAGAACATGATTTGTCTTTCTTGGTGTACCTTTCATGTTAGCGAACAACATAAACCTCATACAACATCACAATGCATTAGTACAATCATAAGTGTCAAAACCTTAATCAATGAATATCTTCTATCATGTATTCATAATTTTATTAAGGTGATACGACAAGTCTAGTAATTAATCAAGATTGTACTAACCGTAATGATATGAAGACAAACATATCATAAACTTAACCATGAACAGAATTCGAAACATACCTGTCGAGATTGCTTGTAATCTTCTTATGTAAGGCCTTAGCCTCATCTCCCTCTGAAACAGGCACTTCTTCACTTGTGCAGGTGACCAATCCATTCTCTTCTAGGATTAACCCAATCCACTTGATTTGCAGAAATTGGATCTGGAGCTGGATTAGGGTTTGTCAGAGAAACCCTAAAAATTCAAACTTTGAATTTCAAACTTCTGAAAGGATAGAAAGATGCGCCTTTCTGAGCTGGTCAAGCTGGTATGCTCAGAATTTGAAAACTGCAAAGTTTCACCCCACAAAATTGCCTTTTAGTTTTCCGGATTCACTAGGGAGGACCCTAAATTAGGGTTTGAGTTTCTCGGAGCTTCACCCAACCTAAAAGTTTAATTCAAAGCTCTAAGCTTCTATTTTTCTGAGGAGCTTTCATTCGTGGTCACAGATTTCCAAAAGTCCAATTTTTGTAGAAGCCCTAATTTTCCATTTTTTCCGATCAAAGTCCCGAACTAGGGTCTGATCAAGCCCGGTCTTCTACCCAACCAAAAAATCTGATCTTGGTCTCTAAATTTCGATTTTGATGAGTAGCATTCAGCCGTGGTCTCCAATTACAAAAATTCCAACTTTCTCCGAAACCCTAATTCTCAGAGCCATGAATGAAGGTGCTCAAAATCCAATTCTGTTTTGACAGAAATATGCACCTGATTGTTTCTGGTGTAACTCCGAAATTACGAATCCACAGGATCTGAAACTTCTACCTGTGGTAGCCCGACCTGTCATCTTTCCAACCCCACAGGTCTGACCTCAAATGGATTTTTTGAGAGAGTTATGCCAAGTGTCGCAACGTGACCTGTTTATGGGAAAAAACAGGAGAGCGAACTTGTACGGCGTGTCATGTGTCACTGGTTCAGTTTCGGCCTCTGAAAAAGTTACCTGAGAAAGTACAGTCCATGCACTACCTGTCACTTTTTACGAAATTTCATTTGGAGCTTCCTAGCCCAAGTTATGACCTTTTTGCCTAGGTCAGCTGTTTATGACTCAGATCTGGAAGAGGCAGAAACCCTAGATTGTACAGATCATAAAACACAAAGTACAACGAATTAGAAGTTGTCCTTTGGACACAAGGTACATGGGGATCTGATCTTCGACATGTAAAAGTTTCAGATTCGAAAATTCACCAAAATGGATTTATAACGAAAGTGCTACGATGACTGGCTTTTGCTATATCAAGCCCTAGCATCGCAAGTGCAACAAGTGTCATACATGCCATACCATGCCTTCTTTCAAGCTAGCTCTGATACCATGTTAATTTTTCAGAATTTACTTCAATCTGATCTAAGATCTTAACTGAGAGAACAACATGTACAGCATATCTACAGCATATCAATCATGGACACAATAATGCAAGCACACAAGAGACACAGAGTTTACTTGGGGAAAACCATAAAGGTGAAAAACCCCAATAACTTCCTCAGAGATAGATAGAGCAATGATACAACCCAAGCATAAGAGATAGACATCTCCTAGTAGCAACTTCTCCTCCTCCACAAGTGCGCCACTCTCCAAAGAGTGTGTGAGAGAATAGAATGATGAAATAGAGTGCCTCCCGCACTCTGTTTATACTTGACTTGACTTGCCTAATAACCTTTACTAGGTCAGCCTCAACTTAACCACATAACACAATGTTGACTGGGCCGACACCCAATAGGGTGGTTTAATAACCCTTTGACCCACATGGCTGACCCCCAATAGGGTGGTCTAATAACCCTTTGACCCACATGACTTATACAGGGCCGACCCCAACAAGGTGGTCTAATAACCCATCGAGTATAAGTTACGACACTTACAATATAAATGACGACACTTCCGTATAGAGGAATAATAACATCTCTATAGGAATACAAACACTTCCGTATAGAGGAATAATACCATCTCTATAGGAGTACAATATACATATATGAAATACATTCCGAAGTTACATACACATCAACATTTGACAGCCTCATGCGCCTCCCTTGGAATCTCCATTGCCTGATTTATGCCTAGATGGTTCTGTTAGACTCAGTTAGACACACTTGACTGACTATTACCATTTATGACTGATACTATTGACTGGATGATGTCTCCATTGTTATCCAAGCTAGACTTTGAGTTAGATAGCCTCATGCACCCCACTTGGAGTCTCCATTCCTTGATTTATGGCTAGATGGTTCTGTAAGACTCAGTTAGACACACTTGACTGACTCCTACCACTTATGTCTGATACTACCGATTGGATGATGTTTCCATAGTTATTCATGCTAGAATATGAGATCAGAGATTCGAATACCCTACTTGGCTAATTCGAATCCTATATCATGCTGCTTTGCAGTCCACTGTAACATATTCTCCACATTCATTATTCATTGTATGATATTGACATTGTCCATTATTTTGTGTTTATGAGTGATTATTGAATGCATGCTTCTTCTTCTTTGCAAATAATCTCGAGAGTTAGATTGTGAGTTTGTTACAGTTGCTAGATCCCTGCAGATTATCACATAGTATCAGAGTAGTAAGCAGCTATTCGAATTGCAGCCATTGCAACATTTCTTTGAGCAACTATCTTTTCACTTGTGCACCAGAAGCCTCTGAGATTCCACAGCAAATCCTGGTGCTATTACTTGAATTCATTGGAGAAATCCAGTGAGGTCTAGCCCAACGCTGTTGGGAGTGGGGAGCGGGAGCGAAAAGCGAAATTTTCAAAAGCTTCCGTTTCGGGAGCGTTTTTTATATAATATATATTTTAATATATTTTGATGCATATAAATTAAAAAAAACATGTATTATGCCAAATTAGCTATAGAAAACATCAAAACATAGAATCTAGATATTCATATAACCATTTAGTACACATTGATATAACATTAATCATCTCGTCTTCTAGATTCTAAGAGCTATAACTTATAACATTGTCATTAAATGATCATCATCAAATCATCAATCATCAATCATCAACAACGTCAACCTTCAAATTTCAACATATAATATTTGCCATCAAACTAGGCCATAATGTTTACAAAATAGGCCAACCGCCAAAATAAACATGAAAATGAAATACAAACTACAAAGTACTATGAATCTACTAAGCTTTCCGCTTGCCACGAGTAATTTCCAATTTCTTTTCTCGTGTTCTAGGTGGAATAGGTGCTGGTGGAAGTGATCGTGGAACATGAGAAGAAGATGAATGGCCCCCGCGGGCTGAAATTGGACGTTGTGAAGCTAAAGGCAAAACTCCTGCATCCGGAAAGCTGCTTCTGCTTGGGGGTGGCATCTCTGTATGGGTAGTCTGAATTGGATCATCATGATCACCCAATAGTTCAACCTCCAAGCGCTCTAATGCTATGGATCCATCCTCCACATTAGCCTCCTCTGGATTGTTGTCCCAAGTCAAAAATGTTCTATTATTCTTGGCCGCCTCACAATAATGGGACAACAACCTCAAGTTGTAGTGCACATAAACCAAGCTTTCTGCGCGATCTACATTCAGATTGTTTCTCTTTACACTGTGGATGAAGTTGTAGGTGCTCCAACACCTCTCTGCAGAAGAGCTATTAACAACCTGTGATAGCACCCTCAGCGCCAATTTATGCAAATATGTGGCTCCAGAGCCATGCATGTTCCACCAATGGATAGGATCCAATCTGTCTTGATCTTTGGTTGCAAACAGGGAACCAAAGTGTCCATGCTCACTTATGTATATGCTCAATGCACTCCGTACTTGAGCACACTCTTCCTCATCAGGGACCAACTTCTCTAATGCAAGCATATACCCAGCAGCAACCTCTGGATCTGTGTGGGGTTTTTTCCTGACTCCACCCCCAGGTGCAAGTTGGGCCAACCAAATTGGAGAATAGTATTTTGGGGTGAGGACATATGCAAGGGCATGGAGTGAAACATTTAGATTATCCCACCTTTTGACCACAAGTTTATGAATATGGTCATACAAGACGTCATCTCTTTGCTCAACAATGTCTTTGATTTGACCAAGCATGCTATCCATCTGCTCATATACCTCCCCAATCACCGGCTGATCTGTATCTGCAAAACAAATCATGTTATAAACTGGCTTGGTGAACTGCAGAACATACCTAACCTGTGACCAAAAATGACCTTGAAGAATGATGTCCTCCACCTCCTGAAAGTCACTTCTATCTGATGCACTTGCAACTCTGTCTTTCAATTCCTGCCATGGATCACTTGAGACCATACTAGCCAATGCCTCTCTTACCTTCAAAAGCCTCCTGAAGGTGAGGTAGTAGCTAGCAAATCTAGTCTTTGCAATCTTCAATAGCTCCAACTTAGAGTGATTGCGAAAACTGTGGTGGGCCATGCTATGATTGGTAATAAATTTGATCATTTTCTTACCTCTCTTGTACAAGGCACCAATCCATCTGTAATTATTGTCCTTCATCTTAACAATATCACGCATCAAAAGGTTCAATGTGTGAACCAAACACCCTGACCAGAATATGTTGGGATACTTATCCATAATGATTGCTCCTGCTGCCTTACAATTAGCAGCATTATCAGTGATGACTTGAATGACATTGTATGGCCCAATCTCCTGAATGGTTTTAAGTAAAGGTTGTGCAATATTACTAGCGGTCTTGTAGCGATCTGAGTAGTCATGGGCTGAAAGGAAGACCGCACCGCTAGCAGAAACGCCAAGAATATTTATCAACGGCTTGCCTTTAACATTTGTCCACCCATCAGATGCAATGGATACCCCATAGTTGGACCAATCATTTGTGAACTTTCCAAGAGCACTATTGATTTTGGCTCTTTCCCTGTCAAGTCCCACGGTTCTAGCTTTGTCATACCTAGGGCTTCTGTATCCTTGAGGGCCACCATTGATGGCTTGTACCATTTCATGCCAATAGGGTGAGCGAAGAACATTGAATGGCACACCACATGCATAGAGAAACCTATAAACTTTTGAATCCACATCATCTCTGCAACCTTGGTCAAGGAAATCGGATAATGTTCTTCGTATAGGCGAGACTCCATGGGGAGATGAGGTTCCCGATCGAGCCGATGATGATCCAGCAGCAGCTCCACTACCAAACATTCTCTGTGGGGATTCAGAATCAACCCTCGATCTCTTGGAGTTGTTTTGAGCGGCCTCTTCTTCCATCTTGTATTCGCTTCTCTCTTTAGCTCCCAATTTGTCACGAGTTTTGACTCCATGAGACTTACCTACATCGCATGGCATAACCCCACACAAATGCTTTCTCACCCGGGTATATGAACCTGTGTATGTTTTCCCACAATGGGGGCATCCAAACTTTGTGGTTCCACCCCCTCTCCCTCCCCCTTGCCTTGTCACATACTTCCACAAAGGTGTTGTGTCTTTTTGTTTTTGCCCCACATCACCCTCATCCTCATCATCATCACCCTCTTCCCCTTCCTCCTCTTCTCCTTGGTATGCATCACTCTCTACCTCTTCCCCCTCATCACTACCACCACCACATCTACTTCCCAACACCATCATAATGAGAAGAAGTGGAATGAAAAACCAAAACCACATACCCATCATGTTTCTTGATTCAAGATGAGAGTCACTTGTTCCCTGCAATAGAATGATGGAGAAGAAACAATTAGAAAGTGTAGGAGAAGAGAACATTGCAAGTTTTCCATTTTTTAACATAGTGAAAAAAAATTGCAAAAACAAACAAAGATGAGTTTTTAGAGCCTATCTTTTAGCTCTTCAATGGTGGTTGAATGTCTCTATGGAAGCTTCAATCTCCCTTGCAAGCTCTCCTCTTCAATCTCCCCTTCAATCTCCCACTCAATGCTCAAAGCTCTCAAACAACTAGCAAACTCACTCCAAGCTCAAACTCTTCCCAATCAAGCAAATGAGTAATGGAATGAGTCCAAATGGACTCATTCACCTTTTATTGGCCCAAAGTGACCTATCCCACCAAAACCCCCCCCCCAAAAAATTCCAAAAATCAATTTTTTTTTTCAAAAATCCGCCCGTCCACGGAATCGATCTCGGAATCGATTTTTATTGGTTGGGTTCGATGCGGATTCGATTCGGAATCGACCCGGAAGCTACGATTCCGAGTTGAATTACCAAATGGCAGGGATTGTTTTTTTTTCCCCCAATTCGCGAATTGCCAAATCGATTCCAGACGGAATCGATGAGGAATCGCGATTCCAAAATTGATCCCTCATCGATTCCGTCCGGAGCGCGATTTGGTATCGATTCGAGGGGGGGGGTCAATTCCCAGCAGCGTAGGTCTAGCCAGGTGTGAAGGACTTAGTCTATGTGCCAAGTGTCCTTAAGGTAGTGTTCAGTCGAAGTGTAGCATTCTCCATCAACAAAAATTCTCTTGTTTTGCAGGTTTATTCACCCGTTCGGAATCTTCTTCAACTATTCAACTTTCTCTGTTTCAGATGGATCTAAAGCTTACATCTTCCAACTATGTTGATTGGAAAGCCAAAATGACTCTCTTCATGAGATCAAAGAGCTTCACCCGAATACTCAACGGAACGATGGTAGAACCTCTCAGTGCAGTTGAAAAGTCCAAGTACTTTGATATGCTTAATGAAGCAATTGGCCCGCTCCTTCTCTCAATTTCTGAAGAACTTCACTTCCATGTCATCGATCTTACATCTCCTAAAGAGGTTTGGGACAAGCTCGAATTTCTTTTTGGACCGAAAGATGATATGCAAGGACACAAATTGGAGAATGAGCTCATATGTTTGAGTCCAGACAACTTCGAATCTATCAATGCCTTCCTCACCAAGTTCAAAAGCTTGTATCACAGTTGAAAAGATATGAGATAGTGAAAGAAGACAAGTAGCTTATACTTGCCATTCTCTCAAAGTTGGGGGCAAACTTCTCAGTTTTTGTCTCTACTTTCAAGTCAGCTAGGTTGTCCATTCCAAGATGGAAGTTTCCCTCATTTGATGATTTCATCCAATCTCTTACTCAAGAGGAAGAGAAGTTGATCTCTATGGGAATGATCAAACCCAAATTGGATTCAACCCTTACAGTTGTAGAGAGAGTGAATGGTAAAGGCAAGAAAAAGATTTTTGACAAGTGATCGAATGATACAAGGCCTACAGATAGTACATACCAGTCATATGGGGCTTCGAACTCAAGGAAGACTAAGCATTCTCAGAAAGGAAAGACCATGTGCACCTATTGTTGTAGAGGTTTTCATCCTGAGAGTTCTTGGATGAGGAAGACTATAGATTTGATGGCTCAGTTACTTGAGAAGAACAATCTTCTTGTACCAGCATGTGCAAGAAAGAAAGATCCTAATACTGAATCTTCTAGATCCGAAGGCAAAGAAAGATGTAATGCTCTCATAGCAAGTGCATCAATTGATTCTTCTTTCATCATAGATTCAGGAGCATCATGCCACATGGCTTCCTCCAAAGATCTCTTCTCTAGTTTCAAAAGCTCTATTGGCCCTTCCGTCAGTTTGGGCAATGATTCAAAAGTCTCCTCTCATGGGATTGGAAGAATCGATCTTGATCATGGTTACTTTTCTGATGTGCTTTATGTTCCTTCTCTTGCACCTAATGTCCTTTCAGTGTATCAAATGACTCATACTGGAGAGCCCACAAGAGTGATCTTTACTCCATATGAAGTCGAGGTACAACACATGGTTTCAGGGGAAATCATTGCAAAAGGAGTTGCAAACCATGAGACAAGACTCTATGAGTTTTTACACTTCTTGCCTCTCTCAAAGGAGTTTGGTCTTCGCTCTCATGAAGAGAGTAGACTATCTCATTTCAACCACAAGCTAGCTCGGAATGTGGTTGATGGTCTTCTAAGTAGTAAGTTTGTTCATGGCACCTTCGAAGGTTGTCTAAAGGGCAAAGATACATCAAAGGAGATTGAGAAAAAGAGGGCTCTTGAAGAAGTGCGAATGGTGGATCCAGATCCACAAGAACCTGAAGATCCAACACCTATTTGTCCAACTCCTACTTCAAAGTGGGCCTCTACTACTGCATCCTCTTTTGATCTTAATGAAGATCCATCATCATCTAGTCCTTGTTCTTCTATTGATTACAGTCATATTGGTTCAGATGAGGACTACATGCATATTCTGGAGCAGTTTCATGACATCAACTCATTTGGATATGTTCCTCCTTCGAGTGATGGTGAGCCAGTTTTACTTACTTCTCCTCTTGATATTTCAGAGTTTGCATGTGATGATCCAGTTTTACTTGCTCCTATTCATGAGATTTCAGATTTAGAGTTTGGATGTTATGGTGCATCTTCACACTATATTTTGGATTCAAAAGATGGTGATGATGATGATAGAATGCTAGATCCAGATCCACAAGAACCTGAAGGTCTAGCAACTGATGATGAAGATGAGCGAATGGGAGATCCAGATCCACAAGAACCTGAAGATCTCTCACCTGATATTCCTCCTCTTCCTCGATGGGCAGCCACTACAATCCGATCTGCCGGTGATTTGGTTGGTGATCCACATGATCATAGAAGAACCAGATAAGATTTTCAAAATGGAAGGTTTCACCCTTCTCACAGTGATGTTCTATTTCAGATCGGTCGGTCCTTCTTTGGAAAAGAAGGACACTTACCTCCTTTAGGGGTGAGTAATGACATGCTATTTTAGCATCCTTTAGTCTATTTTGAGGGAGGTCTTTCATCCCACTGGGTTTTCCCTCTTTCCTCACTTAGTTTATTTAGATTGATTGTACGGGGTGACCTTTGGTCTTAGTCACCAGGGCCCTATTTTTTATTTTTTAGTTATTTCCTCATAGTATAGCTTGCGGGGGGGGGTGTTGGAATATTCACACCATCATTTTTGTATTTTGCATGCTGCATGCATTTACATGCAACTGCATGCATCCAGTCATCATCATGGTTGTCTCCCCGACACCTAGAGCTTGCTTCTAGCTCTCCAGAGCCTGTCTTTAGCCCTCATTTGGCCTCCTACCTACCTAATGTGCCCTCCTTGACTTATCTGCTTAGCAAGTGTGCCTTTCCCACCTACCACTGTCAGTTAGAGCGCCTTCACTCACCTACCTTCAGTTATCACTCAGTTAGGGCGCCTTATCTCACCTACCGAGAGTTATCATTCAGTTAGTGCATTGATTGAGTAGTTCTTGTTGGACACACCGAGCACACTGAGAGGGGGGGTGAACAGTGTGTATAGCTTTTATTGCTTTTTCAACTTTAACAATCAACAACAGCTTATTCAATCTTATGCATATTACATCATTCATTAATGCATTATCACATTATCATTATATCATCAGAATTATTAACAATTATAGCTCATCATCATATCTCATCATATCATCATCACATAGGAAGCATAGCAAAACATAGTACACAAGATTTTTACGTGGAAACCCAAGTCCTGGGGGAAAAACCACAGAAGCCTTTATAATAATAATTTACCAGCAACAATTGGAAGGAGGCAACAACCCCCTTTGTTACAAAGACTTCAATTCTCCAGCTACAACTAGAAGGAGGCTACAACCCCCTGGTTTATAGGCTACAACCTGAAGGAAGCCTTAGCTCCCTTTATTTCCTTTCCCCGTCCTTCCACCCTGATATGAAGATAGATACTGCCGAATCACAACCGCATTGATCCTGCGAACCTGTTAACCAACACCTATACCACACTGCACAATCTGTATCACACTACACAACCACTGTCACTGCTCATCAACTGACCACTACTGCTCATCAACTGTTCACTACTCATCAACTGTTCACTGCTCATTAACTGTTCACTGACCACTGCACCACAACTATGCAACACTTCTCGTCAACCTGTGCAATCAACCATTCCAATCTGGCTGTACCAATCAAGCTGTACACATCATCCCACTCAGTCAATCTGAGTCTAACCAATTGCACACCAAACCCTGAATCTGCTGTTGATAACCTCTGCACTCTGATCACTGCCAAATCATCCCTGTATACCAACAAGTCATTTTACTGCCATACACTGCTCATGTACATTCTTGTACACCTCGTCATACACGGTAACTAAACAAATAATCCTTCTCTGCTTCCACTAAACGTAACGCATGCATCGGCATGCATCATCGTCATAGGGTATGCATCGTCATCATCAAATATGCATCATTGTCATAGGGTATGCATCATCATCATCTCAGTGTGCATCGTGTATGCATCATCAACATCAAGTATACATCATAATGCATAGGAGAGCATCATCACACTATGGTATGCATGTCATCATATTATATAGGAGTGCATCAACTTCATAGAGTGTACATCATTATCACATGCATTATCATCCTAAAGTGTATAATATCATAGCGTAAAGGTATGCAACATCATCATCATATCCTCCATAATGACTTCAAATATATATACCAATATATAGGCTCACATACTAATATCACAAATGAACTCTATCCATGAGAGACATGTGCCATTACAAGAGAAACCTAGAAGCATGAGCCATACCTTTTTGAAGATCATAAGGTGAAGAAACAATAGACAAACCAAAAGAAACTCTAGATCATGTCATCACATAGCCCTCGTAACAAGCTTTCCAACGAGCCAAGAATTTTGTAATTCCGATTCCGTATGAGAAAGTTATGCCAATTTTAGTGAAGATGCCCAAAAATTTCTCCTCCACAAAATTTCGCAGTTTTCTCCAAGAGTTGCGAAATTCCAATTGATGAGCAAATGAAATGTTTGATATTCTATTTATATAGGTCTTGGAGGAAAGTTATTACCTCAAACTGGGCCGACATGCAATTCAAAATTACAAATAATTAAATTTTCTTTTGTTTGGTCGGCTCACCCAAAAAGGTGGGGTACACCAACTTCAAAAATTCATATCTCTTCAACCGTAAGGAGTTAGAAAATGCTCCACATATCAATGGAAATAGATTGACGAGGACTATCTCCCTATGATGGGTTTATTTGTAAATTCTTGGTCTAATACCCTTAAATTATTCAATATGTCCAGGACGTCAAAGACCCAACACATGAGGGTGCCAAAGACCATACCACCAACTACAAGAGTTTCAAAGTCTTCTTCAACCTATCAAGGCACGTCCGTGGGCTCTACCTCCATCTACATCCCAATAGCCATATAACCACAAATAGGACCATACATCACCATGGTTCTGTTGAAATACTGAGAGGGGGGTGAATCAGTATTTGCCAATTATTAAATTTTAAACAAGAGCAAGTTGCTAATCACCAATCATAGCAGCAAATCATCAACAGTCATAAAAGGATGCACAGTACACAATATTTTTACGTGGAAACCCAAGTCCTGGGGGTAAAACCACGGAAGCCTTTTATAATAAAATTTGACCCAGCAACAACTGGGGTTACAAATTTAATACAACTTCTCCAGCTACAACTGGAAGGGGCTACAACCCCTAGGCTTCGTCAGCTGCAACTGACGAGCTGCTACAACAGCTCAGCTCACAAAATTGTGAGCCCTAGCACCACCCTACCACCCTAATATGAAGATTGCTGAACCTGTGGACCTGACAAACAATAAATCCTGTACTCTCTGCTGCTGATAACCTCTGTTCACTGTTCACTGCCACGTCAGCCTTGTCATTGACACACTCTGTACCACACTGCACAACCTGTAGATCTGTCACGTACCAATCTCTGAATCTGCTAGTGCACACCGTTCACTGCCATTCACAATCACTGAAGTATTTCTGCTTTGCTAATGCTGAACATCATCATAGGTTATTATCAAACATGTGTCATCAAATCAAAGTGCATAGCAGACTGTGCATGGCATGAAAGAGTATCCTCACAAAACAAACTACCACATTCACTGTTGTTTGCACATGTTGTCCACACAGTTTACTCATTCCTGTACATGTTTATTTGTACAAAATATGACACTGTTCACATATTTGACATTCCCTTTCATACTTTCTGTACTTGCACAAATACATATACTGCTGTTCTCATGTCACCACTCCACATCATTTACTCATTCAAATGTATATCAACAATCATACTCATACTGAATGCATCAATGTAAACATACCTTGAACTGTACTGTATTTAACACTGAAAACATATCACTGTATATCTATTTCTCTTGAACCATATTTTTATGCATACCTCAATAGGAAGTGACCGTCACACCAATAAGAGGAAGCTTCAGGCCATGAGGAGACCGAGACTGTAAGTGGCATCAGCAAGAATACTTCAACCAAAGGAAGGATTGTTCTGAACTGTAAAAACCAGGCTGTGTACGCAAGTTGTTATGGACTGCTGCCACCAAGCTTTTAACACTGTTTCGTATCCAAAGTGTGAATTGATCAAGCAAGCAAATTATCCAACAATTTCATACTATTCAAAGGACCAAAACGTGATTGTGTAAGTGGTGTAAAGAGGCCTTAGAAAATCACTGTCTATGAGATAATCTCTGTGTAATTCGGGTCTGCTATATGCAAAAAGAATAAGAACTCGGGTGTTACTTCTCCAAAACGACTACTCTTTCACGCAGGTTTCTTCATTCGCGAGTTACTTTCATTCTGTGATATGTTTTATCCATCATGAAAATGAATCGAGGGGTCATAGCATATTTCCATTCCATTCATCCGCTCCGTGAACTGAATTCAAATCCGGCAGTCAACAAATAGACGCTAGCTGGGAACACAGCAGATAATGTGATAGGTTCATCGTGTAGCTTGTCCAGAAAAATTTGATGCAACTGACAAATTATCCTCAGCCCGTGAACTTCCAAAAACTGTATAGCCCGTGAATTTCCAAAACCTGTGTATAGCCCGCGAAATTCCAAAAACTGTATATGCCGTGAATTTCCAAAAACTGTATTTTTTGTTTAAAATTGTCATCTTTCCATGTTTAAATGAGTTATTATTATTATTATGTTTTTAAAAATTTTTTTTTAATAATAAAAAATATTTAATTGGTTAAAAATAATTATTTATTAAACCATTTTATTTATTAAACCTTTTGAAATTATTAAAGTATTCAAGTGTAAGTCTTTAAAAGATTTTAAAGTGTTTAAAAAATTATGGTTTTAGGGACTCCTAGGGTACCAAGAACTTAATAGCACACAAAAGACCACTGAAGAGGTTATTTGGACACTAACAACTTTTTCGACCCACTTAGGATTACTTGAACACTCTACAGGGCTTTTGGCAATGTCCCAAGGCCTCCAAGGGCTTCAGACTTGGGCTTGGACAAAGTCAAAAGGTCTCCTCTTGACACAGACAACCAGAAAACAAACACTAACCCTTAGGGGCTCCACAAGGGGCACCAAGACTCAACTGTTGGCATCAATGACCAGGCACTGTTGGCATCAATGACAACTTAATCAACAATCTCCCCCTTTGTCATTGATGACAACACTCAGGCTCCCCCTGAGAATAAGCTCCCCCTAACCACAACTTCTCTCCCCCTTTGGCATCAATGGCAAAGGGTACTACCTTGAAGTAACACTCCCCCTCAGAACATGCTCTCCCAAACACCAGGCACTTCTGTGTGAAGAATCAATTTAGTGGGAAGAAGGAATGACCCCCAATTTTTCTCGGAGGTACTCAAATGTCCCTTTAGGAAGTGGCTTGGTGAATATATCTGCTATCTGCTCCTTTGTCTCAATATATTCCAACTTGATGTGCTTTTCTGTGACCTGTTCACGAAGAAAGTGATATTTGATAGGGATGTGCTTTGTCTTGGAGTGCATGACCGGATTCTTGGAGATGCTGATGGCACTTGTGTTGTCACATAGAATTGGAATCTGTGTCAAGAGGAGACCTTTTGACTTTGTCCAAGCCCAAGTCTGAAGCCCTTGGAGGCCTTGGGACATTACCAAAAGCCCTGTAGAGTGTTCAAGTAATCCTAAGTGGGTTGAAAAAGTTGCTAGTGTCCAAATAACCTCTTCAGTGGTCTTTTGTGTGGTATTAAGTTCTTGGTACCCTAGGAGTCCCTAAACCCATAATTTTTTAAACACTTTAAAATCTTTTAAAGACTTACACTTGAATACTTTAATAATTTCAAAAGGTTTAATAAATAATTATTTTTAACCAATTAAATATTTTTTATTATTAAAATTTAAAAAAAAATAAAAATAATAATAACTCATTTAAACATGGAAAGATGACAATTTTAAACAAAAAATACAGTTTTTGGAAATTCACGGCATATACAGTTTTTGGAATTTCGCGGGCTATACACAGGTTTTGGAAATTCACGGGCTATACAGTTTTTGGAAGTTCACGGGCTGAGGATAATTTGTCAGTTGCATCAAATTTTTCTGGACAAGCTACACGATGAACCTATCACGTTATCTGCTGTGTTCCCAGCTAGCGTCTATTTGTTGACTGCCGGATTTGAATTCAGTTCACGAAGCGGATGAATGGAATGGAAATATGCTATGACCCCTCGATTCATTTTCATGATGGATAAAACATATCACAGAATGAAAGTAACTCGCGAATGAAGAAACCTGCGTGAAAGAGTAGTCGTTTTGGAGAAGTAACACCCGAGTTCTTATTCTTTTTGCATATAGCAGACCCGAATTACACAGAGATTATCTCATAGACAGTGATTTTCTAAGGCCTCTTTACACCACTTACACAGTCACGTTTTGGTCCTTTGAATAGTATGAAATTGTTGGATAATTTGCTTGCTTGATCAATTCACACTTTGGATACGAAACAGTGTTAAAAGCTTGGTGGCAGCAGTCCATAACAACTTGCGTACACAGCCTGGTTTTTACAGTTCAGAACAATCCTTCCTTTGGTTGAAGTATTCTTGCTGATGCCACTTACAGTCTCGGTCTCCTCATGGCCTGAAGCTTCCTCTTATTGGTGTGATGGTCACTTCCTATTGAGGTATGCATAAAAATATGGTTCAAGAGAAATAGATATATAGTGATATGTTTTCAGTGTTAAATACAGTACAGTTCAAGGTATGTTTACATTGATGCATTCAGTATGAGTATGATTGTTGATATACATTTGAATGAGTAAATGATGTGGAGTAGTGACATGAGAACAGCAGTATATGTATTTGTGCAAGTACAGAAAGTATGAAAGGGAATGTCAAATGTGTGAACAGTGTCATATTTTGTACAAATAAACATGTACAGGAATGAGTAAACTGTGTGGACAACATGTGCAAACAACAGTGAATGTGGTAGTTTGTTTTGTGAGGATACTCTTTCATGCATGCACAGTCTGCTATGCACTTTGATTTGATGACACATGTTTGATAATAACCTATGATGATGTTCAGCATTAGAAAAGCAGAAATACTTCAGTGATTGTGAATGGCAGTGAACGGTGTGCACTAGCAGATTCAGAGATTGGTACGTGACAGATCTACAGGTTGTGCAGTGTGGTACAGAGTGTGTCAATGACAAGGATGACGTGGCAGTGAACAGTGAACAGAGGTTATCAGCAGCAGAGAGTACAGGATTTATTGTTTGTCAGGTCCACAGGTTCAACAATCTTCATATTAGGGTGGTAGGGTGGTGCTAGGGCTCACAATTTTGTGAGCTGAGCTATTGTAGCAGCTCGTCGGTTGCAGCTGACGAAGCCTAGGGGTTGTAGCCCCTTCCAGTTGTAGCTGGAGAAGTTGTATTAAATTTGTAACCCCAGTTGTTGCTGGGTCAAATTTTATTATAAAAGGCTTCCGTGGTTTTACCCCCAGGACTTGGGTTTCCATGTAAAAATCTTGTGTACTGTGCATCCTTTTTATGACTGTTGATGATTTGCTGCTATGATTGGTGATTAGCAACTTGCTCTTGTTTAAAATTTAATGATTGTTGAAATACTGATTCACCCCCCCTCTCAGTATTTCAACAATTGGTATCAGAGCGGGTTCCTTCAAGAACAGTCTAATCACTGGAAGGAAATTATGGGCAAGTTTTCCAAGCACAATAAAAATGGAATACCCATGTTTGATGGGACTGGCTATACCTTTTGGAGTATACGAATGAAACCTTTTCTGCTAGCTCAAGGAGTACAGGTATGGCAAATAGTTGAAAATGGATATAAAGTACCAACAGCCCCACCAACAGATCCAGATGACTTAGTTTGTTATGATACAAATTCAAAAGCCACGAACTATATTTCAAGTGCATTGGATGAATCGGTCTTTATCAAAGTCATGCATTGTACTTCGGCTAAGGAAATGTGGGACAAACTCAAGACCATCTATGAAGGGGACAAAAAGGTCAAAGAAGCCAAACTCCAAACCTACAGAGGACAATTCGAACAACTAAAGATGAAGGACGACGAGAATATTGCAACCTATTTTCTTCGAATTGATGAACTTGTAAATACTATCAGAGGCCCGGGTGAAAGGGTTGAAGAATCAGTTGTTGTTCAAAAGATACTAAGAACGCTTCCCAACAGATTCAATCCTAAAATCTCAGCCTTGGAAGAAAGGACTGACTTGGATACTATGACAGTAGACCAGCTACATGGGACACTTGTGGCTTATGAAATGAGATTAGAAGATGAAGACTCACCTAGAAAAGAAGCAGCCTTTAAAGTTTCCTCCAAGCAAGCAATGAAAGACAAACAAGCCAAGAAGGACAATTCAGAAATAAAATCCAAATCAAAGACAGCATACCACTTCAACTGCAGTGATGATTCAGATGATGAGGAGATAGCTAACTTCGTAAGAAAGCTCAAAAGAGGCACAGGTAAGTACAAAGGTAAGTTACCTCTTAAGTGTTTTTCATGTGGTAAAATAGGTCACTTTGCTTCAAAATGTCCCTATGCGAAAGACTCTGATAGTGATGACAGTTTCAAGAAACATAAGAAATACAGGAACTTCAAAGGAAAGAAAAATGGAAGGTTTGCAAAGAAGAAAAGTCTCTACTCTAAAAGAAACTCCAGCTCTTCAGATGAAGATTCTGACAATGACTCAGATAGTGATAGTGATTCAGACAGCGACAGTGATAACGAATCAAAAAGGGTACTCTTCATGGCTGTTGATTCAAAAGACTCAGATGAGATCACCGAAAACAAAGAAGAATCCGATTCAGAAGGTGAAGTAGACCTGGAGGAAGAATTGATAAGTGCTTTGAAAGAGCTGAGAAGAGAAAGGAAAAAGAATAAACTATTTAAAGAGGAGATACAGGAGTTACGGGAAAGACCTCAGATATCTGAAGAAGCAGATCAACTCATTCAAAGTCTAACTATTCAATTAGAAGAAGCCAAAAGAATTCAAGACAATCTCAGAAAACAACTAGAAGAAAGTATGAATGAAGGTGAGAGACTAATGGGGGAGATAGTGACTCTAAGAACTCAACTACAAAAGAAAAATGTGAGTCAAGGCTATGACAACAGTTCCAAGATACTTGATCAGATCATCAATAATCAAAAGCCATACCTCGACATAACAGGTCTTGGTTATAAGAAGCACAATGATGAAGGTTCAAGCTCCAAGACAGCTGAGGATAAACCAGAAGTTATCAAAGACTCCGTCATCCAGGAAGTACCCATATATCAGCCAAAACAACAACCAAAACAGGCTCCAGTTGAAAATCAACATGTTAATTCGACAGCACCTCTAAGAAGACCATTTCAACCTAGACAACCAACCTCAGAATGGACTCCAGTTGAAAATCGAAGTTTCAGATGGGCAACACCTCCAAGAAGACCATTTGTTCCCAGGTATGAATATTCATTTTATGGTTATTGTTTTTCTTGCGGAATATTTGGGCATAAAGCAATGAATTGTATAAAAGGAAGATATGCAGAAAACAAAAACAGGTATGAAAATTCTAGATGGCAACGAAACAACAACAACAGTTTTTCTCCTTTGTATTCTGAAGTCGAATGTCAGAAATGCAACAACTTTGGGCATACAGCCAAGAATTGCAGAATGACAATCCCTCCTACAGGCATTAAACAAGTATCAACCAATCAAACAGGTAACCAGCAAAAGGTATGGATCAGACAGAAGAACAATCTGAATATTCATGAATGTGGGATCGCTCTTCAAGCTCAAGCTCAAACTGGTAGCAACAAATGGTATGTTGACAGTGGTTGTTCTAGGCATATGACAGGTAACAAAGATGCTTTCATGTTTCTTGAAAAAGATAAAGGATCTTTCTCTTTTGGAAACAACAAATCAGCAAAAGTTGTTGGAAAAGGTACAGTAAATCTTGGTGGCAAAGATACAGTAGCAGAAAATGTGTTGTTTGTCGACAGTATGAAGCATAATCTGTTGAGTGTCAGCCAGATGTGTGATCAAGGACATGAACTTACATTCAACTCAAAGTCCTGCAAAATAAGAAAAGAAGGATCAGGAAAGTTAGTGGCTATTGCTACCAGGACTCCAAACAACATATATGTTCTGGACGAAATCAAGGAAGAGAAATGTCACCTAGCAAAAGAAGATGAGAATTGGTTATGGCATAGAAGAATGGGACACGTACATTTTGATAATCTGGTCAAGATCAACAAGAAGCTAGCCGTAAGGAACATGCCACAGATTACCAAGCCTTCTGATACTATCTGCAAGCACTGTCAGCATGGGAAACTTACGAAAGCCAATTTCAAGACAAAAGAATACTCTTCTACAAAACCCTTAGAGCTTGTCCACACTGATTTATGTGGGCCAACCAAGAATAAAGGATTGGATGGTGAAGAATACTTCATGTTGCTCATTGATGACTACTCCAGGATGACATGGGTATGCCTTCTTAACAGGAAATCGGAAGCCTTTGAATGCTTCAAGATCTTTAAAGAACAGGTTGAAAATGAAACAGGTAAACGAATCAAGTGTCTCAGATCCGATAATGGCGGAGAATTCACATCAAATGAATTCTATCAGTACTGTGAAGAAAATGGTATAAAAAGACAATTTTCTGTTGTCAGAACACCTCAGCAGAATGGAGTAGCAGAAAGGAAGAACAGATTAGTGTTAGAAATGGCCAGAACTATGTTGAATGAAGCTAAACTAAGCGAAAATTTTTGGGCTCAAGCAGTACATACAGCAGTTCACATTATGAATAGAGGATTGCTCAGAAGCAACACTGATAAAACTCCTTATGAACTATGGACAGGAAGAACAGCTAATGTTCAACACTTCAGAGTGTTCGGAAGCAGGTGCTACATCAGAAGAGATGATAAGAAGATTAGAAAATTTGAATCTCGAGCAGACGAAGGAATATTTGTTGGGTACTCATCCACAAGAAAGGCCTACAAGTGTTACAACCTGAGATTAGGTAAGATAGTGGAAAGCATCAATGTAAAGATTGATGAATCGAGCTTGCCAAAATTTCAGGAAGACTCAGAAGATCATGAAGAAGAAGATGATGATGATGAAGTAGAAGAAGAAGAAGAAGAAGAACAAAGAAAAATTCAGCCAAAAGTTACACAGGATCAACAAGTACAGGATCAACAACAAGAACAACAAAACTCTCCTAAGAATTGGTATCAAAAGAATCATCCACAGGAATTGATTATTGGTGACAAAAATGCCGGCATAGAAACCAGAAAAGATCGAAGACAAGTCCGAAGACCAGAACAAGTATATTTCTCACTACTATCTACAGTTGAGCCGAGTAACTTTGCAGAAGCCAGTGCAGATGAACATTGGGTCAAAGCCATGGAAGAAGAACTTGATCAAATCGAGAAAAATGAAACATGGGAACTAGTTCCTAGACCCAAGGACAAAAATGTGATTGGCACAAAATGGATTTTCAGAAATAAGCTGAATGAAGATGGACAGGTAATCAGAAACAAGGCAAGATTGGTTTGCAAAGGATATGCTCAAATCGAAGGGATAGATTTTGAAGAAACATTTGCTCCAGTAGCCAGAATGGAAGCTATAAGAATGATATTGGCCCATGCTTGTGCTAAAAACATCAAAGTGTATCAAATGGATGTCAAATCAGCCTTTTTCAATGGCAAACTAGAAGAAGAAGTCTACATTGAACAGCCAGAAGGATTCCAACTATCAACAAACAAGGACTATGTGTGTAGATTAAAAAGGGCCCTATATGGGTTAAAGCAAGCTCCTAGAGCTTGGTACTCCAGATTGGACAGTTACTTGCAGAAACAAGGTTTCAAAAGGGGAACTGTAGACAGCAATATGTATATCAAGATTGATCATAACAGCATAATTATTATTGAAGTGTATGTTGATGATATTATCTTTGGTAGTGATGATGATACTCTGAGCCAACAATTTGCCAAGGTTATGCAAAACGCATTTGAGATGTCGCTACTTGGTGAACTGACCTTCTTCTTGGGACTTCAGATATCACAATGTGAGGAAGGCATCTTCATCTCTCAGACCAAGTACATTAAAGAAATGTTGAAGAGGTTCAAGATGGAAGATTGTAAGCCTGTGAGCACTCCTATGACTACTAGCTGCAAGTTAAGCAAAGACGATGAATCAAATGCAGTGGATCAAAAACTTTACAGGTCAATGATTGGAAGCTTAATGTATGTGACAGCTTCAAGGCCAGATGTGATGCAAGCTGTTGGACAGGTTGCAAGATTTCAAGCAGCTCCGAAGGAAACCCATATTATTGCGGTCAAAAGAATCTTCAGATATCTTAAAGGAACTATGGACTTTGGATTATGGTATTCAAAAGGAAATGAGCTGGACGTCAAAGACCCCACACATGATGGGTTTATTTGTAAATTCTTGGTCTAATACCCTTAAATTATTCAATATGTCCAGGACGTCAAAGACCCCACACATGAGGGTGCCAAAGACCATACCACCAACTACAAGAGTTTCAAAGTCTTCTTCAACCTATCAAGGCACGTCCGTGGGCTCTACCTCCATCTACATCCCAATAGCCATATAACCACAAATAGGACCATACATCACCATGGTTCAAGACCCAAGGCACCACATGCAAGGGTTTCAAGGACTCTTTCAAGGATATCATATAATATTTAAACAAGATACTTTCCATGGACTTCAAGCCCATCACATAGTACTCCATCGCCAAGTGATGAGGGCATCATGACCAAGGATTCTATCATATCAAAGGCTCCAACAATCATGGGCTTACAAACCACCATATGTATGGATTCCAAGACCCAAATCATTTCCAAATGCACCATCAATGATCATATATAGTGTCCAAGGGTCATCATGTCGCCATTTATGTGGGTGCCAGACCTTCTCATGCATAATGACCTTCTCCAAGGGTTCCATGACCCCAACAAGGGATACACGGGCATCAAGATCTTCATTAAGGGTTCCAAGTCTTCATCAAGTCATTAATGACCACATCATCACCTTTAAGGGGACAAGGACCATTAAGCCATCAAATGTGGGTCCAAGGACTTCTTCAGGGCTTCTTCATCAAGCAAGGGGCCTCATAGGCTTCTTCAACCACCTCAACCACACCAGGAGACCTACAAGGGTCAAGATCCATCATGACATCACCTGTGGGGTTGCTAGACCTTCTCCTGGGGTACCATGACCTCAATAAACACAAATGGCCACTGAAAGGTTCATTTGGACTCTTGCAACTTCTTCAACACTTTTGTAGCGTACTGGGGCATAAGTTGTGGTACTGGGAAAGAAACAACTGGGGAACCACAAAACATATTTGGGGTACTTAAACACTCTACAGGGTGTTCAGGGCTTTTGTCATTGTCCCAAGGGCTCCAAGGGCTTCAAACTTGGGCTTGGACAAGATCAAAAGGTCTCCTTAGACACTGACAATTACTTAACCCTTAGGGGCTCCTCAAGGGGCACCAAGACATTTTGGCATTAATGACTATACACTGTTGGCATCAATGACAACTTAATCAATAGTTCTTCCACTGATTGCTCATTCTAACTGCTTGTAGCTTCTAGTTAGCTAGTTCTGGAGTTCCACTTGACTATTTGACAGCCTCATGCGCCCCCCTTTGAGTCTCCATTCCCTGATTTATGCCTAGATGGTTATGTTAGACTCAGATAGACACACTTAACTGACTATTACCATTTATGACTGATACTATTGACTGGATGATGTCTCCATTGTTATCCAAGCGAGACTTTGAGTTAGACAGCCTCATGCACCCCACTTGGAGTCTCCATCCCTTGATTTATGGCTAGATGGTTCTGTAAGACTCAGTTAGACACACTTGACTGACTCCTACCACTTATGTCTGATACTGTCGACTGGATGATGTCTCCATAGTTATTCATGCTAGACTCTGAGATCAGAGATTCGAATACCCTACTTGGCTAATTCGAATCCTATATCATGCTGCTTTGTAGTCCATTGTAACATATTCTCCACATTCATTATTCATTGTATGATATTGACATTGTCCATTATTCTGTGTTTCCGAGTGATTATTGAATGCATGCTTCTTCTTCTTTGCAAATAATCTCGAGAGTTAGATTGTGGGTTTGTTACAGTTGCTAGATCCCTGCAGATTATCACAGGGAAGGAGATTTAATAGTCGTAGAAGCTATATCATGACACTGCAAGGATAGGCATATTTGATTGCTATTATTCTTCTTATTATTCAGACACACACACATGCCACACAAAGGAGGGAGGGGAAGGCTGAGGAAACAAGCATAATATCCTTGCAACCAGTTAACCATTATGTTAGTAGGGGGGGCACCACATCTGTGGATGCCTTCGTTGGCATACGGTTAATGGTATATTGGGGTTTCTGTATTTCCATGGATGTGAGTTAGGAGGGAAGGAGATTTTATAGTTGTAGTCTTGTAGAAGCTATTCCAAGATGCTACAAGATAGATGTATCCCATTGTTATTAGTCCTGTCGCACACACACACACATAGGCAGCACAAAGTAGGGAGAGGAAAGATGAACAACAAGCATAATCACCTCATAACCAATCAATCATTATGTTAATAAGGGGTTCAATACCGCTATGGATGCCCTTGTTGGCATAAGGATCGTGGTATATTTTGGGCTTATATGCTGCCATAGTCCAGTCCTCACATCCAATGTGGGATAGGAGGGAAGGGGATTTTATAGTCACGGAAGCTACTCCAAGATACCATTGACGTATATGATTTATTATCATTCACACTGTTATCACACAATCTCTAGCTGCTTATGGTAAGTATCTCAATAGGGATGGTAGAGGAGAACAACCAGGAAGGTGTAACCTACAACAGCCAGGTCCTCTTTCCAAGGTACAGAAGTCACATCGGACAAGGCTGCAGTCACTTTAGACAAGGCACTTGGCCTAGTCAAGGGGGAGACCCACTCGACCGGTGAGGGTCGAGACTCAACAATTAGACACCCTAAACTCGAAAAAGATGATCAAAGCAACAAACAAGATGGATGACTGGAAGTGAGATTTCTTCCAGCCTAGTAGGATCAGGATCTTGAAATGAGGAGATGGTTCATGAAAGATGAAATCAGATCCTATACAAGTGAGTTATGATGAATAAATGAAAGATTTAAATGGATGGAAACTAAATCAGCAAACAGAAAATTGCTAGAAGAGTGGTTAGGGACCCTGCCTATGGGGGAATGAAGCTCGTGATGATTTATCAATACATGGCAGAGATGGACAAACAATTTAAACACATATTCCAGCAATTATAAACTTATTAAATGGCTGATTTAGTGCAGAAAAAATGGACCAGCAAGAAGTGAAATGAACAGCCCTAGGGGAATGGGTTAAACAGTGGAAAAATAGACCTAGGGCAGTAAAAAAAAGACGTTTAAACTCACTTCCAGCTACTGATACTTGGTACTTTAAGGTAAAAAGACATTACGAATCAGATTAGCAAGTACCCATAACCCCAAAACACACCCAACAGGCTGAAAGAGAAAAAGGGCGTTTTTGGCAAAGTGATCAGTGCCTAAAATATGGGTAAACGGAGTCGGATTGCAATGAAACTTGAGATATGGCTATTTAATTAGATTTCATTAGCGGGTTTTAAAGCGCTAAGGATTTTAACGGTTAAATTTTTAGTTTTGATTTTTCCCTTGGTTTTATATGTATTTTC
The DNA here is from genome assembly GCA_027924585.1 of Larix kaempferi. Classification (NCBI taxonomy): domain Eukaryota; kingdom Viridiplantae; phylum Streptophyta; class Pinopsida; order Pinales; family Pinaceae; genus Larix; species Larix kaempferi. The sequence goes on from BSBM01000607.1 coordinate 3,343,552, forward strand.
AGCTCAACAAACAGATCAGAAATCTAAATAGAGAGTTGGACAATAGAGAAGTACCCGAAACGATGATAAATGGCTGAATATTGGTGAAGACTAATTGCCGAATCCAAGTGATGAGCTACCAACGTTTTCCCTGAGCGGTTGAGCCAGCCAAAGACCCAGTGCGCCCCTGCTACCTGTCACAGAAATGGAGAAATCAGATATTTGAAACAAAATAGCAAGTTAGCGCAACAAAATGAAAGATAAATGATGAGGAAATTGAAAGACAAACAACAAATCCAACTCCCTTGTTAAAATCTTGAAGAAGCACCCAAGTGTGGAGCTCCCACTCCAAGAAATGTGCCCTTCCTCAAGTGATCTTCCAACCTGCAAATCGCTTCAGCTCTAGATGGTGGGGAAATGCACTAACTAACTCAGCAATACGTCAACAAGTAGATATCAATCACAGCAATATTCATCCAAGCACAAAGTCTCAAGAACTCTCCAAGTTTCTCTCTATTAGAACTCCAAGTGTTTACAAAAAATGTCCAAGAGAAGGCAAATGGAGTGAGTCCATTCTCTTATAGAGATGGCTCACTCTCACAATAGGTTTTCCCCCAAAACGGAGGGTGGAGATCAATCCCCAACCATCAAAATCGAGTGGTGGAGATTGCTCCCTAGAGGGGGGTGCGAATTGCCCCAAGAGAAGTGCACTAGAGGAGGAGAGGGGCCCATGTGGGGGCCATGCATCAAACAAAGGGGTTGGGGGGTGTCTATATGGGGTTTTATCCCCCCAACCATATACAACAAGGGTCCCACCATCAAAAAACAAGGAAATCGAATTCCCCCCTAAGGAGAAAAACGCCCCTATGGGCCAAATCGAGCTCAAGTCGTGGGCTGCCATGGAGAGGGCCCCACCAAGTGCCAATAATACATCAAACCTTACCAAAAATACCTTAGAAATTACCTTTACCATTGCCAACCTTTAATTTTGCCATTTGCCTATAGTTGCCTTAGTCAAATTCTGATTTCCATGTATTTTCTGCTGATTTATATGGCTGAAGATGAAAATTGGGCTTTTGACCCACTTTTATTGCCCGGATTGCCGAACCGTCTGCTGCAATGCGATTGTGGACCTCAAAAGTAGAAGGGATGACCACTTGAACGACCTCGATCCATCACCTTGGCATTATTTGCCCCAAATCCACAATTTTTAATTAAAATAGTTCAAAGTTGACCAATAATAATTAAAAATTTCTCAAACGGTTCAATATTTTGCAATTCCGCCAATTGCATGCTCGTATGGGGCCCCTGTAGATAATAAATGATCGAAATCGAAATTCCGATCGCAACATTTTTTCGGGCCCATTTTTGGCCTAGTCAACCCAGTTTGACCAAGTCAAATCTAGTCAACAATAGTGCTAGCTGAAACCTGTATGCAAGCATGAAGTGACAAGGCTCAATTATACAAGTTAGTACATTACTAAGCAATAAATGATAACATGGTGATAAAAAATACATTAAATCTCGGAATAATACAAGGCCCTGGTGAAGTGGGCCCACCACCTCCAAAAGACTAAGATGCTATACACCTCTATAGATTTGACCATTTTGCTGACTCTAGGTGATATGGACAACAAGGCAAAGGACATGGGAGGACGAGGATGAAGATCATGTGACCCTTTGGACAACTCGGGAAAGCGGGGTCCACTGAGGTAAGTATGCCATGACAGAACACAGGGAAGGGCGGTGCCTCACAAATGGGTATAGTGCAGGGAAACCACCACTAGTCATCTAACAAGTATCCCACAGCTCACATCCGTATCCGAAGACTCCGTGAGGTTCTTTTCTAGAGCCGCCAAACTGGGTGTCCGACAAACCGTAACTTGAGACTCTAGGGGGCAATCTTGAGCTTGTCCCTTGCTCCTTCTCACCTCCTTGTCCCGCAGGACTAAGTGAGGAATAACTACTACAAATGCTGACATGTATAGCTGACCAGAATCCATGTGTGTTCATAAACACATTGCATGGATTTTACAATGAGTTTCATACTTAGCCCTTTTTTTGGCTAGATTTACAATTTACAATACAATGGCCTTTTTAGCCAGATTTACATTTGATTTCTTCATTTCTTGATGTCTTCATTTCTTCATGGCTCTCTTGGGCTATATACATATCTCAAAAGATATAAACATGGCGCTCATACTGCAAAGGTAATGGGGTGGGCAATACATGCTTCGACGACAAATGGGGAGCACCCGGTGAGGCTACACAATCCTAACTGCATTGCAACATCGGAGGAAACCGATAGGAGCAAATCCCAGGTCTAACCGTGTATCGCACACACTAAAGAGCCGAGGCACAATAAACAGGGAGTCATGGCAAACTCAGAGATCAGTGGGGAAAGGGGTCCTTGGGATCACAAATCAGAATCCAAGTCAGGGAAGAAGTGTCATGAATGAGTTGGATGGGTGGAGAAAGTGGTAATGGTGCTAAAGTCAGCTACCGAGGTGCTAAATGATCAAGTCTATGCCAAGTATAGAGGACATGACTCAGCGTGCATATACATAAGTCTAACCGGAGGGGTGGACTGACATCACGAAGGGCCCAATCACATCACATCATAGCTAGATCACCAAATATATCATCTCATGCAAAGTTAGTGTACTAACAAGTATAAAGAAGTCTAATCTACAACATGAGCAATAATCAACATATGCAATACCTGCTGCACCATATACCTGCTGCTACTGAACCTGTATCTGAGCTGGATCTCAGCTGAATCCGGGCACATAATAAACCAGCACTGTACTGTGATAATCTCGATCAGAAAAAGACTAGGCAACTGTCTCAAATGGGCTTGTGTCATAGCCCGACAAGGAAAGGTAACCCTGTGGTAGATGGTAAATCCAACTGTCTGTCCCCTCTGATATGTCTGCTAGGGGCAATCTGAACAAAAATGCCTCCTCTGAAGGTAGCTGATCTCCTGATCTGGAAAAAAAAAGTACTGTGCGGTCCTCAGCCGCACAGTCTGCAGTATGGAAGTTGCTGCCGACATAAAATGTGATAACACACACATACACATGCCACATAGGGGATGGAGGGGGAGGCTGAGCAAGCAAACATAATCACCCCACAACCAATCAACTATTATGCTAGTAGGGGCACTACCTTTGTGGATGCCCTTGTTGGCATAAGGAGAAAAGTTATGTGATGGCATGTGAAAACAAGTCCTACTTGATCCTAGTCTATATTAGTCAAGTAATCCTTGTTGAGATCAGCCCAATAATCTACTCCAGGGAGACGTATGTTGAGTTTTATGTGGGTATGCACCTTGGAGGCTCATTATTAGTGGGACCATATCATATTTCTATTTTTAAGTTGGCCTATTTTCTCATCAATTTTTTCTTTTTCTCCTAGAATTAAGGCCGTCATTTAACACATTCAAGGGTGCATAGCGCTAATTACGCTTTCATAGGAATTCTCTCATTCAGGGCTATAAGACTACTTTGTTCACTTGTGAACGACATCTGTAGTTTCTCATAATGCATGATTTTGGTCAAGATGTCTGCCACAATGGATAGCACATAATCCAGGAGAAAATCATTCAGATTTTTCATGCTAATGAAGATTAAATGGACAGTGGACTTCCAGACTGTTATCCACATCTAATATGAATATGTTACAAGAAAAGAAGTTCAAAGGAACATAGAAGAAAGCCGGCTCAATCCACCAAGGGAAGTCATCTCTATATAGAACATTACAGCAATACGATTCTTTCTTTTTATGAACCCATGGTGGAAGCCTCAAGTAAGAATCAATTTCCAATGCGCGACCCTACAGTACTTGCCCCATTTCATAATTTCAGTTTTTGTAATATCAATGGGGTTTTACACATTTACTCATCAGCGTTTAGAAGGAAGCTGAATCTACCAATTCTAGTCAGCCTATTAACTTGTAAGATATGAATCTGTCTTCTTTAGAGTGAATTAAAAACATGGACAAATAAGGCATTAGGATCAAATGTATTTCAAATTCTGATCGTTTTCTAAGCTCCTTATGTCATACAAAACTTACAAAGCATCTTAATTTCTTTCTTATATAGATGCATTAAATTACGTGAGTGACTTTGGTTTTTATATGTCGACCTTTTTGTATTCTTCAGCCATGCTAGGTATCATTTCTAGGGACATTTCATTTTGCCAAGAAAGATGGTGCCCTAAGTGTGTCTAATGCAGACATACATGCTACATGTATGTTGATAGAAAATTGGAGCTGAATCTTGCACCTTTATTGCTGAGACTTTCTTCTACCTATATTTGATTTTTATTGGCCGCTCCTTTTCACGGTATTCAATAATTTGCAGAAGACTTTACTGGTGTGATATTTCATATTACATGCCTTAACTTAGTAAATGCAGTTCTTTATAGATGCATACACTGATGAATTATAAAAAAATGAGACACGAGGGCAACTTGCATAGAGGTTTCTCTTCTTGGTATAGTTCCTGACTATACCAGTTTTCATCGTAAGATTCACTTGCCTCTGCTTAATCCATTGCATGGAAGCAATTTTTAATTCTCAAATGCCAGGTTTAATTATTATAATATTCCCTTCATTTTCTTATTTTAGCACCTCCTAATCTTTGTGTTTCTATTTTCATATATTCTGTCAGAAGTATATTTGTATTCAGATTATTGACTAAATACATGACCTGTTATTCATTTGCAGAGCTTTGGTGGTTTCTGTGCTGTTACATATCTAAGCTTTGCCCCAGAGGGTCTGAAACATGTCCTTTTGACAGGAGGCCTTCCACCTGTTAATGATGAATGCACTGCAGATGCTGTATATAGGGCAGGCTACAAGAGTGTTTTATCACAAAACCAGAAGTACTATGAGAGGTTTCCGCAGGACAAAGAAATTATCCGTGAAGTTGTTCTTCACTTGGCAGAGTCTGATGGAATGGGGGTAGGCCACCATTTGCCTGGCTAATGAACTAATGTATTTTTGACTGGTGTATTATTGTTACCTTATTTATTGGCTAGAGTAGAACAAACTATGTAGGTTGTAATATATTATGTTTTTTTAGGTACCTCTGCCATCTGGAGGCATATTGACCCCATGGGGCCTACAACTTCTTGGTCTTTCAGGCCTGGGTTCTAGTGGTGGTTTTGAACGGTTACATTACATGTATGTGATTTCAACATTTCTTGGTTTGAACTTTGAAAAGTTGCTGTATTATGCAAGTAAGAGCAATATACTTTTTTCAAAGAAGGTGCTATTTTCATAGATCTTGAATCATTATATTTAACTTTTCAGGTTTGAGAGTGCTTGGGATCCTGTGTTGGTACCTGGAACTAAAAAACAGCTCAGTTATACCTTCAAAAGGGAGGCAAGTGTTTTGATTTTTCACTGTTTTTCAATTTTCTTGTTCTTCCTTGAACTTTACATATCGCTTCAATATGTTTATTCAACATGAACAACTATAAACTAACCCAATGACTGGAGATAATTGGTAGAGAGCCATGAATGAGAACTATTGTGACTTTTATTGTGTCTGCTCACATAGTAACAACAAGATAGGAGGGTTTAGAAACTACTACATTCTCATTCCTTTGGCCACTCGAAAGTAAGTCTTATATATACATTAACCTCCATCATGGGTCCTTTCTTTAAAGCATAACCATAAAAATACTCTTATTCAAACCCTACCCTCACTTAGCTTAGATACCCGAGAGCAGGAAATAAGAGAATAGAGATCTGATTGCAGTGATAGGATTCGTGAACCATGACAACGCAACATTCATTCTCAAAATTATTTTCTTCCTTGGCTTTTGCACCCTCTTCCACTGGTAAATAGACTCACATATGTACTGCAGAACGTTTAGTTCCTGTCATGCACCATTAATCTGTTTTGGACTGACCTATGGTGCTCCTTAATTCGGGTTGCAACACACTCTAAGTAGATTTGCATTTGTATATGATAATTTAAATAAGAATTTTAAAACATGCTCACATACATTATGTTCATACGGTGTATTGAATCCTGATAACCTCTTTTTATTCTGTGGTTGTACAGTTTGAAAATTCAATAGCATTTGATACCAATCCCCTTTATGCCATGATGCATGAGATGATATACTGCCAAGTAAGCCATTTCCTCCCTTTTCACCCAAGTGATATTCATGAAAGATAAATCACAAATCATTGTTGTATCTGCATCAGTATTTTAAGCAGAATTTCTTGTCGCCATGACAATATCTTAGAAGAGGGAGATAGAAGTTTAGAACAGGATGAGTAAACAGTTACCCACTGCTATTTTGGGATGTAGTTCATTCTCTAACATCATATGCACGTTACACATTTCAGGGAGCTGCATCAAAATGGTCTGCTCATAGAATCAGAGATGAAACTGGGGATATTTTCGATGCTGTCAAAGCTGCTAAAGAAGGCCGGCCTGTCTTCTTTACGGGAGAGGTATCTTTTGGGAACTCTTCCTATATTCTTAGGCACATGTCATGTATCCAGTTCTTTATTTGATAATATTTTCTGTATTATTGTGTCATTCTTTTAATTTTGTAGATTGTTTTGGTCATGTTATCACCCAAACTCACACCCTTGGAGATAAAGTCCTAAAGCTCAAGATGTGGGTTTGTTGAAACTAAGAGGGGGCCACTGTCACCTCACAAACTCTCTGCTGCACTTACGGCCGGCTCTCCTCCAGCTCAAGAGGGCTTCCCTAGATAGGATTGCTGGAAATTGGGTTATGAAATACTAGGTGAAATGAAGAGAATTTCCAGCAAAAAGATTTATTTAAAGTATAGAAAATAAAAGTGGATGGAAGGATAAGGCACTAGTGTCTTTCCAATGGGCAATGGAGTCAAAACCAAGGTTCTTGGTGTAAATTTCCTTAAAACCCAATCTTGAGTTAAAGTATGCAAGTTTATTTTTTTATTAAACCCCAAATATTACTTTTAACCACAAATGGATTTCTTCACAATGCAGCGGAAAATAAATACTGAGAGAAATATAACATCAATCATATCAATAGAGACACCAATACTTTTGGGTATGGAAACCCCCGGAAAAACCCAAGATGGGAAACCGGTGTAGTAGTCTGAGAAGATATTTTATTATGAAAGATACATAACAATACAATCCAGAAAATCGATTTTGACCCAACCTGGCAAAATCATACAACCGAACCTTACTAAGAAAACCCCACAAATCGTACGGCCCTCCTGCGTCACTGTACGACCCTCTGCGTCACTGCATGGACTGATCCGTATGGCCCTGCGTCAGCCTGTACGGCTCTACGTCAGTGTACGGACAACTCCATACAGCCCTGCGTCACTCGTACGGCCCTCTGCGTATGCTGTACGACCGACTGCCTGCGTCACACGGTACGGCCTCTGTGTGCTTGTACGACCTCTCTGCAAGTTTGTACGACCTCCTTCGATTTGCCCAAGTCACCCTATCAATCCTCCGGATACAAGTTCCTCTGTCTTCCTCTCTGTAAAATTCTCCTGCAAACTGTCTTTCTTATTCTCCGGCTGAAAGCTATGAGTAAGAAAACTGTGTGTGTGTATGTGTGTTCTCTTCACCAAATCATTCCTCCTTTTAACTCAATGGCCAAGCGAAAACCCTAACTTCTCACTATGGATCAATGGATGAGATCCTCCGGTGAGATCAATGGCCAAGATTAGATTAGCCATCACTTAAAATTATTTTCACTTGAACTTTATAAAAGTGACTCCATTAAGTCAATTAATAATTAGATCACTTAATGTACTTTTCCTAAGTCTAAACTTTGGAAAAGACATTAATACATTTGGCTTCTTGTTTTATGTCCTCTAGCATGCAAGAACACATGCAATGATAGAAGAGCTTCCTTGTTGCCACTTTCTAACACTTGGGAGACCAACTCAAGGAGTTAGAGTGGCCAATGAAGCTGAAATATAGGCTTTTATGGTCAAACTCCTTGCCACCCCAAATTGCAGAAATTCACCAAAGGGAATTATTAAAGCAGATAAAGACCCATGTATGTAAGTACTATGATTATCCAGAATGAAATTAATGTGCAATTTAATCAATTTTTGAGGAAATATGCATCAATAAAAGCATTCATGGATAACACAATGAGAAGAGGAAAGAGTAAACCTACTTTTCATATTACATACACTTGTTGAGGAAACTAAAGCAACAAGGAACTAGCATAAAATTTAAAGATATGAAAGAAGTTATCACCCACAAAAATCCTTTTTTAATTCTCCAATAGTTTCAATAGATATTCAACTAGGCTCCAAGGGATTTCTCCCACAATCCAACCATGAGAATGAATGAGGAAGGGCTACTCTTTATATAGAGAGTTAGCTCAACTTCCTTTACATATCATCCAAGCTATCTCTTATGGACACTCTCATCCGGCCCACAATTCTCTATGGCTTAGAGGTTAGGGGGCCTTGTCTTCTAGACTCCGATTGGGCCTCAATAGAGAGAGTGCAGGTCCTCCTCCTTTGTCGCATCGTCAGATGCAAGTAGACAGTACCTCAGCCCATCATTCTTGTAGAGTGTTACCTCAAAAACTAGCACTGTAACACGATCGAAGATAATTGGACCCCAAGTAAGGTATGTGGACCCAATTGAAATATGTGGACCCGACACTATGATCGACAACTCTTTAAGGAAGTACACCCATTGTAACCTTGATGTAACCCCCATCCTCTTTAGACATTGCTCCTTGGGCCATGGGAGGCTCCCCAAAACACGGTAAGGTTAGACCTGTAATAGACAATAGAAAACACTTCTATCCCTACAACACCTTCCGATTGTTAGTAGACCAGTGCCTAATGGAGTCAATGAAATATGTCTACAATAAACCTTTAAATTTGGAAGGCTATGAGCAATTATGGATATGTAACTGCTGCAATTTTCTGCAGTAAAAACCAACAATAGAAGACCGTAGATATCTCTCAAACCAACCGTCGGAATTGCGTGAAATTGACCTCCTGACAACCAGCAAGGAGGGGTGCACCTATACCCCCTGGGGCAGACTTGTTTTGGTGGACGAAAGATATGATTTAGCACTGATTTACGCTATAGGTATGCAACTTACCACAGTTAAAGCAATTCAGAAAATTCCTTGTCCTCAAATCCCCCCAGGGTCCTCCCGGGTGACCTAGAACTTGACCCAAACTTCCTCAAACCCCTAGGGTTTGAATTTTCCTTCAAGATGGACCTACAATAATGCAATACCAAGATCTGAACAACCCCTTAGGATTATTATCACCTAACCCTACGATGACGACACCTCCTTTAGGGCACTTTTAGCACAAAATTGATCTTTCTGCAATATTTTTCAACATTTTTTGGATTGTTTATATTTTATCTATATATGAAATTTATTGTTGCAATTGAATACTTCAGAAAATCACAATTAAAGTAATCTATGGCACAAAATAAACATTTTTGGATTTTTTATAAAAATATGCAATTTTTTGTTGAACTTTGGTGTTGTCATTGATGTCAAAGAAGTTGTTGGATGATGACAAAAGGTTGTTGGACTTGGTGTCTATGTGCCAGTTTGAAGAAATATCTAAATATGTGCGCAAGTCCTTAATCCCACCTAGTCATGGTACTCCAGTGCGCAAGTCCCACTAAGCCAGGAACTAGTGTGCACAAGACCACAAAGTCATGATACCTCATTCGTGCAAGTTAAGACAAGTGGAAGATGCTTGGATAAGCTTGACCGTAAAGAAAGGAAGAAGGGGTGTTATTGTTTAGAGTAGCCCCAACTAGTGGACACATTGTTTGAACAAGTTGAGTATAAATAAGAGTGAAGTTGATGAATGAGAAGTAAACTTGGTAGAACAAATGGAGTAATATTCTGAATTTGCAAGCTTCGATTAGATGAAATGCTTAGGGGAATCAGAGGAAATATGATTTGAAGAAGTGCGCGAGGTTAGAAGAAATGCAGAGACACAAGGAGCAGTCGCGCAGATAGAAGGAGAGTTTGTGAGAAAGGCCCAAGAAGCATGTGAATGTATATGTGTTGTAATGTCTCTTTTTCAAAATTTTAAGAAAATGCCCAATTTTCCACTTTTTCCCCAATTTCGACCTTTGACTAGTTTTGATGCCTAGGTCCCAATTTTGGTCCAAATGGTCCCAAATCTTCAGAGAAGGTGTATTACTGATATTGGGACTTAAATATGATGTTCAGGGATGATATATGGCCACCAAAAGACCTCTGCAAATTCTTTTAAGATTCTGGTTCAAGTATGCAATTTTACTAGTAATTTGGGGTTCAAATCCCCCTGGGGTAAGTACTGAAAATAGCTTCCCAAATGCCTCCAAACCCACTCGAATTTTTGAATAGAGGTAGGGGATGTTTTAGGGATGTTATTAAGGTACCAAATGCATCATTCATTAGTTATAATATCTGTTCCAACCCTCTCCCAAACAACAACAAAAAACACTAATTCGACCCTTGGGGAAATGGCACCAAATCTTCTTCAAATGCAAATAAACTGAGTATAATGGCTTCAAATGCTCAAGTACTGAATATGAAACTTGTAATACACATCAATGGCAGTCCATTCATCACAAATATATCAAAGAAACATTCCTTTATTTGAAATCATCATCATTATAATGGCATACATCAATGTAGTGGGGAAATGGACATTGTTTGCTCATTAATCTTCATTTTTACATACAACCACATGGTATTTCTACCTGAGACTTTCTGAAGGTGAAGAACAGAGTATATAATGCTATTACAATCAGAAATACATCAATAGAAGCTCTTCCAAGAAGCACAAGGGCTCACCAAAAACGCCCTCCCTCAAGGAGCATGAATATGCCTTCAAAACTGGAAATGGTTGAGATATGGTGCTGCACTAAACAAAACCACGAGCTGCCCTGTAGCTGATACCTGCAAATAAAACTCCATTAAAGCTCCATGAAAGACCTGAGTGGCCTCTCCAAACACCAACTTGGATGGGAATCTTTCACCCTCGAAATTGGCTAAGGCAAGAAACTAGTCATCCACTAGCTCTCTCTTCACAAACGCAATTTTTTTCAAATCATCAAAAGCCATTATCCTAATTGATTTCTTCATTTTATAACCAACATTAGCCTTCTAAGGGTCGAAATCCTCTCCATAGCTTCAAGAGATTTCCACTTAGGAAATATTCCCCATTTGCCACTTGTCTCCTAGTTCCAACCTTCCATCTTCTCCCAAATTCGAGTTTGAGTCTCTTTGGCTTCTCCAACTCCCATGAGCGCCTTATTTGAGCCTATTTTTGGGGCTGACATGTCATAATGGTCAGATGTCAGAGGACAGGTCTGCAATTTGTCATATTTGTCATAGATGCTCCATCATTGGTGTCATAGGGGCTAGGGAATCTAGCCCAAGTGTCCACAAACTTCCAATTTGACTCTTTATCTTCCATGGAGGTTACCAATCCATCCCAATTCGACCTAAGATGCTCAATGCCATGTGTTATGACTTACCAACTCACCCAAGAGTGTTCACCTTTTCATAAATTTGAATTGGCAAGAGAGAGATGCCATGTGTCCTTGAAAGATTAAGCTAGTGTGAGTCCCACACCCTCCATATGTCTCCAAAACCACTTGCCACCTAGAATTTCTCTTGAATTTATTTATTCACCCTATTTATTAAATACTTGAACCCTTCTAATGTCTAAACATCATTTATTTGCTTCCTTATTACCATTCCACATGTGCCCATCCAACCTAGGAAACTAGTAGGATTGATGGGATTGTCTTACTATGCAATTATTTGAATGGGGACATTACATGTGTGCAGAATCTGTATTGTAGAACAAAACTGTATCAGAATACAGTGTAAGAGAAATAGTGATCAGATTTGAAACAGGATACATCAGAAGTAAGTACAGTAGTTAGGGAAGTAGAGCGCAAATAATAGTGCACGCAGATCTGAAGTCAAAGTACAATAACATCTATATCTTAGGGCGGTTGGACGGGGCAATGCAAGGAGATTACAGTCTCCACTCAGGTCAGTGCCTGAACATTGCGAGTTGGTGCTTGTGCAGAGGATTGGTGTCCTCACAGGTTGCAACCTAAATCAACAAGTTGGTGCTTGCGTAGAGGATTGGTGTCCTCACAGGTTGAAGCCTGTAGTCTACAAGTTGGTGCTTGCCAGTGGGAGTGGTGTCCCAATCAGAGAGGTGTTTGAGTGAGTCGGTGCTCACATCAGTGGAGATTGGTGTCTCCCATCTTTCTTTGTAATTTCATTTTATACATACGCACACACACGCAAGTTTCTTCAAATATCTGCGCACAATTTGTTTTTATTGATGTGGTTTTAAAAAGCAATTAGTGCATGTTTTAAAAAGTGAATTATTTGTAAATCTGCGCATGATATTGATTCACCCCCCCTCTCAGTATCATTAAGAATTCCAACAATTGGTATCAGAGTGGGTTCCTTCAGAATTGGTCTAGTCATTGGAAGATAGAACATTGCGCAGAAATGGATGAAGCACCAAAATTTGCTGAAGTAATTGGTATCCATGGATCACTACAGTGAAGGATCATTTGCAAACCTTAGAGGCATGGGATATAGTGGAGAATGGATATACTCCTCCAAAAGGAAAACCAAAGAACAACACTGCAAAAGGACTCCTTAGATGTCATGAAATAGCTAAGAATGCTATATTGAACACTTTGTTAGAATATGTAAAGGCCAAGGTTGGGTCTCAATCATCAGATCATGAACTTTGGGAAAAGTTAGAAATCCTTTGCTTAAGAGAAATAAAAGATCAAGTAGGTTGCAAAAACCTAGAAGATTCTGATAATCTCTCTATTAAAGAAGCAAAACATATTATTCATACTCAAAAGAATACTATAGAGAAAGTCAAAGGAATTGCAAAGAGTATCATGGGAACCTTGAGAAAGAAAGAAGATGAGTAAAAAAAATTGGCAGCATACTTTACCAGCCAGATACAGGAAATGGATGAAACATGTCAAACAAAGGAGCTTGAAATTGATTCATTAGAAGATAAACTTGAAGAGTTAGCCACAAAAAATCAGAAGCTACTCAAGGAAATCTTCATGCTCAAAAGCCAACTAAAAGGAGAACTTGAAAGCTCAAGAAGCCATAAGCTGATCAAAGAGATCACATATCTAAAGGAGGAACTGAAAAGGTCAAGAAATGATGCTGAACAAAAGGGAAAAGAAAGGATGGCCAAGGAAATGAGGAATTCCAATCCCTACGAGATCAATTGCAAAGGTCTCAGGATCAGATTGATGATGCCAGCAAAATGATTAGCTTACAACAGGACCAGCTTCAGAAAGAAAAGGTAAAAGATTAAAAAATGAAGTAGAAGAAATCAAAGAAAGGTTGAACAGTCAAACTAAAGAAGCCAAGACAGCCGAGAAGGATTTGACATATCAACTTCAAGCAAAGGATGAAACCTATCAAAAGCAAAATCTCGAGATCATCTCCTTGAAAGAAGACCTGATCAAGGAAGTTACATAATTGGAGACAAAGATTAAATTTGAAAATGGCACCATGATTTTAGATAACATTCTCAGCTTGCAAAGTTCGTCAAAAGATAAAATAGGTCTTGGTTATACCAGTATGATTGACAATCAAGAAGGAACATCCTCCCAAAATGAAGAAAATGATACAAACAACCAGGAATATGTCCGGAAGGGGGGTAATATGGTAATAACAAGTGGTTGGACCACCCCCTTCCCCTATAGCGCCCTAGGCAATGACTAGCCTCTAAGGCTCTGGCTGGGCAGGCCACATCAGCATGGCCAATCTGGTCAACAGGTGGAAAACTGCCAATAACATGCCCGGGAGTGCTTGAAAATGATAGATAAGTGTCTCAAGGGATCCAGAAGACCCAAATTCACTAGAGATGAGTACTTATACACCTCATGATAACCTGCAGGATCATCTGTAGGGTCCACCATACCCGGACAATGTAAAAATATGATGATCCAGAAATAATAATAAACATGACAAACTGCATCAATCATCATCTAAAGCCTGTGTCCATCATATGGAATCATCAAAAAGGCATATAGAATACCATATATCATCATCATACATAAAGTGGTCCATCTCATCACGGATCCCAAGGTTGACCTTGGTCAAACTAGGTTTGACCAGTCAAATTGACCAAAATATGACCCTGGCTAAGAAGCCAAGCTCCTGCAAGTGCAAATAGTTAAGACATGCTCTCTAGTTCATTTTCATAGCTAGACTATAAAGTATTAAGCATTATTTCATTGGCAGTTAATAAATAGTAAATAGGTTAGTTAAATAATCTACTTCCAAAAAGAATCTCAAGAATATACTTGTTTGTAAACATGATCAAATTGCTAGCAAAGGGTGAAGGCTAAAGACACAAGGCTAGGCTAAATGGGATGAGTTGACTGACTTGACACTGTGATGCTTTGGATGAAGGACATGGTATTACACACTTAAGCATGTGTTGGACAAGAGATACACAAGGAATGGCAGTGTCTCACAAATGGGTGAGTTGTTCAGAGAAGTGCTTATTCAACCTTGGCAAAAATTGTCTACTACTAGAACCGTCGTGAATTAGGTGCCCGACTAACCGTAACTTGAGGTTCTAGGGGACACTTAGAATTAGCTGTTGCCTGTCCCTTGCTCCATCTCACATCATCACCCGTAGGCTCAATGAGGAAAGTTTCACATATGAGGTCAGCAGTCTTTAGATTTAGCATAGATTTAGCCACTGCTTTTTAGGACCTTTCATTTCATTTCATTTCATGGCCAACAATCTTTAGATTTAGCATACATTTATCCGTTTTTTTTTAGGCCTAATATGACCCCTCTGGGATTTCACATGCGTTGATAAGCACAACTAATCGCAACTTACATCCGGGGTGCATTTATATTTCACAACATTTGAATTTCATTTCAATTTCATAGCCCCTTTTATTGGGCTGTACAAGATATAACAATAGTTTCCATATGTAGTACAATTTTGCTTCAGGTTTTAGCCAATACAATTCAAGCAACTAGGGGGACTTCCGCAATCTAAACCAAACATCGGGGCAACCGACTAGAATGATAAAGGCATAAAATCCAACTCACCAAGGGCAAGTTTTGTTGCCAACTCAGAGCCGAGACACAATATAAACATGGATGCAAGTCCAACACAGAGGCAGAAGCGGGGAGATCCTCAATATCACAAGTCAAGGTGTAAGTCAGGGTGAAAGACCAATATATGGGGAAATGATAAATGGATGGGTGGAGACAAATGAGGGTGGTGCCTAAGCTAGCAGGCCAAAAAGACACTAAATGATCATGTTCACATTCATAAGAAGGTAAGGACCAACAAGTATAAACAAGAGTTTCCAAATGTCAGTAGTACAACCGATACATATAATCCATAACCAATTTCATTTCAAATTTTGATACACTGACAGATCGTAATTACTTTATACCAAGTCAATGCTAATAAAAATGACCTAAACAACAAGGTAATAACATCAATGCAGATCATATATATACTGGGTCATCAATCAATATCTGTAATCTGAACCAACTATACTGAGAACACTGTATCTGAAATACTGAAGAACTGCACTGCAATTGTATGGAATAAAAGGCCACATCGGTCATCAAATCTGAGGTCTCAAGGCTCAGCCTTGGCATAAGGTCTACTAATTGCCTGATACAAAGATGCTCTGATGTTTGAGTGATCATAAATAATGCTGCTCATCATAGCTGATCTCGCTGAAAAAGTGTAAAGGCAAAGCTAAAAAATGTGTAGATATCTGCTCTGACAACATGGTAGCCCAGCTACTATGTATGTGATAACATGTCCATTTCTTTTAATTTTGCTTTTATAACAATGGGACTTAGGGAATTAAGACTCTTTAGCAAGGGGGCATGTCTCATGTTTATAATTATATGATTTAGCTGCATCAACCTAAAGTACTTTGACTCTTTTGCTTTGATTTAGGCATCTCATACATGGGGGCATTATATGAAAGCGTTGTAATCATTCATTCATTATCAATTATACTTCTATATATTCAATCTCTATTGCAGAATATTTCTGTGTTTATCGAGATTCCGCTACATTGGTATTAGAGCCGATTTTGGGTTAATTTCAAGGGCCTTGGATTGTTGTTTTGTAATGCCATAATAATTATTGCCTAAAAATTCTACACTTTGTCCATCAGTGCGTTTCACTTTGCTACCTTACACCAAATCTTCAATCTGTACACTTAGTAATAATCAACAGCCATACGATCTACACTGTCACAGAGCCGCCAACTGCAAATTATCTAAGTTGCCATCCATACGATTTGTACAGCACAATAATTGAATTCGTACAATCTGCCACAATCATCTACCGGTTTTGTCCATACACATTTGATGTCACCATATTTACTACCCGCCGTCATAAATCCGTCCATACGTTGTCCGTACATCTCGCTGCTGTACGATTCAAGTTTTTTCCAGCCGCCTTTTCATCCATACGTTGCCCTATGGTACAAATAAGTACAGCAGTCGTTTAAAAAAATTGGGTGCCGTCTATCCGTGCACTAACGCCGTTTCAGTGGAACGTTCCGTACCATTTAACTCATCCGTCCAGACTCCACACGGTTGTGCCTTTCCAAAAAAAAATAGCCATAATTGATTCTTTAAGTCAGCTCGGCTTGGTTTAAAAATATCAAGTGAAAAGTTTTTTTATAAGTTTACCTTTTCCAAAAAATTAGAAACTTTATATATAATATATAAAGTAAATTAAAGTGGGCTCCATAAGAACCCATCACCTACATGGGAAAGAATAATGAGGAAGCATAAGCACAGGTTTATTGTTATGATGAATTAGGAGAAAAACTCAATAGAATAATGGAAGGGCATTCTAAAACATTTAGAGACAATCTTAACAAGATAACACAAACATTTAGGGAGTGTCTAAACAAGATAATGGAAGATTTTGAGTTTCGATGGAAAACCCTATTAAGATTAAGAAACGATGATAGGGATGAAACAACAATGATAATTAATGAGCATAAAAAAGGATTGGCCAACCCATTGGAAGATGAGCTGAGTCAACAATTGAACTGGTTACCTACAAAGATCTGCCAGTAAGTCCAAACTTCTTGAGCCCAAAAAATGAAATCCCTATAGCATACAACTCAAATTTCGACAATGAAGAAACACCGCAAAAAGTATCGCTATTATCAATTTCATGCATACTACAAAATAGTAGTGATGATGATGTGTTGCAAAGGGGAGATGTTATTAAAAAATACAAAACAAAAGAAGTACCCACAAAATATGCCCCACCTCATCTTAGGAAGATTGATGAAATCAAAGTTCCAAGAAAAGAGGCATGAAAAATGACAATTCCACCTACAACTAAGAGAAAAAAATCATAGCCTTAGAGGCTCAAGGGAATTGTAAAAAATAGGAAACTAACAATCCTCATAGATTCTGGTAGTATTCATAACTGTATATACTATAGACATCTATGTCGATAAACAGTTAAATCTTTTTGTGCACCCCACCAAGGACCTTATTGTTAAGGTTGTTGATGGACATCAAGTGAACAACATAGGACGATGTCATAAAATACATGTTCAAATATAAGAACTAGAACTACAATCAGAATTCTATGCACTACCACTCGATGGGATGGATATGGTGCTAGGTGCAAAATGGTTGATACAATTAGGCAATTATACCATCAATCTTGAAGAACAATTTATGGAGTTTAATTGGCAAGGTCAACATTATAAATTATATGGTATTGAAGGGACTGCTCTTAAGAAAGTTGAATTTCCATTAATGAAAAAATTACAGAAAGCCCATACGAACACACAACAATGGAAGCAAGGGAAGTATGTACCCAAGAGCCCTCAAGGTTTTGCATTAAACAACTGAGTCAAACAACTTCGAAGTATGACACATATATACAAAGGAACCTCGCCAACGCTCAGAAGGACCAAATCAACCCCCCCAAAACCAAACAAGGACAAGTATGATGCTGCCGCTGGAACATGCCCAGCTAGAGAGAATCCAATTTATTATGCTTTGAGGACAAAGCATTCCTTAAGAGGGTGGCGGTGTAACAAATATAAATAAACATGTAATATTAATAATAACTACAATAATAATAATAATAAATAATATTAGTAACTAAATAAATAAATTAATGAACGATTAATGAAGAGTCATAGGTCACAACTATTCACTCTCATGACTGGTCAATGCCTATTAAGGTATACTGTCATGAGAGCATTGTAATCATTCATTCATTATCAATTATACTTCTATATATTAAATGACAATCTCTATTGCAGAATAATTCTGTGTTTATAGCACTTCCGCTGTAGACAATCTTGAAGACTGCCATTAGTCATGACTGCAACTCTTCAAACCAACACGAAAATAGATCAGCAACTAAGTGTCAAATCTGCAACCCTTAAAAGGTGCGGATCACCTTTCTCAAGCACACAAAATAACACCCCACTCGTTGGGGAAACTAGGCCATCAGACCCACCAACCCTTCAGAGGGCCAGATCTGCTTCACTCACTGAAGTTCAAGCATTCCACCCCTGAAATCCTCTGACAACTCCTTACAAGTTGCTGTCCTATCAATACATGAATTCCTGGAAAGTTTCAGCAAATGTGCTCTAATACCATGTTGAAATTTCTCAAGCCATGGTAAGCAGACTCTGTACTCAAAGGATAACTGAAACCCTATCAAAACAACAATCTTCAAATACTCTAATCTACAAACAAATGCTGCTGGAAACACTAACAGACACATGGAAAACAAAATTCTCAAATCTGCATCACTGTTTATTAAATCTGAAAACAGTAAATTCTATGCTATAGCTCAAAACATAAACTTGGCAACAACATCAGTGAAGGATTCTCTCACTCTTTTATAAACCAGGGGGGTAGGGTTACAAACAATGCATTCCATCTCTGAGGTGTGCCTAGCCTAGGATAGGAAACCCTAGCCTCAAGTCTGCCGAGTATAATGCGCCCAGCATGCATGAGAAACTGACTAGAATAGAGTGTCCAACTGGAGAAGACTGACAGCATGTAAACATGTGTCATCTTGCCTTGGGAAAAGTGCTCCATTGAAATGTGGAAGACTCCTCTCTCATGTGCTGTCTAAAGTTAGATCATGCACACATACTAAAAATGAAATGAACTGAAAACTGCACTGAAAGCTAGACTGAAGTTTAACAAAAGAAACACTTGAAAATAGACTAATTCCATCTAAAACTGGAACTGCTAGATCTGAAGTGGACATAAACTGGAATTCAGTGAAGGTGCTAAATCTGGAACAACAGTTATAATTTTGAAAATATTCTAAGGTGGGTACATGCATGTGCCCTCCTACAAGCTGTTCTCTCTCTGCTGCTGCGCACAAGAACCAAGAACAACCCAGCTGGAGTGCCATTACTGCTGGAGAATACTGGCTTAGCAATCGAAGGTAAAAATCTAACAATGCTAGGGTCATGCAGAACAACCTTAGCGATACCTCATGTCAGGCAAAGTGCCAACAACCAATGACACTCCGTATCATGCCAACAAATATGGATCTTGTGCGGACCTTCATTAGACCACCACAAACAGTCAGATGTGGTGCCAACAAGCTCAACTATAGCTGCCAGTTCTTGGCAGTACCCTGTAACTGATTCTTGTGTATTGATGTATAAATAGAGCTCTAACTCCACTGTAATTCTTCTTAGCACTCTTAGCACTCTTGGCTCAACTGTCATACAAGGCTCTGTAGAGTTTTTTGGCTGATTGTATTAGTTTTCTTACCCTCATCATGGGCTAGCCTCACAATCTATCTTAGGGTTTTGAAACAGAGTTTTACAGTCAACTACTCATGGACATTGTAATATATAATGACAATTGTATAGCTTTAGAGTAGGACATTTATTATCTTGATGTTCTGTTTGTGTTGTGTTTGCCATTGTACTGGCTTATGTTCTATTTGAGCATGCAACTCCTATAAAATACTGGTCGTGTTCTATCTCACTGTACAAGTCACAGTCAATGACACACACTTCCTTATAACCATTGACTTCCTTAAGTTGATGGCTGTCCCCCGTGTTATACTTGGGAACACATATCAAGTAGATTGGAATTGAAATGAACAAAACTACTTTGAATGATAAGTTGGTGATGTTCTAGTTAGTGGGATTACATACAGGAGGGGTGCTATGTGTGCAGGTGGTCTTACGGTTTTGAAGCATACTGATTAGCACCATGTATTTGCTCAAGTTTGGACAAAACGTAGAGAAACACAGTGCCTGGACTTAATAGGAAGCTTAATCTTGGTCTCAGACAGGAATTTTGTATTCTAAGGCAAGAATTTTATGTTTAATGTTAGCCTTTGTGTTCTGGGACTGATCCACAGATAATTGAATGAATATTACCAAGCAGATGGTGTTCCCTTGGATGTTCGATGAGATTGGTGTTCTCCGTCCTTTCAAAGAAGCTGCTCATATGTTGGCCGAGAAAGAAGAGTGGCCACCACTATATGATACTAAAAGACTAAGACAAAACCAGGTTTGTTGCAAGTTTAATTGGAGGATTTCAAAATGAAACAATGCTGTTCTTTGGTGAGACTTATAGGCTTAGAATGTGACAGCCAAATTGTTTGTTTGGTTTGAACTATGTATGGCTTAAAGACTGTTCTCCTGGGCTTTATCATTCTGTTTTTATTATGAAGTCCTGAATGCCTTTTTTAATTTATTCTGGTGCAATGAAATTTATTATCAATCATAATATTATTTCTTATCAATCATAATATTATTTCTTATCTAGTGAAATGCATTGACCCTGGAGATATTTGTGGCGAAATTTTTTGATGACAAGAATCCAGTTGTACTATGGATTTCTCGACCAAAATCAAAGTGCAGATTTGACCTGTGTCCAGTCTCACTATATATTTGGAATACAGAAGGACCATGTAAATACAAACATTTATGACTCTATGAGCTATGTGGGTAGTGGTACATGAAAGCCAAGTTATCAATTGAAATTCAGGATCATGTGTTATTTAGTCCTAAATCCCATCTTGTATGCTTGTGTAAAATGTATTGGGATAATCTAGCATTTTTTATTCCAAATTCATAGGCACGTTTCCACTACTAGTGCCTCCTGTTATAGCTTGAACTATCATGTATAGTTAAATCCCCAAAGAAGAAAGCTAGCCCAACTATAACCTCCAAGTGTTACACATGGTCACTTCGATAACGACATCTCTGCACTTCTAGTTGTCTCTTCTCCAACTCGAGGGGGTATTTCCTAGATAGGATTGCTAGGCTATGGCGATGAGGGCACAAGGTGATTTCAAAGAGTCAGCCCTAGCAAAACTTGAGGTCTTCTTTGTAGTATGGGTGATGATAGGATTATGAAGACTAGTGCGAATCCCTAGCGCATATGGAGTCCCGGGATGATCTCCCTTGGGCCTTGTTTGATAGTGTTTGACTGGAACCTCTATAAAGCAAGACAAATTTCTACCCCAAAACTCTTGAAGCTTCATGCAAAATTTACCAAGGAAGGGTGGGCCCTCCTAAGATAGCCAAATCACAAGACAAGCCACAAGGCTAAAATATAAAATAAACAAGGAAATAATTCCCTATTTAATTAACCTGAGCAAATTTACTTTCTTAAATTCTTAGTGAACTAGGTTAAAGATCTCACAATGCCAAAAGATACATGTTACCTCAATATTCAGCCATCAAGAAAACCCAAAAGAAGAAAATATTTTAACTCCAAAATACTCCAGAAAGATATGTCAATTAGGCTCCAAAAGAGAGAGCTCTCAAATTCCAACCATGATTTCAAATTAGGGAAAGGCTCTTTTTGTATAGGAGAGTAGCTCAACTTCCTTTACAATAAAAGAACAATGAATTCCTAGATCTAGCCTAGGGTGGAGTAAACAATGAAAACGATCAACTAAAACCCTAACACACTCTAACAAGAACCAAAATATGAGGTGGTCAATGCCACATGTACAATGTCTGAGATACATAAGGCCCAAGAGAGTGGGTGCACCACTAGATCTAGGTCAAACAATGATGAAAACAAGTTAGATCTAGGGTTTTACCCCTTAGATCCTTCTAACCACTAAATTCTCTCCTAAAAAATGGTGCCAATGGTCCAAGCATGTTCCAATAGAGTCAAACCAAGTGTTGGAAATAGCTCCAAAAGGTGAAAAAATGGTTTGAAAGATGACCCTAGCGTTCTCAAACCCCTTGGAATCTCACTGAACGTTCTATACCATTCGAAAGGTCTCTGAAAGAGATTTTCAACCATATATGGCACTTTCCAAACCAAGCTAGGATGAGTGAGATCTACCCTTTGGAAGATAGGGTACCAAACTACTGAAAAACAACCCTAGAAACCAACAAAAACGACCTGGAAGATGACTCTAGAGCTCCCAAACTAGTAGGAATTGGGATGAACATTCTATACCTTTGAAAAGGTCTTGGAAAGAGCTTTCCAACTGTTGCTGCCTAAAACACACTTGTCCACAGATAAGTCTCCCAACCGCTATGTGTGTTCTTGAGGGAAACTATGAGTGTAGAACCCATTGTCACCTCGATTCTAAACTCCTCCGTTTAGACCCCGACTCTAAAAGGTCAAGGGGGGTTGTCCCTACTTACTAAGATTCTTTTATGAGTTTATTTTAAGAGTTGTAAATTATTCAATGTCCAAATGAAAAGCAATCATGCAGGGATGCAATTATTCAAATGACAAGCAAACCTTAATGAAACAAATACAATTGTAAGAGAGAATTTTTAATTCATTAACAAGACCAGTGCCTACTTTACTTGGGTCATGGAGTCACAGATATAAATAAACAAGAATACCAAAGATACTATAGTTGGATTAAATCATTCACAAATCACAATAATCAAAATATCATATTTTACATTAACTTGTAGTAAATGAACAATTTAAGGAATGAAAGATGCTTGTAACAAGATTGAACCCAAAATTGAAATGCTTTCAAAGTAAGTACTTGGAAATGAAATAATGATTGTTTTGTTTTGCAAATGGTCCTATAAATTTTAATTGATTTTAAGTCTCTCTTTAGCTTAGGGGAATTAAGGTTTTTGCAAGAAAACTAATGCTACTCTATGTGTTTACCCCAAGAAGTTATCTCTTTCGATTTGAGAGAGATTGCCGGGTGCTCAACAAGAGAACACAAGGTTCTCAACTAGCTCCACGGGTCAACTCCAAAACTTGCTGGGTGCTCAACAGGAGGACACTAAGTGCCACGAGGCTCCCAACAACCTCTACCCCTCTAGCTCCACAGATTAAGCTTCTTTTTCTCAGTGTCTAGTTAGGATCGACTTCTAAGTGCCTATTATTCTAACCAACACAAATCCTCTCCCTTTCTTGTCACCCAGGATTGGTAGAACAGGCAAGGGGAGTGAATACGAGGCAAAAATCAGGGCACAGTTTATTTTAACCTTTAATAAATAAACAAAAAAAACAAAGTACAGTGCAAGTCTGTTGATTTTCTGAGCAGCATCGAGTGCCATTCTCTGGGAGAATGGAGGCACCTGGTCAGTTACCAGGATATTGATCCAGTCTGGGACTAGGAACTCAGCCTGGGGCTGAGAGCCATTCTCTGGGAGAATGGAGGCACCTGGTCAGTTACCAGGATATTGATCCAGTCTGGGACTGGAAGCTCAGCCTGGGGTTGAGAGCCATTCTCTGGGAGAATGGAGGTACTTGGTCAGTTACCAGGATTTCACTGTAAGCCCTAGACCGGGTCTGGGCAAGTGGTGTACTCCTCCACTTGGTCTTGATGGCAACAGGAGGGTGAAGTAAAGCAATTAATTTATCTCCTTATGATGATGTGCTTGGAGTGGACATTAAGGCCTTGAAGAACGCCTGGATAACTTGTTGAAGATAAATGAAACCCAAGCATAGCTTGGCTTGGTCCACGAACCCACCATTTAGAAAGAAAAAAATATATATATATATATATTTATTTATTTATTATGAGTCGGCTCATTATTGGAAAAAATAAAATGATGTAAATATGTGAAGGACAGGTGGACAGGTCGGCCTCATACTTATTTCTTTTTGGAGGACAAAATAAATAATAAAAAATAAAAAATAAAAAAATAAATTAATATGAGGACAGGTTGGCCTCAATAAAGTGGAATTATTCCACTATAAATAAACAAAGGAAACTCAACATTTCAGATATACAATTCGTGGTAGCTTCAAGAGACAGCTCGTGGGTATGATTAACTGATCTAGCTCGTGGATTTGCTATTTGTCTCTTTGCTCAGCTCGTGGGTGATGTTATCTTCTGCTGGGTTTTATTCTTTGGCGAAGTGAAAGCCATAACTCATTCTTCTGCTGGTTTAAAAGCACCCTATCTCAGCTAGGATTTACTGCTGCCACCCAAATCTTTTTTGAAGTCTTCTGCAGTGTATTGTAGCCCAGCTAGGGCATTTCTTTGGGCACCTGAATTGAGTTAGGGCTTGTCCTAATTTCGGCAGCCCTATTGAGGGCACCCACAAGCTATAGAAATCACGGCCTTGGAAAAGAACTTGGACAGGTCATAACAAGCCAGCCAAAAGTTTAAACAGGTCTCAGTCCTCTCAGTAATGCATACATCTGCAATTGGTTGGCATTCAAAGCTGTTTCAGGCATCTAGCAGCAACACCTACAGTAATTCAGTGACAGATCAGAATCAACAGACAATGTACAGGGTTCTTCTTGATCAGTGAAACAAATTTTGATTTGTTGAAAAGGCTTGTTCTCAGCCTGTTATTGTACAAACTCAGCCATCTCATTTTTGGAGATAAATTATTATTATATTGCTTTGGGGTTTTTGTCCTTAAAAGGTTTCCCCGTGAAAATTTCTGTGTTCAATCTTGTAATTACTGCTAGCTATCTCTGTATTTATATTTACAGTCTGCTACTGCTATCATTTTTCAATTTTTAACATGGTATCAGAGCTCTGCTTGTAAAGCACACAACATTTGAGCAGGTGGTTGTGTCTTACATAGACCTTGGGACAGTACAGACAAACCAGAGATGGCCTCTTCTGCCTCTTTTAGACCAGAGGACAGGCTTGAGGGTTCAGCAAACTTTAATTCATGGAAAGCAAGGCTTATGGCCACCTTGGAAGAGAATGACCTTGATGACTTGGTCATCAATGTTGTAGAAGAACCCACGTCAAACACAGGAAGGGAAGCATTCAAAAAGAAGCAAGCCAAGGCTAGGAGGATTATCTATGACTCAGTCAAGGAAAATATAATGCCTGCCATAACACCACTGAAGACAGCCAAGGAGTGTTTTGACACCTTGACAAATCTGTACGAGAAGAAAGCACCCAGTCAAAAGAGAGTCTTGAAAAATAGACTTCGTACATTGAAGATGGAAAAAGATGAAGGAGTGGCCTCCTTCTTCACAAACATTGCTCAGGTAAGAGATCAACTTTCTGCTATTGGGGTTACAGTAGATGATGATGACCTTGTACAAACTGTTTTTGATGGTCTTCCAAGTTCTTGGGAAACCTTCTTAGCTTCTGTTAGTGGGCGTGAGACTCAGCCATATTTTGAGAGACTTTGGCATGACTGTTTAGAAGAAGAAGGCAGAGTACAGAGCAGAATTGAGGGTCCTAAAGAAGGGAACCTTGCACTAGCAGCTAAAACCAAGAAACAATTCAAGAAGCCCTTCCCTCCCAAGAAGAAAGAGAACAAGCCACAAGGTAAGCAACTTGATATGTCACAAGTTAAATGTTTCAATTGTTTCAAGATGGGACATTATGCTAGGGACTGTAGGCAGCCATAGAGAAGGCCCAAAAGAAAATTCCAAGCATTTACAGCTGAAGAAGAAGAACCAAAGAAGAAGAAAAATACAAAGTCTTCCAAGCAAGAAGAATCATGAAAAGAATACTATTTGATTTCTGCCCTAGCAGGGTCCATCACCAACAGCACAAATTCTTGGTTGGTGGACAATGGAGCCTCAAAACATATGACAGGTTCTTGTGAAGCCCTTACAAGCTACAGAAAGAAGAAGTTTGCCACTCAAGTAGAACTTGGAGATGACTCCACCTACAAAATTGAGGGAGTGGGTTCAGTCTCATTTCAACTTGATTCAGGGACCATGTTGCACATTGAAGACATACTATATGTTCCAGGCTTGAAGAAAAATCTTCTTTCTGTTGCTGGCTTAGAAGACAAAGGCTACAAAGTTATATTCATGGACAAAAAGGTTTTGCTATGGCCAAAGAATGAAAGGTTGAGTGCAGCAGAATTGATTGGGGTTCGAGAGGGAGGGCTTTACAAGGCATCTGGGCACTCTACTCAAGCATTGGTTCACAGTACTATCAACCCTTGTGAGCTATGGCACCGTAGGTTTGGGCACCTTCATTATGCGGCTCTCCCTGGTCTTCAAAAGATGGTTACAGGTATGCCTGAGTTTCCTAATGAACATAGTGGTATTTGCAAAGGTTGTGCCCTTGGTAAAAATACCAAGAAGTCTTTTTCCAAAAGTCACAGCAGATCAAAAGGGATTTTGGATTTGATTCACTCTGACATTTGTGGACCCATGTCTTCACCTTCTTTAAGTGGTTGTTTATACTATGCACTGTTCATTGATGATTACTCTCGTAAATCTTGGATTTACTTTCTAAAGGCTAAGAGTGAAACTTTTGATAAGTTCAAGGAGTTCAAGGCACTGATTGAAAATCAGACAGGAAGACACATTCGCATCTTGAGGTCAAACAATGGAGGTGAGTTTGAATCAAATGATTTTGATGATTTTTTCCAAGAAGCAGGGATCAAGAGGGAGTTGACTGTACCTTACAACCCCCAACAGAACGGGGTTTCAGAAAGGAAGAACAGAACAGTCTGTGAGGCTGCTAAAGCCATGTTGTGTGATCTAGATCCTCCTTTGTCTCTATGGGCCGAGGCTACTAGTACAGCTGTCTATATTCAAAACAGAAGTCCTCATGCCATTTTAGGAGAAAAGACTCCACAAGAAGTCTTTACAGGAAAGAAACCTGCAGTTGACCACATGAGGATCTTTGGCACTCCAGTCTACATCCATGTGCCAAAAGAAAAGAGATTAAAGCTGGAGCCTTCCAGAAAGAAAGGAACATTTGTTGGGTACAGCGAAAATTCAAAAGCCTATCGTATCTATGTTCCTGGTCAAAGATACATTGAAATCAGCAGAGATGTGATATTTCATGAGGAAGCTGTTTTCTGCCACTTCAAAGAGCTTCCAAAAGATCCAGAAGGATCTCTTTCCGACATTCCAGACTCTCCTCATTCAGAGAATCAGAGGGAGGAAGAAGATGAACCTCATGCTTACTCAGAACCAGAAAGACCAGCTGAAGAACTACTTGAAGCTCCTCCTTCCAAGAGAAGACCTACTTGGGCGAGAGAAATATTGCAAGAAGCAGAGAAGCATAAAGCTCCTTCCGGGACATTCAGAGAAAGCAAGAAGCCCCAGAAATACTCAGGTCTTATGAGTAAGCTCATTGATGCAGAGCCTTCTACATTCAAAGAAGCAGAGTCTCATCAGATATGGATTGATGCCATGACAGAAGAATATAATTCCATTATGAAAAATGATGTGTGGGAAATTGTTCCTCGACCAAAAGGGAAGTCTGTGGTAACTTCCAAATGGCTCTATAAAATCAAGCATGCTGCTGATGGCAGCATTGAGAAATATAAAGCAAGATTTGTGGCACGTGGTTTCTCACAAAAGGAAGGCATAGACTATGATGAAACATTTGCCCCTGTTGCCAGGTATACCACCATCAGAACTATTATCTCCCTCGCTGCTGTTTTTGGATGGAAACTCCATCAAATGGATGTAAAGACAACTTTTCTTAATGGAGAAGTTGAAGAAGAGGTCTACATTGAGCAACCTGAAGGTTTTGTGACACATGAAATGTAGTCTCATGTGTGCAAACTAAAGAAAGCTTTGTATGGACTCAAACAGGCCCCAAGGGTCTGGTATGCTAGGATTGATGGTTACCTTCACAGTTTGGGATTCTCCAAGAGCACTGCTGATTCCAACCTGTACTTCAAGGTTGTTCAAAACCATGTCTTGATCCTAGTTTTATATGTGGATGATCTGTTCCTCACTAGAGAGGAGCAACTGATAGCTCAGTGCAAGAGGGAGCTTACTTCAGAATTTGAAATGAAGGAGCTGGGACTCATGCACTATTTTCTTGGTTTAGAGGTCTGGCAGAAGCCAGATGAGATCTTTCTGTCTCAAGGAAAGTATACAATTGATATCTTGCAGAGGTTTTGGATGCATGACTGCAAACCCATGAGTGTACCCATGACATCAAATCTGAAGAAGTTACGTGACTCAGCTACTTCTTCACGGGCAGTGGATCCTACTCAGTATTGCCAACTTATTGGATCTTTGATGTATCTAGTGCATACAAGACCAGATATCTGTTATATATACAGTGAATGCATTGAGTCAGTTCATGTCCGAGCCGAAGCACATACACTGGATAGCTGCCAAACATGTGCTCAGATATTTGCGAGGTATTACATATGGGCTCAGATATACCTCCAACAGTGGGGTAATGCTACTTGGATATGTTGACTCCGATTGGGCTGGCAGTGCAGTGGACCGGAAAAGCACATCAGAGTACTGTTTCAGTTTGGGATCAGCCATGATCTCATGGTCCAGCAGAAAACAGGGTTCCATAGCTCAGAGCACAGCTGAAGCTAAGTATATTGCTGCCAGTGATGCCTGCAGAGAAGCAGTTTGGCTTAGAAAGCTTCTCTCTGACCTGTTTGGTGGAAAGCTTGAACCAACTATTATCCATTGCGATAATGAGAGTTGCATTAAGCTTTCAGAGAACCCTGTATTTCACAACAGGTCAAAGCACATTGAGATGAAGTATCACTTCATCAAAGATATGGTACAGCGAGGTGCCATGAAGCTCCAGTACATCCGTACAGATGAGCAGATTGCAGACATATTGACCAAGCCTCTGTCGTTGACAAAGCTTGTACACTTTCGAGACAAGCTTGGTATTGCAGAGAATGACCCTCTTGCTAAGAGGGAGTGTTGATTTTCTGAGCAACATCAAGTGCCATTCTCTGGGAGAATGGAGGCACCTGGTTAGTTACCAGGATATTGATCCAGTCTGGGATTGGGAACTCAGCCTGGGGTTGAGAGCCATTCTTTGGGAGAATGGAGGCACCTGGTCAGTTACCAGGATATTGATCCAGTCTGGGACTGGAAGCTCAGCCTAGGGCTGAGAGCCATTCTCTGGGAGAATGGAGGTACCTGGTCAGTTACCAAGATTTCACTGTAAGCCCTAGACCGAGTCTGGGCAAGTGGTGTACTCCTCCACTTGGTCTTGATGGCAACAGGAGGGTGAAGTAAATCAATTAATTTATCTCCTTATGATGATGTGCTTGGAGTGGACATTAAGGCCTTGAAGAACGCCTGGTTAACTTGTTGAAGATAAATGAAACCCAAGCATAGCTTGGCTTGGAACCCACCATTTAGAAAGAAAAAAAAAAAAAAAAAAAATATATATATATATATATATATATATATATATATATATATATATATATTTATTTATTTATTATGAGTCGGCTCATTATTGGAAAAAATAAAATGATGTAAATATGTGAAGGACAGGTGGACAGGTCGGCCTCATACTTATTTCTTTTTGGAGGACAAAATAAATAATAAAAAATAAAAAATAAAAAAATAAATTAATATGAGGACAGGTCGGCCTCAATAAAGTGGAATTATTCCACTATAAATAAACAAAGGAAACTCAACATTTCAGATATACAATTCGTGGTAGCTTCAAGAGACAGCTCGTGGGTATTATTAACTGATCTAGCTCGTGGATTTGCTATTTGTCTCTCTGCTCAGCTCGTGGGTGATGTTATCTTTTGCTGGGTTTTATTCTTTGGAGAAGTGAAAGCCATAACTCATTCTTCTGCTGGTTTAAAAGCACCCTATCTCAGCTAGGGTTTACTGCTGCCACCCAAATCTTTTTTTGAAGTCTTCTACAGTGTATTGTAGCCCAGCTAGGGCATTTCTTTGGGCACCTGAATTGAGTTAGGGCCTGTCCTAATTTCGGCAGCCCTATTGAGGGCACCCACAAGCTACAGAAATCACGGCCTTGGAAAAGAACTTGGACAGGTCATAACAGCCCAGCCAAAAGTTTAAATAGGTCTCGGTCCTCTCAGTAATGCATACATCTGCAATTGGTTGGCATTCAAAGCTGTTTCAGGCATCTAGCAGCAACACCTACAGTAATTCAGTGACAGATCAGAATCAACAGACAATGTACAGGGTTCTTCTTGATCAGTGAAACAAATTTTGATTTGTTGAAAAGGCTTGTTCTCAGCCTGTTATTGTACAAACTCAGCCATCTCATTTTTGGAGATAAAATATTATTAAATTGCTTTGGGGTTTTTGTCCTTAAAAGTTTTCCCCGTGAAAAATTACTGTGTTCAATCTTGTAATTACTGCTAGCTATCTCTGTATTTATATTTACAGTCTGCTACTGCTATCATTTTTCAATTTTTAACAAAGTCAACACGATTTTACAAGGGAGGCAAAGCCTACTCAATTGTAAGGTGTGGGCAAAATAAATTAAAGCAAAAATAATTAGAAAGCAAATCTACTAGCCAACACGATTTTGCATGGATGGGCAGAGCCTCTTCGCATGCAAGGTGTGGGAAAACAAAAATACAAGCCGACACAATATTACAAGGGTGGCAGAGCCTACTCACTTGTAAGGTGCGGGCAAAATAAATTTAAAAATAAAGAAACAACTATACTAAACCCAAGCCACTTAACAACTGCTATGCAAGGGTGGCAATGGCTTCTCATTTGCATGCAATGAATGGCAAAAAGAACATGAAGAACTTTTGCTTGAAAAGAAAACAAGAAATCAAGCCCAAGAGACTCTCTTGGACTTGTTACAATAATATGGATTTCAACACTTTGTATTATAGAGAATATGAGAAGGAAGATAGTTATTTTGACCATTTTTTGCAAGTGGCTGAAGATGGTAGCTTGTGGGTGCCCCTTATGCTTGATGATGGTCAAATTTAAGTAGAATAACACCTTAAACTGTACAAACCTGCTAAAAACTAGGAAGCATTATATCGCAGAAAATGCCAAAAATCACTCTTGGGCAATGTTAGTTGTATGATACAGAACATTACAAAAAAATTCTGAAATTTTTATGAGTAAATTTGTATAATGTAAGAGCTTGTAAATGGAGTTTAAAATCAGATTTCAATGTGGAAAAAGTATGCAGAAATTTTGAAGAGAAGGGGAGATTTTGTGCTCTTTGCTCTTCAAATGCTTGAAGTAGTGGGGTATCCAACCGAGGAATTCCACTCTTCAACCCAAACAACCTACAACTTATGAGATATTTGATACACAACTAAAAAGAAGGTGAGATCCAAATGATGAGCTAAGAAATCATAAACTTCAACCGAGAAAAATATGAAGTTCTTAACTACAAAATTGAAAACTCACAAAACTTATGGCAAAAATGCCACAAATCTTACCAAAGCAAAGAAATTTGCTTGTTCGGTGATCTAGGAGGATCGTCTCAGCCGAAGAATGCAAAAGGTCTTCATTTTCTTCGCAGGTGGTGTAAATATTTGATTTAGAGATCACTACTCCCTCTGAATCGCCTTGAGATCTCAAGCGGTATGAGCCTCAATATCATTATATACTCATAAAAATATAGACTCAAACAACTAGATCTGCATTTACCAACTGAAATATAAATGCAATCACACACATAAACAACAGATGTACCTTGGAACCCTTTCTGGAAAAACCAGCTAACTGTGGGGCTATCTTCTCTCTCGAGCCCATAGCATATAGATGTATACAGGATTACCTCAGTAGGTAACTCAACCGGTCCAAAACTGGACAGACTCTACTTTGCATGCATCCAGCTAATGCATGCATTAGATGAGTAAACCCCAACTGTCAAACTGGATCTGAGTAATTTGAAGATGCCTCTGATTGATCTGCCCTCTCTCTATCTCACTGCTCTGATCTGCTCTGAAACTGAAGAAGCCCTCTGATGAACTCGGCCTACTCTGCATGCACAAGTGCGCCCTCCCTCCAGATGTCAAATGCTCTTACCGTACCGGATCTCAGCAGATCTGAGCTCTGATCGTCCCTAACCTTCCTCCAATGCTGAGGCAAGGCTCTCCTAGAAGTCTCAGACTCCGAATCGGTCAATCCAGCTCCAAACGAGCTTCTCCCTCCTTGGGAAATGCGCCCTCCTCCAAGAGAACTCGGTCTCCTCCAATCTAATCAGAAATCACACTATTGAGCTCTCTCAGCTCACAGGACTGGGTGTCTAGCCTCTCTGGAATTGAAGGTCACTGATCTAGCTCAGATTTGACCTTCCTAGCTCCTGCAGCAACTCCTCTCTCTCTCAGAAAGTCACCCCACATGTGCAGCTACGCCCTCCTCACTCTAGCAGTATCTCTCTCCGACAATGCAACTAAGTAACCTCATATGGGGACCCCCTGCCTCTATAAATAATCTCACCGATGAATTAGGTTTGCCAAAACCTTAATTCCCGATGCATGCAAAATGTCACTTTTGCATGCAGTCACTGAATGCTGATAGGTCATGCAAAACTCATGCATGCAAAGGTCAATCTCCCTTGAAGCTCCGCATGTAGCCCCCACTGGACTCATGCCACTGAGTAGAGTGCATCTGACCCTCTACTCCATCCTGATGCCTATGCAGCTAATGTACCTCCATGTAAGGCATTTGAACCATGGAGGACATCCCGAAGTTACCATAAACTAACAGGTGGTCAATCAACGAAGAGCTCGCAGAGAGCTTTCTAACACAACTTGAACGGGGTCAAATGGACTTCGTATTTGGGAGAAATTCCAGGATGAAGTTACGATTAGAAAGGAGGTTTTCTTCAACAAAAAGTTCATAAAGAGTTTCATTCGAAATTCAATGAAGAACTATGTAAAAGGGAATTAGATGAAGATGCTCATTCAAAATTTTCATTTAATTTGTAAAAAAGAAATTAAAAAGGTGTGAGAATCCACCTCATCATTTGGTTTCCTAGTCCTAAGGGGTGTTGAGAATCGAGATATTCATGGAGGAAGATGATACCTTTCCTCCACATACCCCCTTAAGGTGTCTCCTAATCCTACTTTAGGGGATCATGGGAGAGATTTTATCCTAAACATGAGTGATGACTAATCATCCATGAAAAAGCTATAAAAACCTCTCATATGGAGTAGGCAGTAAGCTTTATTGGAGAAAGCATTCTTTGTAATCTTTCCTTAGCATTGGAGAGTTTAAGTAAGGAGGTCTTTCTTATGAAATTTCATGTGAGAGCCTTAGGAGTAGGCTGCCTAAGATGGGAGAGAACTCCACATGATTCTGTCAATGTAAAATGCATGCATGTTGTGAAGGGAAATTAATAAGAACGGTTCGGAGCTTTGACGAACCCGGAGACGTAGTCAGGAGGCCTGACGAACTCCATTATCACTTGGTATTTGTCATTTTGTATGTGTGAATTTTGATTATATTCTCACTTTGTTAGTTATGACAAACTGTTCATGTTTAATGATGCATAAGAATTGAAATACTCATTACTTCACAAAGCAAATAAGTGTCAGTAAAGATTTTATTTGTTGAAGATTTATGTTAAAGAAAGTTCTCAGCTAAATTTTCAGATCAAGTGGTATCAGAGCTGGTCTGACCAGTTTTGCAGATTGTGAATTCAATCATGGGTAAAAGATTGAAACATGAAAGGGTTCAAGAGTTAGAGGAAATTAATCAGTGTATCCAAGCAGAAAATATTGAGCTTAGAAGATTGTTAGCAGCTTCTGAAGATGAGAAGTAAAGACTACAGCAGTTGCTGCGGGAGCTTAGAGGAGAACAAGTTGGAGAAAGCTCTTCTGCAAAGAGTCCTCCTAAGACAGAAAATGAAGAAATTTGCTCATTCTGTCCACATTCAGAAGATGATCTTCTGGAGATCTCATCTGCAACAAGTCAAAGCAAGCAGAATGAGGATACCTCAAAAATCGAGAAGGACTACATGTGCATGTTTGTTCCTCAGTCAAAGGAAGATGAGGTAAGCAATAATCATTCAAGTTCAAATTCTTCATTTGACAATGATGGTTTAGGATCTTTTGAGAAACATACTCGAGGGATTGGATCGAAACTTTTGTTGAAAATGGGTTATGAAGGAAAAGGCTTGGGCATACATAGTCAAGGGATTACAAAACCTATCGAGATTGAAGAACGACCACGATACCAAGGATTGAGTTATCATGAAGAAACATCATGTGAAAGTCATTGGGTGACTTGCTCATATTGTCAAAAACGAGGACATGATGAAGCATACTGTTGGGATAAGAATCCAGAATTGAAGCCGAGGTGGTATCAAGTTCGGGAAGGAAAACATAAAGCGTATGCAAGTAGTGAATCAAAATCTGAAAGTGTTTCACCAAAAGGAAATTTGGTTAAGGGATCTCCAACGAAGCAGAAATCTTGAAGGTATGATTCCAATTATGCAAATAGCTATTCTGATTTTCCCGATCGCATAAAGAATGCAATTTCTTGTACTTTTTGCGGCAAAGAAAACCATTTTGTGTCTAATTGTTGGAAGCAAAATTTTTATTGTAGAAGAGTTACAACAACTCGCAGTAAGCCTCGACAAGACGATCCTATTCTTCGTTTAAAGAAAGAGAATGTAAAAAAAGAGCAGCATTTGCAGAATTTCTACACTTATTGTAATCTAAGTGGGCATTGGGAGGAGAAATGTTGGAAACTCCACCCACAATTACGTCATAGCTCGGACAAGAAGTCTGGGCAAGAACCCACAAAGAAGGAGGTTGCAAAAGAAGCAATGATACATACAATAAGTGTGCCAGATCTAATTCCTAAGGAGACACAGTTGCAGGAAGAAGGATCATTAAATTGGTTCAGCAAGATATGGTTATTATTTCTGCAAAATTGAATTATTCAATTTACAAGTTTTTACATTCAAGAAAATTTGTGGAGGAAAAAGGACAACAGTGCCTTCTTGGTTGGAAAACCACGAAATGAGAATCTGAATTGATGTTGCTTGTTTGTGTAAAGAGGACACTATTATAATAGTTTTCTCTTCGATGGAGGCTATTAGAAAAGCCGCATGAAGATACAAGTTTGAAGCATGGAAATCGATTGAATTCTGTAAGTGAGTCACGTATCCAGTTGTTCATCAAAATGTATATATCCAGAAGAGGCACTACTGCCCAACCATCCGTTCTTGATAAAAATAAAATGGAGGAGAATCTGTGAGAAAATTTGGCAAAAATTAAGCTCCTATCTGGAGCTCGACAACCAGATTGCAGCATGAAGAAAGAAAACGCAGAATTGTGTAGAGATCGGTGAAGGAGAAGTATCCGAGTTGAGGGCCGCGAGGCTGCCGAGATGTGGAGCACCATTATTCTGACCGAAGAAGGAGCTACCACTATTGTGATTGCTGCATGAGGTTGGGGCATAGAGGAAGCCGCTGCATCGTTGCCTCTCTGTCGAAGATTAGAGAACCTACTGTGTCCTTTGTTTGAAAGGGCTATGAATTACAAGGGATTCCGCTTCTTGAAGGTAAATGAGAGTGTTGACCGCCAAAACCGACTTGGTGGACAACCATGTACCATGCACATGTTGAATTTGCCTTGAAGATGAGAAACAAGTACTTAATGATTTATTCAAGCGAGGCAACTTTGTTTTCTTATCTTCTCTCCATGAAATTTCCGCACCCCTGTGGGGGATTTTGTAAGGATATGTCAGCATGAAGGTCTATTTTTGTATAACTTAGTCACCTAAGACTTCATCATTAGGGAATTCCTTTCATCGAGTTTTTTTTCACTTGGATAATTAAAATTCCTTTTTAGTGATTTTAATTATTTGAGTTTTTCACTCAAAAATACCTCCAAAGTGGTGAAAGGCGTTCTAGTGATGGAGTCCATGGGGTGATTGGGGCCTAGGAATGTTCTATATTACCATGCTAGACATTATCCAGAGTCTTGTAGAATTTCATTAGG
This sequence comes from Larix kaempferi, assembly GCA_027924585.1. Taxonomy (NCBI): domain Eukaryota; kingdom Viridiplantae; phylum Streptophyta; class Pinopsida; order Pinales; family Pinaceae; genus Larix; species Larix kaempferi. Next base: position 3,379,636 of record BSBM01000607.1, read on the forward strand.
TTTTACATAGGATTTTTTAATTTTGGTAATTAAGAAATGTCCCTCAGCATAAAAAATTGTAATGTAAAAGAGGGATAAGTAGCACTTAATTCCCATAAATAGGGGTATGGGTACTCAAAATCAATGGCATGAGACCCCCTACACCCTTGGGCAAAGTTTGAAGTCATTCAGACAAGTCTTTCTAAGGTTTTGGACAAATTTGCCTAAGTCAGTCAAGGAAATGAGGAAAATTGGCAAATAATTAGTAAGGCAATTTTTGTAAAAGTGTCTAAAGTCACTTGGGGTGGCCAAGTTAAGTTTCTAAAGTTGATATTATGTGCCTATGGTAAAATTAAAGGCCAAAGCCCCCCCCCCCCCAAGCAAGTGTTTTTCAAGTTTGAAGTTTCTCCCTAAGGGGGAAACCCTCTCTCACCATGGGAAATGAGATAAATTGAAATAAGCCAAAATGGGGGGTCTCACCTTCATGATTCTCTCCCCTTGGCCTAGCAATGAAATATAAAACATGAGTGGGGGGTTTTTTCTCCCCCCATTGTTTGTTATTTTTAACCCATGGAAGTGCATGCCCCCTCCATGGGCCTCCTTTCTCTCCAAGTGACAAATGTCATTCATGCAAAGGAACTCTCACTTCTCTCTTTTCCTATTTAATGAGGCTCCTCCTCCTCATTTGGGTTACAATCACTGAAATAGATAGGATCTTCAATAAAACCATCAAGAGACTCAATACTCTCTCTCCTAGAAATGTCCCTCTTCTAGAGATGTCATAGATGGGATTAACAATAAAACCTTCAAAATATTCCGGTTCCTCATTTTCCTCTTCAGACATGTCATAGATTGGATTTTCCATGAATGTCCAAGAATCCTCATCAACAACTTGATCAGACATAAGGGAGTCTGCATCACTGGTATCATCCTCCAGGCTATACTTCTCCTCCTCCTGATTACAATCATCTTCTTCAGAGAAAAAGTCACAAGTCAGTAAACCTTCCAAACTGTCATCATTACACGGAGAACAGGCAGGGATGCCATCATGTACATTACAGATTTCATCATAAGTTTTGTTATAAGCTCCTGTAATGGTTTCTTCTTGAGGTAGATTTGGGGTACAAGTGTGATCATCATCACTGAAATAATCATGAAAGCATCCCCAACCTTCGATATCCTCTGTTATGGGGACATGAGGAGGATCTTCAACAATGTTTGGACTTTGATAAACTTCTTCAGTGGGATCATCATGGGGGTGATGCTCACTAGTGAGAATTATGGATTCCCTCGACTTTTTTAGTTGGTCAAACCCCCTATCTAAAGCAATTCTCATATTTTCTTCACCATTATACCTGCTTTTTAAAAATATAGCAAAGAAATTTGCAAGGGATGTAATGCATTTATCAGGAATACCACAATACCATATCCAAGCATCCCTCTTAAGAGTATTAACAAACCCCCGCATCATATTATCCTCATGAATCATGTTGAGATCAAGTTCCACCAATTTAATATAAGATATGACGTTCCCAACAACTGAATCGTCATTTCCAAAAAAGATTGGAAGCTCAACATTTCCCTTTCCTGAAAGACATGGCTCATGGTTGGGAAAACTCGGGATGCCTGAAAAGTCGATGGGAGGATATGCACTGGATATTTGATCTTTGTACTCTTCATCGTCCATAACAGCCATGAGAACCATAAATTTGAATTAATCATACATTTTGTACTGAACAATGAGCTTTAAAGACTGTACTATGTTGCATGGGCTCATCTACACACAATTAGTCTCAACAATTTGATAAGAAACAAGGTTTTATCCCTTTAGTGGAGTCGCCATGTGAGAATAAAAAAATTGCATTATAAATCTCTCACTAAAAACTATTTTTTGCTTTTCTTTGTAAATTACAAAATACAAAAGTTAAGTGGAGTTGCCAGATGAAAAATAAAGATCTACTCTAATCATTTATCAAATAAAGCAAAAACAAAAATGGTAAAAACAAAAGTCGTACTTCGGGAATAACAAAAGTCGTACTCACAATGGTTTAATAACACCGATGGCTCCAATTTCAAATTTTATATCCAATGGTAATTTCAATATCAATCACAGTGATTTGTCGATCAACAAATGGTAATTTCAATACCAATCACAGTGATTTATCCCTCAACAATTCATTTACAATGATTCATCTTTCTTAGTTTGTTGTGGTTACCTGAGTTTGTGGGGGCTCAAGTTAGTTATATCCCAGATAATTCTCCTGTTGCAGCTTATTCACGTTGTAAGGTGCTCCTCTGCCGCAGAACATCCAAATGTCAGTACACAAATTGGGTTAAAAAATTATAGTGTGTAGATGTCTCCTTACCAAAGCTTTATAGGGATAGAGCTTGTTGTAGGAATTAACAGATATCTCTAAACATGATTCTGTCTTATTTAATTTACTAGAATGGACGATTCACACAGAGATGTTAAAAATGGCAATTATGTGTGCATACGGTTTTGCTTCTTCACAAGTATTGTTGCGCTTTTCTTTTGTATACTGTTCTTTGAATTTGTAATATGCTGCTTTGAATTTTAGTAGAATGACATCTCTTCAAACTGAAAATTTGAACTTGAATGGCCAAAAGCCAGTGGTTGGTCAAGACCAGACCAGAGAAACTCTAGTAATGTATATGGCCAAGAGCCGGATCGAGACGAAGCTCTGATACCATGTGATGAACAATATTCGTTTCCCAAATACACACAATAATTCAATAGCTAAATATCCAGTTTAAGTAGAACAACAGGTTATAATCCATAAATGATAAGTATATAATAAATGTATAAAATATGAGATGATATGTTTACAATACAATGAGAGTGCCACATATATAAATCCTAAAGGCACTTTGATGACTGTTCACGAAGGGTTGCATCCCTTAGTCATCTTTAGTTACTAGTGTTTATTAATTAATTATTATTATTTATTAATGTTGAATATTTATGATTTATTTAATATTTATGTTTGTTACAGAATTTGTTTTTTATGATAGATCCAAGCACATAGAGATAAGGTATCACTTCAATCGAGATAGGATTCAGAAGGGAGTAGTGACGCTCTAGTATGTACTCACAGAGCAGCAGGTTGCTGACATTTTGACTAAGCCCTTAGCAAAAGGGAAGTTTGAATCATTTATAGACAAACTTGGAGTGTTTGAAGCATCAACACGTGCTAAGAAAGAGTGCTGATGTTTGTGGCTTGGACATGAACTTTCACACTAGTTTAGTGTCAAATGTCCTTGAAGTCATCCAAGTCATATCTATTTTGTAATTCACTTTATTAAAGTGAAAGTCTTATATTTTGTTGTTGAGTCTAATAAAGTGCATTTTTAATGCATTGGTGACATTAGAGAAAATTTGAGGTCTAAAATGGGCCTCCTAAGGAAAATAATAAAATACTAGTTAAAATAATAAAATAATACTTATGAATTTTGGAGGAAAAGAGAAAAAAAATATTTTTTTCTTCTTCATATTTTCAACATATCTCCCTGTGATTTTACTTAAATTTTGGGCGGGAGCACTCGTTGGATGCAGAATTAAATTCCGCATCCAACGAGTACCCACAGTGCATACTTTTGAGGTACTCCACCCCACGAAAAATGTGTTACTTTTTGTGGGGTGGAGTACCTCAAATGTATGCACTGTGGGTACTAGTTGGATGCGGAATTTAATTCCGCATCCAACGAGTGCTCCCACTTGAAATTTGAGTAAAATGACAGGGATATATGTTGAAAATACGAATTAAAAAATTAGATTTTTAATGTCAAATATGCCATGTCAACCATTATGGTTGACTCTTTTCTTGAAATTCTATTGGTTCTTGAATTCAATGGCTCTTTTTCTTATGAGGCCCAATTTAGACCCCAAATTTGCTCTAATTTTAGACTAATCACAATTGTCGATCTCATCAAGAGATTAAGGTTTTGGTAAATTAGGATTCCAGCTAAAGTATAGAGGCAGGTCAAAGTAGAGGGTAAAGACATTCATTCTTCACGAAGACAGTTTTGTCCGAGGGTGAAGAAAGAAGCCAAGGAAGAGAGAAAACAATATAGTAGCGAGAGGATCAATCTACAATGATTGCAAGTTGAAGAATAGAGGTGCAATAGTGATTTCGTAAAGTTGTGTGGACAACAATGTACAAATCCATACAATCGTATAGGCAGATCCGTATAGTACGTAAATCATACAGGCCAAAATCCCTGTCGACGAGGCCATCTGAAGCAACACGCTTCAGGTTGGGGAATCCATAATTGGAATAATAGATAATTTTATATATTTGAGATGATAAATATTACAATGGAGGCTCGCCTTTATAGGCTTGAGCCATTAAACTGAAAGGTTACAACCTTTCCCTAATAGTTAGCTAACCTAATTAATATTCTATTTAATATTTGTTACATTGCCTTCCCGTTAAGGAAAGCTTTGTTCTCAAAGCTGAGTTTGGATGATGTCGTCTTTTATTCTGGCTCTGTGTCGAACTGAGGACGTGAGACATGCAATTTTGATTATGTCAATTATTTCATTTTGTTTCTTTTGCTTCAGAGTCTCTATTGAATCGATTTTTGATGAAGTTTCGCTTATGTTTTTTCCGCTTGCTTGAAGGTTGCTTTTAACTACTTTTGTTGTCAATTGAACAGACTCGATCGACTTGCCCATGATAACTTTTTTCGTGGTGTTATTATGAATAACACTATAATTGTTCTTATTGATGTTCTTCATAGCGGTCCTTGTGATGACATCTCTTCGTGTGGTTGTTATTGTGAGATTCTTGTTGATGTATTGATCTTCATTACTGTCTTTTTCTTTAGTTTCTATCATAAGTTCTTCCTTACCTTTGGTACATACCGCTTTAGTCGGATAGTTAATAGCATAAATTGCTTGATTCTTGCCGCAATTTTGATCAATATCCATACTCTCATCTTGGTTGACATAATAGTTTTTTGTATCTTCCTCTTTATCATTTTTATGTTCTTTATCTGGTTTTTCTTCCGGACTTTGAAAATCATATTTAGATTTAGTTTCAGAGTCTTTGTCTTCAGAGGCCTTCGGGTTGCTTTGTTGGCTTATTTTATTGCAGGTGTCGTCAATAGCTTTTTGAGCCGCTTTTACAACTGATTGTTCCATCCGATCAAACATTTCGTCCATTTTCCTATGAAATCGATTCGAGATCTCATCCCATTCGTCTTTAAATGACTTCATGGTTAATGTTAAGGTTGAGAGTCAATTATTAATAATTATTATAACATAATAACTATTATAATTATTATTTTTATTGAAAATTATAATTTGAATAGTAATTTTTTTTAATAAAAATAAATATTAACATAATAATAATTATGTAATATTTAATTTTTATGAAGGAATTAGGGTTTTAGGGCGTTGGGGGTGAAATTAGGGTTTAGAATAATAATGATAATAATTATTTACAATATTATGGTGGAGGAATTAAGGTTTGGTGAGCGTTTGAGGCGTTAGCGATGTAGTTGAGGGAGGAGGCTGGAGGAAGGGAAGTGGAGCTGCGGAAGTCGTGGAGGAGGTGGTCGTGAGGAGGGAATGGTGGTGCAGGTGGACGGAGGTGGAGGGATGTTGAGGGAGAATTGCAGAGGCGGGAGAATAGCCAGATGGGAAGGATGGCGCAGAGGGAAGAACACGCAGCAGGCCGCGGAGGGAGCTCGGGAGATCTGCGAGAGTAGTGGAGGAGATGGGGGCTGCGGGGTATATGAGGTGGAGAGACTGTGGGAGGATATGGGAGCTACAGGGGAGAGGATGCGGGAGGAGATGGGAGCTGTGGGAGGAGTCATGGGTCTGGAGGTAGTGGGGAGGAGGGAAAGCGAGCAGGTGGAGAGTGGAGGGGGCGTGGGAGAGGTGGATGGAGGGCGGCGGAAAATGTGGAGGATGGAGAGCAGGCGGGGAGTTTGTTGGGCGTGGAGGAGCCGTGGAGTGGGACGACTGGGGGGGGGAGCGTGGATGGAAGTGCAGCAGGCGGAATGGAGCGAGTGATGCAGCAGAATGGAGGAATGAGCCAAGTCCGAGCTGACATGAGGAGGAGCGAGTCCGCTCTGAGTGTGAGCCGAATCCGAGCTTAGATGGAGGAGCGTTCCGCTCTGATACCAAATGAAGCAACACGCTTCGGGTTAGGGAATCCATAATTGGAATAATAGATAATTTTATATATTTGAGATGATAAATATTACAATGGAGGCTCGCCTTTATAGGCTTGAGCCATCAAACTGAAAGGTTACACCCTTTCCCTAATAGTTAGCTAACCTAATTAATATTCTATTTAATATTTGTTACACCATCAAGGTTGTAGGAAACCTCAAGGAGACGAAAAAATCTTGTCAAAATATTCCTTAAATCTATGTACTTTAGCTTTCGTGGGTTTATCTATGAACAAGTAGGAGTAGTGATGGGGTCTCCATTATCTCCAATTGTAGCTGATTGGTACATGGAATGGTTTGAAAAAAGGCCCTAGATTCCTATCCCCTTAAGCTGAAACTTTGAAAAAGATTTGTCGACGACACCCATATAATTTGGCCGCATGGAAGAGATAACTTCGACAAATTTATGTCTCACTCAAATAACCACGTAGACATCATAAAATTTACAATGGAAGTAGAAGAGTAATACTGCATTCCTTTCCTTGACATCCTTATCTCAAAAAAAGAAGACAGTTCGATCGCTCATGAAGTTTACCCTAAGAAGACTCACATAAATACCTCCATGCCGATTCCCATCACTGCCCATCCTAATAACTTGGCATCATCAACACATTGGTTACTCGTGCCTTCAGGATCTCAGACAAAGATCACCTTAATCAAGAGCTTAAGCATCTCGCCAAAGTTTCAAAATCAATGGCCACAAGGAGCATCGGTTTAAGAAGGAGGTCCATAAAGCTAGATCTAGGCACCGCAATATTTGAGATCCCCTCGAAGGCAAATCCATCACTCTCCCTTACATCAAAGGAACAACAGATAGAATTGCAAAAATCCTCAAGAAAGGAAAAATCAATGTGGTGTTTGCTCTTCACAATACTCTCAAGAACTCGCTTAACTGCACCAAGGATGCCATTGATCCTTTGTATCATAAATGAGTTTACACTATCCCCTGTTCATGCGGTAAGCACTATATCGGCGAGACCAGAAGATCCCTAAAGACTAGGCTCAAAGAACATTGCGTTGATATTAAACACAACCGTGCCAAAATATCTACCTTAGTCGAACACTCACAAAACACTGGACATCTGGTTTGCATAGACAAGGCCCAAATCATTGCCAAAGTGGAACATTTTGGAAAAAGAAAAGTTCGAGAAGCCATTGAAATTGAGCTCAATCAAAACAATATAAATGGAGACAACGGTTTAAAAATTAATGACACCTAGAAACCAGTGATTCACCGATTAGAACATTAATAATAAAAAAATGCTAAATATTTAATTCAATTTTAAAATATTTTTAATTAATTAATTAATAAATCTCTTAAGGTTCTTTGTTGGCTGGCTTGATCCTTGCTCTATTTATTTGTCTTCCTTGTCGTCTTCTCTCTCTCAGCATTCTTCTCCTTCTGACAATGATCCTAGCTAAAGGATCGAAACTAGTTGAGGGTGTTCCTGTTTTTTGTTTGGTGACGTTGGTTGGAATCTGTTTCTCAAGGACTGTGATGACTTTGTTGAACTGATCTTTGAAAAGGAAAGACAAGTGATCCATTGGGAGATTATGTTAGAAAGTGACAACAAGGAAGGTCTTCCTGCATGCATGTGTCCTTGCATGTAGAAGACTTAAATGGAAGAAGCCAATAAAATGTATTTAATTTAATTTTCCTAAGTTTACTTTGGAAAATAAATTAAAGTGGTCTAATTATTGATTGACTTAATAAAACACTTTTTTATAAAGTGTAAGTGAAATATTTAAGTGATGGCAAGATCTAATCTTGGCCATCCAATCTCTCCGGAGGATCTCATCCATAGATCTATAGTGAGATTAGGGTTTTCGCTTAGCGTTGAGTTATAAAAGAAAAGATCAATTGGTGGAGAGGACACAATTGCATTCCGACGGAGACGGAGGAAAAAAAGTGTGAGAGAGAGTTTTGTGAAGAAGACGGAGGAGTAGCAATCCAGTGAAGGAAGACAAATTTGCAGAGGAGAGAGACAATAGTAGGCAGAGGTGATCGTACGGAATTCCATACATCCGTATAGTCGTACGGATTTCGTATAGCTGGCCGTATGGATCCGTATAGCAGGCCGTACAGTAGCAACAACACTGCCGTGTTGGGATCCGTGCCCACTTACAGGTTTTTCTTAGTGATTTCCGTGGTATGATTTTTGCCAATTTGGCATAATCAAAATCTGAATTGTATTGCTCCATATTTTCTGAATAAAATAATTTCTCATATTGCTGCACCGGTTTTCCCATCTTGGGTTTTGTCTGGGGGTTTATACCCAAAAAGATTGAGTTGTCTCTATTGATGTGATTGTTGCTATATTTATTTCAGTATTTATTATTCCGCTGTTTCGTTTCAGAGGGAGTCTGGAAAACCTATCAGCTTTGCTGATGTGCTATATGTCCCAGGGATGACCAAGAATCTCATATCAGTTTCCACACTAGAAGACAAGGGTTTTCTAGTGACTTTCCGGGACAGGAAAGTATATATCAGGCCACATGGGTTAGATCAGAGATTGGACAGGATGATTGGGGTTCGGAGCGGGAAGGTTTACAGACTACAGTTTGAGCTTGCAAAGGCTTTGGTCAGTAGCAATAGTAGTGATTGTGAGTTGTGGCATAGGAGGATGGAACACTTACACCATGGTGCACTGAGGCATTTGAGATAGGCAGTTGTTGGAGTTCCTTCAATACAGCAGGACAAGCACAACCACTGCAAGGGTTGTGCGTTGGGGAAGAACATCAGGAAGCCTTTACCACATAGTGAGCGCAAGTCCGAGAGAGTCTTAGACTTGGTGCATTCGGATGTATGCAGACCGATGAGCGTCCATTCTTTCAGTGGTTACAGTTACTGCGTCACATTCATTGATGACCACTCTAGGAAAACTTGGATCTATTTTCTAAAGGCCAAGTCAGAGGTCTTCGATCGGTTCTGAGAGTTCAAGACTCTCGTGGAGAACCAAACAAGGAAGAAGATCAGGATATTGAGGACAAACAACGATGGTGAGTACACCGACAGAGAGTTCATGGAGTACTGTGCATCAGAGGGGATCAAGAAGGAACACACTGTTCCTCATACCCTGCAGCAGAATGGGGTGGTGGAGAGGAAGAGCAGGACACTGGTGAGTGCAGCCAAAGCCATGTTATTGATCAGGGATTACCACTATTCCTATGGGCCGAGGCATTTCGGACTAGAGTATATGTCCATAACAAGTGTCCCCACACAACACTGGGGAGGAAGACACCCGAGGAGGTATTCACAGGTACGAGATTGGATGTGAGTCATTTGTGCATATTTGGGAGTATCTGCTATTGTCACATTCATGCTGACACTAGGAAGAAGCTGGATCCTTCTGGAGAGAAGGGGCTTCTAGTTGGGTATAGTGAGACTTCCAAGGCTTATAGAGTATATGTCCTAGCTTGCAAGAGGATCATTGTGAGCAGGGATGTCCAGTTTGATGAGGACAAAGCCTTGAGAAGATTTATGGACTTACCAGCATAGGAGTAGCCAGCAGAGGACTCAGGAAGAGTCAAGTTGGAGGAGTCACAAGTACAGGTTCAGACATAGGGCATAGGCTCTGGTAGTCAAAGGGAGTCAAGTGGATAGGATCCTCCTTTCTTTGATGGGGAGGATGAGCAGCAGCAGGAGGAGGATATCTAGTAGCCGCAGTAGGAAGACACTAGGCCACGGCCTAAGTGGTATAGATCCACAGTTCAAGATTCCAGACAGGCGAGTCTTCCACATAGATCTTTCAGACGTAGCGTACCACTAGATAGACTGAGTTATATGGCACTGATGACAGAGTTGATTGACTCTGAACCTTCTAGTTTTGAGGAGGCTGCACAACATGATGTGTGGCAAGAGGCCATGGTTGAGGAGTATGACTCAATCATGAAGAATCAGGTATGGGAGGTTGTTCGGAGGCCACAAGATAAAAAGGTGGTGGGATCGAGATGGATCTACAAGGTAAAGCATGCAACAAACGGAAGTGTGGAGAAGTACAAGGCATGCTTCTTGGCGAAGGGGTATTCGCAGAAGGAAGGTATTGGCTATGAGGAAACCTTCGCCCCTGTCACTAGGTATTCTTTTATTCAGACTATCCTATCATTGGCAGCAGAGATGGGTTGGCACCTTCATCATATGGACTTGAAGACAACCTTCCTCAATGGAGTTATTGAGGAAGAGGATTATATTGAGCAGCCAGAGGGGTTTGAGGTGGAGAGTAGAGGGTCTCATGTATGCAGACTGCAGAGAGCTCTTTATGGGCTCAAGCAGGCACCTCGAGCATGGTACTCGAGGATTGACAACTATCTACGAGAGATGGGGTTCCAGCTAGTGAGGAAGACCATAACCTATATTTCTTGGCAGGTGAGGTACCTCTCATACTGGTTCTATATGTGGATGATATCTTTCTTATAGGAGATGAGGAGCTGATCAAGGACTGCAAGTCCAATCTTGCAGTGGAGTTTGAGATGAAAGACCTTGGGTTGATGCATTACTTCCTAGGTCTGGAGGTTTGGTAGAGAGATGGGTGCTTCTTCATTGGACAGGGGAAGTATGTAGTAGAGATCTTGAAGAGATTTAGGATGGAGGATTGTAGACCTATGGCCATACCTCTAGTTTCCAATTGGAGGAAGATTGATGTATCGGGATCAAAGGAGTTTGATCCTACACTGTATAGGAAGCTTATTGGGTTGCTTATGTATCTGGTCAACACTCGACTAGACATTAGTTTTGCAATCAAATCTTTGAGTCAGTTCATGGTGAACCCTTGAAGAGTACATTGGACAACTGCGAAGCACATACTTCGCTACATCAAAGGTACAGTGGAGTATGGTTTGGTTTATGAGCGCAGTGGGAGTATACAGTTGACAGGGCTTACAGATGTTGACTGGGGAGGATGTGTAGAGGATCAGAAGAGTACTTCAGGTTGCTGCTTCAACATTGGGTCAAGAGTTGTCTCTTGGTTCAACAGGAAGCAGTAGTCAGTTGCATTGAGCTCAGCTGAGGCTGAGTACATGGCAGCCAACATGGCTGCATGTGAGGGGATGTGGCTGAGGAAGTTGCTCTTAGGATTGTTCGAGAGTGAGATAGAGACTACTATAGTTCACTGTGACAATCATAGTGGTATCAACTTTCTGAGAATCCAGTGTTCCATGATAGGAGTAAGCACATTGACATCCGGTATCACTTCCTCAGAGATTGTGTTTAGAGAGGAACCATTCGGTTAGAGTATTTACAGACAGATGAGCAGGTGGCAGACATATTCACCAAGGCACTTTGCAAACTCAAGTTTGTGTAGTTCAGAGACAAGCTGGGGTTGTTACCGAATCCCTTCCTCGTTGAGAGGGAGTGTTAGAAAGTGACAACAAGGAAGGTCTTCCTGCATGCATGTCTTTGCATGCAGAAGACTTAAATGGAAGAAGCCAATAAAATGTATTTAATTTAATTTTCCTAAGTTTACTTTGGAAAATAAATTAAAGTGGTATAATTATTGATTGACTTAATAAAACACTTTTTATAAAGTGTAAGTGAAATATTTAAGTGATGGCAAGATCTAATCTTGGCCATCCAATCTCACTGGAGGATCTCATCCTTAGATCTATAGTGAGATTAGGGTTTTCGCTTAGCGTTGAGTTATAAAAGAAAAGATCAATTGGTGGAGAGGACACAATTGCATTCCGACAGAGACGGAGGAAAATAAGTGTGAGAGAGAGAGTTTTGTGAAGAAGACGGAGGAGCAGCAATCCAGTGAAGGAAGGCAGATTTGCAGAGGAGAGAGACAGCAGCAGGCAGAGGTGACCGTACGGAATTCCGTATATCCACAGTCGTATGGATTCCGTATAGCTGGCCGTATGGATCCGTACAGCAGGCTGTACAGCAGCAGCAGCACTGCTGCATTAGGATCCGTGCCCACTTACAGGTTTTTCTCAGTGATTTCCGTGGTATGATTTTTGCCAATTTGGCATAATCAAAATCTGAATTGTATTGCTCCATATTTTCTGAATAAAATAATTTCTCATACTGCTGCACCGGTTTTCCCATCTTGGGTTTTGTCCGGGGGTCTATACCCAAAAAGATTGAGTTGTCTCTATTGATGTGATTGCTACTATATTTCTTTCAGTATTTATTATTCCGCTGCATAGTGAAGAAATCCATGTGTGGTTATTAGTAGTAATTAATTTGCATGCTTCTAGCCCTAGTTGGATTTTAAGGAAATTTACAGATTATAAGGCATATAATGATGGAAAAGGAGCAAGAGGATAGGACTAAGGACTAGTAGCTTTGCCACTAAATTCAAACATTGGTGGCTTCCCTTGATGCCACTTTATTAGCCTTCTTATCCACTTTTGTATAGAGATTTCTTGTGACAGGCATGAATTTGAAATGCTTGAAACGCTTAGAGTGATTATGTGCTGTACAATTTGTCTATGTTAATGCTGACAGGCTTGTCTGCATTATTCTTTGTCCTGACAATTAAGATCGATTCCCCCATAGACTTAAGGTTAGGTATATCGACATCCAAAGCGAGTTCTAACTTCTTTAGGAGAGCATGCACTTCTGCCAGATCATTGGTGGTGACTCTGTCCCAATTCCAATTTGCAAGTAAACTGAAGAGTACTTTTTAGGTTATGAGCAAGTCCCTCTCCCTTGGCTCTCCACAGGAGATATAATATAATTTTAGGACTGATCTTTCTGATGATTCTTTGTGCAACTGAGCTAGGTATATTTTGTCTTTGTCTCTTTTATGCAATGAATTCTTTTCAGTATACCCAAAATTTATAATAGACTAGTTGCATTGAGAGTAGTGAGGTGCTATACAGCCAAGCATGGGGAAATGTTGTCACATAACATATATTATGTGACAACAATAAAAAATAAAAATAAAAAACTTGTGGACGACACATGTTTACTCAGTTGTAAATTTTACACAAAAGCTATAAAACAATTAAAACCAGCATAGATCCATCTTAAATCCGGATCTATCAAACATCAAAAGGGATAAAATTGATCGAGGTGTAAATTTTTATCTTAAACTTTTTAAATATAAGAAAAAATTTACACTTCAAGAAATTTGATCCCTCTCTTTACATGATAGATCCAGATTTAAGATAGATCTATGCTGGCAAGTAATTCAATCATGCCATACACAAAATGCAGTTGATGCAGTCTAATGTCATGTATGTGAAAATGTAAAGTCTAAATTGTTCAACTATTGCTTGAATCACTAGAATTTTATGGTACATACAAAACAGTGTGTACTCTCATGCCCCCCACACAAGAAAACGTTGTGCACTTCAATTAGTGCTTGTACATGAGTATGGTCAATACACATCATAGCCTGCTGAAAACACAGATCATCTTCGTGGAGTATAAAGGCCTCATAAGCTCTAAGAGATATTTTGGATTTCAGGAAGTATGGATATGGAGGAAGTATACAACTTCAGAAGTGCTAATATGAGCAGTGAAAACAGCGAGGTTATGAAACTGCTACCAAGACTCAAGTAAAAGGATCAGGCAGTAGGGATAAGAAAAGCTGGAATCTGTGGCTTAAGCTTCAAAACCTATTTCATTAAGAATATTGGCACTGCATTTCATATTCTGGCTGTTATAATTGCTGATAAATAGAAAAGAGTGAAAAGAGGGCTAGCTGATGCATGTGAACAGAATTTTGAAGAATTAAAAACTTGGTTTAATACTCTGCAGGTACCTGTTGCAGCGGCAGTGTATTATGAAGACATGTATGTTAACGTCCATATTTCTCAAGATACAGCTGCACAGATTGCTGGTATTAGACTTTGGATAACAAATGAATACAGACATTCTGGTCTTCGTGACAGTGGAAGTAAAGTATTTGACTACTTAATGGGAATGTTGAAAGGGAAAAAGCCTGTCTTCTAATTCCTTTTCCAGCCAGGTATTGTTTTTTGGGAGCAATTATTTCTAATTAGATAAATAAATACATCTTCATACATAAACTATGTATTTAACAACTCTCAGTTATCATGTCTTCTTTTGGCTTAGCATCTTCCTTTCACTTTGAATTTTTACATTACAGGATTCATTGATAAATGTATATCTTATTTATGACATCAACTTCGCAATATCACAACAATTTTTTCATTTTCCTTGTTATTGTCTGAATATTTAAGCTGTATGTTACTTTATTTCGTTTGAACACGATATGCTTATAAAAATTATGTGGTAAACATATTTCCTAGTGCCTTTCGACCATTTGATTTGCATGTGGCTAAACCATGTTATTATATTCTTTGGGTGCAAACCTCGCAAGCCACATGAGAATTGAGAATGTGGGTGTCCAATAAGTATGAAGTAATGTTTGAGGTCTAAGTTTTGTTAGTCCAACATACTTAAAATAATTCGGATATCTAAAAGGCTGTTTGTAAAAATTACAAACCAGTAAATCTATTATTAAATAAAAAAAATATGCTATGACATTATTCAAAATAGTCTTTACAAATAATTGTCGCATCTTATTTATTTATTTTGAAATCATGGTGATAGATGTATGAAAATCATCAATTCCATATATCTATATAGATGTTTTTCAATGATGCCATTTTTTTTTGGTTGCAAGCCCTCTCTAATTGCTAGGAAAGTTTAGTTTTTTCTTTAAACCTACTACTATGAGAATTTTTATTTATGTTTGTTAATTTTAAAGCAAAAGACACTAATTTTATGGGGTTGCCTAATCTTCAAGTTAGTAATGAAAAATGAATAAGATAACTACTAAGAGACATAATATAATTTTATATAAATATGATTTGATCAAGAAACAATTTGATAAGTTATAATAAATCACTCAGCTATCGACTACGGATGTAAATGATATAATTTTTTATGCATATGATTTGATCTTGAAATAGTTTGGTAAATTATGACTTTGATGATTTGAAAAATGATTGTTGTTCTATGCAAAGCAAAGTTGGTGATTGCAAAAAGCAAGTGTAGATCGAAGATATTGGTTCTTAGATAGAGATTGTATTTTTGTGATGTCAAAAGCAAGGCAATGTTTAAGAAGTCTCAAGTTCAATGCAAAATTGTCTGATTTCTTTATAACATCATTTGTCATGGAAAAAGCACAAGTTATGCTACCTTAAAGGTATCTGTCTCAAGAGATTTTCTCTTTAACATTGAGATATTAAAATCACGACAATTCGTTACCTAGTTAATTTAAACCAACAATATGATGAAAACAAGTGTGTATGAAAATTATGAGACTCCATGAGTTTTAGATAGGTTGTAGGGAAATTCAAAATTCTTCTTTTGGCATTTAACTATATACATACATGCCACATTAAACTAGTGGTGGAAAAGTTGGACTCAATAATAACTCAACAAAACATTGAGAAAGGAAAATAGGAAGAAATTCAACAAAATATTGAGAAACTCGACAAGAAAATAGTCAAGCAATTAAAAATGCATGAAATTTTATATAATAAGAAAGTTAAAAACATCAAATAAGCATTGTCACATAAATATTAAAAGAAAATTCTTTTTTATAGTATATATTAGGATGTCAAATCATACAATAATTTTTGTTAGTTGTCGAGAGTTGAATCATATATTCACAAGTCCAAACAAAATTGAAGTTAAACTACAAATATGGATGTATCAATCCTCTCCCCTTTTGTTCATCAAGGTATGGTCTAGTGCCAACTTATAGAAGTTCTCATAAGGATGACCTATGTTCAAACTAGGCACGCTCAATGCATATTTTGCATATCATACAAGATAAATAATACAATACTTTCCTTATAATCATAGTGGTGAATGTCGAAGGTTTTTTGGCCCATTAGGTGCCCCATGGGTGAGGGCACTTGGAGGTTGTGGTAGAGTGAGGATTACATTGCATTTTCCTTGTACACATAAGTGGATCAAGGCTACCTCCATGTCCACTTTAAATCCAACCATGTTTTCTAGTACAACACTACTTGGTCATACTCTTGGTCCTACCTCTAGTTCTCCTCTCCATATGTGAATTCTCTACAATAATTCTCCTAAAGTCCATCTAGTAGAAGTGGGGTCAATCTCATCCAAGCAAATGACCTCTACATTAAGTGGTTTCTCCACCTTCCTTACCCCATAATTGAATATTGTAGTAAATAAATGTTGCATCATTGGGGTGTGGATATTCTAAATTGTAGTCATTTGAGTGGATTTTTCTAATGCACTCCAGTAGAACTTGCAACTTGAAGCACTGCAACTTTAACTTAGTATTCAAATTGCAAATCCATGAATATTTTATAGTACCATTCCACACTTATAAAGCAACGTGAAACAAAGCAAATAATGACCTTCATATTAATATATATGAAATGTGAATTTTGAAGTTTAAGTTGAACACCAAAATTATTTTATAGTCTGAAATTTGTATGGATTCCTTAGAAGACAATATACTTGTTCCTCCTTGCATTTTCATATCATAGACAAGTAATACTTGAACTTTGTTCCATGCTAAGATTTGGCACCATATGTTGTGCAACTAATTTTTTTAACCATAACCTTACCGTCCCATTCAAAGGCACTAGAGTAAACAATGTAAGGATAGGGATCCTAAAACATGAAGTGGGCAATGGCGCAGGTTTTTTAATCTATCAACAATTAAACCCCATATCATGATGCACCTAAGCTTGCCCTTCTAACCTTGTACCTCATAAAATGACCAGATAAGTTCTTTGGCACTATCCTTTATCTCATATAGGTATCCCATGGTGGGCTTGTCACCATCAACCAAAGGTTACTCACAACACACATGTACTTCCCAAAAGGATTCTTTGTAAAAAAGTAATAGTTTGTCCCTTTCATTTCTTAGAGAATGGATTAACATACTACCTTACAACAACAAAATTATCTTCAACCAACTAACAATTGAGAATGATTGGAGAGGGAATAAAGTTAACGAAATGGGTGATGACAAGACACACAAACTCTCTATTCTCTGAATTTCCTTAAGAGGCTAAGTATTGAGACATTGTTATGTTAAATGAATTATTGATGTTAACCTTTGCAATCATCTTCTTAACAAAGAAAATATTTCCAATATCCTCAAGCATTAAATCAATGAAATTAAAGACATGAAAACTAGAGTAATGGGGAGTATTTCTCCTTTAACATTTTTATAGTTTTTGCATAATTACCGCATTATAAATGATGAGATGTTGATTGGGACATAATTATTTGCATTATTAGTTATGATACATAACATGCTTCACCCTTATCTCCACAATGAACTATTCAAACAATTACATAATAGTGTAACATCCTTAACATTACCAAATGCATCACACAATTTAATAAGCCTCGTACATCTATGTTGAAAACTAAAAAATGTACCATGACACTAGTCTTTTCGCCGACCCAACAATTTGATAGAACTGTGTAGTAGTTGTTCTTTCATGGTTACTTCAACTGCTAAAATCTAATGATAAAATGTCTTTTCTCATTTTGAAAATTTGATCTTTTTAATCAATCTTAAGTAGGGTCTTTACAAGTTGTTGTAAGAATGACCCATGTTCAAACTAGGCACACTCAATGCATATGTTGCATATCCTACAAGATGGATACTATAATAATTTCCTTATTATAATAATAACGAGGGAAAGTAATAATCTTTTTTGGCCCCTTAGATGCCCCCATCTCATGGGTGCAAGCACTTGGAGGTAGTGGTCAAATGCGGCTTACATTGCATTTCCTTTGTATACATTAGTAAATCAAAGCCTATCTCCATGTCCACTTTAAGGCTAACCATTTTGTGTTTTTCAAATGTGTCGTGGTTGTTATGGTGACAATCCAAGTTCAAATCTTGACAAGCATGCTCCCACCTTGTGTGGTGTATTGCCAAGTATGGTGTCATGGTGTTGTGGCCCTCCCATTCAATGGTTTAGTATGTTGGTCAACATTCCTAATCATATCTTTGTGAGTGAAGTAGGCTGAAATTAATGCAATAAATGTTGATCAATAACAACGTCCTCTTTTCACAATAAATATTTGAGATCACAATATTTGAAAAAGAAAAACATAAACAATCTCGTTATCCCCTTTTATGGGGGATATCAATCAAGGGTCATTACATCGCATGTGTAGTGTATCCTCCAACTAGTTTATCCTACACTTGACTCTACTAGTACAATGCTACTTGGTCATACTCTTGTTGCTAACCTTGGTTCTCCTCTCTATATGTGAATTCTCTACAATAAATCTCTAAAGTCCACCATCCAGTTAGAAGTGGGGTCAATCTTATCCAACAAAAGACCTCTACATTAAGTGGTTTCTCCACTTGCCTTACCCCATAACTAAATATTGTAGTAAATAAAAATTGCCAATATTCTAAATTGTAGTGCTTCTTTCACTAGATTTTTCTAATGTGCTCCAATTGTACTTGCACCTTGAAGGATTGCAACTTTGGATTTGTAATCAAATTGCAAATTCACGAAGTTTTTATAGTTACCATTCCACATTTATAAAGCAATAGGAAAAAATAAACAAATAATGATCTTTCTTTCACTATTTTTGACATGCGAATTTTGAATTTTAAGTTGAACATCATTTATACAATTCAAAATCTTTATGAAATTTCTTCATACATTTACATA
Organism: Larix kaempferi; assembly: GCA_027924585.1. Classification (NCBI taxonomy): domain Eukaryota; kingdom Viridiplantae; phylum Streptophyta; class Pinopsida; order Pinales; family Pinaceae; genus Larix; species Larix kaempferi. The sequence goes on from BSBM01000607.1 coordinate 3,398,431, forward strand.
TCATAGACAATTAATACTTCAAATTTGTTCCCTTCTCGGATTTAGCACCATCTTCTGCACAATTAAATAATTTCACCATAACTTTGTCATCCTAGTCAAAGTCACTAGAGTAAACAATGTAAGGTTAGGGATCCGATAACATTAAGTGGGTAATGGAGCAAATTGTTCAAACTGTCAACAATCAAATCCCACCTAAGCTTTTCCTTCTAACCTTGTCCCTCATAAAATACCTAGATAGCTTAATTGGCACTATCCATGATCTCATATAGGTTTCCCATAGTGGATTTGTCACCATTAACCAATTGAAGAACCTTTAACGAAGGTTACTCACAACACACATGTACTTCCCAAAAGGATTCTTTGTAAACAAGTAATAGTTTGTCCCTCATTTCAAGCGGTGAATTATTAACATACTACTCTACAACAATAACATTCTCTTCAACCAACTAACAATTGAGAATGATTGGAGAGGGAAATGAAGTTAAGAAAATGGGTGATGACGAGACACACCAACTCTCTGTATTCCGTGAATTTCCTTAAGAGGCTAAGTATCTAGGTATTGTTATATTAAATGAATTGTTAATGCTAACCTTTGCAATCACCTTCTTGACAAAGTAAATGTTTCCAATATCCTCAAGCATTAAATTAATGAAATCAAATACACATGAAAACTAGAGTAATGTGGAGTTCTCTCTATCGATTATTTTTTCTAATCGCCACATAATTAGCCACATTATAAATTATGACATGTTGATTTTGACATAATTATTTGCATTATTAGTTTTGACTCATAACATGCTTCACGCCTATCTCCAAAATGAACTATTCCAACAAATTACATAGTAGTGTGACACTTTAGCATTAACAAATGCATCAACAAATTTAATAAATCTCATATGTCTATGTTCAAAAACTAAAAATGTATCTTTTCATTAGTCCAACCATTCGAAAAAGTTGTGTAGTGGTTCTTCTTGAAGAAGTTTTGGTTAAAATAATTGTTTCTTCATACACACATTTAACCAAACACTTTGATCAACTAGGGTTTAAAATTCATCTGAGTTAACTGATCAAGAACACTTTGAATTTTAAATTGAATAATAAACACCGGGGCAGAATTAAACAATCACTAATAAGAATATAAACACAATGAATTTTAGGTCCAATGACCAAGGAAAAACCCCCACAAGGGAAAACCCAAAGAGAAGATTTTATTGATATAGAGCAATCTGAAACTTCAATTATAGAAATTTATCTTTCCCTCAAAGAATCAAATTGGCTAACACAAGATAACTTATCTTTGAAAAAATTGCTACTTCGATTCCAGTGCCCATAGTAGCTGTACGACCCTATCACACGTGCCAAATTTGATGTTACTGTATGAACCAATCAACCAGTCATTAAATGCACTGAAGCTTCCTTGAAATATGTGCCCACATGTGCCAGATTTGTTGCTGTTGTACGACCCTGTCAGGATGTCATTAAATGCACTCAGTCTATCTCGATTTCTATGCCCACATGCGTCAAATCATGATGTTGTACGACCTAGTCAATCTGCCTTGTGAAATGTGCAAGAAATAGCTTGGCTGCCTTGGGAATCAAATCAGTAATGTCTGTTGAGTTTTTTGAGAAATGTGCTATGACTCTCACTTGGAAAATTCTCTTCTTCAATCTGAGTTCTCTCTCAAACTTGGTGTCTTTCTCTTTTCCCTAGACCCTTTTTATATTATAAAAAACCCTAACCACCTTTAACTAACTCATCCAATGGATGAGATTAGTCTAATATAAAGGTCCACATTAAATGCACAAATAAAGCACTTTTTATTTATTAAATGTGCGACTAATGCACCTTTGGGTTTTACAAATATAAAGTCATAATATAAAAAACACTTTATTTACATAACTCAACTTTACATAAATAAAAGACTAGGGACAACAACTTAGTCCCCCCCATGACAAACACACCAAAAAACACAAGGAGGACCTCCATAGTTATAAATTCTAATACTCCCTCCTAACGAGGGAGGTCCTTCTGACACTGTCTGTATCTCCTTCGTCTAGGTCACTATTCCCTACTACAACTCCCTCCTTCTTTAGAATCTGCCCCAGAGATAAGTACCCGAAGACCACTTTGAACTTTGAACTCTGAGGAGATTCCGCTCTCTTGTTCTGTACCTTCTCATCAACATCATATTGGCTGAGTCTCCTGCTAGTACTCTAAAGAGAATTACTCTCTTCATGTAGAAGCATAAACTAAACACTTGTAGCCTCTGCCTGATCTTCTAACTCTGATAACCATCTGGACTCCGCATACATCAACTTGCCACAAAGTATGTACAAATTGTCTCTTATATCACCAATCAAAACAATATTATCCAGAATCCTCATTGAATATAGGAATACATGTCTCGACTTGACTGACATCCCAAATTCGACATCCCCCAGGGATGCTACTGAGAGTCTACTAACTCTAAGCCCCAAAACAAAGAGAAATCCCTCTAACTCCAGGAATTCATTTAACTCGAGTTGGAACCTGATTGTTCCAACTCCCCTGACTGCGACCTGAGGAAGATCCATACCTATATCCACAAAGTATCCAAGCCCTGTCTCAATAATACTTTGAAATGCACTCCACATACCAGTCATATGTCTAGTTGACCCACTGTCAACTATCCAGACATTTTGAGCACTGGGAAAACTGCCTATACTGGAATCGAAATATGCCAAAGAGAACTCTTTCTCAAACTGAGCAACATACTCTTCAACTATGGTTGTTGTTGCTGCATCTTTATTTTCTTTCTTCTCAAGATAGTTAGATGCAAAATGACCAAACTGTTTGCACGGGAAGCAGTGAACTTTGCTTAAGTCCTTATTCTTTTTCTCGTCCTTTGCTTTGGTTGCAAGGGAAACATTTTCTTATGTGTGAACACATGTTTGAGATCCCTCTCGGATCTCCTCCTAGGTAACATCATCCCATAACCTACTCCAGCTAGGTAGCTTCTCTCTTCCAAAGACACACTTGACAAACACATCCCAATTCTTTGTAAAACCCCTCAGAGCTATCTGTACTAGTTTTGAGTTTGGAATGACTTCTTCGACTGCAGCTAACTCATCTTTGAATTGAGCAACCCTAGTCACGTAGGAGGCTACGGTGTCATCCTTTGTCATTTTAATACTGTGTAGTTTATCCCTAAGTTCCATTTTTCGGTTCTTGTTTTTAGCTTTAAATAGCTGGTTGAGGGTATCCCACATGTCTTTGGCTGTCTTTTTCTTAGCCAAATGAGGGATACGATGATATTTTACCCCATCTAAGATGACCCTCTAAGCCCTAGACTCAAGCACCTCATGAACATCAAGTTCATCTTTATTAGTGGGCTTAGTCATAGTAGTGTCAACAAACTTCCATATTTTAATCTCTTTGAGCACAACATATATTCTTACCTTCCAAGGCAAGTAGTTGGACACTCCATCCAATCTATCTTCATATCTAATTCTCAACATTTCTACAAACCCCTTTCAACAACCAAAAAAATAACAAGAAGTCTAACAACCCCAAAAACTCAACTGTGCAACTGTATTCACAATATTTTAGGCTCTGATACCATGAAGAAGTTTTAGTTAGAATCACTGTTTCTTTATACACACATTTAACTAAACAATTTGATCAACTAGTGTTTAAAATTCTTTTGAGTCAGATGATCAAAAACATGTTGAATTTTAACTTGAATAATAAACACCAGGGTAGAAATAAACAATCACTAATAAGAATATAAACACAATGAATTTTAAGTCCAATGACTAGGGGAAAACCCCAATATAATATTTTATTGATATAGAGAAATCTGAAACTTCAATTAGAGAAATTTATCTTTCCCTCAAAGAATCAAATTGGAAAACAAAAGATAACTTATCTCTGACAAAACTATTGCTTCGATTCTAGGGCCCACAGCAGCTGTACGACCCTATCATGCGTGCCAAATCTGTTGTTACTATACGACCCAATCAACCAGTCATTAAATGCACTGAAGTTGCCTCGAAATCTATGCCCATTGTGCCATATTTGTTGCTATTGTACGACCTTGCCAGATTGTCATTAAATGCGCTCAACCTACCTCGATTTTTGTTCCCACATGTGCCAAATCGTGATGGTGTACGACCCACTCAATCTACCTTGGGAAATGTGCAATAAATAGCTTGTATTCCTTGGGAATTGAATCACTAATGTTTGTTGATTTTCTTGGGAACTGTGCTACGACTCTCACTTGGAAAATGTTCTCTTCAATTTGACTTCTCTCTCAAACTTAGTGTCTATCTTTTCACTAGATTCTTTTTATATTATAAAAAACCCTAACCACCTTTAACTAACTCATCCAATGGATGAGATTAGTCTAATATGAAGGTACACATTAAATGCACAAATAAAACACTTTTTATTTATTAAATGTGCAACTAATGCACTTTTGGGTTTTACACATAAAGTCATAATATAAAAAACATTTTACTTACATAACTCAACTTTACATAAATAAAAGACTATGGACAACAACTAGTCCCCCCATGACAAACACACCAAAACCACAAGGAGGACCTACAAAGTTATAAATTATAATTCTAACACTTCTTTCATAGTTTCTTCAACTTAAATCTAATCATAAAATCTATTTCCTGATCTTGAAAAATTGATCCCCTCAATTCATCTTAAGTAGGGTCTTTATAATTTGTTGTGGTAGGTGTGAGGGGGAGCGGCAATCTCTTTGATTCCGATGGATTTTTTTATAGGAATCGATGTATTGCTCAATTAGACAAGTTTCAATAATAAGGGGTTTGATCCTCAATGTTTGGTTGCTTCTGCTGGTTAAACCTCTAAAAAAATTGAGGGTTGCAAGAATTATTCGGAGAGTAATCTCTTTGATAAGAAAATTTAGGATTGTTTCCTTCTTCCATGTCAAGAGAGAGCATAACAAAGAGGTAGAATGCATGGAAAATGTTGTGGCAACCTTGCGTGAAGGCCTATTCATTTTAACGGATAGTAGGGGGACAAGAGAATACACTCTCCCCTACTGTAATAATGATTATCAAGAGGATACATCACCCCAAGGATGGTTATGAAGAGGCTACATCGCCCCAAGGATGAGGCCACATTTGATAGCATTGATGGGGGGTTGGTCTCCCCATGACACATGTCATATCTCATCAAGGTGGATGACTATAAGATTTAAACATCTTGACATGCCACCCTACACTCATTCCATAGCATTGATGATAGATATTCTTACTCACATCCATTTAGTCTATCTTCTTGCATGTGATTCATCAAGGTCTATCCCATGGTTAAGGCTTTCCTTGTTAAGTATGATAAATGGTGAGGTAAGTGAGGTTTTTAGACAAGCCTAGGAAGTAGTCGTTCATGCTCACTCATCCTTGGAGTGCACTTTGGTTATATTTGAAGCTATGTAGAGGAGAAGAGGGAAGTCTGTTTCTAGTCAAGTTATCTAGAAGTCATTTCAAGAGAAGTCATGTCCCATTATTGTTGGTGTTGTTACTGCAAGGGGTAATGAAGGCAAGGTATTTTTTAAGGATTCTAATTGTATTCCTAAGTATAGTATTCTAGGTGATTGTTTTGGGTTGAAAAAATCATATATATAGATAGGTAGGCGAATGTTAAATATGAAACATACAATTTACTACTAATTTTGGCGAATATTATAATAAAAAAATATATTTTATGCAAATATAGGTGATATTAGAGGGTAAAAATGACCAAATAATGAATTTATTTTTTGAAAAAAACCCCTAAAAATAGCCAATTGGCAAAATTTTGTCCCTAAAAATTACCCTGAATGAAGGGTTTCATGAGACGTCGTGCACATTGCAAGAAAAATAAAAGGTGGACATGTACATGGATGCCTCTTTGAATCTAGAAGGGGAAGAGTAGAAAATGACCATGCCTTAGAGAATTACATAGGAAACTGGAGTTGGATTTTAGAGCATAGTGGAGGTAGAGATGCATCTTCTTGGTATAAAGTGTTGGAACACACAATGTGAAACATAAACAAATGTGAAATAAGATAAGCGCAAGATATATTTCATTAAGGATATGTAGATTTAAATACATTCACAATGACCCTTGGTTTCATATTCGAAGGCATCTCTTGGAATTCTAATGACTCTTCCTATTCACTTATGAGGACTAATGTGAATAGTAAAGATAAAACACAATGATAATTAACTCTAACAGATTAATGTTTCCAACATTCCCCTCCTTATCTGAAGGAGTGTATAGGAGTCCAAGCAGAGAGCTAAAATATGGAGAAGGATAGTTGCAAATGGATGAAGGTGCTCTTTGAATCAAAAGTTAGCAGAAGCTGATGTCTTCTACTAAATGGGTGGTTTTGGATGATGACTAACCAACTGAAGTTATGAAGAGGTGGTTCAAGGATCAAGCACAAGCTTTGGAACTTGGCAGTCACTTTGGTACTAGCTTGGCGATTCCCTCTGGAACTTGGCTCTAACTCAGGCTCGAAGGCTCAACGATTCCCTCTAGAACTTGGCTCGAAGGCTTAGCGGTTCCCTCTAGAACTTGGGTTGAAGGATCAACCGTTCCTTGTGGAAAATGGTGGTTTAAGGACCATCCCAAAACTGATGTTTAGTAATAAATCAATGGTTTTAGGATGAACACAAACCAAATTATATTGGAATATGGCTCTAACTTTAGCTTTGGCTCTAGCTGTAGCTATGAATTTGGTTAGGTGGCTCTAGCTCGAGCCTTTGACAACTGGCATAAGGTTTTGGCTATGGCTCTGGCTCTAGTTCAGGCTCTCTTGTTCCTGTTTGCTTGTTTCCGACTATCAATCATTCCCCCTAGTCAGAAACAATATGAGAAATATAAAATCTTTCAACTGCAAGATGTGTCATAACTCAAGAATGAACTCTTCGGTATGACCTATATCTTCTTGGCTGTTGACGACCATTGCCAAGAAGCAATCCACCCACAATAAATCTCTTCTCTTGCAGGTTTCTTCATTATAAATCTTTTGTCTGAAGAATGAGTATGCTTTCCACAATGCTTACAAGGATGGAGATCAAAACTTCGATCTTCCATGTGACCAACTCAGTGACAATTGAACTATATTTGGAAAAAATACGTGCAGGTCTACATCTCTTCCACCTTTTCACAGTCCAAAGAAAGAATGGTAAAATATTGATCTTTTAGAAATACAAAACTTCTACACAAAATAGTCCTTCCTTGAGTGATGAATGCAAAAACAACTGAACAATATGCTGCATAAACTAAGCAAAGTTCAAACCCCACATCTCTCACACAAAGGAAGATCTACAACAACGATTACATTCAGATGTTTTGAACATGGTCATGACAAGAATATGACTGCAGGTTAAAAAAATCCATATACCCAACCACAAGTTTGAATTCAGTTGGTAACCACACCCACGGTCATAATGCCTTCATGTTCCAAGCTTGATGGTGATTTGAATATATTTTTCTAGGCTCATTTTCCAATAGCGATATCACTGATGTGTTGAGGGCGCAGGTCGATCCACTACATGGAATTGAGGAGGTCACATGTCACTCCAGGAAAGCAAGAATGACCACGATCCACGCTCAGGTAACAATTCCTCTTGAAGGTAGCCCGCGATGCTAGAGACTCAAGATACACGAATCACAATTCAAGGAGAATACTGCTCAACACTCAACACACTCAGGTGTTTTGGGGATTATACACATAGATATTTACTTCCACGTAGGTATATCTATGACCACCGCACACAAACCCTATTAAACACAGGAATATTGTAAGGACAGAAACCCTAACAACCACTGGCCTTCAATGTAGAGGTTCTGCATTGCGTGGAGAGACGAGTATAAAGAAAAAAGGATTGCATGCGTTTAGTGATGGAATAAGTTAAGTGGACTTGGAACATTGCGGTCTTCGGATGAGCGAAGGACAAGGAATTATCAATGCAAAGCATCTTCTTGATTAATGTGGGAGTTGGTGGATGCAAGGGCCAAATAGCATGAGGGGATAATACTAGTAGCCAAAACTGAGGGATGTGGTCAATGGAAACGTGATCTATGGGATGAGTCTATGGGATGAGTGTGTAGAGATTTGTAGGTAACAGGTGTAGATCTTAGGTAGGGGGAGCAAGAGGGAACCTAGGGTTTGTAGGTCATATGTTAAAACACACAGAGTATCTGAAATTAGAGTTGGTGGGTAGTAGCACGCAAAGGGTACTCAAACTATGGTTTTCTAAGGAATTTGGATAGAGAATAATGCAGGTTTGGTAGATCAGACTAACTGGAGGAGGGAGCATAAATGGAAGTGTGCAAATGGACAAGAGTTATGGAAGAATTCTAAGCATAGGCCACAGGGCTCATAATTTCTTTGATACCACTTTTGGAATAAACAATGTGAAACATAAACACACGGGGAAAAATACAAGCATGAGATAAATTTCATTAAGGATATGTACATATAAATACATTCACAATGACCCTTGGTTTCATATTCCAAGGTGTCTCTTGGAATTCTAATGACTCTTCCTATTCACTTATGAGAACTAATGTGAATAGTGTTACCACCTAACTTGTACTTAGTTGGATTTTACAGTGACCGCCAAAGTGTGAACAAGTCTTTTGTTCATAATCAGTGTTTAGAAGTCCAGCATGCCATTTTTAGCCCTTTTAAATTTTTTTGCATGTTCATACCCCTCAGGGAAATTGTATAAGTTGACGTAGCATGATGGTTTTTGTAATAGACTTAAATTTCTTAGGACTTAGACATCAATGCATTACTCTAGAGTATTTTCTCGATGGTAATTATTTGTTGCTTTTCAGCTACTTATAATTTTGAGTTTTTCACTCAATCCTTCAAAGCTAGAGTATTTGTCTTGGTGGTTAGGCATTAGGAGGTTATTCGAGTCTAGGTGTCTATGTATATTACCATGCTAGTCATCAATTTTGAGTCATATGATCATGCACTAGGTCCCCCCTAGGTTATTTTAATTTTTCTCTAATAAAAATTTTCCCGTAAAAACGAAGAATTTTTTAATGTTT